>CM065382.1:23977500-24577500 GCA_033060915.1 Euryodendron excelsum | reverse complement strand
AGAAATGTGCCGGAATGCCTTAAGGGCAGTTTGGTCATTTTTACCAGAGTGGGCTAGCAAGCACTGGTGTTGACCTGGGTTTTGAGTGTTTCCGTCACTCTAACGGTGGTCCCATGACATAGGGGTTTGTTAGCAATTCCCAATGTCAACCTATTTATGAGTGTTTCCACTACTCTGACAGTTGTGATGTTTACGAGTACTTCCGTTACTATAACGGTTCGCGATCATTTCAGAGACTACATGATCTCTGGAAGCTGCTAGGTGAACTTATCGCCTGAGGAATCAACTTTCTCAAAAGGAATGCCGAAGCAGACACTCTTCATTAGGGGCTAGCAGGCACTAAAGCTGGATCGTTCTACCATCTTAAGGACTTGGGATCTTGTCTCAGTCGACACGTTTGAAGGAACTTACAGTTCTGAAGATTGTTTTTTGAAAAGCATGCCGAACTAGATGGACTTACCGCCTTGAGGGATCAACTTTCTCAAAAGACGTGCCAGACTTGATTTCAACTGGAACTGAACGGGAATTGGATTTAAATTGGAATTGAGATTGAAAAGAGGACTTACTGTCTTCTCGAAGACGTGCCCACTAGAATTGGACCAGATAATGCCCCAAGGGCATTTCTTCATTTTGCCTCTATTTGGGCTGGATAGGCCCGCGAAGCGTTCGATTGACTGGATTATGTCTAGAAAACTGGTTTAAACTTAGAATGCGTCCATATTGACTTGAATACAAGTCTAGATGAACTGGAGACTATCGAGCGGGTAAAAATGGGGTGCTTACACTACTATTGACAATGTGGGGCAGACACTAGAAAGTAAGCCTGTGGAAGAACTAAAGAAGATACACATCGATTGGTAGGATGATAAGTACTTCGTCATCGGCACATCCTTGTCTAAATTTGAGGAGAACTCTCTGATCGAGTTGTTGACAAATTACCTTAAGGTGTTCACCTGGACTCCTTATGATATGCCAGGGATTGATGCCGAGGTTGCCTGCCACAGGTTGAATGTCGACCCAAAATGCCGACCTGTGGTCCAAAAAGGAAGGAGGGCAGCAACACAGCATGTGGACGCCGTTATTGAAGAAACTAAAAAACTTTTGGAAGCTGGGGCAATTCAGGAAGTCCACTACCCGAGCTGGCTTTCAAACACAGTGGTGGTGAAAAAGAAGGATGGAAAATGGAGGGTCTATGTCAACTTCACTAATCTGAACAAAGCGTGCCCCAAGAACCCTTTTCCCCTCCCCAAGATCAACCAGCTCATGGATGCAACAGCTGGTTTTGGGAGGATAAACTTCTTAGATACTTACCGGGGGTATCACTAGATTCCCCTCCCTCTAGATGATCAGGAGAAGATGGCCTTCATCACTCCAAGGGGTATATTTTGCTACAAAGTAATGCCCTTTGGTCTGAAGAACGCCAAGGCTACCTATTAGCGATTGGTCACCAAGATGTTCAAAGACCATATCGGCAGTACTATGGAAGTCTACATCGACAATATGGTGGTAAAGAGTAAAGTCAGCAACTCCCATTTGGAGGATCTGAAAGGGGTATTCAGTATCCTGAAGTAGTACAAGATAAGGTTGAACGCCTCTAAATGCGTGTTCAAAGTCAGTTCGGGGAAGTTCTTGGGGTTACTGGTCACTCCTCGGGGCATCGAAGTGGATCCGCGACAGATCAGTGCAATCCAAGGCGTTTAGGCCCCAAAAAATGCTAAAGAGGTGCAAAAGTTGACTGGAATAGCAGCGACACTCGACAAGTTCATTAGCCGATCTTCAGACAAGTGTCGACCATTCTTCTAGCTCCTCAAAAAACATGAACAATTCAAATGGACTCCGAAATGTGACCAAGCCCTCAATGATTTAAAGAAATACTTGACCTAGCCACCCTTACTTTCCGCCCCCCTCAAGCATGAAGAACTCTTTCTCTACCTCGCAGTATCGGAGCATGCAGTTAGTGCCGTACTACTCTGCCAACAAGATCGGCAATAACTGCCTGTTTATTATGTTAGTAAAACGCTCCTGGGGGTAGAAAGTAGGTACTTACCACTTGAAAAATTAGCCCTTGCCCTTGTAGTTGCATCTTGCAAATTGGTGCACTACTTCAGAGTGCATACCATCAACGTCCTCACGAACCATCAACTCAAACCACTCCTCAGAAGGGCCAACTTCTCTAGAAGATTGGCAAAATCACCTTAAGTACCACCCAAGATCGGCAATGAAAGGTTAGGTGCTTGCTGACTTTATTGCTGAATTTTCTGTTGAACTACCACTGGAGGCCAACCCACCAACACCTCCTGCTCAACAGCCCCACGACCTTCCCCTTGACCTTTGGGAGAATGCTGATCATTGGAAACTCTATGTCGACGAAGCATCCAATGATCGGGGGGTAGGATTGGGCATAATGCTCATTACACCAGACGGTTTGGCCATTGAACAAGCTATCAAGCTCAAGTTCACTACCTCAAACAACAAATCTGAATACGAGGCCCTACTCGCCGAACTATGCTGAGCCATCGAACTAAAAATTGCCGTGATTATCATATACTAGGACTCCCTGTTAGTTGTCAACCAGATTACGGGAGAATACGCAACAAAAATGGATAGAATTACGCAATACCTAGCAAAAGCTAAGGAGTTACTCACCAAGTTCGGTAGTTACATACTCCGTCAGATCAACCGGGACAACAACTCTCATGCCAATGCTCTGGCGACGTTAGCAACAGCGCTGAACTCGGGGTCAAAAAGAACAATCAATGTGGAAACTTTAGCCAAACCAAACATATTTCACGAGGAGGAAGAGGCTCTGGTTATTGAACAGTTGGGACCGTCCTAGATGGACCCAATTATTTCCTACCTTAACAAAGACGAGCTACCGGAGGATAAAAATGAAGCCAGACGGATCAAACACTTAACTTTCAGATACTGGCTATCACCAAACAAGGAACTCTACAAGCAGTCTTTCATAGGTCCTTACTTGCACTGTGTCTACCCAGATAAGGTGCAGGGCGTCCTGTTTGAAATTCATGAGGGAATATGTGGAAGTCACGTCGGTGGCAGATCTGTAGCACATCGAGCTATCTTGTAAGGATACTGGTGGCCTTATATGCAAAAAGACGCAACTTAATATGTTCTAAAGTATGAGAAGTGTCAAAGGTACTCTCCAATCATACATCAGCCTGCTGAGGATCTCACAACCATAACCACCCCATGGCCTTTTGCCCAGTGGGGACTAGACATAGTCGGCCCTTGGCCCCAAGCTCTGAGGAATAAGAGGTTCATAATTGTAGCGACGGATTACTTTACTAAATGGGTGGAGGCGGAGCCTTTATCAAACATCAGAGAGATCGATGCCAAAAGATTCGCCTGGAAAAGTATAGTGACAAGGTTCGGCATACCTCATGCCCTTGTCTCGAATAACGGCACCCAATTTGATGGCAACATGTTCAGGTTGTTTTGTGAAGAACTCGGGATCAAAAATTATTATTCAACACCGGCCTACCCGCAGTGCAGTAGGCAAGCTGAGATTTCAAATAAGACTATGCTTAATGGAATTAAAAAGTGGCTGGAAAGGGCTAAAGGGAAATGGATGGAGGAACTACTCAGCGTCCTGTGGTCCTATAGAACCACCCTAAGAAGATCTATAGGCCAAACCCCCTTTTTCTTTGGCCTATAGGGTGGAAGCAGTTTTACCCTTAGAGGTAGGGTTACCAATGATCAGATCGGCGGCATTCAATAACGGAGTTAACGACCAGACTCTGGCCAAAGATCTGGATCTCGCCGAAGAAAACAGGGAAGCTGCCTTGATCAGACTCACCAGATATTAGTAGCAGTTAAGACGTTCCTACAACAAACAGGTTCGTCCAAGAAACTTTGCTCTAGGGGACTTATTATTACGAAAAGTGCTGGGGGGTAACAAAGAACTCAGCGGATGGCAAGCTTAGCCCCAATTGGGAGGGTCCCTACTGAGTGGTATCCCAGGTCGGCGTTGGTGCATACCGATTGAAAACTGTTGAAGATGGGAGATAGCTGCCCCGGCCTTGGAATGCAAATAACCTGAAGAATTTTTACCAGTAGTGTGGGCTCCCATATGATGTAACAACTCAAAAAGTGTGTAAAGCTTTATGAGATCAATAGAATACGAAGTTGTTCAAGCAAATCTACTCAAAGTACTAAAGGACTGAACTAAAAATTAAGCGTAAAAAGTTAGTCTTGTCCAAATTGGACAAGTCGGCCAATGAAAGTCACAAAAACCAAGTATTAAAACTTGGTCCTGTCCAAGTTGGAAAGGTCGGCTAATGAATTTTGATCTTGTCCAAACTTGGTCTTGTCTTCACTATAGACAAGTGAAGGGTCCTAAATACATTTACTTACTAATGTGCCTCCCACTACCTTGTAACTGGTAGTGTAAAAATGAATTAAAAAATTAGTTTATGTATACTATTATAAATAGAAAAACATTATTAAGTCTTTAAGGCCGAAAGTTTAAAAGCATATTTCTTAGACTTTTAGATTTTAAAATTATTAGTAATTAGTTGTCCCAATCTGATTGATCATTAAAATTTTCTAAGATGTTGATAACGACAATTATTTGCATGTATTTGAATATCCTAAAATATGTCATCTCATCTTAGTATATCTAATCTTGTGTTGATTTTGAATTGATAATATCTAATGTTGATATTCAATTATCTACTATTATATCTTGTCAAGTATTTTTGAAAGTGTTTTACCATCGATAGACTAGCCAAGGAGTGACCAACAAAAAAAAATGGTGTTACGTTAAATACAAATTTGGTTTGTGTTTGCGTTGGGTGACCCTCTAGATTATGACAAGTATTTGTATTTGTATCTTAGTAAACCTAATCTTATGTTGATATCCAATTATCTACCATTATATCTTATAAAAGTATTCCAAATTTGAAAGTGTTTTACAATGGATAGACTAGCCCATGAATCAAGTATTCCAAATTTGAAAGTGTTTTACGATGGATAGACTAGCCTATGAATACAAATTTTGATTGTGTTTTTGCTGGGTGACCCTTTCGAGATAATGACAATTATTTGTATTGGCAAACCTTTTGGAATCGAAATGAATCGTAGTATATCTAATCTATGTTGATATGCAATTATCTACGATTATAATTTTTAAGTACTAAAAGTTTGAAAGTGATTTACGTCAATAGGTACTCTTTATTAGATAGAGTAGCATCAAATATATATATATACACGCACAGGAATAAGAATCTAAAGACATAATTTGAAACAGAGCAATGAGCAACGAGAGGGATTAAGAAGTGGGGTTGGTGATAGTAAATATATGTACTTATGTTATATCTAGTGGAAATGTACGATCAACTTCCTATAGTTTTTTCCGATATTTCCTTTTTGAAGTATTAATTTTAGAATGGAAGGCAACTCCAAATAATTCAAAGGAGAAGTTTGGGGAAGTTTTTTTCATGAATACATTTCAGGTCTTTTACGAAAAATGTATCTGAGAAAAAAGAGTAGCAATTGCAAGAGCAACCATAGGTGAAAAATATAAAGAGGGATTAAAGGTTGAAGAATTTTTTACATAAGGTTTATATTCTTTTCTTATACGTTGACCACTAATTGATATTTCATAATAACATATGATGATACCATATCCCACATCAGGTGAGAAAGGAAGGACTTGGTTGCTTATAAGTGCTAGGCCCCCTCTCTCCTCCTCGAGGGCCCTTTTGGGAACAAAACCGTGAGGGAGAGTGGGGCTACAGCTCAGAGTGCCCAAAGCGGACAATACCTCGGGGCAGAGCCCCGGTGTGCGAGAACGGATCATCATCAGTTGGCGCTGTCTGTGGAAAGAGAGTGGGCCATGTGCCAGAGCGCTTCCCACATCGGGTGAGAAAGGGAGGACTTGGTTGCTTATAAGTGCTAGGCCCCCTTTCTCCTCCTCGTGGGCCCTTTTGGAGACAAAACCGTAAGGGAGAGTGGGGCTACGGCTCAGAGTGCCCAAAGCGGACAATACCTCGGGGCGGAGTCCCGGTGTGCAAGAACGGATTATCATCAACTTAAAACATAAAACATAAAACATAGTTCATATAGATATTATAAAATATTTTAATCAACACCTATTTTCCCAAATTTTTGAAAAATATAAATTTTGTTCCGTGCATCTTACTGCTAATAAATAATAAAGAGAATACAGGTGGTAGGAATCGAAACAGTTTGTAGAGTTTCATACTTGAGTTTTGCTTCAAGTAGAGAGTAGGATTTCCCTAGTTTTCTTTTCCCCTTGGCAGTCGGTTTTCTTGTTTGTCAAAACTTTGCTTTCTCTGTGGATAGCAATTGGTCTATTCTTCCTCCCTTTCGAGTTCTCTCGCAGCTACTCTTTAATATTTACATTTTTCTATATATGGTTTTTCGGAAATTCTTTAATATCTTTTTGGTATTGCTGTCCAAGATATTTAAGCTAATTTCTACGCACCTCAATTTATCCTCTCCTTATTTTAACCAAAGACAAATTATCCACGCTGAGAGTAGAGTATTTAAAAAGAATAAATCACTCAAAGCCTAACGCCAATAGTTGAGCTCGGATGGCCAACTTGGAGAATACACTCGCTTGACCAATTAGAACAATTTTTTAAATTTAAATTCTTTAATATTTAAATGTTTAGAGAGGTTACAACATCCAAAATTAGCAATTTAGAAAGTTTGTGAATGAGCCGAAAATGTAGAATAATTACCCAGTGCAAGAACATTCGTAGCTCATTCATATCGTAAGCTACGCAGATTCAATAGAAAACAAGTTAGCAACTTCCACTTTTTCAAATTCATTTATTTGTATTTATGCATAGGTCACAAATGTAAAACAAGTTAGCAACTTCCACTTTTTCAAATTCATTTATTTTTATTTATGCATAGGTCACAAATGTAATGTATCGAATCGTGCTAAATTTAATAACACTTACATTTGCCCAACTGAATTTCATTAGCTTCTCATTATTTAACCAAACAAACAACACAACATCAACCTTTTATTATAATATTAAATTAAATTGCTTATATCCGCTTAATATTCTATTTATCTGTCTACAACCTCAACCCTCTACTTTAATATTAAATTAAATTACTTATATTCGTTTAATATTCTATTTATCTATCTCCTAAGCATGCTTTTAAAAGGTTGAAAAAAGACGCAAATGTCAAAACCTCATATCTTTAATCTTTTTATAGTCTTAATCAATGCTTCGTGCCCCAGATCGCAAAATTTCTTCTTGATACTTCGAACGAAAAGGCTATTATGCATCATTTTAAAACTATCATAGGGATAATTTGTAAATCAAATTTTTGAGATTATGTGGTAATTATAGAGTCATCTTTTGACTTTACAAATTGTAAGTGAGATTTTTTGGGAAGGCCGGGCTGAACACTTAAGGCCACATTGATGAGTCCAAACTTACTGCATGAAAGAGAAGTTAGAATGGGTCGACCCTAGTTGGGCCGATCATACTCTGATGATTAAGTTAACAAGCTTAATCAAGAGTAGAAGTTAGCAAGCTTAATCAAGAGTAGAATGAATAAAAATTGTATATACTTGGAGTTAATTGTTCATACCTGGCTCTGGATGGCTTGGGTATTTATAGTGTGATCGATGGAGTGTTTCGCTCCTGGCCTACTAGTAGGTCATCATGGCCTGCTGGGTAGGCATCATCATATTCCGCCGTGACTTCGCGCAGGGCCTGCCTTACCATCACTGAGGAATCCGGCTGATTGGACGTGCATGTCGACGTTGCGTGGAGAGCTGCTGGCGCATTTAATACGGGTCAACTCTGCATTTAATGCTCTGAGACCGTTAGCGGTTTAGGTTCATCTGTCGCAGTTTGGGCCAAGGTCAGCATGAGGTTGGCGGCTTGGGCCGGGCCGCCCTTTAGTACCAAATTTGGGCCGCCAAGCAGCCCAATTTTAATTCATGTAGATTGGGTCTAACCATATGGGTTGGGTCGTATGCTATTGCCCCATAATTGGCCCCCAGCCTTTGCGTGGTTTTGAATTCCTAAACATCCAAGGGCTGCAATGGGTAATGATGACACCTTTCAAGTGTGCAACCGTTTCCATGGTTACCTGGCCACACGGACGGCGGGAATTTAAAAACTCGGTTGATAGGGTGCCATTGAATCCATGGCCGATGTGATGGTTCGACGGAGCGACATGATTGCTGTCATTTTCCCACGCACGAACCGACGGCTTGGATGTATATAAAAAGGGGGATGCCTTGTCCGGTGAAAGGCACTTGGTTTTTTCCTCATCTTTCTATCTAGTATGTGCGCTACCTATCTCGACTCCCACCACTATAAGTCTTTTTAAGCCCACACATCTCTCACTCTTCTTTTTGTATTTCTTCTTATTCTTCGACGATTATCCCCTGATGGTATCTCGTCTTAGAAAAATGCTAGATGGTCGGGCAGCCATTGCCTGCTTTAGAGCTAGGTTCGAGATCCCAAACGAGATCGGCTTAGAGCTAGTTAATCCCAATGATCACCGTATGGGTGAGACCGAGAAAGGAGTGTCGTTCCCGATCATTACTATCGTGGAAGGGGGCCTTAGGTTTTCCCTTCATCCTTTTCTCCATAAGTTTATAATAAAAGTAAGGTGTCACCCTCCCAGTTGTCGTCGAATGTTTATAAGATCATTTTTGGCATGCTTGAGATTAATCGGCGCCTGGGTGTGAACCTGGGGCTCGCCGAATTGGACTATTGCTATACACTCTGTAAGATAGGGGAGTTCTAAAGTCTACCTCCGAGCTATAGAGAACTAGAGAGTTAGTGAAGTGTCTGCCTTCCTCCGAGAATGGCGTTGACGATGTTAGGGTTTGGGTAACCGGGCCCTAGGAGTTCGGTAATATTCCTAATGGAGAAAGACCAGCGTTCTGATGCTCCAGAGTCCCTTTTAATATAGGTTTAATGCCGACCTCTTATCCTGTGTGTGACTTATTTCTAATGCGGATCTTAATCAGATTGTGGCATTTTGCAGAAAAGAAGAAGCGGTCGAAAGCATATGACTGGCTTGTCAACTTTGCCGACCTGAACAAGGTTTTGGACTTTCTTGGTGAGGGCAGACTGAGGCACGTTGCTCGGACTGCGCACATTTTGCTCAACTACCCCCTCCGGTATTCAACTTTCACTACCAATACGGGTGCCCCACAAAGCATTCTCACGAAATTGGTGAAGGAAGGTGTGAGAGAGATTTCGAAGAGATCCCCGTCGGTGTCGTTGTTGAAAGAGCCCGTGCCCCCACTGAAGTAACAGTTGTAGTTGCTTCTCCATCAAAGCCCGTCGCTAAAGAACTACGTGAAGCCCGCTCAAGGTCGAACAGTTCGGCCACAAGTTCATCGCCACTTACGATCTCGGATCACCGAGTTAGAGTTCCAACCAAAACACAAGAGTCCACCCAATCTCCAGACGAGGAGGACAAAATGAGTTTGAGGGAGATGATGTTTGATGTAGCAGGCAAGCCACTAACGACGACTGCCACAACTTCTGCCGATCCTCCATCTACCGAACTGGAGACCGCCCCTATGGTGTAAGCCACTCCTGTTTAAAAGAGGCCGAAAACTCGATAGTAAAAGAAAAGGGCACCTGAGGTTGCCGCACCGCCCCCGGCCCCTAAGAAGCCAAGGGAAAAAGTGCGATGAAGGAAGTCGGCGAGGTTGTTACCATTACGCCGGATATACTAGGCCGGCTTCTGACGACAGCGGATTCGATGATCGATCAAGCCGAGGTCACTTTCAGCATCATGAAGAGTGTTCTTCAGAAAAAGGATGTCACCAAGTTGGGAGCGGCAAGCGACACAACCGTCTTCATGGGGGCCTTCCATGATTCCCTACTAGTAAGTCGACATTGCACTTTGATTTGTTTAGGGATTTTGCCCATATCTGTTTTAAAACAAACCTTTGCTTTTTGGTGTAGGGTTGCCTGAACTCTTTGGAGGCGATGACCCGCTACCAGAAACTTGCCGAGGAGTACCACGCTCATAGAAGAACATGGTTGTTTAAAAGAGTGGATCGATGCTAACAAAGATTGGATCACCTTCAAGAAACAAGCCAAACAAGCTTCTGCTGAACTCAAGATGGTGTAGGCGAACTATAAAAAGAGAGACAAGGAGGTGACCGATCTCCAAAAGAAATTTGACGTGCAGTCCGTGGACCTGTACAAGGCCAATTCGGAGATTGAGGCACTCCAAGCCGAAGTGGCCAAATCCAAGGTGGAGGAAGAGGTTGTAATGAAGGAGGGCGAAAAAGGGCGGCTGACAGACTGGCCCTCAAGATGATGGATCTAAGTCATGTCATCTTTCGTCAGGGTTGGAATGGCGCCCTTGTAGTTGCTGGGGTCGACAAGTCTTCTGGTGTCTTGCAATTATGCCCTAATTATTTTTTACACCACTGAGGACGGCGTAGTCAACCCACAGAATGTGATAGCCAACACCGAGTATCAAAGGAAGCTCGTTGCGGCTGAAAGGGAGAAGGCTACTGTTGTGAAGGAGAAAGCTACTACCAAATCGACTAAGGTTGCAGAACAGACCGCAGATAGCTCGGTGGAGAAATCTATGCAACCGAGGGAAAAGTTGGCAGCTTGACTGATTGTATTTTTTCTTTTGAACATTTTTTGTAACTAACCTTGCTTTTTTAATGAAAAAAGCTCGTTTTGCCTACCTCTCGATATCACTTTCTCATAATAAATGTTAGTCAGTTGTTTAGACTTTGCTTGATTGTTCGAAATTCGTTTCACCCTTTTGTTCTTATGGTTTTCTTTATTTAGCTGATCTATCCAACTTGGACAAGATCAAGTTTTTACACTTAGTTTTTGTGGCCTTCTTTGGCCGACCTGCCCAACTTGGACAAGGCCAAGTTTTTACACTTAGTTTTCGTGGCCTTCTTTAGCCGACCTATCCAACTTGGACGAGACCAAGTTTTTACACTTGGTTTTGTGGCCTTTTTTGGCTGACTTGTCCAACTTGGACGGGACCAAGTTTTTACACTTGGTTTTATGACCTTCTTTGGCCGACCTGTCCAACTTAGACGGGACCAAGTTTTTACACTTAATTTTTATAGCCTTCTTTGGCCGACTTGTCCAACTTGGATAGGACCAACTTTTTACACTTGGTTTTTTGTGGCCTTTTTTGGCTGACCTGTCCAACTTGGACAGGATCAAGTCTTTACACTTAGTTTTTTGTTTAGTTCTACAGTGCTCTGAGTAGATTTTTTTGAACAACTTCATTTTGCATTGATCTCATGAAAGCTTTACACACTTGTGGAGTTGTTTACATCAAATGGGACCCTGTAATACTGGTAAAACTTCTTCAGGTTGTTTGCATTCCAAAGCCAGGGTAGCTGTTTCCCCTCTTCAACAGTTTCTAATCGGTATGCGCCAACGCTAAATCGAGATGCCACTCTGTAAGGGCCCTCCCAATTCAGGCTGAGCTTGCCATCCACTGGGTTCTTCGTTGCCCCAGTACTTTTCATAGAACTAGGTCACCTAGAGCGAAGTTTCTCGGACGAACCCGTTTGTTGTAGGAACGTCTTAACTGCCGCTGATATTCGGTGAGTCTAATCAAGGCAGCTTCCCTTTTTTCTTTGGCAAGATCCAGATCCTTTGCGAGTGTCTGGTCATTAAGCCCGGTATTAAATGTTGCCGATCTTATCATTGGTAATCCGACCTCCAAAGGTATGACTGCTTCTACACCATAGGCCAAAGAGAAGGGGGTTTCGCCGATAGATCTCCTTGGGGTAGTTCTATAGGACCACAGAACGCTGGGTAGCTCCTTTACCCATTTTCCTTTAGCCCTCTCTAGCCGCTTTTTAATCCCATTGAGCATAGTTTTGTTCGAGATTTCGGCTTGCCCATTGCACTGTGAATATGCCGGTGTCGAATAATAATTTTCGATCCCGAGCTCCTCATAGAATGATCTGAACATGTTGCCATCGAGCTGGGTACTGTTATCTAAGACAATGGCATGAGGGATGCTGAACCTTGTTGCTATACTCTTCCAAGAGAACCTTTTAGCGTCGATCTCTCTGATGCTTGACAAAGGCTCCACTTCCACCCATTTAGTGAAGTAGTCTATTGCCACAATAAGAAACCTCTTATTCCCAGGGGCTCGGGGTAAGGGCCTGACTATGTCTACTCCCCACTAAGCGAAAGGCCACGGACTAGTAATGGTTACGAGATCCTCGACTGGGTGATGTATGATGGGAGAGTACCTCTGACACTTGTCACACTTTAAGACGTACTGGGCTGCATCTTTTTCCATATAGGGCCACCAGTATCCTTGTGAGATAGCTCGATGTGCTACCGATCTTCCGCCGATGTGACTTCCATATATTCCTTCGTGGATTTCAAATAGAATGCCTTGCACCTTATCAGAGTGGACACAGTGCAAGTATGGACCAGTGAAGGATTGCCTGTAAAGTTCCTTTCTTGGTGACAATCAGTATCTGAGAGTTGCATGCTTGATTCGTCTGGCTTTATTTTTGTCCTCTAGTAGCTCGTCTTTGTCAAGATAGGAGATGATTTGATCTATCCAGGATGGTCCCCGCTCTTCTACAGCCAGAGCTTGCTCTTCCTCCTAAAATATACTTGGCCTGGCCAAAGTCTCCACGTTGATTGTTCTTTTTTATCCAAACTTTAGGGTTGTTGCTAACATCGCCAGAGCATCGGCATGAGAGTTATTATCCTGGCTGATCTGGTGGAGTTTGTAACTACTAAATTTGTTAAGTAGTTCCTTGGCTTTAGCTAGGTAATGAGTCATTCTGTCATTCTTTGCTACGTATTCTCCCGTAATCTGATTGACAACAAGCAGGGAATCCGAATAGATGACGATCTTAGGAATTTTGAGTTCAATGGCTCGACGTAGTCTGGCTAGCAAGGCCTCGTATTCAAATTCATTGTTAGAGGCAGTGAACTCGAGCTTGATAGCTTGTTCGATGGTCAGACTGTCTGGTGTAATGAGCACTATGCTTGGTCCTGCCCCCCTGTCATTGGAGGCTCCGTTAACATAGAGCTGCCAATGATTAGTGTTCTCCCAAAGATCCAGGGGGAGGTCGTCGTGCTGTTGAGCAGAAGGTGGAGGTTGGTCGGCTTCGGGTGATAATTCAACAGAGAATTCGACAATGAAATTTGCAAGGACTTGTCCTTTTACTGGCGATCTCGGATGAAATTTGATGTCGAACTCCCCCAACTCTACAGCCCATTTTGCTAATCTGCCAGAGAAGTCGGCCCTTCTGAGGAGCTGTTTGAGTTGGTGGTCTGTGAGGACGTTGATGGTATGAGCTCTGAAGTAGTGCACCAATTTGCTGGATGCTACTACCAGTGCGTGTGCTATCTTCTCTAGGGGTAAGTATCTTCTTTCCGCTCCAAGAAGAGTTTTGCTGACATAGTAAACAGGCAACTGTTGCCGATCTTGTTGCCTGAGTAATACGGCATTGATTGCACGCTCCGACACCGCGAGGTAAAGGAAGAGTTCCTCTTGCTTGAGTGGGGTGGAAAGTAAAGGTGGCTGGGTCAAGTATTTCTTCAGATCTTTAAGGGCTTGGTCACATTTTGGGGTCCAGTTGAATTGTTCTTTTCTTTTGAGAAGCTGGAAGAATGGTCGGCGCTTATCCGATGATCGGTTGATGAACCTGTTGAGTGCTGCTACCATTCCGATTAGCTTTTGTACTTCCTTAGCATTCTTCGAGTGCCTGAACGCTCTGGATTGCACTAATTTGACACGGATCGACCTCAATGCCCCGATGTGTAACCAAGAAACCCAAGAATTTGCCCGAGCCGACTCCGAAGACGCATTTCGAAGCGTTCAGTCTCATCTTGTACTATTTTAGGATGCTGAGTATCTCTTGTAAATCTTCCAGATAGGAGGTGTTGACTTTGCTTTTCACCACCATATCGTTGATGTAGACTTCCACAGTGCTGCCAATCTGCTTCTTAAACATCTTGGTGACCAACCGCTGATACATAGCCCCGGCGTTCTTCAGACCAAAGGGCATAACCTTGTAGCAAATATACCCCTTGGAGTGATGAAGGTCGTCTTCTCTTGATCATCTAGGTGGAGGGGAATCTGGTTGTACCCCTGATAAGCATCCAAGAAACTCATCCTTCCAAAGCTAGCTGTTGCATCCACGAGCTGGTCAATTTTGGGGAGGGGGAAAGGGTCCTTGGGGCATTCCTTGTTCAAATCAGTAAAGTCCACACAGAGCCTCCATTTGTCATCCTTCTTTTTCACTACCACTGTATTTGAAAGCCAACTCGGGTAGTTAATTTTCCGAATTGCCCCAGCTTCCAAAAGCTTCTCGGTTTCTTCAATAACAACGTCCACATGTTGCGTCGCTGCCCTTCTCCCCTTTTGGACCAAAGGTCGGCATTTGGGGTCAACATTTAGCCTATGGCAGGCAACATTGGCATCAATTCCCGGCATATCATAAGGAGTCCAGGCGAACACTTCCAGGTAACTTGTCAATAACTCGATCAGGGAACGTTCCTCTATTTTGGACAAAGAGGTGCTGATGACAAAGTACTTATCATCCTGCAGATCAATGTGTATCTTCTTTAGGTCTTCGACAGCCTTGTTCTTAGGCGTTTGCCCTACATCGTCGATAGTGGGGGTGTCTTCATGCAACTCCATCATCTGTACTTTTTTCGGCCTTTGTTTTGGTGGTGCATGCCATCAGGAAACACTGCTTAGTAGCCACTTGGTCCCTCCTTATTTCCCCCACTCCTCTAGGGATCGGGAATCTGATCAGCTGATGGTAGGACGAGGGGATAGCTTTCATGAGGTGTAACCAGGTTCGTCCTATGATGGCATTGTAGGGGGAAGGCACGTTGACAACCAGGAATTCTGTTTGTAACGTGATTCCTCCAGCAGTCACCGGAACCGTTACCTTCCCCATAGGCCAAACCGGATCCGAGCTAAATTCGACCAATGGGTTGAGTGATGGCTGGAGGTCGAACTCCTTGAGTTCTAATTTCTTGAACAGGCTGTAATACATGACTTTGGATGAACTTCCTTGGTCAATGAGCAATCTTTTCACGTCACAGTCCACCATTCTCAGTGTTATAACCAAGGCATCATTATGAGGGGTCTGCACACCCACGAGGTCATCGTTGGTGAAGGTAATGGATGCAGGGCCATCGCCGACCTTAACTTTCTTGCTCGGCAGTTGTATCTGCATGACTTCCTTCAGGTGTGCAGCCTTCTGTATTTTGGCAATATCTATGTGGGTCGACGGTTCCCAATTCAGCCGAACCATACAACACGTTGATTACTCGGACCGGTCTTACTTCAACTTCCTTCTGAGGTACTTCTTTGACTCGCGGTTGCTCGGCCTCGTTTTTCATCTTGTCCCGATCAATTAATTGGTCGAGATGGCCAGCCTTGGCCAAATCCTTCACGTGGGTCTTAAGATGCCAACATTATTCTGTTTTGTGCCCTTTCTCAAGGTGGTAGGAACAAAACCTCTTTTGGCCCCAGGATGCTGGGTTGCCTCCCAACTTCGGGGGCCACTTAAAGAATGGTTTGTCATGGATTTGGAGCAAGATTTTATAGATAAGGTCCTTAAAGACTGTATAGACCCCCTCATTCACCTTTCTTCCCTGATTGTTGTCTTCTTGTCAGGGTTTCTTGGCCTCCCTCTTGTTTGTCTTCTCGACGACAACGCCGACCTTTGCTGAACTTGGTTGAGGCACATCCTCATCTAGTCTTGTGTAACGCTCAATCCGTAGCATCAATTCCTGTATGGTGAGGGTCAGCTTCTTCATCATGGACTGCCGCAAACGATGCTCCCTAGGAAGGCTGATTTTGAATTGAGTAACAGCCAGTTATTCGTTGCACTCATCAATTTCGTTGTAAGGCTCCCAGTATTATCGTGCGTATGCCCATAATCCTTCCCCTTTTTCTTTTCAAAAAGTCAATAAGAAATCGACCTCCTTGGGCTATAGGCTGTTAGCTATGAATTGAGCGGTGAACAGCTCGGCAAGTTGCCTTCAGTTTGACACGAATCCAGACAACAACTTGTCGAACCATCGTAAGGCTACGTCCCCCAGACTAGAGAGGAAAATTCGGCACATCAATGTTTGGTCTCCGCACCATACCAACATCAGTTGCTTGTAATGCCAAACATGGTTAACTGGGTCGCCCTTTTCGTCGTATAGAGTGAACTTTGGTGCAGTGAACTTTCGAGGAATTATGTGGGACTCAATCTCCTCTATGAAGGGTGAGGATGCGATCTGGTCTAAGGCCTTTTTGACCAGGTAATGGGCTGTGTGTTCCTTAGTTTGCTGCTTTTTATCCTTTAATCTTTTGTTGTACCATTTTTCCCAGTCCTTTCACTACCGACCATCTTCCGCACGTTCCTCATTTGGCGGAGTCTTGGTCCTTTCTCTTCTCCAATCTTCTTGCCCATGGTCACAGCAGCCGATGCTAGAGGTGCAGCTTCCTCTTGCTCGCAGCGTCGGGACGTCCCTGCTTCTTGTAGTTCTTTCATGATTTGGGGACCCTTCTCTCCTTCGCCTGTCTCTTCCGAGGATTGCCTCTCTCATGACCCGAACTTGGGAGGTGAGGTAGGCAATCTCTTCGCCTCGCCGCCAAATTTCTCTCTCGGCTAAATGAAGCGTACCTTCACTTGGGACTCGTCCACTGGAGGGCAAAGGGGCAAGGTCCCGGTGATGGTTTTGTCGCGCCCAGATTTTTTGCACTCGAGGAATACTCACACAAGCGGGAAAAAGGCTGTACTCTCTCGTTAGAACTCACCCTCCTAAAAGAATGAGTGCGACTAGGTTTAAATTGAAAATTGATTTGAATAAAGGGCTTTTGAAAAAGATTCGGAGTCGCCACCTAACTTGACTAAGGTGAGTTAAGACACCTAAAAAACTAAGAATAATCTGAAGACTACACTTAAGGTTTTTAGAAAATGTTTCTGAAAATACCACCTCAAGAGAGGGTTTTAAATAAAAACAGGTTGTTTGGCAACTTTTGAAAAACATTTAGCCCTTTTTGAAAAATAACTCCTTTTTGGTCTATGAAAACAGTAATTCTAGGTTCGGAGGTTGGTTACGTGTAGGGAAGACGCACTAAGCCATCACCCTACCTCGCCCTTTCGGTACCTACATGTCAATCTACCCTAGATTCACCTACGAGAGTCTTCAACTAACTATTGACCAATCCTATCCACTTTGAAAAACAATGTTTGAAAAGAAATGACGCATAGGATGCAAGTGCAAAATAAGAGAGAGTTGGAGAATAGATTTAGAAATAAATTTGAAAAGAAATTGATTTGATTTGAAAGAGATGTGAAATTGGATAGATTCAAAATTGAAAAGTTTTGGAAATTGAAAGTAGAGATTTGAAAATAGAAATTTGAAATTGGAAATTTGAAAATAGATTGGGGATTTGGATAGATTTTAGAATTTGAAATTTGGAGGATATGGAGGAATTTGAAATTTGAAAGAAGTTGTGGAATTGGAAATTTGAAAAATGTGGAGACCGCACCCATGAGGGTTGCCTATGTATCCTTTTAGAGGAATCAGGTTAGTCGTAGTTCGGACAAGAGTCCAATTGAAAAGAGATTGATTTGGCAGAAAGAGATTGAATTGGAAGATTTGAAAAGATTTGATTTTGGAAAACTTGGTTTTAGAAAACCTAGACTTAGGAAGATAGGATTTGAACTTGAGATGAAGAAAGATTTGACTCGAAGGTTGGACTTGGCAGATTAAGGAAGTTGGAATTTAGGAAAGATTCGGATTAGGAAAGTTTCGAATTAGGAAAGTGTCATTTTAGGAAAGTTTTGGAATTAGGAAAGTTTTTGGTTTAGGAAAGTTTCGAATTAGGAAAGGTTCAACTTAGGAAAGTTTTGGATTAAGAAAGTTTCGAATTTAGAAAGTTTTCGAAATAGGAAAGGTTTTCAAATTAGGAAAATTCCCGAATTAGGAAAGTTTTGAAATAGGGAAGTTTTGAAAATTGGAATGTTTAGAAAACAAGGAAGTTTTGAAAATAGGAAAGTTTTGAGTTTAGACAGTTTTAAAATTTGGAAGGATTTGAAATTTGGAAAGTTTAAGATTTAGAAAGTTTTAGAGTTTGAATTTTATAAAATCTTGAAATTAGAAAAGGTTTGAATTTAGGAAAGGTTTGAAAACTTAGGTTTGAAAAGTTAAGATTTGAAAAGAGGGTAGAATTAGGAAAGGGTTGAATTTTAGAATTTTAGGAAAGATTTTTATGTTCAAGTTTTGGAAACTTAAGGTTTAAGAAAGTGAAGGGTTAGGAAGGATTTGAATTAGGAAAGATTTGGATTAGGAAGGGATTAGATTTTGTTTTTTAAAAAGAAGTGTTTGATTTCGTTTCCAAAAACGGAGGATTGGATCTAGTTTCTTAAACGGGAAGATTGGATTTGGTCAAAGATTTAGAAAGGGAAGTTTTAGAAACCCCTAAATTTGGAAAACTATAGTTTTGACGTAGAAAATAGGTTTTGAAAATATGTATAGTTTTGATGTAGAAAACAAAAGGTTTTGGAAACCTAAATTTGGGGCAAAGTTTGAAAATCATGTTTTTGGAAAGAAAATTAGGATTTCCTAATTGTGAATTTTAGGGCTTGATTTGGGCTCTAAGGAAAGAGTTTTTGGAAAGTGCGTTTTTGGAAACGAAGGTTTTGGAAGGAAATCCTAGAGAGGAGTTTCTAGAGGAAAGATTTTAAAAAGAGAGTTTTTGAAAAGATTTTTGGGGAGAGTTTTTCTAGGAAAGAGACCTAGTGAACGTTTTTGGAAAGTGGACTTTGAAGAGTGCATTTTGGAAAGGAGTTGAAAAAGGAGGTTTTGAAAATTAGATTTTTGGAAAGAGTTTTTGAAAACAATTTTGGAAAGAAGAATTTTTGGGAAGTATGTTGAAAAAGAGATTTTTAGAAAGGGATTTTTGAAAAGAGAGCTTTTTGGAAAGTATAAAAATATCTCACTTTCCTGAAGCAATTCTAACCATAAAAGGGCTAGAACCACTTTAGGAAAGCGGTTTTGAAAACAACAAGAGTTGAAAATATGGACCATGAAAGTCACTTCAAATATAACACTTTCCTAAAGCAATCCTAGCCATGAAAAAGCTAAAATCACCCTACGATTGTAATTTTGAAAACAAGTTTTTGAAAAGGGAATTTTGATGTAATTTTGAAAACGATTTTGAAGACAACTTTGAAACGGTTTTTAGAAGATGCAAGATCATAATATGCACAATGCAAATTTGGGGTCGTGAACATACAAGGCTAAGGCTTCACCACATAATCAAGGGGGCCGAACCCACGTGGTCTCCGGTTAGCCTAAAGGAAAGCCCCCGACACGGTGACCCTCCGATAGTCTAACCCTACACATGGACCGGGAGTCCCCTTGTTTCAAGCATGCAAAGAAAGGGGAGGAAAGAGATGGGGGATTAAAATAGAGAAAACCCAAGTGGGTTAGGAGAGAGAAGAGAGAGAAGGAAGTGCAGAAATTTAAATGGAGAACCTACCTTGTATCTTGTTTATTTTGTGCGTCTTGCTTTCTTCGGTCTTCGTCTTGATTTTCGTCTTCAATCTTCAAACTTTAGATTACAACTCTTCAAGTCTTCGAAGGAGGGTTGAAGGTTAGTGTATGAGTGTATGGGGGTGTGTATGAGTGTATAGGAGGCTAGAGTTTAGTGTATGGTGGCTAGGGTTTGGAAAACCTAAGGAGGCTAGGGTTTAGAGAGTGTTCGAGCTCTGTATATCGAATTATATAATTTTTAGATTGAGTTTGCGGATTCTTTTCACGTTGGAAGAGGCTATGTATTTATAGAGGTTGGACAAATCTGGCGCCTGTTGCAGTGGCACCAGGGCAAAATTGCTCTTAGCGCCACTAGGAGTGGCGCCAGGCCAATTCTTGGCTTGGCGCCACTAGTAGTGGCACCAGCCAGTTAGGAAACTTTATAAGTCGGCAAGCAACGTATCTTTGACTAGATTTGGGCACTTGTACTAGTGACTACCATGCAAGTTTTAGCCTGGCTTCATTAGGAGTGACTTCGAAAAGTCCGAGAATGATTTTAAGAGACCAGGAATGGCCCGGAAGGCTGGAAAAGAGCAAGAACACTTAAAATAGTGTCCTAGAGGTATTTGATTTGAAAAATGAGGATAAGATGGGTCGGAAAGGTTGATCAGGCCTTTAGGGGCAAAACGGTCAATCGGACCGGGAAACTGCCGGGACAGACTCGGACTGTCCCAGAAGAAGACTTGGGATTTGGAAACATTATTTAGAATGTTCCCAAAGGTTGCAGGTTTGATACCCACAGCCGGTGTGGTCAGAAGAGGAGACTGACCCACCAGGGGCAAAACGGTCATTTTGTACCGGGTTTACCAGAACTGACTCGGAATGATTCGAAAAGATAAAGAAGGGTTGAGAGTACTATAAAAAGCAGTCTTAGAAGGTTACCGGTTTGATACCCAAAGCCGGTGTGGTTCTCGGGGCGTTTGGATGCCTAGGGGCAAAATGGTCATCTTGACTGGAAAGTCTTGGAAAAGGTCCAAGAGGCAGTTTGGTCATTTTTCACCGAAGTGGGCTAACAGACACTGGTGTTGACCTGGGTTTTCAGTATTTCCGCCACTCTAACGGCAGTCGTCGTGACACAGGGGTTTGTTGGCAATTTCCTTTATCAACCTATTTGTGAGTATTTCCGCTACTCTAACGGTTGTGATGTTTGCGAGTATTTTCGCTACTCAGACCGTCTCGAGGAATAAACTGTCTCAAGAGAGGGATTGGAAATGAGACTTATCGTCTCCAAAAGACGTGCCTGATTTGGAACCATCTTGAGAAATAAACTGTCTCGAAAGAGGGATTGGAAATGGGACTTATCGTCTCCGAAAAGACGTGCCTGATTTGGAACCGTCTCGAGAAATAAACTGTCTTGAGAAACGGATTGAAAAGAGGACTTATCGTCTCCGAAAAGACGTGCCTGATTTGGAACCGTCTTGAGGAATAAACTGTCTCGAGAAAGGGATTGGAAAGGGGACTTATCGTCTCCGAAAAGACGTGTCTGATTTGGAACCGTCTCAATGAATAAACTATCTCGAGAGAGGGATTGGAAAGAGGACTTACGGTCTCCAAAAAGACGTGCCTGAATTGGAATAGGTTTACCATCCCGAGGAATCAACTGTCTCGAGAGAGGGGTTGGAGTCGGAAAGGAAAGGACAATGCCCCAAAGGGCATTTTGGTCATTTTGCCTCTATTTGGGCCTGGTGGGCCCGCGAGGCGATGGACAAACGGGATTTGGACTTAGAAAATCGATTTCGATTGGAATACGCCCACAATGACTTGAAAACAAGTCTAGACGGAGTGTAGACTGCCAAGTGGTAAAAAATGGGGTGCTTACAGGTTTCTGCGGAAGTTTCGCTCCCTGACATAGTCCGGGTTCCTCCGCAGCTCGTCTGGTGCTTCCTTGTGACTTTCAGCAGGGGTTTGTATTTTCGATCTCAATGTTCTGCCTCGGTGTTGATCTACTAAGGTAGATAGGCAGTGCACCGAATTAGTCTGATCTTTACTGGAGGAGGCTCTGTTACCTTGTTCATCATGGTTCTCTCCTCTTCCTCTTCGATCGTTCAGACTCATAGTTTTATAAGTCTTCCCACAGACGGCGCCAATTGTAAGTGGGATTTTCCGAGAAGGCCAACCAAATTCTCAAGCCCACGATAATGAGTCCAAACTCACTGTAAGAAAGAGAAGTTAGAATGGGTCGACCCTGGTTGGGCCGATCACACTTCGATGATTAATTTACCAAGCTTAATCAAGAGTAGAATGAATAAAAGTTGTATATACTTAGAGTTAATTATCCATACCTGGCTCTAGATGGTTTGGGTATTTATAGTGTGATCGATGGAGTGTTTCACTCCTAGCCTACTAGTAGGTCATCATGGCCTTCTGGGTAAGCATCATCATATTCCGCTGACTGACTTTGCGCAGGGCCTGCCTTACCATCACTGAGGAATTCGACTAATCGGACGTGCATGTCAACGTCGCATGGAGAGCTGTTGGTGCATTTAATGCCAGTCAATTCTGCATTTAATGCTCTGAGACCGCTAGCGGTTTGGGTTCATGTGTCGCGGTTTGGGCCAAGGTTGACATGAGGTCGGCGGCTTAGGCCAGGCTGCTCTTTAGGACCGAATTTGGGCCTCCAAGCAGCCCAGTTTTAATTCATGTAGATTGGGCTTAACCATATGAGTTGGGTAGTATGCTATTGCCCCCCACAAATGATTTTAAATTTGGTAAGATTATATTTTTTGTTTACAACCTTTGTGTAAAAAAGTGATGCATTTTTTGATTTTTTAATAAAATTATTTTTTCATTTATTAAAAAATATTATCAATTAATAAATAATATTGTGTTCAATTCTATGTACGTTTCGTCCGCCCCTACCGTAGGTGATAGATTGCGTTAAGTTACAGCAATGGCCAAACAATTTTTGATAAGGTTGCAAAGCCCTACCATTTCTTAAACAAATAATATTGCTTAGAAGTTTAACATATTAATGATTGTCACGGTTAAGTGATTGGTTTAGTAGATAAAAATTTAAATTTTTTCATTCAATGCTTGAGTTCGACTCACATAATTATTTAATAATGCTAAATTTACTTTTTAATGCTCAAAACACACGATAAAACATAAATTTCAATTATAACGCATGTGCTATGAGTCTAATGTTGTTCTTCCTCTTCTCTTAGTCTCTATAATTTCATTTGCTAGGTAAAGTATTGAACCCTACATAACAATGAAGACCCGCCACTATGAATAACTTTTTCACGAAGGCAATCCCCTCCACCCCGTTTCTAGATGTTTCTCTTTTTCGTAACTTGAAAGTAAGTAAAAAAAGTAAAGGGTAAATAATTAATATGTCACTTTATCTTTACTTTAAATTTTAATATTATATCTAAATTTTGATTTATTTTATTTTAGTCATTTAACTTTTAAAAGGGCGCCACTATGGTATAAAAATTTTAAAAGAATAAATTACATTGATCATTCTTGAGATTTGAATTTAATACATAAACTACCCTTCATATGTTAAAAATTACACTGACCTCCCCGAGTTAACTTAAAGCATGAAATTACTCTTATGCCCATTGTAGGGCCTACCATTTTTAATAACAAAAACAAATATCTATTGGGTCGTGTGAAAAAACCCCTTTTTACCCTTCTGTCTCACCAACCACCCACCCTCCACAAGCTCCATCCCGCCATCGGTGTTCCTAACCCACTCCCACAGGCTCTCTCCTCTCTCTTCTCCATCTCTCTTCCCCAGCCACAAACACACACACATACACACACTAATCTCTCTTCCCCTCGGCCACCCTACCAACCACCACACCACTGCACAGTCTGCACATCACCACAAAATCACCCATTCGAAAGCACCATCACAGGTAACCGCTGTCAGCAGCACCAGATCCGGAACTCATCACCATCGTCACAACCACTTCACTATGATTCGTTTACCCATAAGTCCATGACCCTTTACAGACTATACTCATGCCAATCATCATGCAAGGTGCCCGTTCCTTCAGAGCATTTGGAGAATTTGACAAGACGAGAAGGATTGCGGCAGCGACGAGGAGGATTTTGAAGGCGCTGACCCTTTGACAGGCGTCATTGAGGTTGGGCTGGATCGGATTTGTAAAGTTGCCATCGCTTGCGTTGAGGTTGCTGAATGCGGAGGAGGGTTGGGTCGGATTTGCCGGTGGAGATCAGAGTGCTGGGGATAGAGGCTTTGAGTGATGGGTCTATAACAGGGAGGTTATTTGACATGTGTGGCCATGGTGGTCGTTAGTGACTTCGGCTATAGGTGAGGCGCTGCCATCGATGGGGCTGGGCTGGGGGAAAATGGTGTAGGGCAGCGACGGTAGGCTGGCCAACGGTTGGGGGTGTGGCGATGGCGATGGCGATGGCGTGAACTGGGGAAGAGGTGGGAGGGTTTGCTCATGTGCGTCTATGTTTGTACACAGAGAGAGAGAGAGAGAGAGAGAGAGAGAGAGAGCGCTCTTTTTTGTTCTTTTTTTTTTCATACTAGGGATGGTGAAAGAGGGTTAATAAATAATAATAACATAAAATTAAAGAAAGAGTTAACAATTAGTAATGAGACTAATGACATTAAAATTTCTAAAGATCGTTGACTTTTTCAAGTTAATTACGCAGCATTATAGGTAGAGAAAAAAATAATTTATTTTCTTTTCTTTTCCAAACTAATTTGAAAGATATTATTTTACATTTATGATTTTGTAATTATAAATTTACAAGTAATTATTTTCCTCATATTAATAACTTGTACTAATATTTTTGTCAACTTGTTTGTTTGTCAAATACTAGTTAATTTTATTATAATAATATGATGAAGAGTACTTCTAAGTAATTGTTTATAGATAATTATGATCAACATTAATTTTTGCATTTTAATTAAACATTACTTATACAACAATTTCACAAAATTGTTTTCTTTTATAAATATTGTTGTTATTTATTTTAGGATGATATAGTAACTTCATGCACAATAAGAGTATTTTTGGTATTGCATACATTGTTTTGCCGATGTCATGGATGGCCAATCACGAATAGTTCAGGCGCCCCGGGGCAAATCTGTCACTGTATCGATAAACCAAGGGAGGTTAGTTAAATTTTCAAAATGTGAAGGGTAATTTGTGTATTAAATTCAAACATCAGGGGTTATCAATGTAATTTATTCATTTTAAATTAGTTATAATAATTAAATATTAATTACACTTTTACCCTTTCAAGTATGATTTAGTTTCACTTTACTTGTTAAACTAAAAATTTTTATATTTTACCTTTTAACTATGAGAATTTAAGTTTGTATTAACACTATTAAAAATAAATAAATTGAATGCTTGTAGCATTTTTGATTGAATACAATATAAATTTTTTTATTATTGGTTAACAATTGCGTAGTTTCAAAATTTTTCTTAATATTGTTAGAACTAATAACTGGTGATTTACAAAAGTAAGATTTTATGGATCATTTTAGTAATTTTTTTGAATATTTTGAGATAATTTATAATATTTTTTAGCCATAAAATTATTTTTTCTCTCTTTGTTTTAGAGATTAGTATAAAATTTGGACCAAATAAATTTTAAATTTTGTGATTATAAAAATGTAAGTATTTTTAATTTGATTGGGATAAAATAATATTAAGTTATAGTTTAAGAGGTCATAGTATAATTACTATTTAATTTTTTACTTATTTTAAAAAATTGAACTACATTGATTTTTATTTAAAAGTTAAAAAATTTAAATAGAAAAAATTAAAATTATGGTATTGAAATCTTAAAAAAAATTAGAGGAATTAAGTGATTGTTTATCTAAAAATAAACAAGACATTCACCTATACAGACACAGCCAAAAACATGACGGCTGGACCAGTAGCCGCCTCGATACAAAGTATTTCGAGTCTTACCACTTTAATCCTCTTTATAAAAAGGCTCTCTGTTTAGAAGATGAGGCACTGAAGGACCACCAATAAGCTGGGAGAACTTGGACAAGGAAGAGGTTAATTTATCTTTCCTCCCTTCAACAACGCTTTAGTATGGACCATTTATTTCAAAGTCCCCAATTGGCGCTAAGTTTTCTTGAATTTTTATTTTTTATTTTTCATTTACTAATCTCTCTTACGTGATATATGACGTGGTAAACTCAACCACACAGTAAAAAATAATTTCAAGAGAACACTAATTTAGATATATATATATATTTTTAAATTAATAATTTTTTCGAAAAAAAAAAAGCTAAAGAGGGTAGCGAGAGCGCGAATTAAAGTGTTTTATTTTTGAGGTGAGAGTAATTTATCTTTTAAAAATTTGAAATTCAAAAGCCAATTAACAAAAAATAATTTTATTAGTGAGACAATCTTAGGGAGAGAAAAAATAATGATCTGACACGTGCATAATTTTGTATTGACTAAATGAACTAATAAGAAATAAAGATCATGAGAATGAGTTATAAGGTCGATCTCGTGATAGGCTTTAAGCGTAACTTGAATTAGATTATGCAATATTGTACTCAACTAATTTCGACTAATACTGTATACACATTTTATTACTTCTTTCGTATTTACTTGGACAAGATATTAATTAAGGGCGACACGTTTTATTCGATTTAGGCATATTAATTAATTTGTGAATTGTTTTTGCTTTAAAAACTGTTATGGATGTCGCCATCGTATCACGACCATAACTCGAGATTATAAATAATTTGTTGCGCTAAGCTGTTTTTCCTCATTGAAAGGGCAATAGCGTTGTTGACCGTCTCGCTTTTGATAGCGATAAGTGCTAAAAAATTCTATGCGATCTACCTCTGAACCCTTTTTTTTTTTTTTGTTTTATTAAATCCAATTTCAGTGGTAGATAGCCATCTAGTTTCTCTTGACCTGTAGCTGTGGCAGGTGATTGCAGTGACAGATGGTCTAAAAGATCCTCACCCCCAACAACTTAAAGAGAGATCTAAAGCTAAGTAATACTTTATTTTTTTTCTTTTTCGTGAAATTTACTTGATGAGAAATAATCTTATAGGCTGGAATGCCACATCAGTAAGATGGCGACGTGGTGTGTTCTACCAGTTATTAAATGTCACATTCTCCATATTAGAGTTTTTTCTATACAAATTTTGTTGTGGAAATAATGAGCTAGATTAATCACTTTCCTAACTTCATGTTCAACTTTGTTACTCATATTATCAAGTTAACAAAAAAAAAAAAAATTGAAATGTCCATTTTTAATAGAGGACACATGAAGAAGATTTTTGTTCTTTTTTTTACCTTTTTATTTTTTCTTTTTCATCACCAAATTCTTAATCCAAAGATAGCGTATGTTATCGTAATTATGTGGTACTTTGTACCTTCCGAAGAATTTATCTAAAAGGGATTCTAATGATAAGAAGATATTATTTAAGAGGTCAATAACACCGTGTTAGCATGATAACATGGTATGCCTGGCCTATTAAATATTTAATGTATATTTTGCCAACTTAATTACATTGGTAACGATCCTAAACACGAGTTTAGGAAAGTGGTTAATCCCCTTTATCGCCGTAGAAAAGAACTGCAACATGGGGGCACGAGGCATTTGAACAATGGTAGGACACAAAACGTTATTACTTGACCACTGGGGGCACGAGGCATTTGACGTTCCGGACCCATATAATCATTTATTTGTCCATGACAAGGCAAAACCAACAACTAAGTTGGGTTCATGGGCTCGACTTTAGGATATCATTAGCAAACATAGAATGGTAGTTACTAATAAGAATTCCAGTTGTCGTTAGCGTACATAACTTTTTTTCAAGTGACTTTAAAAGGGTTGAAGTGGGTGCATGGCAATGGAAAAGGAATAATGAGCAGCATGGACCCAGTAGAGTATGAGCGATTGCTGCCAGGGGGACTTTCTGATTTGTCGTCCGCGGAGGTGGAAGAGATCTTGGAACACGAGCCCGCAGTGTCCGTCCGATGGTATATTCGGCTGGTGGGCTGGGAGTCTAGGCTGCTCTGGCTCCTGTCGGGGGCTTCGATTACTGTCTCGGTTTGTAATTACATGCTCAGTTTCGTGACCTTGACGTTTTCGGGGCATTTGGGTGCCTTGGAGCTTGCCGGTGCCTCCATTGCTATGGTGGGAGCTCAAGGGCTTTCTTATGGGATCATGGTATGTAATCGAAATTCTTCTGACTTCTCATTACTAACATACATGCGCCAACTCATCTAAAAGCATTACTAACACACATGCCGCCAACTCATTCAAAAGTTTAAACAGTTAAAAGAAGAGAAATTTAATAATTTATGTTTAGGTGTTGCAAGGATCCATTTAGCATCGTGGACCGCCAAATCACCTAAACGTTTAAGGATTTTTTTTGATACTTAAGAAAATAAAAGAAACAGAAGGAAAAATTTCTTTTCTTTATTTGGTTTCTAATTTAGCAGAGAAGAGAAAGTTGTTTTTTTTTTAACCTACTATCTCTCCTTTTTTTCTTTCATTTCTCTTCTCATCCTTGATAATAGATATTTTATTACTTTTTAGGGTAATAATATACAAATAGAATAATTTATAGAAAATTTATAATCAGAATGATGTAGTTGAATAAAAGTCATTCACTCAAATATATAACACCCATTATAGTGGTTTTAATTTACAAAAATATGTCACTGCCACGTCACAAATTTTTCTACAAGAACAGGATTTTTCTATTTTTTATTCTTTTCTTTTCATTTTTCAAATAATGAAATGTGATTTTTATTCCACTTTTCTCTTGTTTCCTTAGCAAAATCAACGAAAAGAAAGAAATCAATTTTTCTTCCATGTTCTCTTTCATTTCCTTTCACTTCCTTTTATTTTTCTTTCCACAAGTATCAAACATACCCCAAACTGTTAGGAAGAGGGGTAATTGAATTATTAAAACACAGACATGGACACTAAAAGAAGCGAAAAGAAAGAAAGTAAATAAATGATATTTTTTACAGGACGTTATAGCTAATCTTCAGTTCTGGTGCTTCCAAAGTAGAATGATCGCTGTGCAATTATGGAACAGTAAGAGAATGAGATGAGGATCAGATGCTCTTAGTCTTAGTTATACTGTATTATTGTTTCGTTTGGTTTATATTCAATAGGGTGAGCGTTTTTTCGTTCAAAGACAACTTTGCCTCTTAGTGTAGGACCCTGTGTATAGAATATATAGATAGACGTGACGTGCAGTTTTGTCAACCTCAATGCCTTTCATACTAAAGGGTTTTAGTAACACTGTCTATTTTTATTTTTTGTTCTTTGTTTTTGTTACTCGTTTTGTGTGTTGTAATTTTGTTTTTCACCAAAAAAGCAAAAAAAAGCAAGAAGAAAAAACATGTTTGGTAACTCTGTTGTTTATTTATTTATTATTAATTTATTATTAAATATATTCTTTTGTATGGATGGGCGGCAGTGGTGGTGGCCAGTTGTTAGAGGTGATGGCCGGCAGTGGTGGTGGTGGGTGGTGACCGGAAGTCTTGGCTGGTGGCCGGAGGTGGTGTTGGCCGAAATTGGCGGCCGACAGTACTGACCAATAGTCAGAGAAGGTGCTACCAAACAAGGTTGTAGCAATGATCACTTAACAAAGAGAATGAACTCCATCGTGAGCTAGATCTTTGATTTGAAGGAGTTCATGAGGCAAACTTGCCCTTATTAGATAATTGGAATTTCAATGAAAATTTTACTGGTTCTTGTTCATAAGACTAGCTTAAAAAATCCCGTCTTTCATCATGCTATGCTATATATCATTGCATCTATGGTAGTTTCAAATCTCTGTCTATTTCTCTTTAATAATTCTCCCATATATATACACATAGTTGGGCATGGCCAGTGCTGTGCAAACTGTCTGCGGCCAAGCATACGGGGCAAAGCAATATGCTGCAATGGGCATCATCTGCCAGAGGGCAATAATCTTGCACGTGGGAGCAGCTGTTCTTCTCACATTTCTCTATTGCTACTTCGGAGAAATCCTCCGAGCGATCGGCCAAGAAGAGAGCATAGTTGAGAATGGCCAAATCTTCGCGAAAGGGATGATTCTTCAACTTTATGCATTTGCGATAAGTTGCCCCATGCAGAGGTTCCTCCAAGCACAGAACATTGTGAACCCTTTAGCTTATATGTCTCTCGGGGTCTTCTTCTTGCACATTCTTATCACATGGCTAGTAGTTTATGCCCTGGACTATGGGCTTCTAGGAGCAGCTCTTACACTTAGCTTCTCTTGGTGGTTACTTGTCATCCTGCAAGCACTTTACATACTTTTCAGCCCCTCTTGCAAGCAAACCTGGACAGGTTTCTCTATAAAAGCTGTATACGAGATTTGGCCTTATTTCAAGTTGACTTTGTCTTCTGCTGTTATGTTGTGGTATGTGTAGTAAGTAGTATGCTTTCTCCTTCCTAGTTTATGCAAATAATTAACCTATTACCAACAATTAATAATCTTGATCATTTGCTAATGCAGTCTAGAAATATGGTACAATCAAGGACTTGTACTCATATCGGGCCTCCTCCCCAACCCAACAATCGCCCTAGACTCCCTTTCTATTTGGTATGACGACACATCTCTGTTTCGATTTCTTGTTTCCATAGTAATGTCACCCAATTTAACGATACAAAATTTCAGTTTGAATTACTGGACATGGGACATTGAGTTCATGTTGGGGTTGAGCGCGGCAGTGAGGTACATCAGAAATGAGATCACTTCCATCTAGCTTGGCAACCCAGAATTATTATTCTTGCTTACTAATTTGTGTGGCATTGGTTGCAGTGTTCGAGTTGGCAACGAGCTTGGGGCAGGCAATCCCATGGTTGCAAAATTTTCGATGATTGTAGTTACCATGACAAGCATTCTCATTAGTGCTTTTTTTTGCGCAATTGTTCTAATTTTCCAAGTTGGGTTGAGCAAACTATTTACTAGTGACAAAGAAGTCATCGACGCAGTGTCTAATTTGACCCCATTGCTTGCCATCTCTGTCTTCTTAAATGGCATTCAACCCATACTTTCTGGTAAATATTTTTGAATGGCTTATGGTCGGTGCAGAAATATGGATTTGAATGAAGGTTATGAAGCTTCATTGTGCTGTTCCTAATCGGGGTCTTTTATAAATTTCAGGCGTGGCCATTGGGAGTGGATGGCAAGCTGTTGTGGCTTATGTTAATCTAACGACTTATTATATTATTGGTCTGCCTATTGGATGTGTTCTTGGCTTCAAAACTAAATTAGGAGCAGCAGTAAGTCAGAACTCTCTCTCTCTCTCTCTCTCTCTCTCTCTCATTATTCATTATTTTGTTTGTTCAGGGGATATGGTGGGGCATGATTATTGGAGTCCTTCTACAGACAGCAACTCTAATCTTCATAACTGCCAGAACAAACTGGAATACAGAGGTAATGAAGTATTTGATAAAAATCCTCTGATATTTCATTTGAACTTATATATCTTTACATTTTGGCAAAATAGTCATCCTTTTTCATGCCATTGCAGGTTGCGAAGGCTGCTGATCGGTTGAGAAAATCGGCAAATGAAGCGCCCGCAGACCAATTGAACAGTGTCGGCTGAAGTTTTTCTTCCAAGCTTCTGTCCTTTCTTCTATATATAACTTCTATTTTCCTTTTCAATGAATGGATAGGCTTTGTTCCTGTGCACTTCAATGTGAGAGCTATAGTTTCAACCCTGAACACCAATAAAAATATTTTGTTGAATATAAAAATTACTTTTATTATAGTTGCAAGATTCCAGGGGACACAAATAATGTTCTATGTAAAGACATGGATAGAAAATGTAAAGTTACAAATAAAAGATAAAACTGAGAAAAGAAACTTCACGAGGATTTTGTAGTTACATTTTTAATATGTATTTGACAAAGTTGCTCTGTTTCATAATTGTTCCTTTGGAATTCAAGATCCATATGTGCATGCACTGCCGTTTTTTATCTTGCAAGATCAACATGAATGGAATGATCAATGACGAGGTCTATAAGAACCTGCGTGTAGGATACTCTCTCAATAGCTCATCGAAATAAAGAAAGGACACAGAAAACAGGGAAACAGTAAAAGAAAAAAAACATTGAAGTGTTTTAGTAAGTTCAATTATCACCTGGAATCAGGAAGTTCAATTACACAATGTAATTGGAACAAATGGAGAAAAGGATTCCCTGCCAAAATGAAGTTATGTCCCATTTTGGAAGTTCCTATACCCAAATTGACAGGCCTGGACCAATCTTCGGATTGGAAGGCTTAAGGGGGCATGGACTAAATCTTCAAAAGGAACTCCTCATATGCATAATTCTTGGAGGACAAAATAAATGCAGTGAATGAAAATGACACTCAACAAAGGATTGATCTAGTTAGAATCATTGCCAAGCTTATTCATATATGGCGTCATGCATACGAGCGAGGTTGATCACAGTTGGTACACCAATAAAATCCCGGGAGAAAAGGGAGGTTTTAGAAGTCATGCACCGAACCGACCAAAAAAATAACATGCAATGTAAAGAGCAAACAATTAGAGCACCTACCTTCTCAAATTCCAACCCTTCTAGTTTACTAAGGATAATGAAAATTATAAATCTTTGTATTATTTACCCTTAATGTCTATTAAGCCAATGTAAATTTTAAACCTCGTTATCTTTATTTATATGATCATTTACATGCATTCACCACAAAATAGTAATAAAAAGCAACAAATTAAAGACACATAGAATTTAGCATGGAAACCTAAATCGGAAAAAAATCACGTCCGTCAGGTAAGCTAAGCACTACTAAGAACAGTTTACACGCGACCAACTTACAGTCATAACACTAAAACTTCACGGATGCCGTTCAAATTTCATGAACTCCAATTGTAATTCTCTTGCTTGACTCTTTAACTTTCTATTCTTCCAGTATTTGGTTCTAACACCAAATTACTATAGTACTTTTTTTTTCATCTATGGAATCTACCAACATGAACTCGCAAGTGTTTTGCTCTTTAATTAATGACCCACTAGTGGATGACCTGAAAAGCTCATAGACTCAAGATATCCTCTTTAAATAACGGCTCTCTCTATCATGGTATTTGTATTTTTCTTGAATCCCTATATATAAAATGATTACCATCAAAGGTATTATTACATCAATCAATCTCTCCGTTGGGCCCAATGAGTAGTTTCTCACTTTCATAAATATAGTTTGGATCATGACTTTGATTGATTGGTTCATACTTGGTTTGAGAGTCCTTCGGAGTAAGTTAATTAGAAGCAGGTGGACTCTTGGTACGAACTGATCTTATCAGGTTAGATCGATTCAAATAAAGTTGGATCATCGAACATCAATCCAACTTGGATCAATTCAACATCAATCCTAACTTTGAGCAAACCTCTCTGATTCTCTGCAGGTTGAATACTTACAAGCTGGATCGATCCAACATCAATATAAACTTCAATCGTAACTCTATGAAATCCAAACTTCAATCGTAACTCTCTAAATCTTAGCAGGTTGAATCTCCACTGATTAGATCAATCCAATATCAATCAAAACTTCAATTCTTCATACTTCCATGATCTGAGTTCTATTGAAATAGAATTTAAACAATTTGAATACATATTGTCATTTTGTCATACAAATTACAAAACTTAAACTATTTATACCTCCACATACGAATACAAAGAAAGTCAAACCAATCACTTTAAAGTTTAAAGAAAAATATGATGAAGCAACACAGAACGACCAGTAGTGGTCCTTTCATTTCCTTGTTTTCTCGAGTTATAGACAGGCTATTTGAAGTTCTTTGGACCAGATGAAAAACGGGGCAATAACTCAAGAGCAAAAATACAAAGCAGCACAACACAAGCCTTTAGTTTGTGCAACACATAAAAAAAGGATTTTCATAGAACAAGTAAAAGCACTGAAAATTTAAAAATGGAATGATTCTATTTTAGACTAGTAACACCCTTTTTGTGTATTGATATTAAACTACTTTAAATTAAAGCATATAGACATGCCCAAACCAATCACTCACAATTTTATGGCTATAAGTTCCTGCATTCAATTATTCATGGCTAAAAAAGAAATGAAGAAAGGTGGTTGGAGTGCTAATGGGACAACAATATTGTACTCCAGCTCCAAGCATATCATTCGTAAATCTACCATTAATCGGTATTCTCTTAGTATTATTAGTACTATTTGATCCATTCTCAATTTTGACATCTGAACATGGGTTAAAAGTGAGACCAAAAAAGGCAGTTTTCACTACTAAAGCTATACATTGAGGGGTTAAAAATTAAGAAAGAAGGCAAGCTACCTTCATTATCTTATAGCCTAGTCTTTGAACTACATGAGTGAGAACCTTGCATTGACAAGAATTGTTTAGGGCTTAATGATTCAGACAGGTAAAGAGAATAAAAAAAATGGAATAAAATTTACTCCCAAAAAATGGAGCATTTCAACAATAATGAAATGAGATAGGCTTATAGTTATAGCAACAAGAAATGAAAGAAAGCTAAAATATTTTCTAGAAAGCAGAAGAATTCGAGAGATATTCGGTCATGAAAACTCAATCATGATGTAAACTTGACATAATAATAAAAAAAGGTTGCCTTGAATTTGTGAAGCCTTCTTATGTATGCTTTATCGTTTGTTGGCTTGAATTTATGAAGCCTAAGCCTTTCAGTTGTACAATGTTGGCATGACCTATCAGCTATAAGTTCAAGAAATTAAAAGACAGGTTTTATCGTTTGACGACTTTTTTTTTTTTGTTTTTGTGATATCTACTAAATCCTCGAGGGAAAAAAAAATAAAAAAGAACATTTTACTTGGTACTTACCTTGTGGTCGATGGAATCGAGATGTTCTATCCTTTTAGTGTGCCTACTATAGTAATATTGACAGATGGACAGCCTTAACAGTGCAATAGAACATAGATCTTGGGTTGCTCAGTAGAAGGAAGAATAACTTGGCTTATGGATCCTGTAGAACCATATGATTAAATTACTGTTAGAGTTTTTTCCAAGATTAAGTGAGATAAGTGGATCATTCCTTTAATCGTCAACATGACACTTTCGTAGAGTTTTGATCATTGGAAAAAACTTTATATAATTTTAGGTTTAATATAAACTTTTTATAATTATAACTTTACATAACTATAAGTTTAATCATATATATATATATATATATATCTTACTATTATATAATTATAAGTTTAAAATAAACTTTATATAATTGTAACTTTAATATAAACTTTATATAATTATAAGTTTAGTTATATAAATATCGCACCCATTATCATTATAAGTTTAATTATGTATTATAACTTTAGTTTTAAACTATTATTTAAACTGCTTACTTTTTTTCTTTACTAATTTATAAATTACTTATCAATTTTTTAACATTAGATTAAAGTTTAAACCATTATTTAAAGTAATTTAATTTAAAATTAGTAAAACTCGACTACCAAGCCCAAGTTTGAAGCCCGAGCCTACTTATAAGGCCTGGGCCTAGGGTCTTGTCTTTTGGCCCAGCTCGACTCAAATTTTTGGGGAGCCCGAGTGAGTTTGGCCCACCAGGATAGGACTGAGGCGAGGTGGGCCGGCCTAATTTAAAAGCCTATTCGCAATCCATTAGGCTCAAGGTTATGTGATGGACAAAATCTAGCCGTCAAATCATCACAAGTTTTTATGGGTATTGTCAATATAATTCTAACTCCAACCAAACATTCAAAATATAAATATATGCATTGCACGTACAAAGAGAACAAACATACAATTAACTTACCATGCAAACTTTAGTTGTTAACGGGTGCAAATATGAATCAAGGTGCAAGTGTTTTATTTATTTATATTATTTTTCTACAAGGGGATACTAAGTGAAGGAGAAGAAAAAACTACCAATGTTTCTCTATTTTGAGGTTCTAAAACCAAACAATCTAAGGGTCTATTTGGAACTTGAGGGAGAGTTCCTTTTTCTTTTTCCTTATTTGATTCTATTTAAGAGAGAAAGTAAAAGAAAAACGGAGAAAAAAATTTAAATCACTCTCTCTCTTTCTCTTTTCTCTCTTTCTTTCTACTTTCCTTTTATTTTCTTTATAAAACCAAATAAAAAAGGAAAAATATTTTTCTTTCATTTTCTCTTTCCCATCCCTTCTCTTCCTTCCTCAAATTCCAAACAGGCACCATAAAGGTTTGCTGATCCTGTTCATATCTTAATCATAGATACAAAGAATTGTCTACTAGTTGGGAAGCTAGACATCAAGTACGTGGCTTGATGAGGATAACCAAAATAAAAAATGGTGGAAAACACTAATGTTTTGTTTGGAACGTGAATTTATTAAGAAAAAAAAAAACAAAAAGAAAAAGGTAAGGGAAAAGAGAATAAAATAAAAGAGTTTTTTTTTTTTTCTCTCGCCTTTTCTTTTTTCTTTTCCATCACCAAATGCTTGATCTAAACACAGAGTAAAAAAAATAGAAGAGAAAAACACATCATAAAAATATAAAGAGAAACGAAAAGTGGAGAAACGATTAAAAATTGATTGGGAAATTTAATACGAATCTTAGTAAAAAGCGTTTACAAAATTTAAATGAAGCCTTTAGGAAACTTACAGTTTTTTTTTTTATTTTGCCTTTTTGCTTATAATAAAAAAAAAAAAGAAGATTTTTTTCAACATTTTTTCTTTTAGCAAGATAAGATAAACATAAAAGCAAATAAAAAAAATCAAAAGAACTTCAAATGGCTTGTTTTGCTTATGAGCAGAAAGAACTAAGCCAAAAAATTTTGAAAAATGCCCAACCAAACTGGCCCTAATTAGTGCAAAACTTTGAAAAACTTGGTGTAAACTAATTTGAATAATTTGGTGAAAACTAATTTAAATATAAAAATCAATATTTATTGAGTATCCGAGTCCATATGTATAAAAATCAATATTTCAAGTTCCCAAATAGTTTTTGCCTAGCTTCCCCTTAGTATCCAAGAGTTTTTATTAAGTATCTAAAATATTTTCTAAAAATTTTCGAAACATTTCTTCAAATTTTCAAAATGAGTTTCTTACCCATATTGAAAATGCAGTTCCACGAAAAAATGTGCTTCCTCCTTCCCAATGAGTTTTTCTGAAAATTACGATTTGAACTGGATCAATTCTTGATGGATTGAGTCGCAAGTTTGTATACTGGGTCGAGTCAAATGGATCTGAACTTGGTTTGAGTGGGGGGTTGTATACAACCTAGGGCTGGCCCATCCAAGCTTGTCCACCATTTATAGGGTTTTAGATTATAGATAGGCTCATAGGGCTGAGAATTTTTTAGAAATGCAATTATGTCAATCGGTGGGCTTTAGAATTTTGTTTGAAGCCCAACTTGACCCAAAGTATATGCAAAATATATGTATATATTTTTATGTATATATATTGTGTTATTTAACTTAATTTTTGTAGAAAAATATATTTATTAAAAAAACTAGATACAAGATTTGACCACTTGATTTTTTATCCATGAAAAATACATAACCAACTTTAATTATCACATCATTTTTATTCAATTTGTGACATTTTTCTTAAAAAAATATTTGGGATAAATGGACAAGTTAAAATATCTAGGTTTTATTATGGACAAACTTAGAATTTACTCTTAGGCTCAATGTTAGACTGGGTTGAGCTTAGACAAATGCACCTCTCCCAATGTCCATCTATTATAACATGAGAATTGCAACCCACAGTCGCAGTTGATGGGTGACACATTAGTTGGACACCACCAGCTGATAGTGAAATCCAACTGATGTGCCACCCATTAACTAGTGGTTGATTCATTGCTACGATTGTGGGTAGCATTTTTCTTATAACATAATGTTACCAGCAAAAAAACTAACAAGACTCCCAATAAAAAGATGGAATGAGGCATATCTAGTATCAAAAAAAGGCAATTACTGCAATGGGCTTGCCATATTACTGAGAAGAACATGGACCTTGGCCGTCGGAGCAAGTTGGATGGTCTCGGTTCATTGTATTATCGATCCAAGAGTCATAATAAATCAAAATATAATGGCATATCTGTTAAGTGAAGTCTAACATGACTTGACCACTAAACCAACCGTGTAACATTATTCATTAACTTGCATGTCGTCTAAACTAAAAGTGGACCAACCACTCGGATTGCTTACACCCCAAATATACATATGTATCTGAGGTACAAGAGAAGAAAATGAAATGGGATGGTCGTTCATACTTTTATTTTTATTTCTTTGTTTGTTACCACTTTTTAAAGTTAGAATGATCATTCTCTAATAATGATTATTCTCATATTTTGTTAGACTGATCATTCTCTCTTTTATGAGTGAGAATGACCATTTCATTCTATCGTGAAATAAGAACATAAAATAAAATTTAGCAATATTTTTGTTGTCAAATTTCTTGGAACAAAATAAAACATGTTCAGTAACAGTTTTTTAAAAGTTTCTATTTTAAAAATTCAAAAACAATTTTAAAAAGGTGAAAAAAATTGGAAACCAAAAATAAAATAATATACTTCTTTTTAAAAACAAGTCTTTCTCCCTTTCACCCACTACAATCACATTTTGCCACTGCCTCACCCGCTGCCACTAACACCAACACTGCTCATTTGCCTCTACCACTACCCATCATTTGCAGTTGCCATCACCTACCGCTGCCATCACCTACAACCACTGGTCATCGTTGGCCACCATCACTAGCCGCCACCATTGTCACCGCACCCTGGCCACCACTATTCGCCACCCACCACTGACGACACCACCACCTACTATCTGCTGTTGTCGCAACTGCCACCACCACCACCACCACCAATTGCCTCCGCCCCCGCCACCCATCATCGCCCATCATCACCCAACACTACTACTTACCGCTACGCACCATCACCACCACTGTCACCCACCATCGCCACCACCACCAGCTGCTGCCACCACCACCACCCACTATCAACACCATCACCCACCGTCGACACCACCAACCACCGATATGACCCACCACCGCTGTGACCATCACCCACCGTTGACTCTACCAATCACCACCGCCACCCACTATCAACCACTGCCGCCACCACCGTCACTACCAAACGCCCGATAATATTTAATGAATAATATAATATTTCTAATATTCTGTGATATTAAATTTTTATATTATATACTAAATTTTCAATCCGTGTCATTCTAATATTGTTAAGTGGTCTTACCAAATAATAAAATGTGAATTATCTTTCCATTCTTATTAGGCAAACAAAAAAAGAAATGAGAATGATCGTTCGTCCTGTTCTGTTCCATTCTCTTTCTCTTCACATTCCATTATTATTCTTATTCATTTTCTCATTTCATTTTTTTATATCAAACCTAACTAATTAAACGAAGATTTAGATATTTGTTTTCCATCACTGCCAGAAATCCTGTTATTTAATACAAAAGGATCCATGAGCCCTCGAAATAATGGGTTACAGTTCAGAGCACATGATATGTACGTGCAGAGTATAAAATACATGACTATATATCACAGTCACCGGCCGAGTAAGGAAGTTCCAAATCACACTACACAAAGAGAACTGTGTAGAAACCTTCACCAGATAAATCGCTGCTTTCATAACCATTACACGGCAACATAAACCAAACCGCCATCTCTCTCTCTCTCTCTCTCTCTGTGAATGCATGTGATATTTTGACCTACCCGTTTCCTAGAAAGACGCCAAAGTGTGTCCTTTCCTCTTTATCAGTCCCACACCTTTTTACCTAGACTTATAAAGATAGAGATCTATGCTCTCAATCCATAGCCATCTTCCTAACCCATGTTACTTCTACACGCTCTGTTTCGCAGCCTCTAGGAAAGTAAAAGCCGCTCACCAAACTCTCTCTCTCTCTCTCTCTCTCTCTCTTTCTCTCTCTGTGTGAGTTATCGCAGAACTTGCCCCATTGAAGTATCAATGGAAATGGCATCTGTAAGTAGTAGTGAGAATACAGGACTGTTCTGTCGTGCAAGTCGTTGGTTTAAGGCCTTGCTTGAGATGTTAAGGTCTAAGGTAGTGAAGGCAGCAACCCAGGCAAAGAAACTTGGTCAAGAGAATCCCAGAAGAATTATCCATTCACTGAAAGTAGGGCTCGCCATCTGTTTGGTTTCACTGTTCTACTACATTGATCCTCTCTACAAAGGTTTTGGCATTTCCGCCATGTGGGCTGTTATCACAGTTGTTGTCGTCTTCGAGTTCTCGGTCGGTAAGTTGGAATCTTCATTAGGCTCGTAGTAATAATAAAAAAATGTAGTCAAAACTAATAAAAAGAAAAATGCATTAACAAATGCTGTATGTCACTGCTTTTGTTTATATGTTTTAGTTTAGTTTTTCATTTTTTCCCATACCTTATGTCTCGATTCGAGTGCGGTTTATTCTCGCAAGTCACTCATGTTTATATCATACTATGTACTAGTTTGATGCTTTTACGAGTTCGTTTAGAGATTTTTTGGTACCTTAAACTATCGAATCACTAAGATTAATAATTAAAATTGTCTTAAAGTGCAAAAAAATACTCCAACTCTTAAACTAATAGCTTAATTTTATTTTAATTTGTTCTCACACGTCATTTGTGCTTAGTATATATAGTTGATTGATTTGTAGTATGGTGACATTTTTTCAGGAGCAACACTTGAAAGAGGTTTAAATAGGGGTATTGCAGACATTTTTTGCCGGTGGTCTAGGTGTTGGAGCTCATCGCTTAGCTAGTTTTACCGAAGAGAAATACGAGCCTGTGGTACTTGGGCTCTTTATCTTCCTACTAGGTAATTTTACATACACAAACAAAATGTTGCTTGAAGCAAATTCAAATATTCTATTTTGATGTCATTGTCAAAATTTCATACCATTTGAACCAAATTTTGTGATGCAGCTATTGTGGTGACATTTATAAGATTTTTCCCGTAAATGAAAGCAAGATACGACTATGGCCTCCTGATATTTATACTAACATTCTGTCTAATATGTGTTTCTGGCTATCGAGATGATGAGGTTTTAGACATGGCCAACATTAGGTTATCAACAATCCTCATTGGTGGCGCTACGGCTCTGATTATATGCATGCCTTTATATTTGCCCAATTTGGGCCGGTGATGATGTTCACAATCTGCTTGCTATCAACATGGAAAAGCTTGGGAGCTTGCTAGAAGGTACAATTTCTCATAACTCAGTGGCATTACCAGGCAAATGGATCTAGAGAATATATACGTACGTATGTATAAATAAAACTATGAAGAAAAAAATAGAGAATGGATGAATTTATGCAAGTGGAGAGAAAAAACAAGAAGTGATTGGTGTGTGATCAGAAAATTTTGTTATTAAAATTTCTTATTAGTCCTCATGTGAGTTGAAAAAGTTCATCATTCTAGTGAGTTGAAAAAGTTCATCATTCTAGTGAATAGTTCATCATTCAACAAATTTCTCGCTGCCACCAATATACCTGGTGTTTCCTAATTATTATAGTATAGATTTATACTCAAAACAAAAGTGTAAATAATCCCTACTTTTGACCTATGCTTCTTCATGATGTTTTTGCTGTCAACTGTAACATTTACAAGACCGAGTGAACATTACAGGATTTGGAGGTGAATTCTTCAAAAGACATGGGGATGGAGAATCTAAGGATGATAAGTCCTTTCTCCAAGAATATAAAGATGTTCTTAATTCAAAAAGCACTGAAGAATCCTTGGTAAGTTAAAATATCCCAATGCACATAAACATGCACTTCTTTTTTCGTTCCATTTTTTATTGCTCGAGCTCTGATTAAATTATTTAAATTATCTTATTCTGAAGGTTAATTCTGCAAAATGGGAGCCACGCTTCGGACGGATTCGGTACCGTCATCCCTGGGAACAATATTTGAAAGTTGGAGCCCTAACTAGGTAATGCGCCTGCCGAATTGAAGCTCTTAATGGCTACCTTGACTCCGAGATCCAGGTATTGAACAGCTTCTATTGTGACATATTGTATATTTGTATATACAATGTTATCTTCATCCAAACAATTTGAACTGTAGCAAATATATATCATAGAGATATAGGAAATAAATTAACGCAAAAATTTAGGATGTCGGGTTCGACGGACCCCACGTAGACGCTATCAATAGGATTGAATAGGGTTGGCCCTTATACAACTAAATCAATAAAGGTTGAGTGTTCAAATTAAGCATGAGAATTCAATCAACAGGGTTAAAACGTCATTTATCTTTGGAAAATAATATCAACTTGGTGAGCTTGACAATTTATGCAACTCTTACAGGCGTGGACGAACCTATCAATAGACCAAGGGAGCCATCGCTTCCTCCCCAAGCTCTAAAAAATCTTCATTAGATATATAGTATAAATTAAGGCTAAAAATTTTTAGCATAGTAAAATGGCCCTCCTAATTTTAAAATTTTTATATTTAATATCTTATGCAATTCATATTGTGGTCTATTTTCTTTGCTATTTGGGCTTAGTTTTATTTGTTTGTGATTTGTTTTGGTCGGTGCCTCGAGTTTTATGTTACTCATACCTAATTAATTGAGATTTAGGGTAAAAACATTTGAAAAAAACACAAGTTTCTATTTTTTAATAGATTGTTTAGACTTATTTTTACCTTTCTGATTTCTACTGCGACTACAAAACATGCATAAAACTTCAGAACAAGAGAGAAGATAATCTTCTTACAAATATTTTGATCGTATAAATTGAAAAAAAGTTGCTAAGAAATTTAATGGAGATTCAATCATAGATGGATTTAGTGATATGAAGTGTCATGAGTGTCACTTTGATTGATAGCGCATTTCATATATATTAAAAAAATTACTTTTCTATGATACCTTGCTGTCATATCTTAGTTAAGATTGAATTAATGTTATTTTTTATTTTGATAAATTAAATATAACTTGCATTATTAGTTGTTATTTTTTTATAGAGTTATTCTTTGGCCCCTTTAAAACAAATTCCTTGCTTCGTACTAGCTTACAGGTGGGGTATCATCTGAAGTCCAAGCAAGAATCGAAAAGTCATCCACAAAGATAAGGAAAGAATGTAGCTATGCTTTAAAGGAATTAGCATTATCAATCAAAACAATGACTTGGACATCCTAGGCCAATACCCACGTTGTAAACTCAAAAGTTGGTGCCAAAAACCTCATAAGCTTGCTCGAAACAAGCTCATGGCTGGACACTGACCGTCTGGAGATCACCCCTGCTGCCACAGTAGCTTTATTGCTCATTGATGTTGTGGCCTGCACAGAGAAAATTGCAAAATCTGTTCATAAACTTGCTTCCATGGCAAACTTCAAGAGTGTGGATGGTGGCATAAAACTAGAACAACCACAACTCAGTTGCCAGAGAACAGTACAACATCTTCTAGCGTCAAACGACTTCATTGTGTGATTACGCTTGATGCTCCATCTCAAGGACCAGCAGAATGAACCAGTCCCAACTATAGGGAGACAAATCTATTTCTCATATATGTTAGTATCATATAGCCAATATCCATTTCTAAGGTTCTACACTTTTCCTTTTATTTGTACAAAATCAATTAAGTTGGAGGGAAACATTGAGTTTGAATTGATAGGAGCCAAATGAGCTATATAATGTTGACTACATGCTTTGATTTTGATGATAACAAAATATTATTTTTTTTCTAATGAATTTACTTTATGTATAAAAAGTATTTATTAATTCTATTCACACTTGCCTGAGAATAATTATAATGAAGGATGTGATTAGAAGATGGATTTGGAAGCTTGATAAATGAGTTTGAATGAATTAGATAATTGATTTGAAAATTTTGAACTACTTTGATTTACGATCGCTTAGAGGTGTGTTTAATTAAAATCAATTAACTAAGCTAATCAATCACGCTATAATTAAAATTGCATGCATGACAAGTAAAGCAATCACACAATAGACACATGATTTTTGTCGTGAAAACCCAAAGCAGGAAAAAATCTTGGAACCTAATCCAGCCCAAGTTCCAAGCACTAAAATCAATCGAACAGTTTACAAGGACGACTTACAAATGTATCAATTCGAGACTCATGAATCTAAGTTGACACGAACTTGCTTGCATATACCGTAACTCACTGTTCTCCCACGCTTGAACCATGACGAACCCACACTGTGAATCAATATCTTGATGAATCACCAAGACGAGCTTTTAGAACCTTTAAAGATTTGAAGTTCTTTTTCTTTGCTAAGGAGGCACCAACAGCAACTAGAGTTTCATAAGAGCTAATCTTTTAGAATATATTTCAAGCTCTCTAAAACTCTCTCCCTTTTAGGAATTGGATTTTGCTTTATATAGAAGTAGAAAGAGTACTAGTTGAATAGGAAAGTTTCCAAAATAATTTTCCGATGGTGGCCATGGCAGATAGGGAGCTTTAAGCGAGCACCAACAGTTGTCCCTTAAGTCTCTCAGCAAATAGGGACTTTGCTTTATATAGTAGTTTTTATAGTTTATTATTTTAATTTCAGTATTTTATTTTACTGTTGTGTAAGTTATAGTTTTTTATAGTTATTTTATTTATGAAGTTATTTTTCATGTCAAGCCTTTTCAATATTATGAGTAACTAGTTTTATTCTTGGAGTCAATTGGGAAGATCGCTTGATGAATTTGGATGATTAATTAAGGTTTGTCTTTTCATTTTGGATTCATTTGAAAATTTATTGTTTTTACACACGTTTGATGTATTGCATGCTTGGGCACATACACGTATATTTTATGTACGTAATGGTTTCGTGTGAGTTTAGACTAGATTAAGTTTATGAGTAATGTAATTAATATAAGAGTAGTTGAATCGCTCCCAAAGATGATATAAATTTGATCTTTTTTCGCAAGAAAAGGGGTGTCGCAATTAAAGTATAAACCGGTAGTGTCCGGTATCATTCTCTCCCAAGGAACCAAGCCAAATATAAGCGTCACACAGGCAAACAACCAACAATTTGATTCGAATTAAAAATTCACTTGAGTAAATTAAAGCTATCTACAAAGAAGACCGAAAATATGTCGATGATGAGAGTATTTTGACTACTAATTAAACTAAGTATTAAGAGCAATTCTAACTAGATTTAAAAACAATTAACGAAAGGCTTGAATGCAATTGCTTCAATCTACCAATTCTCCACAAGGTCTTCGATGGAGATTTGTATAACTCAAGTTAAGGCTCACTCCATGGATCCTTGACTTGGAGGATTTCGACTATAGAAACTTGAATTTATGTTCAATTGAGTGTAGATTGATGTTCAATTGTAGGAATCATAGAGACAAACCATCAATTTTGCAATTCCTATACCAATTAGATGATTGTGCATAGCAATTACCAACATAGATTGTGAATCTAAGTATTCTATGGATCTACAACTCAATTGAAATGAATTTGAAAAAAATATAAGATAAATCATTGAAATTCTTTTACCTTCATCGAAACCCTTGAAGATCCTTGGTAGACCTCTACAATTATATCCAAGAGATGCTTAGCTACTTGAATTCAAAAGGTAGAATGTAGAAAATTGCAAATTTATCATTAATTGAAGGAGAAATTGATGTTTGCTTGCAAGGAAAGTAGAAGGAAATGAAGGAAAATATAAAGGAAACTAAATTTCTCTCTCTAATATTTGTACTAATTGTAAATCTAATGCAAAATAGTGATAGATACAAAAAATCCTGTCACTTTTCAGAGATATAACAGTGAAAACCAAGCAGGAAGCGCCGGTACTGTACATACAGTACTGTTCACCATATGTACAGTGAACAAACCATACGTATGGTTTCTCTTACACTAATTCGAGTTTTCTGAATCTTGGAAAACTTCTGCAGGCGTACGTACGGTGGACCTTACCGTACGTATGGTGGAATCACCATACATATGGTGGTTCCAACTGTACATACAGTCAAGGTAAATTTTGCAATTTTCAGCTCAATTTTTACTCTAAATCTCTCCTTCTTCACTCCAAACCTGCAAAATACCCATAAACATTTATTAGAACAATTATTATACTAAAATGAGGCATATATATACCCTAATTGGACTAATAATAGCCATTTAGGGACTTAAGATTACATTTTTGGAGTGTAACCACCACTCCCCACCTAGCAAAATGCAAGAAATAAAATAAATATGTACAAAAAGATAATCTCCACTTTTGTGAGAGTCCCAGTTGCATTTAGCCTATGCACCAAGCCTTTGAACTTTTAGGTTACCCCTAGTGGACGAATGGTGTTTACAGTGATGACACCCACAAACATCGTCTTATAATCAACAATCCTAGATGTAGAACGATATAAGAGAAATGCACGAAGGTATATCACATCACTCAAAACAATGTATCTCTACTTTCAATACAAATAAGATGAGTCTATGAAGACATTATGACAAGATTCATAAATGTGTATGTGCTAGGATCATACATGGTTGTTTATAGTGCTTCCCTTCACATCGACAACCTTAAAGCCTCGATCCAAACACTCTCCGGGCATACACTTAAAGAGTAATCGAACACACAGTTTATTTCGATTGGCTGCTCACAATAAAAGAGTAAGTGTTCAAGTCATACAAAAGAGCAAATCAAGCTAAGAAAGATGATATAATGTGAGTGTATCAACTTAGCATGACGTTATGAAAGAATGCTTATAGCATTGATATCAATTAAGCATGATGTGCAAACAACGTCTTACATTCTATTAAGACCTCAATTGAAGATCATACTTTGGATCATCAAGGACTTTGTAAGGGAAGGCCAAGAGGTATCAAGGTATGGTAAGAAGGAAAGGAAAGGTGTGAAGATGCAAAATATGTGTGATCAAGGCATGTAATGCTCAGTAAAAGACATTATTCTTTTCCAACTTTCAACTTTTACAATATCAACTTCACCTCTCTTTAAGGTTTCAACTCCCTTCACCTATCAATCATTCTTGTTTCTTTTTCCACTTTCTTATATGATTTCAATTTCTACACATTTATTATACCTCTTTTTTTTGGCAATCAAAAGAATAGGAACACTTTTCACTTACCACTAATGATTTTTTTTCCTCTTCTTCTCTCTTTTTTTTTTTTTTTTTTTTTTTTTCTTTTCTCATCGTTTTTCCTATGAGACTCAGAAATGCATTGCAAAGGGTGTAAAGATGTGGTGACAAAGAGAAGAAAAATATCAATAAAACTCGGTGGCTTAAAGTGAACAAAGACGGCCTAAAATCATTTCCAAAGCAAGTATTGTATATATAGATCTTGATAGAATGCAAGTGCCAATCAATATAAATCAATATCAAACCAACAACTCAAACACAAGTATAATGAAGTCATTTGTAAATGAGAGAGGTTAATAAGAATTCATTTGAGTAAGTGCAAAAATCTCTCCAATGAAGCAATAGGCTCTACTTTCTTTGGGTAATAATCTCCACTCAATTAGGTTATAGATGTAAAGGTCAACAATATTAAACTACTTAATATAATCCGTGCTCATAAATGCAATCATCTTATCATAATGAAGTCAAAACCATATCGTGTTTATATTGAAATCAAAGAAGAACAATGCTTATCATATTGTGATCGTGCCCCATACTAATCACTAATCATTCATAAATTTCGAATTGAATCTCATAAGATATGCTATGTGTAAGCACCCCATTTTTGCCTGCTCGACAATCTCCGGCCTGACCAGATGTAGTCTTCGAACACCACACCACGTGCAAGTTCAAGATGAGCTTTTCAATCTCCAATCCAGTCAACTGGTCGCGTCTCAGGCCCACAAGGGCCTGCTGGAGCCATAAGCAGCATCATTGTAAGCAGCTTCCTAGACCGGGCGGTCTCGAAAACCAATGCCATCCAAGTAGCTTACCGAGATCGGGCAATCTCGAGGACCAATACCTCATCAAGTTCTAGACGGTTCACTTCTGGCGCCTGCTAGCCCGCCAATGTAGAATGTCCGTCATTCTATAGTTCTCTGAGACCAGGCATTCTCAGAGACCAACACCACTCTCACAGGTAGTTTTCTAGGACCAGGCGTTCTCAGGAACCAACACCACCCTACAAGTAGCTCTCTAAGACCAGGCGTTCTTAGGGACCAACACCGCATAGGTAGTTTTCTGAGACCGAGTGGTCTTGAGAACCAATGCCTAGGTCAACATCGGCGCCTGCTAGCCCGACTCGGTGAACAATGACCAAACCTGCCCCTGGGCCTCCATGCATGTTTTGAGAAAGTTCAAAATCCCTCAAAACAGTAAATCCACTCTCCTAAGGTGTTACTAAACTGTTAGGTGTACTCCACACGCCTTCCGGTCAGATTTTGGTCTCATTCTGGCTAACTTCGGTCAAAATAACTGTTTTGCCCCTAAACATCCCATCACTGCACAAACCCCACCGAATAGTGAAAGACTCTCCCAAAAGCATCTCTGAACGACCTGGTATGTTTGACACAACACACCAAACCATTCCTGACTATTTTCGACCAAACCTAGTCAAGATGACCATTTTGCCCCTAACGGCCTAAACACATCCCAAAACAACACCAGTCCAAAGATTTTGAATAAAAGGTCTCGCCATACACCCCTGTTTAACCTGAAGAGGACCTTACAACATTAAACACTTACAACTCGATAAAAGTTCCCTGGAGTGTCTCACAGACGCTCCGCCTAAATTGTCTCTTCTCCACGATTCCTTAGTTAAAACGCGTCGTCAAATGACTTGAGAAACGTGTAAATCAGGGAATCCCTGAAAGTTCATCCACAGATCTTTCCATCAGTATAGCTCGATCGAATAGATCGCCTCCCGAAGCCCTTCATCGTATGGCTCAAACACTGCTACTTTCGACTAACCTTGGAGCGTCTTGCAGACACTCCACCAAGGTTAACTTTTTTTCCAATTCCCAGATCAAAATGCACCGTCAAATGACTTGAGAAATGCGTAAATTTGAAATTTCCAAAAGTATTTCCAGAGTACTTTCCATCAGTACGATCCGATTAAAAAGATCGCTTCCCGAAGGCCTCGATCACACAACACGAAGACAGTCACTTTTGAACACCCTCCGAGCATATCACAAACGCTCCCCAAAAATGCTCTTTTATGCATGCTTCCTAAGATGATATCTCCCATTTCCAAACACAATTCAAACTTTTCAAAAACATAAAAGTTCACGAGAAACCCTAGGAGAACATCGTGGGTGCAACCGATTCCCCCGAAACCTTTCTAATTAGCCCAATTATCAAGACAAAGTTTGGACAAACCTTCCTGGTGATGGAGCGTATACTATATGCACACAAATTTTGATCAGATTGACTAAATTTTGATCAACAGTAGAGATTTAACCAGTACACAGAGTGCCACGTGTCATTCTGGCAATGGAATAGTACTTGCGTATGTCCTACATGCGCCAGGTCAAATTTTGGCCAAGCGCATGTAGCACATGCGCCTGGCCTGTTCCAAATTGCCTATAAATACCAGACCACCCCTTTGCATATTCCATCTCTGAAATTGATGCGAAGCTCTGTTGAAACTGCTTCAGAATCTTGAATCCTTCCATATATTCCACCCTTCCAACACTTAGGCTAGATTCTACCTCCTTGAAGCCTATATACTTCACCTACAAGGCCTTCTACACCATTACACACTCCATTCGAGCCCCTCAAGCTCTCTTGAAGTCATTCAAGCTCCAATCAAGACATCCATTGAAGACTACAAGTGTGTTGAAGGCAAAAGGTGGTATCCCTTTTACATTTGTGTCTTCCCCCACTCTTCTCTTCTCCCTCCTAGCCTACTTAGGTATTCTCTATTTTAAACCCCATCTACAACCTCCCATTCTTGCATGCTTGAGCCAAGAGGGCTCTTAGATCATGCCTAGAGGAAAGCAAGTGAGAGCCACCGTGTAGGAGGACCTCTCACTAGCCTACTTTGAGATGATATGGCCTAGGAGCCCCTTGTTTATGTGGTGTAGCCTAAAAGCCTTGTATATGATCATGACCCCTTGCATATTACTATTTTGATCATGTCTTGTATGCTTGGCTTTATTTTATGCTTATTGTCATGTTCTATAATGCTTACATTACTCTTAAACTCCATGTCATTTCCAAGCTCTACATTTCTTTCAAAAATTATTCCAAGAGTTGGCTCCTTGAAGCTTAGGATGAGACTTTTGAAATCATGCCTTAGAAAATCCCCTACTAACCCCTTAACTCTCACCTTGGCATCATGACATTTTAACTTGCATAAGGGTTGCTTTCCAATTCTCTAATTTTCAAGATTTTCATTCTTTTATGTGTAGTGGTTGGAATGGCCACATGAAACTCTCTCTTAAGTGGTTTTCCTTTTATTTGGCCATAGGAACCCTCTTTTGATGGAATGGCCTCCTACAAAAATCGTTTTCAAAACTCTCTCCAAAGATGATTTTCAAAAATGCATTCTCTCCATCTTTGTATTAAAATGGTGCCTTAAAAGGTTGTCATCACCATGTTAATTTTTAGACCCCATACACTCTTGTCAAGATTATAGTTATAATGGCCATGAGGAAACCTTCTTTGGAATGGTCTCCAATCACCAACCATGTAAATCATACTCTTGGCTAGAGTCAAAATTTTCATAGAAATGATCTTCAAAAGGGTTGTCCACTAAAGTCCATTGCATAACATGTTTTGTTTTTCAAAGCTCTTTCCAAAAGTGCATTAAACCAACTTTCAAAACCATTTTCCAATCTAACCCTAGGGTAACTTGACCCCAGTTGTCCAACCCTAGGTTAACTTGACCCTAGTTGCCCAACCCTAGGTTAACTTGACCCTAGTTCACTCACCTTAGGTTAACCTGACCCTAAGTCATCCTAACCTTAGGTTAACCCTACCCTAATTAGTTAACTCTAGGTCACCTTAACCTTAGGTTAACCAAACTTTGTTTAGTTAACCATAGGTCATCTTAACCCTAGGTTAACCTAACCCAAGTTAGTTAACCTTAGGTCAACCCTAACCCTAGGCCAACCCAACCTAGGTTAGTGTACTTCAAGGTTCCAACTCTCGAACCCTTTTCTAAATGATCACTCAACTTTAAACTATTCTCATAACCCATTTTTTTTCCAAAACCTCCTACTCTCTTGATTTCAAAAAAAAAAAAAAAAAAAAAACAACTCCATAAACTCCTCAAATATTCTTACACTCCATCTTCAAGGCATTTTCAAAAACGTTTTCAAAAGGTCACAAACCTAAGGGGTCCCTAGCCCTCTCATGGTTAGGGATTCCAAGGACAAGTTATAAATCAAGAACAACCTCTAAAGTTGTCCATACTAGGATTCCAAACCCTTAGCCATTTCTAAAAACTGCTTTCAAAAACTAATTCATCAAAACATTCTAAAGTCATGCCTCCAAGATTTTCAAAACAAGATTTCAAAAAACACTTTCAAGTTCTTTTGAGTCATGCCAAAGCATTTTTCCAAAACTCCCTCAAGTTGATTAAAAAGCATTTTCAAAAGACTCCACCATCCAATTTCAAGTCAAAACTTCCAAGACCTCCAAGTGTCTTAAGCTTTTCCAAATACCTCAAGGTGTCTTAAATTTTTCCAAAGACCCAAGTGTTTTAAACTTTTCCAAAGACCTCACAGTGTCTTAAATTTTTCCAAAGACCTCAAAATATCTTCAAACCTTCCAAAGGCTCTGATGCACTTATTTTCCATCGGGCTCTTTCCCGAACTACGAATGACCTAATTCTTGCCAAATGAGATACGTAGGCAACTTAAAATGGTGCGGTTATAACTTTAATTGCAACTCCAATCCCTTTTTCAAAATTCCAATCAATTTAAAGTTTCTACTCCAAACTCTTTCAAAACCCCCATTATTTTCAAGCTTCTTCCAGAAACTTGTATCATGCATCATTCATCCAAAAAGTGATGACTAAACCCCATTTTTAAAATTCTAAAGTGGATATTAAGTGGACAAGGGTAATCGGTTATTCTAGTGAGTGAACAAAGGGTGATTAGACATTTAGGTACCGAAAGGGCGGGGTAGGTTAATGATCTTAGGATATCTTCCTTACACGTAACCAACCCCCGAACCATAGATTTCTGTTTTCGAATGACCAAAATGGAGTTATTTTTCAAAAGGGCTTAAATCTTTCCAAAGGTTGCCAAACAACCTATTTTCTTAAAAAAACCCTCTCTTGAGGGAGTTTTCAAAACCTTTTCCAAAAAAACTCTAAGTTTAATCTTCAGACTAACACTTAGTTTTAGGTGCCCTAACTCAACTTAATCAAGTTAGGTGGCGACTCTTATTTTTCTGAAAAGCCCTTAGTCAAATCAATTTTCAAACCTAGTCGCACTTATCTTTCTAGAAGGATGAGCTCTAGTGACAGAGTTCCGTGCTTTTTGTCTCCAAGCCGAAAGGAATTGGGACACCCAAAAATCGGGGCACGATAGCTGGTGACTCCGCTGGGGACACTTAGAGGGTTAGGCCATTAACATGTCTCTTCACCCTTCACTCACCCAGAATCTCTGGTTACTTTTTTCAGTTTTATTCACTCTTCAAAATTTTCAAGTTTCCAAAGCAAATCCTATATTTCAAAATTGTGTTATCACTCGCTTTCATTATTTAGATTCATGCTCTTACATTAATCACCCATTTTATTTTGCATTGAGTTTTTTGAAAAGTTACTAACTCTTTTTATTTTCCTTTTGTAGGTGGACCTTTTTTCACATTTTTATTTCATGTCTTATTTATTGCCATGTATGTGAATGAATGGACAGGATGTGATGTGTGTTGTTGGGTCCTTTCCTCCATTTTTGAAAATTCCACACACACTTGGTGCACTCACTTGCATTTGCATCTTGCACATATTACCTGGCTACTACCTTTCTAGATAGAAGCGGGAACAATATATTGACTGTGGGCGGATGCTGTGTCAGTTTCTTAGCCTACGGTCTCTTAATAGTTCCCCTGCTCGAACCACCAACCAAAGATGGAGTTCACCCTTCCGGGGTAGACGCCGGAGGTTTGAAGATTCGAGAATCGAGCTTTTTAGGAAGCATTAGTAAACCCCTGTCGCCCAGATTTTTCGCACTCGAGGAATACACACCCAAGCGGAAAAAATGTTGTACTCTCTCGTTAGAACTCACCTTCCTAGAAGAATGAGTGCGACTAGGTTTGAATTGAAAATAAGTTTGAATAAAGGGCTTTTGAAAAAGATTCGGAGTTGCCACCTAACTTGATTAAGGTGAGTTAGGTCACCTAAAAACTAAGCATAATCCGAAGACTACACTTAGGGTTTTTGAAAAACAATTTTGGAAAAACATCCTCAAGAGGGGGTTTTTTAGGAAAACGGGTTGTTTGGCAACCTTTGAAAAACATTTAGCCCTTTTTAGGAAAATAACTCCTTTTGGTCTTTAAAATCAGTGATCCTAAGTTCGGAGGTTGGTTACGTGTAGGGAAGACGCACTAAGCTATCACCCTATCCCGCCTTTTCGGTACCTACATGTCAATCTACCCTAGATTTACCTATGAGAGTCTTTAACTAACTATAGTTCAATCCTATTCACTTTGAAAAACAATGTTTGAAAACTAATTTAGCATGATGCATGATATGCAAGTGCAAGATGAGAGAATTGGAAAATAGAAATTGATTTGATTTGAAAATAGATTTGAAGAAATAGAATTGAAATTAGAAAGTTTGAAAATTGACAATAGAAGTTTGAAAATAGAAATTTTGAAATTGGAATTTGAAAATTGATTGGAATTTGAAATTTGGAAAGATTTTGGAAACCGCACCCATGAGGGTGAAAATGAAAGTTTGAAAAGTGATGTGACTGCACCTATGAAGGTTGCCTACGTATCCCTTTGGGGGAATCAGGTCAGTCGTAGTTCGGACAAGAGTCCGATTGAAAAGAGATTGACTTGAAGAGAGAGGTTGGATTGGAAATTGAATTGAGAGATTGCACTTAGAATAGAAGATTGAAAATTGGAATTTTGGAATTGAAAAGATTGAATTTTGATTTGGAAAGATCGAACTTGGAAGAGAGGGATTTAGACTTATTTTGAAAAGACGAAGGTTTAGGAAACCTAGACTTAGGAAAGAGAAGAGACTTAGGAAAGATTTGACTCGATTTGGAAGATTTAGGAGATTAGGAAAGGTTGGATTTAGGAAATATTCGAATTAGAAAAGTTCCAAATTAGGAAAATGTCATTTTAGGAAAGTTTCGAATTTGGAAAGTCTCATTTTTGGAAAGTTTTGGAATTAGGAAAGTTTGGAGTTTAAGAAAGGTTGGAAATTGGAAAGTTTTGAATTTAGAAAGTTTTGAAATAAGGAAATTTCAACTTAGGAAAGTTTGAATTAGGAAAGTATCAACTTAGGAAAGTATTGTTTTAGGAAAGGTTTTGAAATTAGGAAGTTTTGAAAATTGGAAAGTTTTGAAAAAAGGAAGTTTTGAAAGTAAGAAAGTTTTATTTTTGGGAAAGGTTTGAAAAAGGAAAGTTTTCAGTTTAGGAAATGTTTGAATTAAGAAAGATTTGAGTTTAGAAAAGTCTTAGATTTGGAAAGATGTTGAAGTTTTGGAAAGTTTAGAATTTAGAAAGATTTGAAATTTAGAAAGTTTAAGATTTAGAAAGTTTTAGGGTTTTAGAAAATCTTGAGATTAGGAAAGGTTTGAGTTTAGGAAAGATTTGGATTTGGAAGGGATTGGATTTAATTTCTAAAAGAAAAGATTTGATTTGGTTTCTAAAAACGGAGGACGGGATCTAGTTTCCTTAACGAGGAGATTTGATTTGGTTTCCTAAAGGGAAGATAGGATTTGGCAAGGATTTGGAAAGGGTGACTCTAGAAACCCTAGGTTTGAAAAATTATAGTTTTGACGAAGAAAAGAGGTTTTGGAAACATGTATAGTTTGGATGTGAAAACAAGAGATTTTGGAAACCTAGGTTTGGGGCAAGGTTTGAAAATCATGTTTTTGGGAGGAAAATTAGGGTTTCCTAATTGTGGGTTCTAGGGCTTGATTTGAGGCTCTAAGGAAAGAGTTTTTAGAAAGTGTGTTTTTAGAAATGAAGGCTTTCTATAAGGGAATCCTAGTAAGGAGTTTTTTGGAAAGTGTGTTTGAAGAGGGAGTTTTTGAAAAAAGATTTTAAAGAGAAGGAGTTTTGGAAAGTGCGTTTTTAGAAACGTAGATTTTGGAAAGAAGATCCTAGAGGAGAGTGTCTAGAAAGAAAATTTTGGAAAAGAGAGTTTTTGGAAAGTGTAAAAACATCTCATTTTCCTAAAGCGATTCTAGCCATAAGAGGACTAGAACCACTTTAAGAAAGTGGTTTTGAAAACAAGGTTTGAAAATATAGACCAAAAGGTCACTTTTAATATAACACTTTCCTAAAGCAACCCTAACCATGGAAAAGCTAGAATCGCCCTAGAATTGTGGTTTTGAAAACAAGTTTTTGAAAAAGAGATTTTGATGCAATTTTGAAAACAAGTTTGAAAACGTTTTGAAAAACAACTTTAAAAATTGTTTTTGGAAGATGCAAGACTATGATATGCACAATGCAATTTGGGGTCGTGAACATACAAGGTTAAGGCTTCACCACATAATCAAGGGGGCCGGACCCACGTGGTCTTTGGTTAGACTAGAAGAAACCCCCGACACGGTGACTCTCCAATAGCCCAATCCTACACATGGACCGGGAATCCCCTTGTTTCAAGCATGCAAAGAAAGGGGGGGAAGGTGAAGGGGGATTAAAATAGAGAAAACCCAAGTGGGTTGGAGAGAGAAGAGAGAGGGGAGAAATACAGAAAATTAAAGAGAAAGCCTACCGTATGTCTTCTTTATTTTGCGCGCCGCGCTGTCTTCGGTCTTTGTCTTGATCTTCACCTTCAGTTTTCAAAGGTTGTCTTCAAGCTTTAGATGGCAGCCCTTCAAGTCTTCAAAGGATGGTTGAAGGTTAGTGTATGAGTGTATGGGGGAGTGTATGAGTGTATAGGAGGCTAGGGTTTATGTAGGGTGGCTAGGGTTTGGAGAACCTAGGGAGGCTAGGGTTTAGGAGGTACTCGAGCTCTGTATATCGAAATATAGGATTTTTAGGTTAAGTTTGCAGACCCTTTTCACGTTGAACAAGGCTCTGTATTTATAGAAGTTGGACAAACCTGGAGCCTGTTGCAGTGGCGCCAGGGCAAACTTTACACTGGCGCCACTAGGAGTGGCGCCAGCCAATTCGAAAAGGTTTAAAGTCGGCAAGCAACGTATCTTTGACTAGATTTGGGCGCCTGTACTAGTGACTACCATGTAAATTTTAGCCTAGCTTTACTAGGAGTGACTCCGAAAAGTCCGGGAATGATTTGAAGGAGTCGGGAATGACCCGGGGGGCCGGAAAGGAGCAGGAACACTTAAAATAGTGTCCTGGATATATTTGACTTGAAAAAATGAAGATAGGATGTGTCGGAAAGGTCGACCAAGCCTTTAGGGGCAAAACGGTTAATCAGACTAAAAAACTGCCGGGGCGAACTCGGATTGTCCCATAAAAAGACTTGGGATCTGGAAACATTATTTAGAATGTTCCCAGAGGTTTCCGGTTTGATTCCCAGAGCCGGCGTGGTCAGAAAAGGAGACCGGCCCACTAGGGGCAAAACGGTCATTTTGTACCAGGTTTGCCAGAACTGACTCGGAATGGTCCGGAAAGGTAAAGGAAGGTTGAAAATACTATAAAAAGTATTCTCGGGACATTACCAGTTTGATACTCAAAGCCGGTATGGTCGAAGAAGGAGACCGGCCCTCTAGGGGCAAAACGGTCATTTTGTACCGAGTTGGCTGGAACTGAATCGGAATGATCCGGAAAGGTAAGGGGAGGTTGAGAACACTATAAAAAGTATTCTCAGGAGGTTACCGGTTTGATACCCCGAGCCGGTGTGGTTCCCGCGGCATTCGGATGCTTAGGGGCAAAATGGTTATCTTGACCGAAAAGTCTCGGAAAAGATCCTAAGGGTAGTCTGGTCGTTTTTCACCGAAGTGAGCTAACAAACACTGGTGCTGACCTGGGTTTTGAGTGTTTCCGCCACTCTCGCGGTGTGAGTACTTCCGCTACTCGGACGGGGTTGATGATTTGGGGTTTTCGATGATTTGGGAGTATTTCCGCTACTCGGACGGGGTTGAGTATTTCCGCTACTCTAACGGTTCTGTGAGTATTTCCACTACTCTAATGGTTCTGTGAGTAGTTTTGCTACTCGAACCGTCTCGAGGAATAAACTGTCTCGAGAGTGGGACTAGAAGGGGTCTAACCGTCTCTGAAGAGACGTGCCTAGATTGGAGCCGTCTCGAGGAATAAACTGTCTCGAGAGTGGGATTGGAAAGGGGTCTTACCGTCTCCAAAGAGACATGCCTGGATTGTGAGTGTTTCCGCCACTTTAACGGTTTTGTGAGTATTTCCGATACTCTAACGGTGTTGTGAGTGTTTCCGCCACTCTAACGGTTTTGTGAGTAGTTTTGCTACTCAGACTGTCTCGAGGAATAAACTGTCTCGAGAGAGGGATTGGAATTGGAATAATAAAGGACAATGCCCGTAAGGGCATTTTGGTCATTTTGCCTCTATTTGGGCCTGACAGGCCCGTGAAGCGATGCAAAGACGGAATTTGGACCTAGAGGATTGGTTTCGATTGGAACATATCCACAATGACTTGAAAACAAGTCTGGACGGAGTGTAGACTGCAGAGCGGTCAAAAATGGGGTGCTTACAGCTGCCCCTCTTTTTCTGTCTTTGCTTGTCAAAGACAGAAAATGATAAGAGTAAGAGTCCCATGTTGACCGCGAGGCAGTCGAAAGGACGGACATTGAAAACCTTTCGACAATGGGGTTCGAAAACGGATAACGGGCCAAAAAGGCCTTTGAAAACGAGTTTTGGCGGGAAAAAGGGGCAAAACTGCTCAGAATTTATAATTGGCGCCACTAGTGGCAAAAAAAAAAAAAAAAAAAATGGCGCCTCTGCTAGTGGCGCCAGACTTAAAGTTAAAACCAGAAAATTTCTGGTTCAAACACCCACGGGATTTGAAGAGTTTTTTGCAAATTTGTGAGGCATTGCGAGGAATCCGTCTTGGACATTGAAGGAGCACTCCTTGGGGACCACGGGTGATTGCCAGAGAGAGTCCACGTCGTCGGAAAAGTAGCCGGAAGTGAAGATTTCGCCGGAGAGCTTCCAAAAGGTGAGTTTTCAAATTTTGTTGATTTTGATGTGTAGAACTTCGTTTGAATCATGTGAATAGTGGAAATTAATGCTTTGATACATTTTGAACACTTTGGTGATGTTGTTTTTGCAATTTGATGGTTGTTTGATTGAATTTGAGTGATTATATGTAAATGTGTGAAGGGGGTTTTCTGCAGGAATAGGAAAGTTGTTCCTATAAGCATGGGTATTAGGTTTTCTGGCAATATTTTTGTGCAATGTGCCTTAGAAAAATGTGTTTAACAACCGCATGAAGTTTCGTGATTTTTTGAAAACTCGGTGAATTTTTGATTTTTTGAAAATTAGAAAAATATGTAGAAAATTAGAAAAAATTAGAAAATTCAAGAAATTGATGAAATTTGGAAAAATGTAGGAGTATTTTGAAAACATTTGAGGTGATTTTGAAAAATTTTGGAAGCCTTTTGAAAACCATTGATTTATTTGAAAAATAAAACATGAGTTTTAAAAATTTTGAAAAATTGGAAAGTGTGCACGGGTGCCATTGTCATGTGATTGTAGCGTTGGAAGGTGCATATTTCGTGTTTTGTGTTGATGTCATGGGCGTTGTAGGGGCCATTTTTAAACGGGACTCTGCCGAAATTTTTAGAAATTATGAAAAGAGTTGGTTAAAATTTTAGAAATAAAATCTTTTTGAAGGAAAAAGGCAGAGAACCCTTGAGACGTGATTTGGAGTTGGAAAATCAAGATGTGTGAAAATTTTGTTTTTGATTTGTTATTCAAAATCATTTATTTGTTTTGTGCTATTTGTTTGTTTTATTTTATTTAAACTGCATGGATGGTATATTAACATCACTTACCTTGGCTTACCTTTTCAGGATGGCAGACGCAGGTGATGACGGTTCTGAGAGGAGGCGCTGCTCGGGGAAGGCGGCCCAGACAGATTCTGTTGGCGGCTCTAGCCGATCTAGAGGCAGTCGACGATCTACCGGACGATCTTTGTCTAGCCAAAGCGGGCAGGGGAGTAGACCACCTGTCGACCCTTTTCCTCCGGTTGAGTAGGCTTTTGCTGAGGAGGTTGACGCCGAGGAGGAGGTACCGGGCCTTGGAGACCAGGTGACCGGCTATGGGAGAGCTTCTTCCAGGCATAGGCAGACAGACGCCGACTTGGGAGATTTGCAGATACCAGATGTCCCACCTCTCGGGGATTTGGCCGATCACCCTATTGTATATTCCAGACAGCATTTACCACCTCCGTGGGTACATACAGCTTTCCGAGGGGCTGTTCACCAGGTTTTTGTGACCATGCAGCAGGCTACCCCATCATACCGCGCCTTCTTGGCAGAGATCGGGTTTGGCACCTTTATGGGATTACAGGCTAACCGCCTGAACCGGCATTTGGTACTGGCTCTGGTTGAGCGGTGGTTCGGGGAGACTGGGACCTTCCATTTCGTCGGCTTCGAGTTAGGCCCCACCCACTCCTTCAGATTGGGCGATTATTACAGGACTCTCCTTTGTCGGCCGGCGGATCACCCTACACCCAGTCAGCAGGGACGAGGCTTGTTTGCTGTTGGATTTGCCTCAGCCTGAGCGTTCTGCCTTCCCAGTCTCTTGGATTAGTCAGGGTGAGCGTACTTTTGCTACTGAGCCATTGCCTGCCCGGCGAGACATCATGAGATGGCGACTTGTGTTGTACATCATCTTTAGCTGCTTTTGCAACAACAAAAAGTCACTCGTGCCGTGCCGTTTGGTGAGTATAGTAGCCGATCTAGGAGCTTTGTCTGAGTTAGACTGGGGGTCCTTTTCTTTTGGCTGCTTTCTTCGATCGATGCGGGTTCGGACTTCTTCTAGTTGGGGCAGCATGACTAGCTTTTGGCCCTTCCTTGTCTGGTGGAGTTACGAGTACCTGCCAGTGCGTCGCCCTGCAACTGTTGAGGATGATCTCTATCCTCGTGCTTTGAGGTGGGCTCGTGACCGGGTAGCCCAGCGATCGGAGATTACTGACTTCGTGATGCTCCGGGCTAACCTGGAGCTGATTGAGGCGAGGGATGTGACCTGGCGGCCCTTCATTGGATCAGTCCATTACGAGACAGTCCGGTACCTTGTCCCGTTGTCCTTGTCGAGAGCTGCTTTTCTCAGTGATGACACCTGGGAGTCCTATCTTGGAGAGCGGCATTGGCGGCAGTTTCACGAGGAGTTTCGATCAGCAGGGGCTCCGCCAGAGTATATGTTTGGAGCCCTGGTGGCGAGAGTGCCCATCCCTTATCAGGAGCGTCAGCCAGGTGCCGAGTTCTTGCTCCCTCAGGATACGGATTACGTTGCGCACTTTGGAGCCCATTCGGTTAGTGCCTTCACCCGGTTCGAGGTAGTAGTCGGTGGGCCAGGAGGTGGTTGACCTATGCCGCCGTGCTGGAGGATATGTGCCCCAGGCCGAGTTTACTGCTGTGAGAGACCAGAGAGATCGGTACCAGATGGAGAGGGACCAGTACCAGGCTGAGGTAGCTTCTCTAACGGCTCGGTTGTCTCAGATGGGTGGTGGGGGGGTAAGTTATTCTCTCTTTGCTCCTTATTGCTCTGCTATTGCTTAGTTCCTTTTGTATGCAGCTAATTTCGGTTCTGTCTTCCCTGCAGGATGGTGGTGCTTCGAGTAGTTATCCTCCTCCTCTGATGCCGGGTTTCAGGGATTTTGATCCAGATGATATTGATTTCGACCTGTGAGAGATGCCCCTTGTAGAGACTCTGCTCCTCCTTTGCCCCTTGTCCCTGAGTTATATTTATGTTAGACAGTTTTATTCTGATATTTTGTACAAAAACGAATGTTTATGGTACTTAGATGCATGGATTGACAAATACATTTATGACTTTTACAGCTAGGCATATGATCAGATGCATGTGATGTATGATGACGCTAGATATTTATTCCATGAGTTGATGTTGGTGACTTCTATTTCTATAGCGAGTTATGTCCTATATATGTAAAGCTCATGCTGATTTTTTTTTTTTTTTTTAACATATGCACAAGTTAGAAATATGTTAATAGAATGACACAAGGTGATGTTAGACTTGTAGCCTTGGGAATGGTAACTCCCTCCTCTTCGGGGGTTTAGCCTCTCTTCTGGCTCAATCCTACCTCGATTGGATGATAGCACTTCGCACCTTTCTCAACCTCTTGACTGCCCCCCAACTTTCTATCCTAGGGTTAGTGTATAGGGTTATTGGGCTGAGACTTTCAAGTCTCGGGGCTTTAGCAACAACTTACTTGACCTTTGGCAGAGCGATAAGTGACCAGTCATTTCAATCCGAGAAGACTTTGTTTAGGACCGTAATGTAGGCTAAGTTATAGGGTTTTAGAAACAACGGGATATGTAGGCTCAAATTCAATATTGTTTTCAGCAAGGTTTGGATCCATACTGTCCTTAACCATTTTTCAGTAAGACTAGCATCTTTTTTTTTATTTTTTTTATTTTTTATTTTTTTTATAGCTTTGGCAGCGAATCTAACTCATTTAGATCAAGCAATCTGCTTTCAATCAGAGAGGACTTTAATAGGGTTGTAATGTAGGCCATGGTTTTAGGATTTTGTAAGAAAGGGTAAAGGCTCAAACCTATTGTACCTACTGGGTTTCCTAGGATCACCTTTAAATTTCATTCTTGCTTTTGACCACATATTTCTCAGGGTGAAAATAATCTTTTTCTGTCACCCCTTCTATAGACTTTTTGAGATAAACATGATTTTCTTCTCATTTGATCTTCTCATTATGCCTTTGAAGATGACCCAATCATGATTTTCTTCAGGCCTTTCCTTAGAATCATGGTTTTTTTTTTTTTTTTTGGCCTCTTGCCCTTGACAACTCCTTTCTTTTGTTTTTTCTTTCTATTTCTTTTCTTTTCTTTTATGAAACGAAACAATTCTTTAACCCTTTCCCCTTAAACCTTTTCCTTTATAGTTCAATATATCCAGTGTGGGCGGTGATCCCTAGGTTGGGGTTTTGTTAAGAAAGGATAAGTGGCTCAACGGGTTTGGCAATGGGTTGCTTTTGACTGTATGGGAAATCAAATGAGGGCCTCCCTTCACTTTGAATTAGATTGCTTGATCCATAGAGCTTTCATTGTTGCTTTTAGCACAGCGGGGGTGGATACCATTCCTAAAGTTCTCAACTATTGTCTGCCCCAGTGTGGGGAGGACAGTCTTGGATCAGTAACAAAGAAAATTTTCGCTTTCCGCGAGGCACTAGGGGTTAAGCAAAGGGAATATGAACACATTTAGTTATTTGTTCAGTTATTTATTCTTTATATGTGGGGGAATGAAAGATGGCTTCTTTTCATTTTGATAAACTGGCCACACATCACTTAACCTCAGAGTCTTGCAAGTGCTGCCTTTGGGTAATATCCTCACTCATCCTTATTCTCTCTCTTTGCGGAAGGCTGATCATTTGGTGAGTGGTCAACTCATGCTATCATCCCTTCGAGTTGGATCATTCCATAAGATAAACCACGCCCCTTGCGTAGAAAGTAGTCACTATTCCCTAGGGAAGACAAGACAACAACAATGGAATAAAAGACTTTTATTTGATTATTATTATTATTTTTATGAAAAGCATAAGGTTCTTCAGCAATAAGAAAATGTAAGCATTAATTAAAAACAAGAAGTAAAAGGGATAGAAAAAAAATGGGTGAAACCACCCCTCTCTTGTACGCTTGTGCAAGAAACCCATTTTTAGTACGGCTTTGGGCCTGTGCCCTCGTCTGCATTCCATCCACGGTTGAGATTTTCAGCTAAGGCAGGATAGGTAGATGCTTCCCCGGAGTTCCTAGTGAGTTAGTGGTGATGATGTAATTGTCAGCTTTCTTGATTGTCTGGCCTTCATTTGTTTGCTCCGGAGTTTCTCTAACAAACCACTCGAGCGATTCGTATTCGTTCAGCTCGATAGGTCGTGCCCGGGGCTTTCTGCTCTGGCCTCCAATTGGAGTTCGACGCTCCTCAGGTGTACACAATAGGGAATTCTTATTACGGAGTTTGGACAGCTCCTCATCAATTTTCTTCACAGACTCGTATACAAGTTTGTCTTCAGGGGTCGGCATCTCATCAAGGTTATGTCGTGACCAGGCATCTTTGCATTCCATTTCCTTTCTGTCCTTGTAATATATCTCTTGGCATGCAACAAAACAAACCTTGTTGTTACCAAACTTTGTAATGATGTTGACAGCATGGTCCAGTGGAGGGTTTGCAGAGCCGTTCGGAGAAGGATTTGCCGGTCGTATCCCAATGATCTTATTATCTATCAAGTCTTGAATCTTATGCTTGAGGGCCAAACAATCTTCAGTATCGTGTCCTTGGCTATCCGAATGATACTTATAGCTTGCTACAGATTTGAAGTAATGAGGCGGAGGATTGGGCTGGGGTCGAGCAGGTATAGGTTTCAGGTACCCAGCTGCTAAGAGGCCAAAATAGACCGTGGTCTGTGAACACGCGAGTTTTGTAAATGTCCACTTCTTCCCACTTGTTTGCCTAGTCCGAGGAGGTATTGCAGATGTTTTTGATGATTGGGGACCACGTTTTGGTGAGGTCGCGGCTGGGTTGATGGTTCGAGAATTGAAAGGGCTTCGGGTTCTATATTTCAGAACGGGACCATTCTCGGTGGCAGGGCCAAAAGGGTCGGGATGATATCCGAAGGGAAGGTCATATAATCCTTGTGTTTGGTTAGGGGTTGGTTTGGAAGGCATTCGAGCAAGGCCCTCAGCCCGGGGAGGTCGTTGGGAAGCAATGGTGGCGGCATAGTCATGATCTTCCTTCTTCGTCCTTTTTCGTCCATCATGGGTTTGGGCCCGCAAGGACTCTGCTTGCTCTCGGGTTGTATGAGATAAGAGTGAGGAAAGCATGCCTTCCATTTCGGTCATCTTATGCTTGACTCCTCTTGTCTCTGCTATTAACTGAGTTAACGTATCAAGAGTAAGCAATTCCATGCTTGTAAGATCGGGGAACGAGGGAAGGTACCTAAAACTAACAAAAAGGGAAGAGTCAGTGTTTGACCTTGACAAGTCTTTATGCAACGCATGCTCTAAGGTGCCCCTTTTTAAAGGGGAAAACTAAACATGATGTATTGGCTCACTTTTGAAGATAGGGGGTTTGCCCCTGTATGCAGACACTTTACCGTCAGGTGGGAACCTTCAGCCATTCATGCATTCATTCATAAAAATAAAGAAGTACATTAAATTCTAGGTTTGAAATACAAAAGAATTGAAATACATTTTAATAAGGGGAGGGGGAACATTTTCCTTTGGACTTCCACCTATCTACTTTTACAAAAGGGAAAACCTAAACTACTCTTGAGTCTTCGGATTCGCCTTCCTTGGATTTGATGTCGAGGAGGTCACTGAGAGACCTTGTTGATTGATTGCCCCTTGTCTTCTTGGCAACCCTATCTCCGTGAGCATAGAGGGATTGGGGCCCCTCTTATGAAATGGATTGGTGTGCATGCCATGAATCCTTAGGGTTACGCGGGAACCCTTAGGGTTTGGGTAGGTTTAATACAAGGGAGAGTGACGTTGGTGTCACTCTCAATGGGTTGACCATATGCATGAGAATGCAGTGACTTGAGTTACTTGGAACTCTTGTCTTGACGTGGGATATTGAATGCGTGAACTTGAACATGCAAAAAGTATAAGGAGAGAAAGTATAATTGAAGTAAACATGCATGCATGAACAGTTAGACAGGCATTATAATAGTATAAATACAGGCATTATAACAGCAGGTATAAATGAAAGTAAGAGCAGTCCCCCTTTCCTCCGTGATTTTGAAAACGGTGCTCGTGTCCTAAATCCGGCAGAGGTTCGGCCATGCATGGTGTCTATATGAGTATGAGGTTGAGGGTTAACTAATGCGTCCTAAAAAGGCTCGGTCCCCGGATCTTCAAACCTAGACCCACTCCCCGAGGTGGTGCCATGATCGGTTGGTGATCCGAGCGAGGGAACCATCAAGAGGCCGTAGGCGAAGAAACTGACACAGCATCTTGCCCACAACCAATATACCGTTCCCCCTTTCTAACTAGAAAGGACATATCAGGGTATGCAAGTATGCAGAATGCAAGTGCACATGCAGTGTGTGTGTGTGATTTTTAAAAGTGGAGGAAAGAGCCCAACAACTCCCATTCATCCTGTACATCACATTCATGCAAAGCAATTAATAATGTTTAGACATAAAGTGCACCTACAAAACAAAGATGCAAGTGTCAGTATGTGGATGACAAACATAATACAAGATAATATGAACGAATGCATGTTTTTTTTCGTGAAAACAATTTTGGAAATTTAGTTTTGAAAATTTAAAGTGAATAGGATTGAACGAAGTTAATTGAAGACTCTATATGGGTAAAGGGTAAAGAGACATGACTAATGGCCTAACCCTCTAAGTGTCCCCAGTGGAGTCGCCAGTTGTCGCGCCCAGATTTTTCGCACTCGAGGAATACACACCCAAGCGGAAAAAATGCTGTACTCTCTCGTTAGAACTCACCCTCCTAGAAGAATGAGTGCGACTAGGTTTGAATTGAAAATAAGTTTGAATAAAGGGCTTTTGAAAAAGATTCGGAGTCGTCACCTAACTTGATTAAGGTGAGTTAGGTCACCTAAAAACTAAGCATAATCCGAAGACTATACTTAGGGTTTTTGAAAAACAATTTTGGAAAACATCCTTAAGAGAGGGTTTTTTAGGAAAACGGGTTGTTTGGCAACCTTTGAAAAACATTTAGCCCTTTTTAGAAATATAACTCCTTTTGGTCTTTAAAATCAGTGATCCTAAGTTCGGAGGTTGGTTACGTGTAGAGAAGACGCACTAAGCTATCACCCTACCCCGCCCTTTCGGTACCTACATGTCAATCTACCCTAGATTTACCTATGAGAGTCTTTAACTAACTATAGTTCAATCCTATTCACTTTGAAAAACAATGTTTGAAAACTAATTTAGCATGATGCATGATATGCAAGTGCAAGATGAGAGAATTGGAAAATAGAAATTGATTTGATTTGAAAATAGATTTGAAGAAATAGAATTGAAATTGGAAAGTTTGAAAATTGACAATAGAAGTTTGAAAATAGAAATTTTGAAATTGGAATTTGAAAATTGATTGGAATTTGAAATTTGAAAAGATTTTGGAAACCGTACCCATGAGGGTGGAATTGAAAGTTTGAAAAGTGTTGTGACCGCACCTATGAAGGTTGCCTACGTATCCCTTTGGGGGAATCAGGTTAGTCGTAGTTCGGACAAGTGTCCGATTGAAAAGAGATTGACTTGAAGAGAGAGGTTGGATTGGAAATTGAATTGAGAGATTGCACTTAGAATAGAAGATTGAAAATTGGAATTTGGAATTTTGGAATTGAAAAGATTGAATTTTGATTTGGAAAGATCGAACTTGGAAGAGAGGGATTTAGACTTATTTTGAAAAGACGAAGGTTTAGGAAACCTAGACTTAGGAAAGAGAAGAGACTTAGGAAAGATTTGACTCGATTTGGAAGATTTAGGAGATTAGGAAAGGTTGGATTTAGGAAATGTTCGAATTAGGAAAGTTTCAAATTAGGAAAATGTCATTTTAGGAAAGTTTCGAATTTGGAAAGTCTCATTTTTGGAAAGTTTTGGAATTAGGAAAGTTTGGAGTTTAAGAAAGGTTGGAAATTGGAAAGTTTTGAATTTAGAAAGTTTTGAAATAAGGAAATTTCAACTTAGGAAAGTTTGAATTAGGAAAGTATCAACTTAGGAAAGTGTTGTTTTAGGAAAGGTTTTGAAATTAGGAAGTTTTGAAAATTGGAAAGTTTTGAAAAAAAGGAAGTTTTGAAAATAAGAAAGTTTTATTTTGGGAAAGGTTTGAAAAAGGAAAGTTTTCAGTTTAGGAAATGTTTGAATTAAGAAAGATTTGAGTTTAGAAAAGTCTTAGATTTGGAAAGATGTTGAAGTTTTGGAAAGTTTAGAATTTAGAAAGATTTGAAATTTAGAAAGTTTAAGATTTAGAAAGTTTTAGGGTTTTAGAAAATCTTGAGATTAGGAAAGGTTTGAGTTTAGGAAAGATTTGGATTTGGAAGGGATTGGATTTGGTTTCTAAAAGAAAAGATTTGATTTTGTTTCTAAAAACGGAGGACGGGATCTAGTTTCCTAAACGAGGAGATTTGATTCGGTTTCCTAAAGGGAAGATAGGATTTGGCAAGGATTTGGAAAGGGAGACTCTAGAAACCCTAGGTTTGAAAAATTATAGTTTTGACGTAGAAAAGAGGTTTTGGAAACATGTATAGTTTGGATGTGAAAACAAGAAATTTTGGAAACCTAGGTTTGGGGCAAGGTTTGAAAATCATGTTTTTGGGAGGAAAATTAGGGTTTCCTAATTGTGGGTTCTAGGGCTTGATTTGGGGCTCTAAGGAAAGAGTTTTTAGAAAGTGTGTTTTTAGAAACGAAGGCTTTCTATAAGGGAATCCTAGGAAGGAGTTTTTTTGGAAATTGTGTTTGAAGAGGGAGTTTTTGGAAAAAGATTTTAAAGAGAAGGAGTTTTGGAAAGAGCGTTTTTAGAAACGTAGATTTTGAAAAGAAGATCCTAGAGGAGAGTGTCTAGAAAGAAAATTTTGGAAAAGAGAGTTTTTGGAAAGTATAAAAACATCTCACTTTCCTAAAGCGATTTTAGCCATAAGAGGACTAGAACCACTTTAAGAAAGTGGTTTTGAAAACAAGGTTTGAAAATATAGACCAAAAGGTCACTTTTAATATAACACTTTCCTAAAGCAACCCTAGCCATGGAAAAGCTAGAATCGCCCTAGAATTGTGGTTTTGAAAACAAGTTTTTGAAAAAGAGATTTTGATGCAATTTTGAAAACAAGTTTGAAAACGTTTTGAAAAACAACTTTAAAAATGGTTTTTGGAAGATGCAAGACTATGATATGCACAATGCAATTTGGGGTCGTGAACATACAAGGTTAAGGCTTCACCACATAATCAAGGGGGCCAGACCCACGTGGTCTTTGGTTAGACTAGAAGAAAGCCCCCGACACGGTGACTCTCCAATAGCCCAATCCTACACATGGACCGGGAATCCCCTTGTTTCAAGCATGCAAAGAAAGGGGGGGAAGGAGATGGGGGATTAAAATAGAGAAAACCCAAGTGGGTTGGAGAGAGAAGAGAGAGGGGGGAAATACAAAAAATTAAAGAGAAAGCCTACCGTATGTCTTCTTTATGTTGCGCGCCGCGCTGTCTTCGGTCTTCGGTCTTTGTCTTGATCTTCACCTTCAGTTTTCAAAGGTTGTCTTCAAGCTTTAGATGGCAGCCCTTCAAGTCTTCAAAGGATGGTTGAAGGTTAGTGTATGAGTGTATAGGGGAGTGTACGAGTGTATAGGAGGCTAGGGTTTATGTAGGGTGGCTAGGGTTTGGAGAACCTAGGGAGGCTAGGGTTTAGGAGGTACTCGAGCTCTGTATATCGAAATATAGGATTTTTAGGTTATGTTTGCAGACCCTTTTCACGTTGAACAAGGCTCTGTATTTATAGAAGTTGGACAAACCTAGAGCCTGTTGCAGTGGCGCCCGTCCATTTTTTGGCTTGGTGCCACTACTAGTGGCGCCAACCAATTAGGAAAGGTTTAAAGTCAGCAAGCAACGTATCTTTGACTAGATTTGGGCGCTTGTACTAGTGACTACCATGTAAATTTTAGCTTGACTTCACTAGGAGTGACTCCGGAAAGTCCGGGAATGATTTGAAGGAGCCGGGAATGACCCGGGGGGCCGGAAAGGAGCAGGAACACTTAAAATAGTGTCCTGGATATATTTGACTTGAAAAAATGAAGGTAGGATGTGTTGGAAAGGTCGACCAAGCCTTTAGGGGCAAAACGGTTAATCAGACTAAAAAACTGCCGGGGCGAACTCGGATTGTCCCAGAAAAAGACTTGGGATCTGGAAACATTATTTAGAATGTTCCCAGAGGTTGTCAGTTTGATTCCCAGAGCCGGCGTGGTCAGAAATGGAGACCGGCCCACTAGGGGCAAAACGGTCATTTTGTACCGGGTTTACCGGAACTGACTCGGAATGGTCCGAAAAGGTAAAGGAAGGTTGAGAATACTATAAAAAGTATTCTCGGGACATTACCGGTTTGATACTCAAAGCTGGTATGGTCGAAGAAGGAGACCGGCCCTCCAGGGGCAAATGGTCATTTTGTACCGGGTTGGCCGGAACTGAATCGGAATGATCCGGAAAGGTAAGGGGAGGTTGAGAACACTATAAAAAGTATTCTCAAGAAGTTACCGGTTTGATACCCCGAGCCGGTGTGGTTCCCGCGGCATTCGGATGCTTAGGGGCAAAATGGTCATCTTGACCGAAAAGTCTCGGAAAAGGTCCTAAGGGTAGTCTGGTCGTTTTTCACCGAAGTGAGCTAACAGACACTGGTGTTGACCTGGGTTTTGAGTGTTTCTGCCACTCTCACGGTGTGAGTACTTCCGCTACTCGGACGGGGTTGATGATTTGTGAGTATTTCCGCTACTCGGATGGGGTTGATGATTTGGGAGTATTTCCGCTACTCGGACGGGGTTGAGTATTTCCGCTACTCTAACGGTTCTGTGAGTATTTTTGCTACTCTAACAATTCTGTGAGTATTTCCGCTACTCTAACGGTTCTGTGAGTAGTTTTGCTACTCGAACCGTCTCGAGGAATAAACTGTCTCGAGAGTGAGACTGGAAGGGGTCTTACCGTCTCTAAAGAGACGTGCCTGGATTGGAGCCGTCTCGAGGAATAAGCTGTCTCGAGAGTGGGATTGGAAAGGGGTCTTGCCGTCTCCAAAGAGACGTGCCTGGATTGTGAGTGTTTCCGCCACTCTAACGGTTTTGTGAGTATTTCCGCTACTCTAACGGTTTTGTGAGTGTTTCCGCCACTCTAACGGTTTTGTGAGTAGTTTTGCTACTCGGACTGTCTCGAGGAATAAACTGTCTCGAGAGAGGGATTGGAATTGGAATAATAAAGGACAATGCCCCTAAGAGCATTTTGGTCATTTTGCCTCTATTTGGGCCTGACAGGCCGCGAAGCGATGGAAAGACAAAATTTGGACCTAGAGGATTGGTTTCGATTGGAATATGTCCACAATGACTTGAAAACAAGTCTGGACGGAGTGTAGACTGCCGAGCGGTCAAAAATGGGGTGCTTACAACCCCCAACCTCATGCTCATGTAGCTCCCCATGCATAGCCGAACCTTTGCTGGATTTAGGACATAAGTGTCAATTTCAAAAACCAAGGAGGAAAGGGCGACTGTTTTGTTTTCCCTTATATATTCTGATTAATTCATGCTATTATGCTATTTAACTCTTGCTGTTTCCACGTACATGCATCGGAATTCATGTCAAGACAAAAGTTTCCAAAGTAACTCAAGTCATTGCATTTGCATGCATTCGATCAACCTCTATAGAAAAGCCCAATGACCTTCTCGCTCAAATCAAACCAACCTAAAACTCCTAAGGGTATCAAGAGACCCTAAGGATACATAGCATGCATCAAAGTGATCTCATAAAAAAGGGCCCTAATCCCTCTTCGCTTACGGAGATAGGGATACCAAGAAGACAAGGGGCAATCTAGGAGCAAGATCTCTCACTGACCTCTACCAAGGAAGGCGAATCCAAAGACTCAAGAGTAGTTTAGGATTTCAACTATAAAAATAGAATAGGTGAAAGCCCCAAGAAAAATGTTTCCCTCCCCCTTCAAATGTACTTCCAATTTCATGTATAAAGAAGGAAAAAGAATTAAATGCAATAAAACTATCCTTTCTACTTTCATCAAACGAATGTATGAATGAATGAATGAACAGGCTCGCACAGGTACATTATTGCATGCAGGGGCAACCCCGTATCTCCAAAAGTGAGCCAACACATCATGCTTAGTACCCCTCTCAAAGTAGGGGCACCCTTAGGGCATGCATTGCATAAAAATCTTCAATCTAAAGGCACTAACTTCTCCTTTTTGTTTTTCTTTTTACATTCTTATTGTCTTCTCCCTAGCCTACAAAGGCCAATAGAGTCAGAGGGTGAACCAAGAATGAAAAGGGGGTCTTTTAAACTGCTTATTCATTGCCATTATGCTGTCCATATAATTACTATTAGGCTCATGCATTAACATCTATCCCAAGACAAAAGTGCCAAGAAACTCTAGCCATTGCATTCTCATGCATTCAATCAACCGTAGAGAGAAAGGGATGATCCAATCTCATGCTAATCAAACCTACCTAAAAATCTATGGGTTCCTCCAACCCTAAGGATTCATGGTATGCATAGAATCATATATCAAAAGAGGCCCAAATCTCTCTCAGTCTATAGAGGTGGGATTCCCTAAACAAAGAAGTATTAATCGGCCCATGCCAAAGAGGTATTGTATTGAACACAGGGATAAAATCCCACCTCCAAAATAGACTCAACATCATGCCTAGATTCCCTCAAAGAAGGGACCTCCATAGGACATGCATTGCATAAAACCTTCAACTCCACATGTTAACCGCATTTTGTTTTTTCTTTTTCAGGTCCAATAGCACTGTCAAACTGATAGAATCCCTCTGGCATCCTGCCTAATTCATAATTCATGCAAAACCATGATCTCGATATCATGTTGCCACTCTACCAGTCCTCAAAAAGCCATCCCTGTGCAATTAGATGACACTTATGGAAAATAGAGTGTAAAGGATGCCAACGTGATTCCAAAAACTGTCTGAGGGGTTTATTCCGAAAAAGAGAGATTTCTTTCAAACCCATCTTTCAATTTTCAATTCGAATTTGAGCATGAAAATAACATTATCTAAATGAAAAGGATCCAAGGTTTTCATGTTTATATCATTTTCTCATGGCTTTTCATGAATGATGTTTTTCTCAAAGAGTTTTTTTTCAAAATGTTTTACCCAAACTTAAAGGATGGGATAGCATAAGCACCACCTTCAGCAGAAACAATCTTTGACTCTAAAAAGAGGGGAGAGAGAAATAGAAAATACAGAGAGAGGGGAAATACAGAAGGGTGAGAGATAAGAATCAATCACATAGCTCATTAAAATCCAAGGAGTGACCCCAAAATGATATCTTGGCAAAGCAGCAAATAGCTACACCCTCAAAAGGGAGAATAGCGCACATTTGGAAGCCCAAGTTGATTTAATCTTTGAAAAAATTAGAAAAACCAAAAAGATTTTGGATAGTGCTTGTCCTACACGTGCACAATCACTGGGGCAAATATTCATTTATGAACAGATTGATGTGAATGCTTGTTTGAGATTGAATCTTCTATGCATGATCACTTGCATAAATATGAGTCAATGGTTTTGATGATCTTTACCATATTAGTGATTCATGTTCAACTTAACGCACACTTCTCGAGACTTCTTAGAATATGGAATCCGCCTTTATGATCTATTTTAAATAGGTTAAATACTTGCTGATTATCTCACACCTAGATTGACCTTTTGTCGATTCCCTCTCTCATCACTTATGGAAAGGGCTGCTAGTGAGTCTGAGTGTAGCTACCATTGTTATGTGACAAGAGGAGAAGGCTACCTACTCATGTGCGTGAAAGCTGCCATACTTTACATTTCTGTATTTCCATCATTGGAGAGACAGGGTTGGACTTCCATCAAAAAAAAAAAAAAAAAAAAAAAAAAGGAAGAAAAGAGGAAAAAAAGAAGAAAAGGGTATGGGATAAAACAGGTTTGACTTCTAGGTATGGTAATCCGTGAGCTATTGTACCATCCTAGATCATGCCCAGGGTCTATATTCTTATTAGTCTTTGTGAAGTTCACACCTACACCGATACATTATCACTAATATGATCTTAATCATCTCAGGACCAATTGTACCCATTTTGTGTGGTTTCGTGTATATTTGATGTTGATCTTTTCAAACTAAGCCACATCTTGATATTCATAAATCTATATTTGCCCTACATTGATTGTTTATGCCTTTATAAGGCTCTCATAATTTGAAAAGTTTAATGGTTCTACAAAAAAAAAAAAAAAAAAAACAGTTTTGTGCTTTCCTACACTTTTAATAGCTTTCAAAGTCTTCCCTAACTAAGGATAGAAGCTACCTACTGCTTTGCCAAAAGGGTGATATCAGCCATCACTCAAGAGCCCCGCCTGGAGGAGTTTTCCATTTCATCAGAAGAGAAGGGAAGAATGAGTCAATGAGTTAAATCTCTGAAAGTGATGCGAATGCTATCACATCCTTACAAGAAAGGGCAGAATCTGAAAAAAAAATCCCAAGAGGAGAACAGAAGTTCAAAAAGACTACATGATCTTAAGATATAATGCTCATAATTGAACATAAACCTTGGGGCAACCCCGAGACATATGTCCATTCCCATCTATGTGCATTCATCAAAAAGCATGACATGCGTTCATTTCAATTCCTATACAAACCATATTTGTTCATGCATTCATCAAAAAGTATGATATGAATTCAAAATTTCATCTCTATGCATTCGTCAAAAAGTATGACATGCATTCAATTCCATTCTTATATATGCATTCATCAAAAAGTATGACATGCATTCAATTCCATTTTTGTATGTGCATTCATAAAAAAGTATGACATGCATCCAATTCCATTTCTGTATGTGCATTCATCAAAAAGTATGACACACATCCAATTCCATTCCTATAGGTGCACTCAATCAAAAAGTATGACGTACATTCAATTTCATTCTTGTGCATGCATTTATCAAAAAGTAGGACATGCATCCAATTCCATTTCAGTATGTGCATTCATCAAAAAGTATGACATGCTTCCAATTCCATTCAGGAATGTGCATTCATAAAAAAGTATGACATACGTTCAAAATCTATCTCTATGTGTTCATCAAGAAGCATGACATGCATTCAATTCCATCCCTGCATAAGCATCCATAAAAAAACATGGCATACGTTTCACTTGACCCTTACACATTCATCAAAAGGTATGACATGCACTCATTTCCTCATGTATCAACTTGTGCATTCATCTAAAAGTATGATGTGCATTCATTTTAACCTCCAAAAGTATGATGTGCAATCATTTTAACATGTGGTGAACTTATACAATATATACCGAACGATAAGTCTAACAAAATACACTAACAGTGTTGTAAGCACCCCATTTTTGGCCGCTTAGCAATCTCTGGCCCGACCAGGCTAAGTTTTCCAAAATCATAACACATGCAAGTTCAAGATGAGCCTTTCAACCTATAATCCAGCTTACTGGTCGCTTCACAAGTCCACAAGGACCCGTTGAAGCCATAAGCACCATTATTCTAGGCAGCTTTCAGGACCAGGCAATCTTGGAAATCGACGCCATCCAGGTAGCTTCCCGGGATCAGGCGATCTTGGGGACCAACACCTCATCAAGTTCCAGACGGTTCACTTCTGGCGCTTGCTAGCCCGCCAACGTAGAATGTCCGTCAGTTGGTAGTTCTTCGAGATCGGGCGTTCTCAGAGACTAACACCACTAATTCAGGTAGCTTTCTAGGACTAGGCGTTCTCAAGAACCAACACCACCCCTACAGGTAGTTCTCTAAGATCGGGTGTTCTTAGAGACCAACACCGCACAGGTAGTCTTTCGAGACCGGGTTATCTCGGGAACCAATATCTAGGTCAACACCGACGCCTACTAGCCCGACTCGGTGAAAAATGACCAAACCTGCCCCTTGGGCCTCTAGGCACGTTTTGGGAAAGTTCATAATCCCTCAAAATGATAAGTCCATCCTTTCAAAGTGTTGTTAAACCATTAAGAGTCCCCCGTACGCCATTTGGTCCAAATCTGGTCCTATTCCGGCCCACTCCAATTAAAATGACCATTTTGCCCCTGAACACCTCAACACTGCACAAACCCCACTGAATGGTAAAAGACTCTTCCAAAATTATCCCTGAACAACCTTACACGCTTAACACAACATACCAAACCATTCTTGACCATTTACAGCCAATCCCGGTCAAAATGATCGTTTTGCCTCTAGAAATCCAAACGTGTCCTGAAACAGCACCGGTCTTGGGATTTCGAGCAAAAGGCTTCACTATACACCCTTATTTAACTCGAGGAGGGCCCTACAACACTAAAATCACACGAATTGATAAGAGTTTCCTGGAGCGTCTCGCAGACGCTTCGCCTAAATTGTCTTTTCTCCCGATTCCCTAGTTATAATGCACCGTCAACTGACTTGAGAAACGCATAAATCAGGGAATTCTTGAAAGCTCATTCATAGATCTTTCCATCGATACAGCTTAATTGGATAGATCACTTCCCGAAGCCCTTTATCGTATGGCTCAAACCCAGTTACTTTTGATAATCCCTGGAGCGTCTCGCAGACGCTCCGCCAAGGTTGACTTTTTTCCCAATTCCCTTATTGAAACGCAGTGTCAAACGACTTGAGAAATGCATAAATTCGTGAATTCCCAAAAGTATTTCCAGAGTACTTTCCATTGGTATGGTCCGATTGAACCTAATTGTTTAACCCTAGGTTAACTTGACCCTAGTTCACTCACCCTAGGTTAATTTGACCCTATTTGTTTAACCCTATGTTAACTTGACCCTAGTTTTTCAACCCTAGGTTAACTTGACCGTAGTTCACTCACCTTAAGTCACCTTAACCCTACGTTAACCTAGCCCAAGTTAGTGAACCATAGGTCACCCTTAACCATAAGCTAACCCAACATAGGTCAATATGCTTCAAGGTTCCAACTCATGAACCCTTTTTGAATGATCTTTCAATTTTAAACTATTCTCATTACCCATTTTTCCAAAATCTCCTACTCTATTGATTTTAAAAAACCAACTCCATAAACTCCTCAAATGTTCCTACACTCCATCTTCAAGGAATTTTCAAAAATGTCTTCAAAAGGTCACAAACCTAAGGTGTCCCTAGCCCCCCCATGGTTAGGGATTCCAAGGACAAGTGATAAATTAAGAACAACCTCTAAGGTTGTCCATATTAGGATTCCAAACCCTTAGCCATTTCCAAAAATCACTTTCAAAAACTAATTTATCAAAACATTCTAAAGTCGTGCCTCTAAGGTTTTCGAAACAAGACTTCAAAAACACTTTCAAGTTCTCTTAAGTCATGCCAAAGAATTTTTCCAAAACTCCCTTAAGTTGATCCGAAAACATTTTCAAAATGCTCCACTATTCAATTTTAAGTCAAAACTTCCAAGACCATAAAGAGTCTTCGACTTCCAAAGACCTCAAAGTGTCTTAAACTTCTTCAAAGACCTCTAAGTGTCTTAAACTTTTCCAAAGACCTCAAAGTATCTTAAACTTTTTTGAAGACCTCAACGTATCTTCAAACCTTCCAAAGGCCGTAATGCGCCTATTTTCCATCGGGCTCTTGCCCGAACTACGAATGACCTGATTCTCGCCAAATAAGATACGTAGGCAACCTAAAATGGTGCTGTTATAACTTTTATTTCAACTCCAATCCCTTTTTCAAAAATTCCAATCAATTCAAAGTTTCTATTCCAAACTCTTTCAAAACCCCATTATTTTCAAACTTTTTTCAAAAACTTGCATCATGCATCATCTATCCAAAAAGTGATGACTAAACCCCGTTTTCAAAATTCTAAAGTGGATATTAAGTGGATAATGGTAATAGGTTATTCTAGTGAGTGAACAAAGGGCGATTAGACATGTAGGTACTAAAAGGGCGGGGTAGGGTAATGATCTTAGGATATCTTCCCTACACGTAACCAACCCCCGAACCATAGATTTCTGTTTTCAAATGACCAAAATGGAGTTATTTTCCAAAAGGGCTTAAATCTTTCCAAAGGTTGCCAAACAACCTATTTTCTTAAAAAACCCTCTCTTGAGGGAGTTTTCAAAACCTTTTCCAAAAAAAAATTCTAAGTTTAATCTTCAGACTAACACTTAGTTTTAGGTGCCCTAACTCACCTTAATCAAGTTAGGTGGTGGCTCCTATTTTTCTGAAAAGCCCTTAGTCAAATCAATTTTCAAACTTAGTCGCACTTGTCCTTCTATGAGGATGAGTTCTAGTGATAGAGTTCCGTGCTTTAGGGTCTCCGAGCCGAAACGAACTTAGACACCCAAAAAATCGGGGCGCGACAGCTAGCGCCTCCACTGGGGACACGTAGAGGGTTAGGCCATTAATATGTCTCTTCACTCTTCACTCACCTAGAATCTTCGGTTACTTTGTCCAATTTTGTCCACTCGTCAAATTTTTCAAGTTTCCAAAGCAAACCTTATTTTTCAAAATGATTTTCAAATAAGTGTCATCACTTGCATTCATTACTCACATTCATGCTCTTGCAATGACCATCTATTTTATCTTGCATTGAGTTTTTGAAAAGTTACTAACTCTTTGCATTTGTCTTTTGTAGGTGGACCTTCGTTCACATCTTTATTTCATGTCTTATTTATTGCCATGTATGTGAATGAATAGACAAGATGTGATGTGTATTGTTGGGTCCTTTCCTCCATTTTCAAAAAATTCCACACACTTGGTGCGCTCACTTGCATTTGCCTCTTGCATGTATTACCTGGCTACTACCCTTCTAGATAGAATGGGGAACAGTATATTGACTGTGGGCGGATGCTGTGTCAGTTTCTTAGTCTACGGTCTCTTGATAGTTCCCCCACTCGAACCACCAACCAAAGATGGAGTTCACCCTTTCGGGGGAGGATGCCGGAGGTTTGAAGATACGGGTGTCACGCCCTGGTTTTTGGCTGTCCAAGGTCCTTTCGGTTCGGAGACCCTAAATCACGGAACTCTGTCACTAGAACTCGTCCCCCTAGAAGGACAAGTGCGACTAGGTTTGAAAATTAATTTAACTAAGGGCTTTTTAGAAAAATAGGAATCGCCACATAACTTGATAAAGGTGAGTTAGGGCACCTAAAACTAAGCGTTAATCCGAAGATTAAACTTAGAGTTTTTGAAAAAGGTTTTTGAAAACTCCCTCAAGAGAGGGTTTTTAGGAAAATAGGTTGTTTGGCAACCTTTTGAAATGTTTAAGCCCTTCTTGAAAATAATTCCATTTTGGTCTTTCAAAAACAGAAATCTAAAGTTTGGGGGTTGGTTACGTGTAGGGAAGATATCCTAAGATCATCACCCTATCCCGCCCTTTCGGTACCTACATGTCTAATCACCCTTTGTTCACTCACTAGAATAACCGGTTATCATTGTCCACTTGATATCCACTTTAGAAAAACGTGGTTTAGTCATCACTTTTCGGATGGATGATGCAAGTTTTTGGAAAAAGTTTGAAAATAATGGAGGTTTTGAAAGAGTTTGGAATAGAAACTTTGAATTGATTGGAATTTTTGAAAAAGGGATTGGGGTTGAAATAAAAGTTATGATCGCACCATTTTAGGTTGCCTATGTATCTCATTTGGCGAGAATCAGGTCATTCGTAGTTTGGGCAAGAGCCCGATGGATAATAGGCGCATTAGGGCCTTTGGAAGGTTTGAAGGCACTTTGGGTCTTTGAAAGAGTTTAAGACACTTTGAGGTCTTTGGAAAAGTTTAAGACACTTTGAGATCTTTGGAAGTTGAAAACTCTTTGTATTCTTGGAAGTTTTGACTTGAAATTGAATGGTGGAGTGTTTCTTGAAAATGTTTTTGGATCAACTTGAGGGAGTTTTGGAACAGTGTTTTGGCATGTCTCAAGAGAACTTGAAAGTGTTTTTGAATTCTTGTTTTGAAAACCTAGGAGGCATGACTTTAGAATGTTTTGATGAATTAGTTTTTGAAAGTGGTTTTTGAAAATGGCTAAGAGTTTAGAATCCTAATATGGACAACCTTAGAGATTGTTCTTGATTTATCACTTGTCCTTGGGATCCCTAACCATGAGAGGGTTAGGGACCCCTTAGGTATGTGACATTTTGAAAGCATTTTTGGAAATGTCTTGAAGATGGAATGTAAGAACATTAGAAGAGTCTATGAGGTTGGGTTTTTGAAATCATAAGAGTGGGAATTTTTGGAAAAATAGGTTATGAGGATAATTTGAAAGTTTGAATGGTCATTTTAAAGAAAGGGGTTTAAGAATTGGAACCTTGAAGTGTATTAACCAAAATAGGGTTGGCCTAGGGTTAGGGGTAACCTAAGGTCAACTAACTTGGGTTAGGTTAACCTAGGGTTAAGATAACCTATGGTTAACTAACTTGGGTTAGGTTATCCTAGGGTTGAGATGACCTATGGTTAACTAATCAAGGTTGGGTTAACCTAGGGTTAAAGTGACCTAGGGTTAAGATGACCTAAAGTTAGGTTAACCTAAGGTAGGTGAACTAGGGTCAAGTTAACCTAGGGTTAGGTAACTAAGGTCAAGTTAACCTGGGGTTGGATTGGAAGTTGGTTTTGAAAATTGGTCTAATGCATTTTTGGAGAGGATTTTGAAGGACAAAACATGCTATACAAGGGACTTTGGTGGACAACCCTTTTGAAGATCATTTCCATGAAAATTTTGACTCTAGCCAAGAGCATGGTTTACATGGTTGGTGATTGGAGACCATTCCAAGGAAGGTCTCCTTATGAACATCATAACCTTTATCTTGGCAAGAGTGGGGGTTTCAAAAATCAACATAATAATGACAATTTTTGGAAAATCATTTTTGATGCAAAGGTGGAGAGAATGCATTTTTGAAAATCATCTTTTGAGAAGGATTTTGAAAATGATTTTTCAAGGGGAACATTCCATCAAGAGAGGGTTCATATGGCCAACAAAAGGGAGACCACTCAAGAGAGAGTTCCATGGGGCCATTCCAACCACTAAACTTGAGAGAATAGAAACCATAGAATTCAAAGAGTTTGAACATCATTCTTAGGCAAGCATAAATAGAAAAGGGAGCCATTCTAATAATTTAGGGCTCCTATGGCCAATATAAAAGTGAGACCACTCTAGAGAGGGTTCCATGGGGCCATTTTAGCCACTAAATTTGAGAGAGTGGAAACCTTGAAAATTAGGGAGTTTGAAAGCAACATTTGTGCAAGTTGAAATGCAATGATGCAAAAGTGTGAATTAGTGGGTAGTGAGGGATTTTCTAAGGCATGACTCTTAAGGTCTCATCCTAAACTTCAAGGGGCCAACTCTTGGAACAATTTTTGAAGAACATGTAGAACTTGGAAATGTCATAAAATTTAAGAGTAATGCAAGCATTGTGGAATATGACAATAAGCATAAAATGAAGCTAAGCATACAAGACATGATCAAAATAGCAATATGCAAGGGGTCATGATTCGCATATAAGGTTTTTAGGTTACACCACATAAACAAGGGGCTCCTAGGCCATATCATCTTAAAGTAGGCTAGTGAGAGGTCCCCCTACACGGTGGCTCTCACTTGCTTTCCTCTAGGCATGATCTAAGAGCCATCTTAGCTCAAGCATGCAAGAAGGGGGGGTTGAAGATGGGGATTAAAATAGAGAATAGCCTAAGTAGGCTAGGAAGGAGAAAAGAAGAGTGGGGGGGAGCATAAATGTAAAAGGGATACCACCGCTTGCCTTCAACACATTTGTAGTCTTCAATGGATGTCTTGATTGTAGCTTGAGTGACTTCAAAAAGGCTTGAGAGGCTAGAGTGGAGTGTATAAGTGTGTATGAGGCCTTGTATATGGAGTGTATAGGTTTAGGAGGGGCAGAATCTAGCCTAAGTGTTGGAGGGGAAGAATATATGTAGAGATTCGAGTTTCTGGAGTGATTTCAGCAGAGTTTCGTATCAATTTCGGACCTGGAATATGCAAGGGGAGAGGCCTCTATTTATAGGCAATCTGGAACAGGCCTTGCGCATGTAGGACATGCGCAGGTACTGTTCCATTATTAGAATAACACATGGCACCCTATGTACTGGTTAAATCTCGACCGTTGATCGAAAGTCGGTCGATCTGATCAAAATTTGAGCGCATGTAACATACGTTCCATCACCGGGAAAGTTCGTCCAAACTTTGCCTTGATAATTGAGTCAATCGGGAAGGTTCTGGGGGAATCAGTTGCACTCGTGATGTTCTCCTAGTGCTTTCGATGGACTTCCATGTTTTCAAAAAGTTTAAATTATGTTTGGAGGTGAGTGATATCGTCTTGGGAACTGTGCCAAAAAGGACACTTTTGCGGAGCGTCTGTGATATGCTCCGTGGGTGTTCGAAAGTGGTTGTCTTCGTTTCGTGTGATCGAGGCCTTCGAGAAGCGATCTATTCGATCAGACCGTACCGATGGAAAGTACTCTGGAATTATTGTATGGAATTCCCAAATTTACGCATTTCTCAAGTTGTTTGACAGTGCGTTTTGATTAAGGAATCGGGAAAAAAGTCAACCTTGGTGGAGCCTCTGCGAGACGCTCTAGGGTTACTAAAAGTCATGGTTTGCACTCCGTACGATGGAGGGCTTCGGGGGGCGATCTATTCAATCGAACCGTATTGATGGAAAGATCTATGGACGAGCTTTCGAGAATTTCCTGATTTACGCATTTCTCAAGTCGGTTGACGGTGCGTTATAACCAGGGAATCGAGGGAAAAGACAATTCAAGCGAAGCGTCTGCGAGACGCTCCAGGAAACTTTTATCGCGTTGTGTGAGCTTAGTGTCATAGGGTGTTCCTTGGGTTAAACAAGGACGTGTGGTGAAACCCTTTGCTCGAAAGCCCAATGCTGGTGTTGTTTCGGGGCATTTTTGGGCTTCTAGGGGCAAAACGGTCATTTTGACTGGAGTTGGCTGGAAATGGTTAGGAATGGTCTGGTTATTGTGTTAACCGTGTAGGGCTGTTCAGGGATGGTTTTGAGAGAGTCTTTTACCGTTTAGCAGGGTTTGTGTCGTGTTGAGGCGTTTAGGGGTAAAATGGTCATTTTGACCAGAGTGAGCCGGAGTAAGACCGGATTTGGACCAAATGGCGTGCGGGGGACGCCTGATGGTTTGACAACATTGTGGAAGGATGGATTTATCGTTTTGAGGGATTTTAAACTTTTCCAAAATGTGCCTGGAGGCCCAAGGGGCAGGTTTGGTCATTTTTTACCGAGTCGGGCTAGCAGGCGCCGGTGTTAACCTAGATGTTGGTTTTCGAGACTGCTCGGTCTCGGAAAACTACCTGTGCAGTGTTGGTATCCAAGAACGCCCGTTCTTAGAGAGCTACCTGTATGGGTGGTGTTGGTTTCTAAGAACGCCTGGTCCTAGAAAGCTACTTGGAAGGGTGGTGTTGGTCTCTGAGAACGCCTGGCCCCAGAGAACTACCGAATGACGGACATTCTATATTGGCGAGCTAGCAGGTGCTAGAAGTGAACCGTTTGGAATTTTTGATGAGGTGTTGGTCCCCGAGATCGCCCGATCCCGAGAAGTTACTTGGATGGCGTTGGTTTCCGGGACCGCCCGATCTGGAAAATTGCCTGGAATAATGGTGCTTATGGCTCCAGCGGATCCTTGTGGACTCGAGAAGCGACTAGTTGGTTAGAATGGAGATTGAAAGGCTCATCTTGAGCTTGCATGTGTTGTGATGTTGGAAATCGAATATGGTAGGGCCGGAGATTGCCGAGCGGGCAAAAATGGGGTACTTACAACGGGGACTGAGCTTTTTAGGAAGTATTAGTAAACCCCCAACCTCATGCTCATGTAGCACCCCATGCATAGCTGAACCTCTGCCGGATTTAGGACACATGCGTCAATTTCAAAATCAACGAGGAAAGGGCGACCGCTTTATTTTTTCCTTATAAATTTTGTTTAATCCCTGCTGTTATGCTATCCAATTCTTGCTATTTCCATGTACATGCATCATAACTGTTCATGCATCGGAACTCACTTCAAGATAAGAGTTCTCAAAGTAACTTAAGTCATTGCATCTTTATGCATCCAATCAACCCCTAGAGAAAGGCTCAAAGACCTTCTCGTCTAATTCAAGTCAACCCAAAATTCCTAATGGTACCACGAGACCCTAAGGATTCATGGCATGCATCAAAGTCATCTCATAAAGAGGGGCCTTAATCCCTCTTCGCTCATAGAGATAGGGTTGCTAAGAAGACAAGGGAGCAATTCAAATTAAAGACTCCTACCAACAAAGTAGATTTGGAGGCTCAAGAGTAGTTTAGGGTTCTATGATGTAAATATAGAATAGGTGGAAGTCCCAAGGAAAATGTTCCCCCTCCCCATTTCTATGTATTTTAGAGAAATTTTATGTACCAAAAAGAATTCATCTTAATAAAATCGTTCTTTTTGTCAAATGAATGTACGAATGAATGGATGAATAGGGGCAGGTATAGTATTTGCATGCAGGGGCAATCCCCTATCTCTAGATATGAGCCAAATCATCATATTTAGTCCCCCTCAAGAGGCTCAAGATACAAGGCTTAAAGGAGTCCTTGCGCAACCTATAAGGTCATGACACCTTCGGTGGGATGTCTTACGATGAACTCTGTTTCTTCTCTGATCACCCAACGCCGCCCAAATTCAAAATGCTCGATTTTCAGAAGTATGACGGGAGTGGGGACCTTATTGCACACTTGAGGTTGTACGCTGGGGCACTAAGTGGACATGGGAATGACCCCAAACTTCTGATGCAATTGTTTCAAATAGCCTAGTTGGGCCTGCTTTACAATGGTTCGCTCGCCTAGACTTGAGAAAAATAACAACCTGGAATGAGTTAGTCACAGCTTTTCGATCTCAATATCGGCATAACAGTGACCTAACTGTGGACAAATACGCCTTGATGATGATGACTCGAGGCGAAAAAGAAAGCTTTAAAAGCTATGCTTTGAGATGAAGGGAGGCGGCTGCACAAGTTAACCCCCCACTACTAGAAAAAGAATACGTGCAGTTGTTTATGAACACCTTCCAAGAACTATACTATAAGCTCCTGTGCTTGAGTATCGGAAAGAGCTTTTCTGAGCTGATAATGCAAGGGAAATGATTGAGAGTGGGTTGAAAACTAGCAGAATCACTGACCCCTATGCCAAGACAAGTAAGGGATTTGCGAATGTGGCAAAGAAAGTGGCAACCACTCGGGGCATAGGTAAGAAAGAGGGAGAAGTATCTGCTATCCTACCTACGCAGTAGCAGCCATATTACCCCTAATACCAAGCTCGACCTTCACCGCCCACTCCCATCATCAACATCCCCGTTACTACTACCCAAGCACCCCCAACTGGACCTGCTGCAGCTTGATCATACTTCAACCCCAACAAAAACAACAACCGACGGAACCGAGAGTTCACACATTTGGCATGCACCCAGACAGAGGCCTATCACGAGCTCCTTAAGGCCAAGCATATAAACCCTATTCCCTCGCGGCCATTGCCAAGCCCGTTGCTGCCAACTTTCACCCCTGCCCTTACCAGCGAGTACCATTCTGGGGGACAGGGGCCTAACACAGAATCATGTTTCTCTTTGAAGCATAAGATTCAAGACCTCATTGACAACAAGGTTATCAACACCCAAGAAACAAAGCTGGTCCCCATGCCTAATGTCATGGCAAATCCCTTACCAGACCATGCTGTCAACATCATCACTGAGGATGAGGCGGATCCTGATGGCATCATAATTGCAGAGTACTTCGAGACTGAAAGCGATTGGGAGGAAGAACTGCCACCATGCCCTATCTATCTTTACAACACAAGTGGAAAGCAAGACCCTTTCGACTAGCCCGTGGATGAGCCCGTTGCGAACCTTCCCAATGACACTGCACCTGCAGATGGCTGGGGAGAGGAATTCCTACATCCTAGATATGCTGAAATCGAGGCTCGCCTAAAAGAGGAACTCTTTGACTACGAGAACATGGGCTGGGGCATCTATGAGTTGAAACTGCCAAACCCACCGTTCAAATTCAACGAAGGTGATCTAGATAGCTTGTTTGCAGAAATTGACAAAAAGGAAGCTGAAAAAGAAGAAGCCAAGGAAAAGTCATCCCAAGCCTCCGAAGAAAGACTGGTTATGAAATCCCAAGAAGCCGAGCAAGAGAAAACTGCCCAGCCAAAGGAGAGCCAGCAGGGGTCCCAAGATGGGACGCACAACCTTACTGACCCCACTAAAGAAGAAGAAGGAAAAGGAGGAAGCCCTGGTTGCACTATGGCTACTGATCTTTGCCACACCACAACTGATACATCAATTCGCCCAGCACAACCAAGTGAAAAAGCCATCAAATGGAGCATGGAGGAGGCAGGCGTGATCCCAAAGCCTACCTGAAAAAGTGACTGTCAAAGGGATGTTCTTCTACCAAACTTCATCTTTACTTTCCTGTTAATCATTGTTTTGTTAAGTCTACTTGCATCTTTTGCTAATCAAGAGCTCATCATGTAAGTAGAACCTTCAAAATGAAAGAAGTTGAAATTTGCATTTATCATCTTTGGTACTTGCTCTTTCTCCAAATTTTCCTTTCTTATCGTTATGCCCTAAATTGAAAGGAGGGATAGTACATGCATCCTCGCCTATGGAGACCATTTCTGGCCCAAAAGGAAGATAGTGAAGGGGAGGAAAGAGAGCGGATCACCAAAAAGGGTGGCCTCCGAAGGACGCCGTGGCAAAGCAGTCGGTAGTTAGACCCTTGAAAGGAGGAGAAGCCCTCATTTCAAAAATCCCTAGAATAGCAAAAGCAATTCCGTTGGTCAGCCCACTCGAGCCACAAGTAATTTTCATTAAACACCCTAACCAGAAACCACCCCCCCCCCCCCCCACTGGGGCAGGTGCGAGTAACATAACAATTAAGCTAACACCTGTTTATTTCAAAGGATGACGCCAAAAGCTCTAAAACTAAACTTCATAGACTAAGCAATATTGTCTGGAAGGAAGAGGGGTTATCTATTCTGCTACCATATAGTTAAAAGAATCCTTTTTGAAAAACCCCTTTTGAGCCAAACTATGTTCCCTCACAAAAAAAAAAAAAGAAAAGAAAAGAAAAAAACCCCGCACTAGTGATCAGCCCCCACAATGAGCAAAAGCAAGTTCAGAGGAAAAAATGACAAAAAGGGAGCATGGAGAGAAAGAAGGCCCCCTCCTACATCAAAAGAGGAGGGAAACAAGGCAATACTAGAGAAAAAAAAATGACGATCTATGCCTCTTGAGAATCAATAGATAATGCAAGCGGTAATACTGGGGCAAAAACTAAAGGAAATGATGAGCCCTATATGGGCACAAATTCATACAAAGAAGAGAAGAGAGAAAAAGGGAGGGAGATAGAAAAAGAAGCCCACAGACAAAAGGAAAAGACCTGAAAAGGTGATCACCAGTAAACCCCAGAAACCACATCACGCTTTGAGCCTTCAATACCCTTTCTTTCAAAAACCCACAACATGGCCACATTATAACCCACAGAAAGTCCCCTCAGATCAGGGAAGATTGCTTAGTCTAAACAAGTTCAAAAGAAAATGGCGATATTCGAAAAAGAAAAGGGAACAAAGCAACGAAAGCTTACTCAAGGTGATTCTGGTTACTATCACCAAAAAAAAAAAAAAAATCGTTTGAGCCTGGATACCCCTTCATTCATCACCTTTAAGCTAGCCTACATTATGGTCCAATGTAAATTATTCTCGGATTGAGGATGAAAACTGCCCGCTCCTTTACCAAAGGCTACTTCGACTGTCACCTGGAGAGTCTACCAGATCAAACATAAGGTCTCTGAGAAAAATGAGTGAGTTGCGGACTCTTAGATAGGAGAAACGAGAGTCGGGTCCGAAAATAGAAGCCCTAGGAATGGGGCGACTACTATCTCGCCATGATAGGAAAAAGGCGCCACAAAAAGGGGAATCTCCAAAGAAAGAGCAAAGTGCCGAAATGACAATTTCCAGGGAACGCTCGATCTACCTCTAGACCTGTCTTCATAAAGTCATATACACGCCTGTGCACTCTGCCTGACATGTGCAATAATGCACCCACCTTTTTCACATCTGCTTAAAATTTGCACATATCCACCATTTCTTATGCATACCATGATTTTTGTACCCCTGTGTTTGCATTCATACCCATCATATATCCACATAACATATATGACGAGACAAGAAAAAAGAAATAATCATCATCGCATGCAAGAAACAAAAATAATGTACATAGAATCATCATACAGTCATCATCCATGAGGGCCAACATATAGCCTCAAAAACATAAAACAATACAGCCAAACTAACTGAACTACAACTGTGTCAACAGATAAAAAGGGGTGCCTCAAGGAGCAGGGTCATCGTCCAAACCAAAATCATCCATGTCTAGCATATACGAAGAGGGCTACCTAGAGGAAGCTCCAGCGTCAAAAGGACCCTGACCAAAGAAAAAGGCAAAAAAGGAAGAAGAGCTAGCGTCAGAACACAGGAGATGCATAAGAAACATGAAAATAATGAACCATAAATAACATACCCAACGGGCCTCTATCAGAGATATGCGGGTGTAAGCACCCCATTTTTGCCCGCTCAGCAATCTCTGGTCCAACTGGGCTCACTTTTACACATCACATGCATATCCAAACTCTAACCTACCTTCTAAACTTGAATTTATTCCACCAGTCGCTTCCTGGGCCAGTAGGGCCCACTTGAAGCTAAATGACTATTTTGCCCCTAGGAATCCAAAAGCCTCGGGAACCACACCGGCTCTGGGTATCAAACTGGTAACCACCCAAGAATGCTTCTTATAGTATTCCCAACCTTTCAATACGTTCCTAGAGCATTCCGAGTCAGTTTTGGCAAACTTGACGCAAAATGACCGTTTTGTCCCTAACAGGCCGGTCGCCTTTCCAACCACACCGGCTCTGAGTATCAAACTGGTAGCCTCCCGGAAATGCTCCTTATAGTATTCCTAGCCTTTCATTGACTTTCTAGGTCATTCCAAGTCAGTTCTGGCAAACCCGGTATAAAATGACCGTTTTGTCCTTGGTGGGTCGGTCGCCTTTTTCAACCACACCAGCTTTGAGTATCAAACCAGTAGCCTTTGGAAACATTCTAAATAATGTTTCCAAATCTCGAGTCTTCTTCTGGGGCATTCTAAGTCCATCTCGGTAGTTTTTTGGTCCAATTGACCGCTTTACCCCTAGTGGCCCGGTCAACCCTTCTAACAAATCCTGTCATCATTTTTCAAGTCCTTTGTCCCCAAGACATTATTCTAAGGGTTCTTATTCCTTTCCGGCTTTTCGGGTCATTCCCGACCCCTTCAATTCATCCCTGAACTCTCCGGAGTTACTCTTAGTGAAGCCAGACTAAAAATTGCATGGTAGTTACTAGTACAGGTGCCCAAATCTTCTATAGATACGTTGCTTGCTGACCTTAAACATTTCCTAAATGGTTGGCACCACTAGTAGTGGCGCTAAGCCAAAAAATGGCCTAGCGCCAGTGTAATTTTTGGTCTGGCCCTACTGTAACAGGCGCTAATGCATTCCTCTATCTATAAATACAAAACCTGCTCCGGCGTGAAAGAGGTCCGCAAACTCAGTTTGAAAACCCTAATATTTGATATACAGAGCTCGTAGCCTCCCTAAACCCTAGCTTCTCTGGGTTTTCCAAACCCTAGCCACCATACACAAATCCTAACCTCCTATACACTCATACACACCCCTATATACTTATACACTAGCCTCCAACCCTCCATTAAAGACTTGGATTGCTACAACTCGAAGCTCTCGAAGACCAAGACAAAGCTCTCTGCTCTCTCCTAACCCACTTGGGTTTTCTTCTATTTTAATCCCCCATCTTCTTCCCCCCTTTATTTGCAAGCTTGAAATAAGGGGATTCCCGGTCTATGTGTAGGATTAGGCTATTGGAGAGTCACCGTGTCGGGGGCTTTCTTTTAGTCTAACTGGAGACCACGTGGGTTCGGCCCCCATTGATTATGTGGTGAAGCCCTAACCTTGTATGTTCACGACCCCAAATTTGCATTGTGCATATCATGATCTTGCATCTCTCCAAAATCGTTTTCAAACTCATTTTCAAAATTTGCATTAACATTGTTTTCAAAATTGCATCAAAATCTTCTTTTCCAAAATTTGTTTTCAAAATCACAATCTTAGGGTGATTCTAGCCTTTCCATGGCTAGGGTTGCTTTAGGAAAGTATTACAATTAAAGTGACTTTCATGGTCCATATTTTCAAATCTTATTATTTTCAAAACCACTATCCTAAAGTGGTTCTAGCCCTTTTATGGTTAGAATCGCTTTAGGAAAGTGAGATATTTTTATATACATTCCAAAATCTCTTCTCAAAAATCTCCTCATAAAAATCTCTTTTCCAACATGCTTTCCATAAACTCTCCTTCTTTAAATTCCTTTCCAAAATTGTTTTCTAAAAACTCCCTCCAAAAATCTATTTTCAAAGCTTCCTTTTCAACTCCTATCCAAAACACTCTCTTCAAAATTCCTTCCCTAAAAACACTCCCTAAGTTTCCTTCTTAGAAAACTCTCTCCAATCTCCTTTCCAAAATTGTTTTCAAAAACTCCTTTCTAACAATCTCTTTCCAAAAACATCTTTCCTAAAAGCTCCTTTCCAAAAACGCTTTCTTCGAAGTTCACTCCCAAAAAACGCTCCTTACGTTTCCTTCCTAAACAATTCTTCCCAAAAATCTATTTCTAAAAACTCCTCACTAGGATTTCTTTCCAAAAACTCTCTCTTTTCAAAATTCACTTTCTAGAAACTTCTCTCTAGGATTTCCTTTCAAAAATCCCTCTTTCCAAAACACCCACTTTCCAAAAACTCTTTCCTTAGAGTCCAAGTTAAATCCTAGAATCTACGTTTAGGAAACTCTAATTTTTCTTCCCAAAAACATGATTTCCAATCCCTTATTTTGGCCTTAAAACCTAGGTTTTCAAAACCTCTTGTTTTCTACATTAAAACTATATATATTTCCAAAACTTATTTTCGACGTCAAAACTATAGTCTTCCCAAAACTAGAATTTCTAAAACCTCCCTTTCCAAATTCATGTCAAATCCAATCTCCCCTTTAGGAAGCTCAATCCAATCTTCCTTTTAGGAAACCGAACCCAATCTTCCCATTTAGGAAACTAGATCCTATCCTCCATTTTTGGAAATGAAATTAAAACATCTCTTTTTAGAAACAAAATCCAATCCTTGTTTTAGGAAATAGGAATCTCAATCCTTCCAAACCCAAATCTTTCCTAATTCAAATCCTTCCTAATCTCCTACTTTCCTAAACCTTAAGTTTCCAAAACTTACACTTTTAAATCTTTTCTTAAACTTTAAACTTCCAAATCCTTATTAATCTAAACTTTTCCTAATTCCAACCTTCCCTAAATTCCATACCTTTCCAAATCTAAATCTTCAACTCTTTCTTAAGTTCAAATCTTTCCAAAACTCTAAACTTTCTTAAATTTAAATCTTTCTAAAATTCTAGACTTCCTAAATCTTAAATCTTTCCAAATCCAAAACTTTCTAAATTCAAAACTTTCTTAAGTTGAAACTTTCTAAATTCTGAACTTTCCCACTTTCAAAACTTCCTAATTTAAAAAATTTTCCTAAAATGAAAACTTTCCTAATTCGAAACTTCCCTAAACCAAGACTTTCCTAAAACGGAACCTTCCTAAAGTGACACTTTCCTAAAACAAAACTTTTCCAATTCGAACCTTTCTTAAATCTAATCTTTTCTAAAACTCTTTCGAGTCAAATCGAATCTTTCTTAAACCCTTCCAAGTCAAATTTTTTTTAAGTTTCCTCTCTTTCCTAAGTCTAGGTTTCTTAAACCTCCATCTTTTCAAAACAAGTCTAAATCTTTCTTCCAAGTTCTATTTTTCCAAATCAAAATCCAACATTTTCACTTCAAAAATTCTAAATTCCAATCTTCAATCTTCTATTCTAAGTTTAAATCAAATCCATTATCCAATCAAAATCTCTTTCTTCCAATCTAACCTTCTATTTTCTATCGGACTCTTGTCCAAACTACGACTGACCTGATTCCTCAAAAAGGATACGTAGGCAACCCTCATGGGTGTGGTCACAACCTTTTTCAAATCTCAAATTCCACAACATTTTTCAAATCTCAAATTCCATAACCTTTTTCAAGTTTCTATTTTCCAACCTTTTTCAGTCTCCAATTTCATAACTTTTTTTCAACTTCCCATTCTAAATTTCTATTTTCAAATCTCTATTTCTAATTTCTAAGCTTTCCAATTTCAAATTTATCATTTCAAATCTCTTTCTAAAAACAAATCAATTTCTTTTCAAATCTATTTCCAAATCTAATTTTCAACTTCCTTTTCCTGCACTTGCATGTCATGCATCATTTATTTTTAAACATTCTTTTTCTAAAATGGATAGGATTGAAAATTTGTTAGTTGAAGATTCTCATAGGTGAATCTAGGATAAACAGACATGTAAGTACCGCAAGGGTAGGGTAGGGTGATGGCTTAGTGCGTCGTCCCTATACATAACCAACCTCCGAACCTAGAATCACTGTTTTGAAACACCAAAATGGAGTTTATTTTCAAAAGGGGCCTAATTGTTTTCCAAAGGTTGCTAAACAACCCATTTTCTTTAAAACCTTCTCCTGAGGAAGTATTTTCAAAATTATTTTCAAAAACCCTAAGTATAGTATTCGGATTATGCTTAGTTTTTAGGTGACCTAATTCGCCTTAATCAAGTTAGGTGGCGACTCCAAATGTTTTTCAAAAGCCCTTTATTCAAATATATTTTCAATTCAAACCTAGTTGCACTCATTCTTCTAGGAGGGTGAGTTCTAACGAGAAAGTATAGTATTTTTCCCTCTTGTGTGTGTATTACTCGAGTGCGAAAAATCTGGGCGCAACAACGGGCAGTCAGGGCCTCCACCTCAGCACAATACTGATCTCATGCCTGGCATGCTGCTAGGTACTCTTCCTCAGAAACAAAGCCCTGAGCTTGACACCAAAGCTCCACCACCTCATGGCTGGCCACCTGCCCTCCGACCACTAGATCTAGCTAGGTGAAAGCGCTAATAGATCTCGCCCGAAAGTGAGCCTCATAATCCACATTCGGCGGAAGCAGGAACCGCTCACCATGAACCTCGACTATATAATGGATCTCTACCTTGGCCCGATAAAGTCCAAACATATACTTGGGAGGATTCATAGCCGCACGGAAGGCAGTATGAAGTTGCCGCCAATAGCGCTCCCCGAGATATGTCTCCTATGACACAGGGCCCCGAAAGGTGATCCGCGACCTGGATAAAAGGATGACGTCCCTCATGCCGGCATACTAGGTGGACCGGTGATAAGGTGCTCAAGTCACATCCCGAGGCCTCAGTAACTCCAAGTTAGCCCTGAGGGCTAAAAAATTTGTGAGCAAAGACCGCTAGACTACCTGCTGCCTAGCCCACCTCGTGGCCGCAGGAAGGCATCGCTCGCTAACACCTCCAGTCGATGAATTGGAAAATATTCATAGCTCCATATACCAGAAACGGCCAAAAGCTCGTCAAGCTCCCCCAAGCCCCGGATGTCCTCACTCTCATCCCTCGTAAGAAGTAGGCGAAGGTGAAAGTGCCCCAATCAACATAGTCTAGCGCGTCTAGATCCACTACTAGGCTCACCAGAGACAAAGGGACCGTCGACCTATTATTGTTGTAAAAGCAACTAAAGACAACGTACAGCACCAATCGGCGCTTCATAATATTCTGGTCATCTGGAGAAGGCTCAAAAGCAAAGGCTGTCTCTGTTAAGCATAAAAGTGAAGTTGGGAAACTCGAGCACCCAAGCCCTAGCAACCCCAAGAGAAGACGGGCCTCCCCCAGAGACACGGCCCGTAAAGAGATTGGAACCCCTTCGAAAGATAGCCCAGTAATCATAGCCCAATCGACGGGGGTAGGTCCCAACTCGAAACCCACAAAGTGTACGGTCCCTGTCTCCCCGAACCACCGCTCTAACAACCCCTTAGCAATCCTGTGATCAAGTATGTTCATCTGTAGGGTCATAAAAGCACCGAAACCAATCCGGTGCAAAAAGTCCTAATAGGATGGAGTCAACGTATGCATAGCCCTCAAGCCCAAGATACTGGCCCTTCTAAAGGAATTGTGGGTAGATGATGGCATCCGACCGTAGCGCGAATACAAGCTCGGGTGGAACGCCAAGTCTCGCAGCGGTGGGATATCAGGAATGGCTAGCTGGTTGTCGGTGAATGAAGTATCTCTCCACCTGTCCCAAAGGAAGGCCATACCGTATCCTGTCTGTGAGTCCACGGACGAGTCCGCCTCATCGGGAGTCACCGAAAGCTTCCCCATCACGGAGCTCCCACTAGAAGCTATCCAACTCGAAGATCACTGTGACCCACTGTGGCTGCCCTGAGGAGAACCGACTCTACCGCTACTCCGTGTTGAAACACCCCTGCTGTCTCCTCACGCTGGGCCACCCTGGCCACTGCTCCCAGCTGAGCCGATCCTACTACCACCCCTGGCTGAGCTGACCCGACTACTGCCGCCCTCGTCGAGCTCAATCCATGGCGCCTTCCCATGGCGCCTCCTATCCGGACCGTCGCCTCCGGCCTCCAACATCCTAAAAAATGAACACATTCGAGAGAATCAATCAGTCACCATATATGAAGGGCGTAAAAATAAATGCGCGAATGTATATACAAAAAAAAAAGGAAAAGAAAGAAAAGAACCAAAAAAAAGAGAGAAGAAAAAAAAAAAAAAAAAAAGAAGAAGAAGAAGAAGAAAAAAACAAAGAGGAAAAGAAAAAAAAGAGAGAAAATAAAAAAAGTGGAAGGGCTAGGGCCCCATTTATCACCGCTTAAGATTTTTAATCGTTTTTCAAGCTTTTTCCCTAAAAAAAAGTTTGACTTCAAAATTTCAAAGTTGGTTTCTTGGGCTTTCCCCTTCAAAAGCCCCATTTCAAGATTTTCTAACGGTTTTTCGGGCTTTTTTTTTTTTTTCTCAAAAAGCCTCATTTCAAAATTTCAAAGCCGGTTTCTCGGGCTTTCACCTTCAAAAGCCTTGGTTCGACATTTTTAACGATTTTTCGAGCTTTTTCCTCAAAAAGTCTCACTTCAAAATTCTAAACCGGTTTCTCAGGTTTCCTCCTTCAAAAACCCTAATTCAAAAGTTTTGTAATGGTTTTCAAGCTTTTCACTCAAAAAGTTTGGTTTCAAAAGTCCACGCCGGTTTCTCGGGTTTTCTCCTTCAAAAACCCTTATTCAAAAGTTTTCTAATGGTTTTCGAAACTTTTCCATTAAAAAGTCTCATTTCAAAGGTTCAACAGTTTCTCGGGCTTTCTCTTTCAAAAGCCTTGGTTCAAAAATTCTCTAACGGTTTTCAAGCTTTTTCCTTAAAAAGTTTGGTTCCAAAATTCAAAATCGGTTTCTCGGGTTTTCTCCTTCAAAAACCCTGGTTCAAAAGTTTTCTAATGGTTTTTGGAACTTTTCCCTCAAAAAGTCTTATTCCAAAGGCTTAACAGTTTCTCAAGCTTTCATCTTCAAAAGCCCTGTCCCATAGTTTTTCAAAATCGATTTTTGGGGTTTTCTTCTTCAAAAATCCCACTCTCAAAAATTTCTCTAAAGTTATGGTTTCTCCGGGCTTTCTCCCTCAAAAGCCCCTTTCTCAAAAGGATTTGCTTTACCGAAAGGTTTTAAAGCTAATTGTTAAAATTTTTGAAAATTTCGGTAGAGTTTCGCCTTAAAAAGTTATTACCCCGAAATTTCACAAGTCACAAACACAGCCCAAAACAATCTCAAACCTTCCACCACATCAATCAAAACAATCTCGTCCCTAACAGCACACGTCCCTCCCTCAACACAATTTTTAGGACAATTCCTCCAGCTTCCAAAATTTTTCGGTCTCGGTTTTATTCCCAAAAATTTCAGAAAAATTCCTAGAACCTTTAAGCACGTCACCACAATTTTTCAAAGATGTTTTATGATTTTTTGGCCACCAATAGGATCCATTTTCTAATTTTCTTCAATTTCTCCTATTTTTTCATAATTTTCAAAAATTCAAAAATTTAAAATTTTTCAAAAAATTATGAAATTACATACGTTTGTTCTACACATTTTTCTAAGGTTTTCGGTGTAAAAATCACGCACAAAAAGTCAATGCCCAAGACTGTAGAGGCTATTTTTCAAGTCCCGCAGAAACCCACTTTCACAAAACACACAAAATCAATCAAAGCACATTCAAATCTCCACCAATTCACAAAAACAATCCGATCATTGTGTTCTAAACATCCTAAAACATAGGATTACACTGATCATTCGCAAAAAATGGAAATAAACACATTAAAATTGACAAATTTCAAGAAAACTAACCTTTGAAATTTTCCGGCGAAAACCAAGCTTTCCAGCGAGAATCCGCCAACAATGACAATAACCAGCACGTGCCCAATGTCTCCTGACACTCCTCTAATGATTCCTAGTCAAAATCCCTCGAAAATCCTTTAGAGCAACCCTCGAATCAACCTCAAAACAAGAAATACGCACTGGAAAACGCAAACCTGCTCTGTTTAAATGGCCACGGGCTAGTGCATATAGCAGATGTGCCAGCACAGAATCTAAATAGGCGCATGTATCATATGCGCCAAGGTTAAAACAACGTAGGTGCATGTAACACATGCGCCCGACCTTTCAGCTTCCCGCCAAAATCAGTTTCAAACTTCCAAAGGTCTGAATCCATTTCCGAGGCTTTTTCAAAATTCGAAAGTCCAACTTTCAACATTCACTCGCAAGAATTGAATGTCCTGAATTGAAACATGTCAGAACGGCAACCCGATTCCCTACCGGAACGTAAAGCTTTTTGAATTCCAAAACCTCCCAAACTAGCGACCCACAAGGGGTCCCAGAGCATTTCAAACTCACCTGCACATCGTCCTTCCGATCGCCTCGCGACTAACAAGGGATTCTTACTTTGTTATTTTTCTGCCTTCGGCAAGCAAAGACAGAAAAAGAGGGGAAGCTGTAAGCACCCCATGTTTGCCCAATCAGCAATCTCCGGCCCGACCGGGCGAAATTTTTTAAAATCACAACACATACAGGTTCAAGATGAGCCTTTCAACCTATAATCCAACCAATTGGTTGTTTCACGGGTCCATAAGGACACGCTGAAGCCATAAGCACTATTATTCCAGGCAGCTTTCCGAACCAGGTAGTCCTGGAAACCAACGCCATCCAGGTAGCTTTCCGGGATTGAACGATCTTTGGGACCAACACCTCATCAAGTTCCAAATGGTTCACTTCTGGCGCCTGCTAGCCCGTCAATGTAGAATATCCGTCATTTGGTAGTTCTCCGAGACCGGGTGTTCTTAGAGACCAACACTACCAATTCAGGTAGTTTTCTGGGACCACGCATTCTCAGGAACCAACACCACCCCTACTGGTAGTTCTCTAAGACCGGGCGTTCTTAGAGACCAACACTACACAGGTAGTTTTCCGAGACCGGGCGATCTCGAGAAGCAACACCTAGGTCAACACCGGCGCCTGCTAGCCCGACTCGGTGAAAAATGACCAAACCCGTCCCTTAGGCCTCCAGGCACGTTTTGGGAAAGTTTAAAATTCCTCAAAATGATAAGTCCATCCTTCCAAAGTGTTGTTAAACCATTAGGCGTCCCCCGCACACCATTTGGTCCAAATCCGGTCCTATTTCGGCCCACTCCAGTCAAAATGAGCATTTTGCCCCTAAACACCTCAACACAGCACAAACCCCGCCGAACGGTAAAAGACTCTCCCAAAACCATCCCTGAACAACCCTACACACTTAACACAACACACCAAACCATTCCTGACCATTTCCAGCCAATCCTAGTCAAAATGACCGTTTTGCCCCTCGAAATCCAAACGTGCCCCGAAACAGCACCGGTCTTGGGATTTTGAGCAAAAGGCTTTACCATACACCCTTGTTTAACCCGAGGAGGACCCTACGACACTAAACTCACACAACTCGATAAGAGTTCCCTAGAGCGTCTCGCAGACGATCCGCCTAAATTGTCTTTTCTCCCGATTCTCTAGTTATAACGCACCATCAACTGAATTAAGAAACGAGTAAATCAGGGAATTCTCGAAAGCTCGTTCACAGATCTTTCCATCGATACGGCTTGATTGGATAGATCGCTTCCCGAAGCCCTTCATCATATGGCTCAAACCTAATTACTTTTGATAACCACTGTAGCGTCTCGCAGACACTCCACTAAGGTTGACTTTTTTTCCAATTCCCTTATTGAAATGCACCATCAAAAGACTTGAGAAATGCGTAAATCTGGGAATTCCTGAAAGTATTTCTAGAGTACTTTCCATTGGTATGGTCCGATCGAAAGGATCGCTTCCCGAAGGCCTCAATCACACGAAATGAAAATAGCCACTTTCAAACACCCTCGAAGCGTATCACAAATGCTTCGCAAAAGTGTCCTTTTATGCACGCTTCCCGAGATGATATCCCATGCTTCCAAACATAATTCAAACTTTTCAAAAACATGAAAGTTTACCGGAAGCCCTAGGAGAACATCCCGAGTGCGACCGATTCCCCTGAAACCTTCCCGATTGATTCAATTATCGAGACAAAGTTTGGACGAACCTTCCCGGCGATGGAGCGTATGCTACATGCGCTCAAATTTTGATCAGATCGATCAATTTTTGATCAACAGTTGAGATTTAACCAGTACACTGGGTGCCACGTGTCATTCTAGCAATGGAACAGTACCTGCACATGTCCTACATGCGCTACGTCAAAGTTTGGCCAAGTGTATGTAGCACATGCGCCAAGCCTGTTCCAGATTGCCTATAAATACCAGACCACCTCTTTGCATATTCCATCTCCGAAATTGATGCGAAGCTCTACTGAAACTACTCCAGAACCTTGAATCCTTACATATATTCCATCCCTCCAACACTTAGGCTAGATTCTACCTCCCTCAAGCCTATACACTTCACCTACAAGGCCATATACACACTTATACACTCCATTCCAGCCCCTCAAGCCCTCTTGAAGTCATTCAAGCTCCAATCAAAGCATCTTTTGAATACTACAAGTGTATTGAAGGCAAAAGGTGGTATCCCTTTTACATTTGTGTCTTCTCCCACTCTTTATTTTTATACTTATTGTCATGCCATTCCCAAGCTCTATATTTCTTTCAAAAATTGTTCCAAGAGTTGGCTCCTTGAAGCTTAGGATAGAACCTTAGAAATCATGCCCTAGAAGATCCCCTACTAAATCCCTAACTCTCATTTTGGCATCATGACATTTTAATTTGTATAAGGGTTGCTTGCTAATCCTCTAATTTTCAAGATTTTCTTTCTTTTAAGTGTAGTGGTTGGAATGGCTCCATGGAACCCTCTCTTGAGTGGCCTCCCTTTTGTTTGGCCATATGAATCCTTTCTTAATGGAATGGTTCACTTGAAAATGGTTTTCAAAATCCTTCTCCAAAGAATAATTTTCAAGAATGCATTTTTTCCATCTTCGCATTAAAAATGGTGCCTTAAAAAGTTGTCATCACCATGTTGATTTTGGACCCCTTACACTCTTGTCAAGATTACGGTTATAATGGCCATGAGGAAACCTTCCTTGGAAGGGTCTCCAATCACCAACCATATAAACCATACTCTTGACTAGAGTCAAAATTTTCATGGAAATGATCTTCAAAAGGGTTGTCAACCAAAGTCCTTTGCATAACATAAGTTGTTTTTCAAAACTCTTTCCAAAAGTGCATTAAACCAACTTTCAAAATCATTTTCCAATCCAACCCTACGTTAACTTGACCCTAGTTCACTCACCCTAGGTTAACTTGACCCTAATTGTCTAACCCTAGGTTAACTTGACCCTAGTTCACTCACCCTAGGTTAACTTGACCCTAGTTGACCAACACTAGGTTAACTAGACCCTAGTTGACCAACCCTACGTTAACTTGACCCTAGTTGTTTAACCCTGGGTTAACTTGACCCTAGTTGTCCAACCCTAGGTTAACTTGACCCTAGTTCACTCACCTTAAGTCACCTTAACCCTTGGTTAACGTAGCCCAAGTTAGTGAACCTTAGGTCACCCTTAAGCATAAGCTAACCCAACATAGGTTAATATGCTTCAAGGTTCCAACTCATGAACCCTTTTTGAATGATCTTTCAATTTTAAACTATTCTCATTACCCATTTTTTCAAAATCTCCTACTCTCTTGATTTCAAAAAACCAACTCCATAAACTCCTCAAATGTTCCTACACTCCATCTTCAAGGCATTTCAAAAAATGTATTCAAAAGGTCACAAACCTAAGGTATCCCTAGCCCCGCCATGGTTAGGGATTCTAAGGACAAGTGATAAATTAAGAACAGCCTCTAAGGTTGTCCATATCAGGATTCCAAACCCTTAGCCATTTCCAAAAACCACTTTCAAAAACTAATTCATCAAAACATTCTAAAGTCATGCCTCTAAGGTTTTCGAAACAAGACTTCAAAGACACTTTCAAGTTCTCTTGCGTTATACCAAAACATTTTTTCAAAACTTCCTTCAGTTGATCCAAAAACATTTTCAAAACCCTCCACCATTCAATTTCAAGTCAAAACTTCCAAAACCATAAAGAGTCTTCAACTTCTAAAGACCTTAAAGTGTCTTAAACTTTTCCAAAGACCCCAAAGTGTCTTAAACTTTTCCAAAGACCTCAAAGTGTCTTAAACTTTTCCAAAGACCTCAAAGTGTCTTAAACTTTTCCAAAGACCTCAAAGTGTCTTAAACTTTTTCGAAGACCTCAACATATCTTCAAACCTTCCAAAGTCCATAATGGCCCTATTTTCCATCGGGCTCTTACCCGAACTACGAATGACTTGATTCTCGCCAAATGAGATACGTAGGCAATCCAAAATGGTGTGGTCATAACTTTTATTTCAACTCCAATCCCTTTTTAAAAAATTCCAATCAATTCAAAGTTTCTATTCCAAGCTCTTTCAAAACCCCCATTATTTTCAAACTTCTTTCAAAAACTTGCATTATATATTATCCATCCGAAAAGTGATGACTAAACCCCGTTTTCAAAATTCTAAAGTGGATATTAAGTGGACAATGGTAATCTGTTATTCTAGTGAGTGAATAAAGAGTGATTCGATATGTAGGTATCGAAAGGGCGGGGTAGAGTGATGATCTTAGGATATCTTCCCCACATGTAACCAACCCCCGAACCATAGATTTCTATTTTCAAATGACCAAAATGGAGTTATTTTTCAAAAGGGCTTAAATCTTTCCAAAGGTTGCCAAACAACCTATTTTCTTAAAAAACCCTCTCTTGAGGGAGTTTTCAAAACCTTTTCCAAAAAAATCCTAAGTTTAATCTTCAGACTAACACTTAGTTTTAGGTGCCTTAACTCACCTTAATCAAGTTAGGTGGCGACTCCTATTTTTCTGAAAAGCCCTTAGTCAAATCAATTTTCAAACTTAGTTGCACTTGTCCTTCTATGAGAATGAGTTCTAGTGATAGAGTTCCGTGTTTTAGGGTCTCCGAGCCGAAAGGACCTTGGACACCCAAAAAACAGGGGCACGACAAGTGTTTAGGTGATTACAAAAGAAAGGTGTCCCGAAGTAGAAGCACAACATCCCAGAAGGTCTGTCGGCCAGAATTCAAGCGCTCTGCAAAAGAAGTGGCGTACACCATAAAAAACCAGGATTGCCATCCAGGGACAACAAGAAACAGAGAATGGGGCACCTACAGATGTTCGACCTTCTAAATACCTCAAACCTTTCAAAAGGAGGCCTCACCCCCTCCAAAACCAAATTCAAGGACCCGAGGAAGCACTTTACCCAGAATTCTGCCATGCCAGCCGGAGGCAAAAGTCAACAATCAACACATCAATGAACATTACTCCTCAAAAATCTCAATCCAAGAAGCAGCAAATGTCATCTTCTCCAACATTTAATACAAAAGAACTACAATTAGATCCCTTATATCAGCAAAGATTGGGTTTCAGAGCTTCCCCTGAAAAAGCTGATTGGGTTTCTGAGCTTTCTCCAAAAAAGTAGATTGTGTTTTAAAGCTTCCTCCGAAAAAGCAGATTGGGTTTCAGAGCTTTCCTGAAAAAGCAGATTAGGTTTTTAAGCTTTCTCCAAAAAAGCAGATTGGGTTTTAGAGCTTCTCTTAAAAAAGTAGATTGGGTTTCAGAGCTTCCTCCGAAAAAGTAGATTTGGGTTTCAGAGCTTCCTTCGAAAAAGCAGATTTGGGTTTCAAAGCTTTCCCCCAAAAAAAGCAGATTGGTTTCAGAGCTTCTTTCGAAAAAGCATATTAGATTTCAGAGCTTCCTCTGAAAAAGCAGATTTGGGTTTCAGTGCTTCCTCCAAAAAAAACATTTTGGGTTTCAGAGTTTCCTCTGAAAAAGTAGATTTGGGTTTCAGAGCTTTCCCAAAAAAAAAAAAAAAGCAGATTGGGTTTCAGTGCTTCCTCCAAAAAAGTAGATTGGGTTTCAGAGCTTCCTTCGAAAAAGCAGATTTGGGTTTCAAAGCTTCCTCCAAAAAAGCATATTTGAGTTTCAGAGCTTCCTCTGAAAAAAGTAGATTAGGTTTTAGAGCTTCTTCCAAAAAAGCAGATTTGGGTTTTAGAGCTTCCACCAAAAAAAGCAGATTTGGGTTTCAAAGCTTCCTCCGAAAAAGTAGATTAGGTTTCAGAGCTTCCTCCTAAAAAGCAAATTATGTTCTCGAGCTTTCCTCTTTAAAAGCATATATCAATCTTGAACCTCTCCAGAGAAGCAGCATTCTGTCAAACAGAGTGTTTGTTCAAGAAGACTTTGTTTCAGGATATCAACCTTGAACCACCTCTCAGAAGCTATGTCAGCATAAATCCTATTTTGCCCACAAAAGCAAAACTCGACAATCAAACACCAAGTATTCCAATCTCAAGAAATCTTAATCCAGGAGGGCACAAATGTCCCCCTTTCAAGCTCCAAGACATAAGAATTACAAGCACGGAATAATCCCTGATGATTCCACAAGCTCAACCATCTCCAAAGCTTCAAGGTAAAGCCCAGGTATATATAATTCTAACCGAACTGTCTCAAAATCAACTTTAAAAACAAAAGCCCTTGCTTTCTTTCAAATTCAAAATTTAGTTTTCAAAAATCCTCGAGGCTTCGTTTACAAAAACTTTCAAATTTCAAAGTCAGTTTCAAAAGCTTTCAAAACTATTTCTACAAAAAGTTTCAAACTCAAAAGATCAAAGCTCTTGCTTACTTTCGAAAGTCAAAATCAATTTTCATATCAAAAAAAAAAATTTAAGCTAAAAGTTTCAAATTTCAACTCAATTTCAAAGAGGAAAAGTCATGTTGTCTTTTAAAAATACCATCAAGTTTAAAAACTTTCAAAGGTTCAAACTTCAAGTCGAAATGAATTTTCTAAACATTTTGTCTTCAAAAATTCAAGTTTCAAGTCAAAATGAATTTCTTATACGTTTTGCTTTAACAAAAAAATCGAAAGTGTCGAGTCAAAATGAATTTCCTAGACATTTTGTCTTCAAAAGTTCAAATTTCTAGTCAAAATGAATTCTCTACACAATTTGCTTTCAAAAGTTCAAAGTTTTGAGTCAAAATGAATTTTCTGTACATTTTGTCTTCAAAAGTTCCCCAAGTTTCGAGTCAAAACAAGTTTTCTGACCCTCGAAAAAAAAAAAACATAGTAGTTTTTGAATTTCGAGTTCAAATGAATCCCCTTCAAATGGTTTTCACCTTTCTAGGTTTTCTAACTTTTCCCTTCAAAAAGTTTGATTTCAAAAGTACCCTCTAGGTTTACTAACTTTTTCCTTTAAAAAATTTGACTTCAAATCATTTCTCAGCTTTTCCAAAATCTTTTTCATGCAAAAAGTTCAGTCTCAAAAAAATTTTCGGGTTTCTTGAACTTTTCCTTCAAAAGCTTTGTTTTCCAAAAAATTACGGGGTTTCAAGCTTTTGCCACAAAAAGCCTAGCTTTCTAACATTTTTGGAGTTTTCTGAGATTTCTCCTTCAAAAGCTCCGTTTTCAAAATATTCTTCGGGTTTAACGAGCTTCTTCCTTCAAAAGCTCCGTTTTTCAAAAGAATTACGAATTTTCAGGCTTTCAGCTAAAAAAGCCTAACTTTCAACATTCCAGGTTTCTCGAGCTTTTTCCTTCAAAAGCTCTATTTTTCAAAAGAATTACGGGTTTTCAGGCTTTTAACTCAAAAAGCCTAACTTTCAACATTCCAGGTTTCTCAAGCTTCTTCCTTTAAAAGCTCTGTTTTCCAAAAAAAAATATATAACGGGTTTTCAAGCTTTTGCCTCAAAAAGCTTAACTTTCAAAATTCTCGATTTTCAATCTTTCACCTCAAAAAGCCTAGCTTTCCAAAATTTTCGGGTTTCCTGAGCTTTCTCCTTCAAAAGCTCCATTTGCAAAACATCTTCTTAGGTTTCTCAAGCTTTCTCTTTCAAAAGCTCTGCTTTCCAACAATTTTGGGTTTTTTTAGCTTTCGCCTCAAAAAGCTTAACTTTCAAAATTTTCGGTTTTTTAGCTTTTGTCTCAAAAAGCTTAACTTTCTAAATTCTGAGTTTTCTAGCTTTCGACTAAAAAAGCTTAACTTTCAAAATTCTGGGTTTTCTAGCATTTCCCTCAAAAAGCTCAACTTTCAAAATTTTGGGTTTTCTAGCTTTCGCCTAAAAAAGCTTAACTTCCAAAATCTCGAGTTTTCAAGCTTTTGCCTTAAAAAGCATACTATTAGAAAATTTTTCGGGTTTTCAAAACTTACTTCACAAAAAGTTTAATTCCAAAATTAAATTCTAGGTTTTCAAACTTTTTTCCTCAAAAGTTTCATTTCAAGTTTTAAAAGTTTTCTAAACCCTTCGAATTCAAATCCAAATCCCTCCATTATAGAAGGCCATTTCAAAATCATTTAAAAAAAAATATCCTTTTCAAAATTCAAAAATCCTGAATCTCCCTAAAGGAGTGTCATTCCATTGGTCAAAATGTTGGTTCAGGAAAAATTTCAGAATCATTTCAAAATCGAGTTTTCAAAATTCCAAAATTTTAAACAATCTAGTTTTCAAAACTTAACATTCCACATTCCAACTACTCCGATCCCTCCGACTGCCTCGCAGTCAACGTGGGATCCTTCCTTATTATTCTTTTGCCTTTGATAAGCAAAGACAGAAAAAGAGGGGTAGCTATAAGTACCTCATTTTTGCCTGCTCGGCAATCTCCGGCCCGACCGGACTTAGTCTTCGAACACCATACCACGTGCAAGCTCAAGATGAGCCTTTCAATCTCCAATCCAGTCAATTGGTCGCTTCTTGGGCCCACAATGGCCTGCTGGAGCCATAAGCACCATCATTCCAAGCAGCTTCCTAGACTGTGCGGTCTCGAAAACCAATGCCATCCAGGTAGCTTGCCGAGATCGGGCGATCTCAGGGACCAACACCTCATCAAGTTCTAGACGGTTCACTTCTGGAGCCTACTAGCCTGCCAATGTAGAATGTCCGTCATTCGGTAGTTCTCTGAGACCAGGCGTTCTCAAAGACTAACACCGCCCTCACAGGTAGCTTTTTAAGACCAAGCGTTCTCAGGAACCAACACCACCCTACAAGTAGCTCTCTAAGACCAGGCATTCTTAGGGACCAGCACCGCATAGGTAGTTTCCTGACACCCGGTGGTCTCGAGAACCAACACCTAGGTCAACACCGGCGTCTGCTAGCCCGACTCGGTGAACAATGACCAAACCTGCCCGTAAGGCCTCCAGGCATATTTTGAGAAAGTTCAAAATCCCTCAAAATGGTAAATCCGCTCTCCCAAGGTGTTACTAAACTGTTAGGCGTACTTTACACACCTTCCGGTCATATTTCAGTCTCATTCCAGTTAACTCCAGTCAAAATGACCGTTTTGCCCCTAAACATCCCAGCACTGCACAAACCCCACCGAACGGTAAAAGACTCTCCCAAAACCATCCTTGAACAACCCGGTACGTTTGACACAACACACCAAACCATTCCTGACATTTTTTATCAAACTCGGTCAAGATGACCATTTTGCCCCTAACGGCCTGAACACGTCCCAAAACAACACCAGTCCAAAGATTTTGAACAGAGGGTCTCACCATACACCCCCGTTTAACCTGAAGAGGACCTTACGACGTTAAACACTCATGACTTGATAAAAGTTTCATGGAGCGTCTTGCAAACACTCTACCTAAATTGTCTCTTCTCCACGATTCCCTGGTTAAAACGCATTGTCAAATGACTTGAGAAAAGCGTAAATTGGGAAATTCCTAAAATTTTATCCACAGATCTTTCCATCGATACAGCTCGATCGGATAGATCGCTTCCCGAAGCCCTTCATTATATGGCATAAACACTACTACTTTTGATAACTCTTGGAGCGTCTCACAGACTCTCAACCAAGGTTGACTTTTTTCCCAATTCCCTGATAAAAATGCACCGTCAAACGACTTGAGAAATGCATAAATCTAGGAATTCCCGAGAGTATTTCCAGAGTACTTTCCTTCAGTACAGTCCGATTGAAAAATCACTTCCCGAAGGCCTCGATCACACAAAACGAAAACAACCACTTTTAAACACCCTTGGAGTGTATCACAGATGCTCCCCAAAAATGCTCTTTTATGCACACTTCCCGAGATGATATCCCATGCTTCCAAACATAATTCAAACTTTTCAAAAACATGAAAGTTTACCGGAAGCCCTAGGAGAACATCCCGAGTGCAACCGATTCCCCCGAAACCTTCCCGATTGATTCAATTATCAAGACAAAGTTTGGACGAACCTTCCCGGCGATGGAGCGTATGTTACATGCGCTCAAATTTTGATCAAATCGATCAATTTTTGATCAACAGTCGAGATTTAACTAGTACACTGGGTGCCACGTGTCGTTCTGGAAATGGAACAGTACCTGTGCATATCCTACATGCGCCAGGTCAAATTTTGGACACATGCACCAGGCCTATTCCAGATTGCCGATAAATACTAGACCACCCCTTTACATATTCCATCTTCGAAATTGATGCGAAGCTCTGCTAAAATTGTTCCAGAATCTCGAATCCTTACACATATTCCACCCTTCCAATACTTAGACTAGATTTTACCTCTCTCAAGCTTATACACTTCACCTACAAGGCCTTATACACCATTACACACTCCATTCGAGCCCCTCAAGCCCTCTTGAAGTCATTCAAGCTCCAATCAAGACATTCATTGAAGACTACAAGTTTGTTGAAGGCAAAAGGTGGTATCCCTTTTACATTTGTGTCTTCCCCCACTCTTCTCTTCTCCCTCCTAGCCTACTTAGGCTATTCTCTAATTTAAACCCCATCTACAACCCCCTATTCTTGCATGCTTGAGCCAAGATGGCTCTTAAATCATGCCTAGAGGAAAGCAAGTGAGAGCCACCGTGTAGGGGGACCTCTCACAAGCCTACTTTAAGATGGTATGGCCTAGGAGCCCCTTGTTTATGTGGTGTAGCCTAAAAGCCTTGTATGTGATCATGACCTCTTGCATATTACTATTATGATCATGTCTTGTATGCTTGGCTTCATTTTATGCTTATTGTCATGTTCTATAATGCTTACATTACTCTTAAACTCCATGTCATTTCGAAGCCCTACATTTCTTTCAAAAATTGTTCCAAGAGTTGGCACATTGAAGCTTAGGATGGGACTTTAGAAATCATGCCTTAGAAAATCCCCTACTAACCCCTTAACTCTCACCTTGGCATCATGACATTTTAACTATCATAAGGGTTGCTTTCTAATTCTCTAATTTCTAAGATTTCCATTATTTTAAGTGTAGTGGTTGGAATGGCCCCATGGAACCTTCTCTTGAGTGTTTTTCCTTTTATTTGGCCATAGGAACCATCTCTTGATGGAATGGCCTCCTACAAAAATGGTTTTCAAAACTCTCTCCAAAAATGATTTTCAAAAATGCATTCTCTCCATCTTTGTATTAAAAATGGTGCCTTAAAAAGTTGTCATCACCATATTGATTTTTGGACCCCATACACTCTTGTCAAGATTATGGTTATAATGGCCACGGGGAAACTTTCCTTGGATTGGTCTCCAATCACCAACCATATAAACCATACTCTTGGCTAGATTCAAAATTTTCATGGAAATGATCTTTAAAAGGGTTGTTCACCAAAGTTCATCGCATAACATGTTTTGTTTTTCAAAGCTCTTTCCAAAAGTGCATTAAACCAACTTTCAAAACCATTTTCCAATCCAACCCTAGGTTAACTTAGCCATAGTTTTCCAACCCTAGGTTAACTTCTCCCTAGTTGACCAACCCTAGGTTAGCTTGACCCTAGTTGCCCAACCCTAGATTAACTTGACCCCAGTTCACTCACCTTAGGTTAACCTAACCCTAAGTCATCCTAACCTTAGGTTAACCTAACCCTAGTTAGTTAACCCTAGGTCACATTAACCTTAGGTTAACCCAACCTTAGTTAGTTAACCATAGGTCATCTTAACCCTAGGTTAACCTTAGATCACCCCTAACCCTATGCCAACCTAACCTAGGTTAGTGTACTTCAAGGTTCCAACTCTCGAACTCTTTTCTAAATGATCACTCAACTTTAAACTATTCTCATAACCCATTTTTTTCCAAAACCTCCTACTCTCTTGATTTAAAAAAAAAAACCAACTCCATAAACTCTTCAAATGTTCTTACACTCTATCTTCAAGGCATTCCCAAAAACGTTTTCAAAAGATCACAAACCTAAAGGGTCCATAGCCCTCTCATGGTTAGGGATTCCAAGGACAAGTGATAAATCAAGAACAACCTCTAAGGTTGTCCATACAAGGATTCCAAACCATTAGCCATTTCCAAAAACCACTTTCAAAAACTAATTCATCAAAACATTCTAAAGTCATGCTTCCAAGGTTTTCAAAACAAGATTTCAAAAAATACTTTCAAGTTCTTTTGAGTCATGCCAAAGCATTTTTCCAAAACTCCCTCAAGTTGATCCAAAAACATTTTCAAAACACTCCACCATCCAATTTCAAGTCAAAATTTCCAAGACTACAAAGTGTCTTAAACTTTTTCAAAGACCTCAAGGTGTCTTAAACTTTTCCAAAGACCTCCAAGTGTCTTAAACTTTTCCAAAGACCTCACAGTGTCTTAAACTTTTCTAAAGACCCAAAAATATCTTAAAACCTTCCAAAGGCTCTAATGTGCCTATTTTCCATCAGCCTCTTGCCCAAACTCCGAATGACCTGATTCTCATCAAATGAGATACGTAAGCAACCTAAAATGGTGCTGTCATAACTTTAATTGCAACTCCAATCCCTTTTTCAAAATTCCAATCAATTCAAAGTTTCTACTCCAAACTCTTTCAAAACCCCCATTATTTTTAAACTTCTTCCAAAAACTTGCATCATGCATCATCCATCTGAAAAGTGATGACTAAACCCCGTTTTTAAAATTCTAAAGTGGATATTAAGTGGACAAGTATAACCGGTTATTCTAGTGAGTGAACAAAGGGTGATTAGACATATAGATACTGAAAGGGCAGGGTAGGGTGATGATCTTAGGATATCTTCCCTACACGTAACCAACCCCTGAACCACAGATTTCTGTTTTCAAATGTCCAAAATGGAGTTATTTTCCAAAAGGGCTTTAATCTTTCCAAAGGTTGCCAAACAACCTATGTTCTTAAAAGCCTTCTCTTGAGGGAGTTTTCAAAATCTTTTCCAAAAAAACCCTAAGTTTAATCTTCGGATTAACACTTCGTTTTAGGTGCCCTAACTCACCTTAATCAAGTTAGGTGGTGACTCCTATTTTCTGAAAAGCCCTTAGTCAAACCAATTTTCAAACCTAGTCGCACTTGTCCTTTTAGGAGGATGAGTTCTTGTGACAAAGTTCTGTGCTTTTTGTCTCCAAGCTGAAAGGACCTTGGACACCCAAAAACCAAGGTGCAACATTATAGTTCCTCATGCAAAAAATCAAGGCATCCACTATGAATAAGAAAGGTCAACCAATAGATCACTAATGGATGCTAACAATGGGAAGTACATAGTGAGAGAAACCATACAATAGCGTCAACCTCTTACCATCATGCAACAGACAAAAAATGAATCATCCACTAACTCATATCTGAAAAATAACCTGTGTATACAAGAGGTTGACATACACCAAAAGAAATACATCATATAAAACTCAAAACAAGCATGTAATCACATGAAACTTAAATGGGCTACATAAAAAATGTCGTACAGTTTTAGATACATCGATGAATGAAATGTATGCATGGGATGTACATGAGATGGAATACATGAGATGCCATCTAAACCCTAGTCTGTCGAAGTCCAAAATCTTCGTCATCCTAAAAATCATGCTATCCTAGAGATGCAGGATCTCAAGTACCTACAGCTAAGTCAGGAAAATCAAGCTCCTTATCCTCCCAGAGTCTGGCCAAGATGTTAGTCAACATCTAGCTCTGACGTGTCTGCTCCTGCTGAATCTCATCCTGAAATCTGGTTTGACAAGCCTAAAGCTCCACAATCTGAGTGCCCAAAACTGTCTGAAAAGTAGTGATCTGTGCTGCCTCGGCTGTCTCTAGAGTCACAAACCTCTGACTGAGCTCGGTATGGGCTGTTTGAAGACTCGCAACAGTTTGCTGCATCAATTGAATGGTCGTGGTTTGCCTCTCGATATGTGCACTCCACTAATCTAATAGCTGAGCGAATGCTTGTAGGGTTGGACTAGCCTGAGCCTATTACGGCTTAGCCTCGGCCTGTGGCTGCGTTCCCTCTACTGGAACCTGTTATCCCTCTACGGGAACCTACTGCTACTAATGGGCCCATTCTTGGGCCTGAACAAAAGCCTCAACCCATCTCTGAATACCTGCCAACTGACCCGCAGCCCTGTTCTGAGTAGACAGGGCGATCGGTGCAAGTACTGGAACTAAAGGAGTGTCATCTGGAACTGTTACTCTGGCACGTGCAATCAACTCAGTAATCATGCTTGCGAAAGGCAATACACACTGTGGCTTCGTCGAAGCCGTTGACTCATAGAAAGCTCCAAACATATAGTGGGGAAGATCAATGGTCCTACCCATCCCTAAGGTATAAAGTAACTGGCCTCTACATCTACTCACCTCTCCATGACGCCCTAACGAAAAGATCAAACCGTAAGTGAAAACGAACATCGGGGCATACCAAGGAGGAAGAATTTCTTCTCAATCTGAGAAGAAATCCATTGGCAGCCAGGTTGGCAAATCTCAGCGACCATCACCTCATGATCAACCTCACCCTGTTGGGGCCAACTCAAAGTTGGGTTATAAACCTAGGGGAGGCCAAAGAACTCTGCAAAAGTGGTTGGGGTGATGGTAATGGTCTTACCCCTAAATATGGAAACTACGAGCTCATCCTCCACAACATCCAAAAGTGATTGGATGTTGGCCATTAGCTTAGCAACCAGCCTAAACCTATGTTGGCCACTGTACTGTGCCAACCGAAGCCAACTACGAGCCTCGAACATCTCTCTCCAAAAATATGGCTCACCCTTAAAATGCTCAAGAGTCATCACTCTCTCCTGCACTGGACCTCTCTGGCTAAAGATCTAGTAATTGTGCTGCTAAGCCTTCCCGTCAGCAAACCGGGAGGCATCATAAATGGTAGGGTCCTGCAGACTTTCTTGGTCTGCGGAGCCATCTATACTAACTAACTAGCTAAACTAACTAAACTAGAAAGAAACTAAAAATAAAGACAAGGAAATGAAAAAGAAAGGCTCAAGGAATACCTAAAGGCGGACTAAAAATGGGCGCAGACAAGTAGGACCAAGGCTGGAAATTGGCAGGGCTCCACTGCAGCTCAAAACACTCCCTCACTCACCCTTTCTAAGTTAACTCTGAGTCAACTTAGTTTAGAAATGAGTTACCATTTGAAAAGGGAGGTTTATATAGAAAAACAGGGGCACTATACGTATAGTAAAGAAAAAAAACACACAAACTCACAAAATTGATCTACTCTACATGAAAATGAAAAAAAATAAAAAATTGGGCCCAAAATAGAAAAAACAGGAGAGAATGCTCGGCAATCGACCCTCACCCCCCACCTAGAACAATGCATTGTCCTCAATGTATAAATATAAGCAATAAAAGGAAGAATCAAGATGACATGAGAGTGATTACGCAACCCACTATTACATGAAAACAATTAAACCAAACAATACAATGTCAAAGATGACATGAACAACAAGGAAACAAGAAACCAAGGACCCCTACAAAAGAAGTCCGAAACAAGCCAACCTATGTCTCTAACTACTACCCAGCAGGGCAAGCGAGCGTACTTCTTAGAAGTGTTTGAATCGGAGGAAGTGGCAACATCCTTCGTGGTTGGTCCTGAAGATGATTGAGACAACTCGTCAAGGAGACGAGAGGCCACCAAGCAAGCTACAGTGACGACATCATCCTCGGGAAGCCGGGACAATGAAGTGCAAGTGTAGGCTTGTAAGAACGCGACATAGTTCGGATCCTCCAACTCATCAGAACTCGAGGCTCGAGAAACACTCTTGTTTGCCTTAGAAGTCTCCTTAAATGCCATGGAATGGAAGGAATGCCAAAGGAAAACCAATGCAAAAAATATAGCAAGGTAAGAAGGGAAGTGAAACAGGAAAACTATGGCTAGGAGCCCCCCTTTTAAAAATTCAAGATATCACATGCAAAAGAATCAAATGAGTGATATGAAAGGACCAATTGGTTAGGATTCCCTGCACAAATCAAGAGCATGAGACTCTCCTCAAGAAGCAATTGAGTGGGCCCATAAAAACAAACTAGCTACTCCTAACTAAACCCAAAGATGGAAAAGAACTAACTACAAGAGCAACATCACTCAAAAGCTAAACTATAATACTATAAACAACAAAAATCTACTCCTAGCTAAATGAAACTAAACAAAAACTAACTACAAGTATTCCTACTCCTAAAAGACTAAGTTAGCTAAGAAAGAAACTAACCAAAACTAAGAACAAAAGAAAGAAAGAACAAAACCAATCAAAAACTAAGAAAACTAAGAAAGAAAGAAGAAACTAACCAAAACTATTCCTACTCCTAAAAGAGTTAGGCATAGGGTCTCAGTCAAAGGAAGGTGGATCAATAAGATTCACACAATCTAAGTCGCCTTGAAAAGTTTCAAAATATGACTTCAATCTTTGGCCATTCACTTTGAAAGCCGACCCATTAGTGAGGTTCTTCACTTTGATAGCACCATGGAGAAAGATATCGGTAACAAGATAGGGGCCTACCCACTTACTCCTTAACTTGTCTGGGAATAAATGAAGGCACGAATCATAAAGAATAACTTTTTAACCAATTTTAAAGGATTTGTGAATAATGTGCTGGTCATGAAATTTCTTCATTTGAGCCTTAGAATTTTAGCATTTTCAAAGGCATCAGTACCGAGTTCATCAAGCTCATTTAATTGAAGTCTCTAGTGGGCACCCATGGCATCAAAATCTTCATTGGATCGCCAGATGGCCCAATAGGCTTTATGTTCAATTTTCACTAAGAGGTGGCAAGCTTTCCATAAACAAGCCTATATGGCGATGCACCAAGCACGGTCTTGTAACTCGTGCAGTAAGCCCACAATGCGTCGGTCAACCTAAGGGACCAATCCTTCTTATTGAGGTTGACGGTTTTTTCAAGGATTCTTTTGATCTCCCTATTGGCTAACTCGACTTGCCCTTGAGTTTGAGGACAGTAATGTATGCCAACCTTATGGACCACACCATACTTTCTCATTAAAAATGCAAACGGTTTATTGTAAAAGTGTGAGCGACCATCACTAATAATGGCTTGGGGCATGCCATATCTTGAGAAGATGTTTTCTTTCAAAAAGCGGACCACCACTTGGTGATCATTGCTTCAGGAGACAATGGCCTCTACCTATGTTGAAACATAATCCACCGCCACTAGGATGTAAAGGTAGCCAAAAGAGTTACTGAAAGGTCCCATGAAGTAAATTCCCCAACAATCAAATATTTCTAAGATAGTAATGGGTTGAAGAGGCATCATGTGTCGCTTAGAAAGTGTCCCTAAACGTTGGCACCTATCACATGCAAGACAAAAATGTATGAACATCCTCAAACATGGTTGCCCAATAAAGGCCACATTGAAGAATTTTAGCGGTGGTCTTCTTGGAGGAAAAGTGTCCTCTACAAGCTTGGAAATGACAAAACTCTATGACTTGTTGAAACTCATGATTAGGTACACATCGTCGGATAATTTGATCCGGGGAATACTTAAAGAGGTAAGGATCATCCCAAGAGAAGTGATGCACATTTCGAAAAAACTTGCGTTTATCAATGAATGACCAATGGGATGGAACCTCACCGGTCACAAGATAGTTTGTGATGTTGGCAAACTAAAAGGGAGGAACTTTCTCTAAAGCATGCATATGCAAGATTTACTCATCCGGAAAATGTTTATTGATAGGGGTAGGGTCGGTGACTCTTCCATCAAGAGGGAGCCAAGACTAATGATCCGCTACTACATTTTTCACCCCTTTCTTATTTCGTATTTCAATATGAAATTCTTAAAGCAACAAGATCCACCGAATGAGGCAGGGTTTTGCATCGGGTTTGGTAAGAAGGTACTTAAGGGTCGCATGGTCGGTGTAAATGATAACTAGTGATCCAATCAAGTAGGAACGGAATTTTTCCAATGCAAAAACTACTGCGAGAAGTTCATTTTCAGTTGTGATGTAATTGATTTGAGCATCATTAAGGGTTTTAGAAGCATAATATATGACATGAAACTTCTTGTCAACTCTTTGTCCCAAAATCGCCTCCACGGCATAATCACTAGCGTCGCACATGAGCTCGAGTGGGTAAGATTAATCGGGTGCACGCAAGATTAGGGTGGATGTCAATAACCCCTTTAGTGTGTTAAAGGCATGTTGACACATCGAAGTCCATTCAAATGGAACATCAATAGATAAAGGTTAACACATTGGCCTAGCAATTGCACTAACTCCCTCAATAAAACGCTGGTAGAAACTGGCATGTCCAAGAAATGATCGCACATCTTTTACACAAGTGGGAGGAGATAGATTTTCGATCAATTCAATTTTAGCCTTGTCAACCTCTATCCCCTTAGAAGACACGATGTGACTTAACACAATCCCACTAGTAACCATGAAATGACATTTTTCCCAATTAAGAACAAGCTTACTCTCCTCACATCGCTTTAACACTTTTCCTAGATTCTCGAGACATTCATCAAAAGTTTCTCTATACATCAAGAAGTTATCCATGAACACTTCTACAATATGTTCGACCATGTCACTAGATGCTCATCATACACCTTTGGAATGTAGTCGGTGCATTGCACAAGTCAAAGGGCATGCGGCGATAAGCATAAGTACCAAATGGACATGTAAAAGTAGTCATGGATTGATCCTTTAAAGTGAGCTCAATTTGGTTGTAACTTGAATAACCATTAAGAAAGCAATAGAAAGCTTTTTCGGATACTCTCTCTAAAACTTGGTTAAGAAATGGTAAGGGAAAATGGTCCTTTCAGGTCACGGCATTCAGGCGACAATAATCGATGCACATTCACCATCCAGTTTGAATATGAGTGGGCTCCAATTCGTTTTTATCATTTCTAACTATCGTGACGCCCGATTTCTTAGGTACCACTTGGGTAGGACTTCCCCACTTAGAGTCGGAAATGGGGTAAATAATACCCGCATCAAGCAATTTCAACACCTCACCCTTTACCACTTCCTTCAAGTTAGGATTCAATCTCTGTTGCATTTGACGCACGAGTTTTGCCCCCTTTTCTAAGAAAATGCGATGTGTGCATAAAAGAGTACTAATACCATGGAGGTCGATGATGGCCCATCCTATAGCTTTCCTATGGTGTTTAAGTAAGGCTATCAAGCCTTTCTCTTGGCTCGAAAATAGGACGGAAGAAATTACAATGGGATAAGACTCACCATCCCCCAAAAATGCATATTTCAAGTTGGTAGGCAATGGTTTCCTTTCGGGAATGGGAGGCTTGGCCTCCGATGGAATTGGCTTTATGGTACTAGGTTGGAGAGGTTCAAAAGAAGGGATCCATTGACCTACATGCATGCATTGGGTACTCTCATGACCTAAGGAAGAAACTTCTCCTAAAGCCTTAACATGATGATCTGAAGCTTCATAAGGCTCGCTCCTCAATAAAGCATTTTCCAAAGAGTCCTCAAAGAACTCATTCTCAAAGTGATCTTGCACTATAGTCTCAATGATGCCAATCTCCTGAATATCCTCACACTCACCCGGTTGTTTGGCAACCAAAAAGATATTCAATTCAAAAGTGGTGTTGCCAAAAAAAAGCTTCACTAACCCATTCTTACAATGGATGATAGCATTGGAAGTAGCTAGGAAAGGCCGCTCTAGAATGACGGGGATTTGGTTGTGAGCTACACAAATTCTCCACGATTTGAGTGTCCAAGACTATGAAATTAATGGGGAAATAGAAATTATCAATTTGGATGAGCACATTCTCAATGATACCCCTAGGAATCTTGATAGAACGATCTGCTAGTTATAAAGTCACATGGGTAGGTTATAATTCTCCTAAGCCAAGTTCCTTATATACCGAAAACGGGAGAAGATTAACACTAGACCCTAAATCCAATAAGGCTCAATCTAACCTAGTGTTTCCAATGGTGCAAAAGATGGTAGGACATCGGGGTCCTTGAACTTAGGAACAGTTTTACATTGCAAGATTACACTTTGGTTCTCATTCATCATAGCCATCTCCTTGACATGTAACTTTCGCTTGAAAGTACATAAGTCCTTTAAGAACTTGGCATATGAAGGAATTTGTTTGATGGCATCAAGAATAGGAATGTTGACCTTAACTTGCTTGAACACTTCATAAATTTCAGCATTAAGAAGTTCATTTTTAGGTTTGGTCAACCTTTGGGGAAAAGGAGCCTGTCTCAAGATGTCCTTCCTCTTATCCCTAGTAGTCTCACTCAAGGTATCAAAAGGAGTATCAACAGACTCTTTTTTCTCTTGGTGCCTATCACTCTCTCCTTCCTCCCTAGGCTCTTTCTCTTCCTCAACCTCTTTTTCTTTTCCTTTCCCCTCTCTATCAGCACATGGTTTAAAAGTTACATCTTTTGGGGGAATAATTTTGTCAATGACTTTACCACTTCTAAGAGTGGTTATGGCTTGTACTTGTTCATGAATTTTTTGAGGGTCTATGCCACCCTCGGTAATTTGTACTTGCCTAACCATCAGATTAGGTTGAGGTTGAGCCGGGAATCTCCCCAGGACATGTTGAGTTAAAGCTTATGTCAATGTAAACATTTTCTTTTGTAGGTCCTCAAGCATCCTAGTATGTTATTACAGCACCTTATCTTGCTTATCTACCCTTGCATTGACCCTTCTCATGTCGTTGGACAATTGATACAAACTATCTTCCATTAGTTTCCTATGAGGAGGTTGATATGGTTTGGGTTGATTTGAAAGTTGTGTTATGGGTTGTTGTTGATAAGCTTAAGGTTGATGTGCTTGGAATGGAGGAAGAGGTGTGGAATAGTGTTGAAGGTCTTGATACCCTCAATAAGGTTGGGAGTTTGAACTCCCCTCATTTCTCCACCCAAAATTAAGGTGATCCCTCCATCTCGAATTGTAGGTGTTGGAGTAAGGGTTACCTCATCCTCTTTGGAATTGGCCAATCGCATTGACTTAGCCATGTAAAGCCTCCTTCACCCCCAGAATGATTGGACATGAAGACGTGTATCACACACTATGCAACAAGTTTCTCTCCTTACCTCACTCTAGACCGCTAACACATTCTTTCCCTCGAGAGCCTCTAATTTCTTTGTTAAGGTGGCCACTCTCGCATTAACATCATCAACCTTTCTTAATTGATATCGTCCTACCCCTTGTTGAATTGAACGACCCTAAGGATTTTGAGTCTTGGTAAGTGCCCAATCTCTAGTCTTGTTTGCTGTGGTGTCAAAGTATTTATATGCTTTATGAGGTTGTTTGTTGAAGAACGTCCCTAAATATATTGACTCAATCAAATGCTTAAGTTGAGGGGTTAGAGATGAATAAAAATTGTTGATGATATGCCAATTGGCAAAGCCATAATGAGGGCCCGTATTCAAAAGGTCTTTAAACCTCTCCCAACATTGAAAGAACGTCTCCCCCATCAAAGGAAAAAATTGGAAAATTTGCCTTCAAATGCTTTCCGTTCGATTCTCGGGAAAGAACTTATTTAAAAACTCTCCTTGGAGAACAGCCAATGAATGAATAGACATAGGCCACAATGAATTGACCCAAAGTTTGTCCTTATCTTTCAAACACAAAGGGAAGATTTTTAATAGGAAAACCTCTTTCGGACAAGAATTGTCTATGATAAGTGAGCACGCATCCTCAAACTCCTTAATGAAATCATATGGTTGTTCGGAGTCCATTCCATGGAATTGAGGGAGCATTTGCATGCTTCCTGGACGAATGTTAAGCGTAGTGTAATGTGGCGAGAATACTATGCATGAAGTTGGTACTTGACATAGGGGATTTAAGTAGTCCCATAAGGTTCTTTGATAGGGGACCGCCATGTCGCCATGGTGGCTCGCTCTCTCTATATCATCATCGACCCCTACATTGCGATCTACCTTCAGTGGGATGGGTTGAAGATCAGGGTGGATTTGTGAGTTAGGAGCATTGGGTACGGTGTTAAGATTCAGAGGGAAGACGCTAGGTAAACCTTGATCATTCATGTTTGCCATTGAAAGGAATCCTAGGTCCGCAACTAACGAAAGTCCCGGTGTGTGTAATTATGAACTACTTGCACTCTCAAACCTCACAAGTCGGTGATGACTACCTCTAGTGAAATATGGCATGCGAAGATGAATACAAACAACAATGGACCGTCTAGGTCATATAACACATCATACACAATCATGCATTGCCGGACAACGACTTCTTCTTTTTTTTCTTTCTCTTGTTTTTTAACCGATCCTTTAATTTCTTTATGCAAAGCAATACCATCGATTTGTAAATTGAGCACACTAGCCTACCTCCACTAAATGCCTCACGAGTCCTAACAAAATGCAATGCAACTAAATCTAAATCAAACAAAATAAACTAAGCAAAGAAGAACAAAAAATCTAACAGGATATGCACATTAAGGGAGAAACAGATTACCATGGCCCAAAGCCGTAGATGCTTTCGTCGAGGGTGAGTGATCAATTCCTACCCGTTTGCAATTTTTGCTGTTCTGTTTAGTTTTTTTTTCCTCCTTTGTTTGTTTTTGGTTTATATATATATATATATATATAAGCAATTCACCAAGTGCTTCTTCAATCCTCAGCTTGTTAGCATTCGCCTTATACTTTTCATCCCCGGCAACGGCGCCAAAACTTGAATCGCTCCCAAAGATGATGTAAATTTGAGCTTCCCCACAAGAGAACGGATGTCGCGATTGAAGCATAAACCGGTAGTGTCCGGTATCGTTCTCTCTCAGGGGACCAAGCCAAATATAGGCATCACATAGGCAAACAACCAACAATTTGATTCGAATTAGAAATTCACTTAAGTAAATTGAAGCTATCTACAAAGAAGACCGAAAATATGTTGGTAGTGAGAGTATTTTAACTACTAATTAAACTAAGTATTAAGAGCAATTCTAACTAGATTTAAAAATAATTAACGAAAGGCTTAAATGCAATTGCTCCAATTCACCAATTCTCTACAAGGTCTTCAATGGAGATTTGTATAACTTAAGTCAAGGCTCACTCCATGAATCCTTGACTCGGGGGATTTCGACTATAGAAACTCGAATTCATGATCAATTGAGTGTAAATTGATGTTCAATTGTAGGAATCATAGAGACAATCCGTCAATTGTGTAATTCCTATACCAATTAGATGATTGTGCATAACAATTACCAACATAGATTATGAATCTAAGTGTTCTATGGATCTATAATTCAATTGAAATGAATTTGAAGAAAATATAAGATAGATCATTGAAATTCTTTTACCTTCATCGAAACCCTTGAAGATCCTTGGTAGATCTCCACAATTACATTCAAGAGATGCTTAGCTACTTGAATCCATAAGGTAAAATATAGAGAATTGCAAATCTATCATTAATTGGAGGAGAAATTGATGTTTGCTTATAAGGAAAAGTAGAAGAAAATGAAGAAAAATACAAAGGAAATTAACTTGCTCTCTTCAAAATTCATACTAACTGTAAATCTGATGTAAAATGGTGATAGATACAGAAAATACTGTCACTTTCCAGAGATATAGCAATGAAAACCAAGCAGAAAACGTCAGTACCGTACGCACAGTACTATTCACGGTACGTACGGTGAACATGTTGTACTTACGGTTTCTCTTACACTTATTCGAGTTCTGTGAATCTTGGGAAACTTCTACAGGCGTACATACGGTAGTATCACCGTACATACAGTGGTTCCAACCGTACGTACAGTCAAGGTAAATTTTATATTTTTCAGCTCAATTTTTGCTCTAAATCTCCCTTTCTTCATTTTAAACCTACAAAATACCTATAAACACTTATTAGAATAATTATTATACTAAAATGAGGCATATATATATACCCTAATTAGACTAACAATAGCCATTTAGGGACTTAAGATTACACTTTTGGAGTGTAATCAGTAGTGTAAAAGTAAAAGCTGGTTTACCCTACATTTTTTGGAGACTTGTATATTTTATACGGGTCCTCTGTCTTATATGTTTTAATGTCAAACATCTGGTGATGACCTAAGACTCTTAAATCTAATCCGGAAAAGATCGAGTTATATTCATGATAATTAACATTTAGTTTCTTTAAAAAATTTAGACTTTTAATTATGTTTGTAATACTCTGTACCTTGACAAAGTATAGCTCGGTACATGCAAATCGATTGTGAGGGTCTTCGATTTTAATTGAATAAGTTCCTAAGCTAGAACTTTTGAAAACATGTACATTTAATTATTCTTGTTACACTTATGCTCTGATAAAGTATTGCCTAGTGTTTATGAGTCAATGGTGAGGGTTTATGATTTTAATGTTTTATTCTATGGATTGATTATTTTGAATATACCTATCTGTTAATTTATAATATCTAAGTAGGTTAAACAATCAGCAGCTGATACATCTGTATTGACCGTTACCAAGTAAGTCAAGTGATTGAATTAATTAAATTCAAGACTGTTTTATTTTACATGCATTTTGGCGTGGTTGTCTAGTTTAGCAACCTCCATCTCAAAACTACAAAAAAAATTTATTTCTTTTTCTTTTGGTTAGGTTTTTCATCTGGTTTTAACTACTGTATCTGTTATCTGTGGTTCAACCCCGGTTTTATCGGCTTATTTTTATTATGTATTATTTTGCTACACTTGCTCTTGGGTGTATTAAGTAGATCAAGCACTATTTTTTTTTTTTTTTATGTTCTTTAAGTTCAAAATTTGGAAAACCAATATTTTTTCTTTTTAAACTTTGGCTTTTCTGATCTTTTATATGTTTCATCCGGTCATGAATTTTCAATTATTGTGCTGTCATGTAGATTGAGAATAGTTGAAGTTCTAAACCATTTTTTTAATATTTTAGATCGTTTTTGTTGGTGAAATACAAGTTATAAAAAAAATATTCCAAATTAGCGCTCTCCTAAAATTAGTTGTAAATTTGGGATTTATTTTGCCTACCAGGAGAGAGGGGGAGAAAACCAAGAATATGCCTAGAAAAATCTCCACTTGAGGGCTTAATTATAATAAAAATGTTATAGAAACTAATTTCTAAATCTAGTTTCACACTACTAGACACAAGTGAAGGGTTCCTAAATGCATTTACTTACTAATGTGCCGCTCGCTGCCTTGTAACTGGTAGTGTAAAAATGAATTAAAAATTTCTTTTATGTATACTATTATAAATAGAAAAACATTATTAAGTCTTTAAGGCCAAACGATTAAAAGCATTTTTCTTAGATTTTTAGATTTTAAAATTATTAGTAATTAGTTGTTACAATTTGATTGATCATTAAAATTTTCCAAGATGTTGATAATGACAATTATTTGCATTTATTTGAATATCCTAAAATATTTCATCTCATCCTAGTATATCTAATCTTGTGTTGATTTTGAATTGATAATATCTAATGTTGATATTCAATTATCTACTATTATATCTTATCAATTATTTTTGAAAGTGTTTTACCATCGATAGACTAGCCAAGGAGTAACCAACCAAAAAAAAAAAAAAAAAAATAGAAGTTGTGTTACATTAAATACAAATTTTGTTTATGTTTGTGTTGGGTGCTCTCTAGATTATGACAATTATTTGTATTTGTATCTTAGTAAATCTAATCTTATGTTGATATTCAATTATCTACCATTTTATCTTATCAAGTATTCCAAATTTGAAAGTGTTTTACAATCGATAGACTAGCCAGTGAATACAAATTTTGATTGTGTTGGGTGACTCTTTCAAAATAATGACAATTATTTGTATTGGTAAACCTTTTTGAATTGAAATTAATCGTAGTATATCTAATCTATGTTGATATGCAATTATCTACGATTATATTATTTAAGTATTCAAAATTTGAAAGTGGTTTACGTCAATAGGTTCTCTTTATTAGATAGAGTAGCACCAATATATATATATATATATAGACGTTCAGGAGTAGGAATCTAAAGACATAATTTGTAACAGAGCAACGAGCAACGAAAGGGATTAAGAATTGGAGTAGGTGATAGTAAATATATGTACTTATGTTATATCTAGTGGAAATGTATGATCAACTTCGTATAGTTTTTTCCGATCTTCTTTCTTTTTTAAAGTATTAATTTTTTTTTTTCGACGGGTTAATTTTAGAATGGAAGGCAACTCCAAATAATTCAAAGGAGATGTTTGGGGAATTTTTTTTTCATAAATACATTTCAGGTCTTTTACGAAAAAAGTATCTGAGAAAAGAGAGTAGCAATTGCAAGAGCAACCATAGGTGAAAAATATAAAGAGGGATTACAGGTTGAAGAATTTTTTACATATGGTTTATATTTTTTTCTTTTACTTTGACCACTAATTGATATTTTATAATAACATAAAACATAGTTCAAATATATATTACAAAATATTTTAATCAACACCTATTTTCCCAAATTTATAAAAAATATAAATTTTATTCTGTGCATCTTACTCCTAGTAAATAATAAAGAGAACACGTGGTAGGAATCGAAACAGTTTGTAGAGTTTCATACTTAGTTTTGCTTCCAATGGAGGGTAGGATTTCCCTAGTTTTCTTTTCCCCTCGGCAGTAGGATTTCTTGTTTGTCAAAACTTTGCTTTCTCTGTGGATAGCAATTGGTCTATTCTTCCACCCTTTTGAGTTCTCTCGTGGCTACTCTTTAATATTTACATTTTTTCTATATATAGTTCTTCGGAAATTCTTCAATATTTTTTTGGTATTGCAGTCCGGGATTCCGGGGTATTTAAGCTAATTTATGCGCACCTTGATTTATCCTCTCTCTATTATGACCAAATCAAATTATTCACGCTGAGAGTATAGTATTTAAAAAGAATAAATCACTCAAGGCCTGACCCCAATAGTTTAGCTCGGATGACCAACTAGGAGAATACGCTTGCTTGACCAATTAGAACAACTTGTTAGGTTGAAATTTTTTAATAATTATATGCTTAGAGAGGTTACAACATTCAAAATTAGCAATTTTAGAAAGTTTGTGAATGAGTGGAAAATGTAGAATAATTACTCAGTGCAAAAACATTCGTAGCTCATTCATATCGTACGCAAAGCAGATTCAATAGAAAAACAAGTTAGCAACTTCAATTTTTTCAAATTCATTTATTTGTATTTATGCATGGGTCGCAAATGTAATGTATCGAATCACACTAAATTTATTAATACTTATATTTGCCCAACTGAATTTCACTAGCTTCTTATTATTTAGCCAAACAAACAACAAAACATCAATTCTCGATTTTAATATTAAATTAAATTGTTAACATCCACTTAATATTCTATTTATCTATCTAATACGTATGTTTTTTAAAGGTAAAAAAAGACACAAATCTCAAAACCTCATGTCTTTAATCTTTTTATAGTCTTAATCAATGCTTCGTGACCCACATCGCCAAACTTCTTCTCGATACTTCGAACGAAATGTCTATTATGCATGATTTTAAAACTATCATAAGGATCATTTGTAAATTAAAATTTTGAGATTATGTGATAATTATGGAGCCATCTTTTGACTTTACAAATGATCTTAAACTTGGTAAGATTATATTTTTGTGTACAACCTTCGTTTAAAAAGGGGATGTATTTTTTTGACCTTTTTAATATAATTATTTTTGTATTTATTAAAAAATATTGTCAATTAATAAATAATATGGTGTTCAATTCTATGTACATTTCGTCCGCCCCTGCCATAGGTGACAGATTGCGGTATGCTAGGACAATGGCCAATCAATTTTTGATAAGGTTGCAAAGCCCTACCATTTCTTAAAAAAATATTACTGCATAGAAGTTTAACATATTAACAATTGCCACCGTTAAGTGATTGGTTGTAAGAAATCAAATTTCTTCGTTCAATACTTGAGTTCAAGTCACATAATTATTTGATGGGACTAAATTTATTTTTTAATTCTCAAAACACACAATAAAACCTAAATTTCAATCATACATATGTGCAGTGATAAGACCTACGCTTCGATACTAGTATTGTTATTTCTTTTCACATGTGATGAGTCTCCATAGTCCCATTTGCTAGGTAAAATATTGAACCTTACACAACAACGAAGACCCACCACTATGAATAATATTTTTACGAAAACAATCCCCAGCCCGGGTCTAAATGTGTCTCCCTCTTCCTAACTTGAAAGCAGGTAAAAAAATAAAGGGTAAACAATTAATTTGTCCCTTCAATTTTACTTTAAATTTTAATGTCATATCTGAACTTTGATTTATTTGATTTCGGCCCTCAAATTTTTAAAAGGGAGTCAATATGGTCTAACATTTTAAAATTAGTTATAAAAATTAAATATTAATTACACTTTCACCCTTTCAAGTATGATTTAGTTTCACTTTACTCGTTAAACTAAAAGTTTTTACATTTCACCATTTAACTATGAAAATTTAAGTTCGTGACAAAAAAAAAAAATTAAGTACTTGTAGCATTTATGATCGAATACAATATAAAAATTTTTGTCCTTGGTTAACAAATGCATAGTTTTAAAAATTTTCTTAATTTTTTCAAAACTAATAACTGGTGGTTTACAAAAGCAAGATTTTTTGAATTATTTTGGTAATTTTCTTAGATATGTTGAGATAATTTATAACATTTCTTAGCCATAAAATTATTTTTTTCTTTTTGCTTTAGAGATTAGTATAAAATTTAGGCCAAATAAATTCCTAATTTTAAATTTTGTGATTGTGAAAATATAATTATTCTTAGTTTAATGAGGTAAAGTAATATTAAGCTATAGTTTATAAGGTCAAAGTATAATTAATATATAATTTTTTACTTATTTTAAAAAATTAAAGAGCTTAAATAGAAGAAGTTAAAATTTAAAAATGACATCAAAATCTTAAATAAAGTTGAAGAAAATAAATAATTGTTTATCCAAAAATAAACAAGACAATCACCTATACAGACAGAGCCAAAAACATGACGGCTGGACCAGTAGCCGCCTCGATACAAACTATTTAGAGTCCTACCACTTTAATCCTCTTTATAACAAGGCTGTCTCTGTTTAGACGACGAGGCGCTGAAGGACCACCAATAACAAGGCTGTCTCATGATAGACTTTAAGCACAAATTGAATTAGATTAGCGATAAGTGTTAAAAAATTCTTTGCGATCTACCTCTGGACCCTTTTTGTTGTTTTATTAAATCCAATTTCAGTGGTAGTTACCCATGTCGTTTCTCTTAACCTGTAGCTGTGGCAGGTGATTGCTGATCCTAAAGATTCTCACCCCCAGCAACTTAAGAGAGATCTGAAGCTAAGTAATACTTTGTTTTTATTTATTTTTGGTGAAATCTGCTTGATGAGAAATAATTTTATGGGCCAGAATGCCACGTCAGTAGGAAGACATGGTGTGTCCTACCAGTAATTACATGTTTCATGTTATAGTTTTTTCTAAGCAATTTTTATAGTGGAAATAATGAGATTAACCACTTTACTAATTTCATATTCAACTTTGTTACTCATATTATCAAGTTGACAAAAAAAATAAATGAAATGTCCATTTTTAATAGAGGACACATGAAGAAGATTTTTGTTCTTTTTTTTTTACCCTTTCATTTGTTCCTTTTACATTATCAAATTCTTAATCCAAAACTGCGCAAGTCATTGTGATTACGTGGTGTTCTGTACCTTAAGAAGAATTTATTTGAAAGAAATTCCCATGATAAGAAGATATTATTTAAGAGGTCTAAAATATAATGTGACATAGTATGTCTGGCATATTAAACATTTGATGTGCATTTTGCCAACTTAATAACATTGGTAATGATCCTAAACACTGAGTGTTAGGAAAGTGGTTAATTCCCTTATATCTATAGAAAAGAACTGTAATATGGGGGTACTAGGCATTTGATCACTGGTAGGACACACCACGTTATTATGTTGCCATAACATTCCGGACCATATAATCATTTATCCATCATAAGCCGAAACCAACAACTAAGTTGGGTTCATGGGCTCGACTTTAGGATATCATTTGCAAGCATAGAATGGTAGTTACTAATAAGAATTCCAGTTGTCGTTAGCGTACATGAAACTTTTTTCAAGTTACTTTAAAAGGGTTTGAAGTGGGTGCATGGCACTGGAAAAGGAATAAATGAGCAGCATGGACCCAGAAGTGTACGTGCGATTGCTGCCAGGGGCTCGACTTTCTGATTTGTCGTCCGCGGAGGTGGAAGAGATCTTGGAACACGAGCCCGCAGTGTCCGTCCGATGGTATATTCGGCTGGTGGGCTGGCAGTCGAGGCTGCTCTGGCTCCTGTCGGGGGCTTCCATTACTGTCTCGGTTTGTAATTACATGCTCAGTTTCGTGACCTTAACGTTTTCGGGGCATTTGGGTGCCTTGGAGCTTGCCGGTGCCTCCATTGCTATGGTGGGAGCTCAAGGGCTTTCTTATGGGATCATGGTATGTAATCGAAATTCTTCTTACTTCTCATTACTAAGACACATGCGCAAACTCATCTAAAAGCATTACAAACACACATGCACCAACTCATCTAAAAATTTAAACAGTTAAAAAAAGAGTAATTTAATAATTTATGATGGGGACCGACCGAAGACACCCTCAACAGCCCGACCAAGAGAAAGCACACACGGGCTGTCAGATTCAGCTGATAACGTATTGCACATTACATTGGTCAAGGTCTGAGCACCAAACATGTTGATATCTCGAAGGACACAAATGGGATCGAAAGAAGGTAGCACCGCGAAAGGAGGATCGACCCTGAGAGGCCCAGCCAACCAGGGCCTGACTAGGGAGTCATGACCAACTAGACCGTGGCGGCACACGACCGAGCGGACCACGCCCGAGCAAGACTTGTGCGATGGTGCCGGTCATTCATCCCACCAACCACGCCAGTGAAAGCCATCATTGGTAACCCAATTATAATAACGTGTTCCCAACTCCAAGACTTCGCGTGTAGAAGGAGGCAGTCACCTCACTTACTCTAACACACGCTTAAGGGAGTGCCACGTTTGGGGTTAGACAACCACGCCTCCCACTACCCTACCACCAGTTAGGATCTCTAATACCGCGCCGCCACGTGGAGAGACAGCTGTCTCCCACCCTCTCCATGCATGCAACGCCCCTCTAGGGCTACCAGGGTGCTTGCCAATATAAAAGGAAAAATTATCTTCTCCAGCATGGTACGCAAACATAAAACCCTAGCCAAATCTCTGTTGAAGTATCTCCAGAAACCTAACTTAGGCATCGAAGTGCCCTTAGCAGGCATCACACCGGTGCCCTTCACCCTTTTCCCTTCTCAGATTATTGGAGCTGATCGTTGCTAGCCTGAGGACCGACTTACTGCATCATCAGTTGGTGCCGTCTGTGGGAAATGATTGCTTTCCATTTTCATGGTCGTCACCAGGTCCAGCACTTCACGCATCCCCTTACCCATGGCAGATCAAAACACCAACAAGGTCGCAGGTGACCAAAACACCGACAGAGTTGCAGCCCTCGAAACCCGTATAGCTGATGTTATGGCCAACATGCAAACGCTGATTACCCAAAACCAAGAGTTGCTTCAACGACTCCCAACTGCCCTCGCAGGAGGACAACTGCCCTGAGCTCAACTGGAGAATGAAAGAAGTCACGCCAGCCAAGACGTGAATGAAGATCCCGTCTTGCCTAGTAGCGGCATCCTGCCCCTGGGCGCTGTGTTACCACCCTGAAACGACCACGCTCCACCGGATGAAGCACAAAGTCGAGCCCCTGGCCAGCCGCCTCGACATCGCCCCCAGCATATCGAAAAAGAAGGAGAAACGGGGGACAATCCCCTGGCCTAGGACAAGCGTTTGAGAGCCCTCCAAGCCCAGATGACCGAGGTCATGGAGGCTGTAAAGACCAGAACTCCGAACACTGTTGAGGAGATGGTGAACAGAACTGACTCCCCGTTCACCTAAGCAGTCATGTAGGCCCGCTACCGCCCAAGTTCAAGATGCCTACCATAGAGATGCTCGATGGGACGAAGGACCCATTAGACCACCGGGAGACCTACAAGGCCTTGATACAGCTCCAGGCCGTCCCTGACGAGATTATGTGCCAAGCCTTCCCTGTGACTCTCAAAGGAGCAACTAGAGTGTGGTTCAACCGGATTCAGCCCTCCACTATTAGTTCCTTCGTTTAGCTCAGCAAACTTTTCGTGGGACACTACATTGGAACCTAGCGACAGAGGAGGCCGGCGACCAACCTACTTAATGTGAAGCAGAAGAAAGATGAAACTCTTCGAGAGTTTGTCAACAGGTTTAACCTGGAAACCTTGGAGGTAGACGATGTTGACGACAAGGTTGCAGTCATCGCTTTCATGAGCGGAGTCGGAACCCACAAATTCATATTTTCGTTGGCCAAGGAGCCTCCGAAGACCATATCGGACCTCATGATTAAAGCCCAGAAACATATGAATGTCGAGAATACGATGAATGCTAGACGAGAGTGCGACGAGGGCCCCACTTCCTGGTCAGACAACAAGAAGAGATCACCTGAAAGTAAGGACGATCGAGACAAGAAAGCCCCAAGGAGCGAGAGGATAGAAAGGGAGGACCGACCTAGAAACTGTTTCGCTGCCTTCAAGCGCAGTTTCACTCCACTGACCATGTCACTGGAGCACGTCCTGAACGAGATCAAAAATGGCCCAGACCTGAAATGGCCTGGGAAGTTAAGGGGACCCCCAAAAGAGAGGAACCGAACGAAGTTCTACCGATTCCACATGAACCACGGCCATAACACAGATGATTGTTTCAACCTCAAGCAACAAATAGAGAACCTGATCAAGGAAGGGTGTTTGGGGAGGTACATTGCTGGCCAAGGGCAAGACAGAGCACGACCAACCGAGAAGAAGAGCCCCAGCACACCAACGCCCGATTGGAGAGATAAGGGTCATCTCTGGGGGCTTTGGAGGTGGCAGCGAGTCTTCATCTGCCAGAAAGAGCCATGTCAAGAGGGCTAAGCAAGCCGAAGTGTTCTCAGTAGACAGACCGAGCAAAAAGGCCCAATCAGACGTTTCGAACGTAGTATTCACCGAGAACGAAGCTTCAGAGCTGAGTCACCCACATGATGACACCCTGGTGGTCAGCGCCATCATCGCCAACTTCAGAACATGACGAATCCTCATCGACAGTGGCAGCTTGGCTAACATCCTGTTTTGGGGAGCCTTCAAGCAACTACAGATACCGAGAGAGGCCCTGAAGCCTGTGCCCTTATGAGGTTCACCGGCGATCAGGTCATCCCCGTAGGTTCCATCGAGTTGCCCGTCACCTTGGGGGATAACCCCCAACAAACAACGAAGTTGGTCAATTTTCTGGTCGTGGACTGCCCCTCAGCTTACAATGTGATTATAGGGCGTACAACCCTGAATCAGTTTAAGGCAGTCACGTCCACATAGCACCTGAGGCTAAAGTTTCCAACAGAGCACGGGGTGGGAACTGTAAAGGGTGATCAGGTGACCACGAGAGAATGCTACTTGGCATCCTTCAAGGGGGATGCCGTCACAGAGACCCTCTTGATAGATGATTACACCCTAAAAGTGTAATCATATGCTCTTAATCCGCACTTTGTTAGATTTATATTAGTGTTAATTTCCTTATTTTAGTTAGATATTTATTTGATTATGTTTTGTGTGTGCTTTGTAGGTTATATAAGCTAATAAAGGCAAAAAGAAAGCAAGAATAATCAAAGCGGGTTCAAGGCGAATAATTTGTTCATGAAAATTCAGACCCGTCTCGGTATTTGGGCCATATCTTTTTACTCTGATATCCGATTGAGCTGATTTTTGTGCCATTGGAAAGAAGACTTCAAGAGCTACAATTTGTCCTCTAATGTGCATCGGCTGAATCGGCCTCTAAAGTGGTCAAAATCAAGCTTCAAGGTGGAGGGATGAATAGTAACCGATCGATTGGCTTGGCAAACTTCAGAGAGGGTGATTTACCGATCGATCGGGTGAACAGTAACCCGATCGATCGGTGAACAGTACCTGTGAACAGTAAAAATAGTTTTTTTTCCGATCGAACGCTACAATTGCCGTTCGATCGGCCGATCGATCGGTGAACAGTGCCGATCGATCGGTCGATATAGATCTGGAGCTTAAAAGCTTTGTTGTTCGAAAAAATGGAGGGGAGGAAGATTTTTTTGGGTTTGTAGCAGCCAAGGAGGTGGTGTGAAAAGCTCCTCCAAGGTTGGTTTTTATGTTTTTGTGTATTTTAGCTTAGATTTATGTTTGTAATGTTAATGTAGGAGTAGAAATTGTAACTTTATTACATTGTAATTTATTTTCCTTCACTTTCTTGCCATTTTCTCTCACTTTCTTAGCAACCAAACACTAGTTTTACTTAGTTTAATGTTAGATTTACCTTCATTTATGCTCTTTATTATGAATTTTAGTAGCTAAACATCTCTTGGGTGTGATTGTGAAAATCCACCAAGGATCTTCAAGTATTTTAATGGGGATTTATGAACTTCAAAGTTTTATTCCTAGATTTCAATTGTTCTATTCGGTTGAGTGTTAGATTTATTTGAAAACTTAGATTCATAACTCATTTGATAATATTTATGCACAATTCAACAATTGGTATAAATCTTGCACATTTCTAGGTTTGTTTCTAGGGTTCTATTAATTGGTTTAATTTCTACACTCAACTAAATATGAACTCAAGGTTTTATGGTCAAAATATTCCGAATCAAGAATCCACGGTGCGATTCTTGATTTGAGTTATAAAAATCCTCTATTGAAATTCTTGTTGAAAATTGGTGGATTGAATCAATCATATCCAAGCTTTCCATTTTAATTGCTTTACATTTAAATCAATTGCCTAGTTAATTGCTTTAATTTTCATTGCACTAGTTTAGTAAATCAAAACCCCATAAAAAACCTAAAGATTTTCGGTCATTTTATTTTTCCTTTTATTTTAGATTCAATTCCCCACATAATTGCAATTCGATCCTAGGCTAGGTTAGTGTGAGTTGAGTGCTAGAGCCTATATTTGGCTAGGTCCCTTGGGAGAGAACGATACCGGATTACCAGTTTATACTTCATCGCGATCCCCGTACTCTTGCGGGGTACTAACTCCATTTTGTAGTTTTCGGAGCGAGTCAATAGAGGAGTTGGAAGTCAGAGACAAGGAAGAATTTAGGTGGGGGGAACCTGTGGAAGAGTTGGAACAAGTCCCCATCCACCATCCAGCTCAAGATAACAGCACATAGTCGCCCAAGGTTGTCATGATTGGTATTGGAGTTCCAGAGCAGCTCAAACAGGAGCTGCGACGGTTCTTGGAGAATAATGCTGACGTCTTCGCCTGGACCCATGAGGATATACCACGCATCAACCCCGAGGTCACCGCTCATCATTTCAACATTTCACTAGAGGCCAGACCAGTCAAGCAGAAAAGAAGAAGCTTCGCCCCCGAGCGCAACGAGGCCATCGCCGAAGAAGTGGACAAGCTTGTCCAAGCCAAATTCATCCGAGAGGCACAGTACCTGACCTGGCTCTCAAATGTGGTAATGGTGAAGAAGGCGAACGGGAAATGGCAGATGTGCGTAGACTTCACTGATCTCAACAAGGCCTGCCCCAAAGACAGCTTCTCCCTGCCTACAATTGACCTTCTGGTCAATTCTACAGCCGGATACGAGATGCTATCTTTAGGGACACCCTTCGATGGGGGTTGACCATGAATTTCCCTGACCACGCCCCACGTTCGGGGTACTCAGAGGAATGAGGGGCTACTAATGGGGACCGACCAGGGACAGCCTTCGATGGGGGCTGACCATGAATTCTCCTGACCATGCCCCACGCTCGGGGTACTTAGAGGAATGAGGGGCTACTGATGGGGACTGACCAAGGACACCCTCAACAGCCTGACCAGGAGAAAGCACACACGAGCTGTCAGATTCAGCTGATAACGTATTACGCATTGCAGTGGTCGAGGCCTCAGCACCAAACATGTTGATATCTCAAAGGACACAAATGGCATCGAAAGAAGGTAGCACCGCGAAAGGAGGATCGACCCTGAGAGGCTCTGCTGACCAGGGAGTCATGACCAACCAGACTGTGGCGGCACACGACCGAGCGGGTTACGCCCGAGTAAGACTTATGCGATGGTGTCGGTCATTTGTCCCACCAACCACGCTAGTGAAAGCCATCATTGGCAACCCAATCATGATAACGTGCTCCCAACTCCAAGACTTCGCGTGTAAGAGGAGGCAGTCACCTCACTCACTCTGACACATGCCTAAGGGAGTGCCACGTTTGGGGTTGGACAACTACACCTCCCACTACCCTGCCACCAGTCAGGATCTTCAATACTGCGCCGCCACGTGGAGAGACAGCCGTCTCCCACCCTCTCCATGCATGCAACGCCCCTCTAGGGCTACCAGGGTGCCTAACAATATAAAAGGAAAAATCATCTTTTCCAACAAGGTACGCAAACATAAAACCCTAGCCAAAACTCTGTTGAAGTATCTTCAGAAATCTAACTTAGGCATCGAAGTGCCCTTGGCAGGCATCACACTGGTACGCTTCACCCTTTTCCCTTCTCAGATTATTGGAGCTGATCGTTGCTGGCCTGAGGACCGACTTACTGCATCATCAATTTATGTTCAGGTGTTGCAAGGCTCCATTTAACATTGTGGACCCTAACTCATCTAAACGTTTAAGGATTTGTTTGATACTTGAGACAAGAAAGAAAACATAAGGAAAAATTTTCCTTATTTAGTTTCTAATTGAGCAAGGAAGAGAAAGTCATTTTTTTACCTAGTGTCCCTCCTTTTTTTTTTCTTTCCTATCTCTTCGCTTTCTTTATAGTAGTTATTTTATTACTTTTTAGGTAATATTGTACAAATAAAAAAATTTATAGAAAATTTATTATCAAAATAATGTACTTGAATAAAAATCATTCACTCAAAAATAGAACACTCATCATAGTTGCTCTTATTTATGAAAAAATATCACTGCCACATCACAAATTTTTCTAGAAGAATAGCATTTTTCTATTTTTTATTCTTTTCTTTTCAATTTTCAAATAATGGAAAGTGATTTTTATTCCACTTTCCTCTTGTTTTCTTTACAAAATCAACATAAGGAAAGAAATCAATTTTCCTTCCATGTTCTCTCTCTTTTCCTTTCACTTCCTTTTATTTTTCTTTCCACAAGTATCAAACATACCCTAAACTGCTAGGGAGAGGGGTAATTGAATTATTAATACACAGACATGGACACTAAAAGAAGCGAAAAGAAAGAAAGTAAATAATTCATATTTTTGTGGGATGTTATAGCTAATCTTCAGTTCTGGTGCTTCCAAAGTAGAATGATCGCTATGCTATTATGGAACAGTAAGAGAATGAGATGTTCTACAAAGGATCAGATGCTCTTAGTCTTAGTTATACTGTAGTATTGTTTAGTTTGGTTTATAGCCAATAGGTGGCCGTTTTTTCTTTGAAAGATAACTTTGCTTCTTAATGTAAGACCCTGCGTATAGAATATAGATAGACGTGACGTGAAGAGGAATAAAACCTTAAAGTGCTTATGAGAAAGCTACAGGGACGAAATTAAATGTTCTCTAGCTCTTTCTCTGTCCGGCTACAGTGAGAGTTTCTGAAAGCACTGAAATAAGAGCAGTGTGTATAACATAGTACTGCTCCATCAATTTTCCATTTCTGAGATAGCGCTGTCTCACCTTCTTTTTATTTATTTGAACTCATTATCATCTGTGTAATATTTCATGTGCAGTTGTCAACTTCAATGCCTTTCATCCTAAAGGGCTTTTAGTAATACTGTCTGTTTCTATTTTTTATTTTTTGTTTTTGTTACTAATTCTGTGTTGTAATTTTGTTTTTCACCAAAAAAGAAAAAAAAAAGCAAGAAGGAAAAACATGTTTGGTAACTCCGTTGTTTATTTTTTCCATCAATTTATTATTAAATATATTCTTTTGTATGGATGGGCGGCAGTGGTGGTGGCCAATTGCTAGAGGTGGTGGCCGACAGTAGTGGTGGTGGTGGGTGGTGACCGGAAGTCTTGGCCGGTGGCCGGAGGTGGTGTTGGCCGAAATTGGTGGCCGACAGTACTGACGATAGTCAGAGAAGGTGTTACCAAACAAGGTTGTAACAATGATCACTTAACAAAGAGAATGAACTCCATCTTGAACTAGATCTTTGATTTGAAGGAGTTCATGAGGCAAAATTGCCCTTATTAGATAATTGGAATTTTAATGAAAATTTTACTGGTCCTTGTTCATAAGACTTGCTAAAAAAATCCCTTCTTTCATCATGCTATTACAATGCTATATATCATTGCATCTATGGTAGTTTCAAATCTCTGTCTATTTCTCTTTAATAATTCTCCCATATATATACACATAGTTGGGCATGGCCAGTGCTGTGCAAACTGTCTGCGGCCAAGCATACGGGGCAAAGCAATATGCTGCAATGGGCATCATCTGCCAGAGGGCAATAATCTTGCACTTAGGAGCAGCTGCTCTTCTCACATTTCTCTATTGCTACTTCGGAGAAATACTTCGAGCAATCGGCCAAGAAGAGAGCATAGTTGAGAATGGCCAAATCTTCGCGAAAGGGATGATTCTTCAACTCTATGCATTTGCGATAAGTTGCCCCATGCAGAGGTTCCCCCAAGCACAGAACGTCGTGAACCCTTTAGCTTATATGTCTCTCGGGGTCTTCTTCTTGCACATTCTTCTCACATGGCTAGTAGTTTATGCCCTGGACTATGGGCTTCTAGGAGCAGCTCTTACACTTAGCTTCTCTTGGTGGTTACTGGTCATCCTGCAACACTTTACATACTTTTCAGCCCTTCTTGCAAGCAAACCTGGACGGGTTTCTCTATAAAAGCTGTATACGAGATTTGGCCTTATTTCAAGTTGACTTTGTCTTCTGCTGTTATGTTGTGGTATGTGTAGTAGTATGCTTTCTCTTTCCTAGTATATGCAAATAATTAACCTATTACCAACAATTAATAATCTTGATCATTTGCTAATGCAGTCTAGAAATATGGTACAACCAAGGACTTGTACTCATATTGGGCCTTCTCCCCAACCCAACAATCGCCCTAGACTCCCTTTCTATTTGGTATGACGACACATCTCTGTTTCGATTTCTAGTTTCCATAGTAATCTCACCCAATTTCTAACGATACAAAATTTCAGTTTGAATTACTGGACATGGGACATTGAGTTCATGTTGGGGTTGAGTGCGGCAGTGAGGTACATCAGAAATGAGATCACTTCCATCTAGCTTGGCAACCCAGAATTATTATTCTTGCTTACTAATTTGTGTGGCATTGGTTGCAGTGTTCGAGTTAGCAACGAGCTTGGGGCAGGCAATCCCATGGTTGCAAAATTTTCGATGATTGTAGTTACCATGACAAGCATTCTCATTAGTGCATTTTTTTGTGCAATTGTTCTAATTTTCCGAGTTGGGTTGAGCAAACTATTTACTAGTGACAAAGAAGTTATCGAGGCAGTGTCTAATTTGACCCCATTGCTTGCCATCTCTGTCTTCTTAAATGGCATTCAACCCATACTTTCTGGTAAGTATTTTTGAATGGCTTTTATGATCGGTGCAGAAGTATGGATTTGAATGAAGGTTATGAAGCTTCATTGTGCTGTTCCTAATGTGGGTCTTTTCTAAATTTCAGGCGTGGCCATTGGGAGTGGATGGCAAGCTTTTGTGGCTTATGTTAATCTAACGACTTATTATATTATTGGTCTGCCTATTGGATGTGTTCTTGGTTTCAAAACTAAACTAGGAGCAGCAGTAAGTCCAATCTCTCTCTCTCTCTCTCATATTATTTTGTTTGTTCAGGGGATATGGTGGGGAATGATTATTGGAGTCCTTCTACAAACAGCAACTCTAATCTTCATAACTGCCAGAACAAATTGGAAGATAGAGGTAATGTACTATTTGATAAAATCCTCTGATATTTCATTTGAACTTATATATCTTTACATTTTGGCAAAATAGTCATCCTTTTTCATGCCATTGCAGGTTGCGAAGGCTGCTGACCGGTTGAAGAAATCTGCCCGCAGACCAATTGGACAGTGTCGGCTGAAGTTTTTCTTCCAAGCTTCTGTCCTTTCTTCTATATATAACTTCTATTTTCCTTTTCAATGAATGGATAGGCTTTGTTCATGTGCACTTCAATGTGACAGCTGTAGTTTCAACCCTGAACACCAATAAAAATATATAGTTGAATATAAAAATTACTTTTATTATAGTTGCAAGATTCCAGGGGACACCAATAATGTAGTAGGTAAAGACTACATTATTATAGCTCATCGAAATGAAGAAAGGACACAGAAAACAGGGAAACAGTAAAAGAAAAAAAAATTGAAGTATTTTAGTAAGGTTCATTTATGGAGTAGTTTTAGGATTACCACAACAATTATCACCTGGAATCAGGAAGTTCAATTACAAACGTTTACACACCACATAATGTAATTAGAACAAATGGAGAAAAGGATTCCCGGCCAAAATGAAGTTATGTCCCATTTTGGAAGTTCCTATGCCCAAATTGACAGGGCTGGACCAATCTTCGGATTGGAAGGCTTAATGGGACATGGACTAAATCTTCAAAAGGTACTCCCCATGTGCATAATTCTTGGAGGACAAAATAAATGCAGTGAATGAAAATGACACTCAACAAAGGATTGATCCAGTTAGAATCATTGCCAAGCTTATTCATATATGGCGTCATGCATACAAGCAAGGTTGATCACAGTTGGTACACCAATAAAATCCCGGCAGAAAAGGGAGGTTTTAGAAGTCATGCACAGAACCGACCAAAACAATAACATGCAATGTGAAGAGCAAACAATTAAAGCACCTACCTTCTCAAATTCCAACCCTTCTCATTTACTAAATCTTTGTATTATTTACCCTTAATGTCTATTAAGCCAATGTAAATTTTAAACCTCGTTATCTTTATCTATATGATCATTCACATGCCTTCACCATAAAATAATAATAAAAAACAACAAATTAAAGACACAGAATTTAGCATGAAAACCTAAATCAGAAAAAAGTTCCGTTCGTCAGGTAAGTTAAGCACTATTAAGAACAGTTTACATGAGATTAACTTATAATTATGACACTAAAACTCCACGGATGCCGTTTGAATTCCATAAACTCCAGTTGTAACTCTCTTACTCGACTCTTTTAACTTTCTATTATTCCAGTCTTTGATTCTAACACCAAATTACTACAGTGCTTTTTTTCATCTACGGAATCTACCAACATGAACTCGCAAGTGTTTTGTTCTTTAATCAATGACACACTGGTGGATGACCTGAAAAGCTTAGACTCAAGATATCCTCTTTGAATAATGGCTCTCTCTATCGTGCTATTTGTATTTTTCTTGAATCCTTATATATAAAATGATTACCATCAAAGGTATTATTACATCAATCAATCTCTCTGTTGGGCCACCTGAGTAGTTTCTCACTTTCATAAATATAGCTCGGATCATGACTTTGATTGGTTGGTTCATGCTCCGCTTGAGAGTCCTTCGGAGTAAGTCAATTAGAATCAGGTGGACTCTTGGTACGAACTGATCTTATTAGGTTAGATCAATTCAAATAAAGTTGGATCAATCCAACATCAATCCTAACTTTGAGCAAAACTCTCTGATTCTCTGCGGGTTGAATGCTCACAAGTTGGATCGATCCAACATCAATATAAACTTCAATTGTAACTCTATGAAATCCAAACTTCAATCGTAACTCTCTAAATCTTGGCAGGTTGAATCTCCACTGATTAGATCAATTCAATATCAATCAAAACTTCAATTCTTCATACTTCAGGATCTGAGTTTTATTGAAATAGAATTTAAACAATTTGAATACATATTGTGATTTTGTCATACAAATTACAAAACTTAAACTATTTTTACCTACACATAAGAATACAGAGAGAGTCAAACCAATCACTTTAAAGTTTAAAGAAAAATATGACGAAGCAGCACAGAACGACCAGTAGTGGTCCTTCTATTTCCTTGTTTTCTCAAGTTATAGACAGGCTATTTGAAGTTCTTTGGACCACCTGAAAAACGGGGCAATAACTCGAGCACAAATACAAAGCAGCACAACACAAACCTTTAGTTTGTGCAACACATAAAAAAGGGATTTTCATAGAACAAGTAAAAGCACTGAAAAATTAAAAATGGAATGATTCTATTTTAGATTAGTAACACCATTTTTGTGTATTGATATTAAAATACTTTAAATTAAAGCATATAGACATGCCCAAACCAATCACTCACAATTTTATGGCTATAAGTTCCTGCATTCAATTATTCATGGCTAAAAAAGAAATGAAGAAAGGTGGTTGGAGTGCTTATGGGACAACAATACTGTACTCCAGCTCCAGGCATATCATTTGTAAATCTACCATTAATCGGTATTCTCTTGGTACTATTAGTACTATTTTATCAATTCTCAGTTTTGACATCTGAACATGGGTTAAAAGCGAGACCAAAAAAGGCAGCTTTTCACTGCTAAGGGCCCATTTGGTACCAGCTTTTCGCCTAGCTTTTTTTAAGCTTATAAGGCAAAAAAATTTGCTTTTCTATTTTTGCTTTTTTGTTTATCTTTAACTAAAGTAAAGTCAGAAAAATTAAAAAATTAGAAAAACTTAGTTTTCTTACTTGTAAACTTAAAAAAACTTTGACAAAAAAACTATACCAAACAAATTCTAAAGCTATACATTGAGTAGTTAAAAATTAAGAAAGAAGGCACGCTGCAAGCTACCTCCATTATCTTATAGCCTAGTCTTTGAACTACATGAGTGAGAACCTTGCATTGACAAGAATTGTTTAGGGCTTAATGATTCACACAGGTAAAGAGAATTAAAAAAATGGAATAAAATTTACTCCCAAAAAATGGAGTATATCAACAATAATGAAATGAGACAGGCTTATAGTTATAGCAACAAGAAATGAAAGAAAGCCAAAATATTTTCTAGAAAGCAGAAGAATTCGAGAGATATTCGGTCATGAAAACTCAATCATGATGTAAACTTGACATAATAATAATAATAATAACTATTATTATTATTATAATTATATTAATAAGGATAATAATAGAAAAAATAAAAAAAGGTTGCCTTGAATTTATGAAGCCTTCTTATGTATGCTTTATCGTTTGTTTGCTTGAATTTATGAAGCCTAAGCCTTTCAGCTGTACATTGTTGGCATGACCTATCAGCTATAAGTTCAAGACAATAAAAGACAGGTTTTATCGTTTGACCATCTTTTTTTTTTTTTTTTTGTGATATCTACTAAATCCTCGAGGGAAAAACAAAAAAGAACCTTTTACTTGGTACTTTACCTTGTGTTCGATTGAATCAAGATCTTCTATCTATTTAGTGTGCCTACTATGATAACATTAACAGATGGACAACTTTAACAATGCAATAGAACATGGATCTTGGGTCGCTCAGTAGAAGGAAAAATAACTTGGCTTATGGATCCTGTAGAACCACATGATTAACTTACTGTTAGAGTTTTTCCCAATATTAAGTGAGACAAGTGGATCATTCCTTTAATAGTTAACATGACTCTTTCCTAGAGTTTTGATCATTGGAAAAAACTTCATATAATTTTAGGTTTAATATAAACTTTGTATAATTATAACTTTGTATAAGTTTAATCATATATATATGTATATATCTTACTATTATATAAGTATAAGTTTAGTTATATAAATGTCGTACCCATTATCGTTATAAGTTTAATTATATATATTATAACTTTAGTTTTAAACCATTATTTAAACTGCTTGCTTTTTTTTCTTTACTAATCTATAAATTACTTACCAATTTTTTAACTTTAGATTAAAGTTTAAACCATTATTTAAAGTAATTTAATTTAAAATTAGTCAAACCCGCCTACCAAGCCCAAATTTAAAGCCCAAGCCTGCTTATAAGGCCTAGGCCTAGGGTCTTGTCTTTTGACCCAGCTCCACTCAAATTTTGGGGGAGCCCGAGTGAGTTTGGCCCGCCAGGATGGGACTGAGGCGAGGCGGGCCGGCCTAACTTACAAGCCTATTGGCAATCCATTAGGCTCATGGTTATGTGATGGACAAAATCTAGCCGTCAAATCATCACAAGTTTTTATGGGTATTGTCAATATAATTCTCAACTCTAACAAAACATTCAAAATATAAATATATGCATTGCACATACAAAGAGAACAAATATACAATTAACTTACCATGCAAACTTTATTTATTAGTGGGTGCAAATATGAATCAAGGTGCAAGTGTTTTATTTATTTATTTTACTTTTCTATAAGGGGATACTAAGTGAAGGAGAAGAAAAAACTAAGAACGTTTCTCTTTTTTGAGGTTCTAAAACCAAACAATCTAAGAGCCTGTTTGGAACTTGGGGGAGGGTTCCCTTTACTCTTTCCTTGTTTGATTTTATCTAAGAGAGAAAGTGAAAGAAAAATGGTGGGAAAAATTTAAATCACTCTTTCTCTTTTTCTCTTTTCTTGCCTTCTACTTTCCTTTTATTTTCTTTACAAAACCAAATAAAAAAGGAAAAATATTTTTCCTTCATTTTCTCTTTCCCATCTCTTCTCTTCCCTCAAATTCCAAACAAGCACCGTAAAGGTTTGTTGGTCTTGTTCATATCTTAATCATAGATAAAAAGAATCGTCCACTCGTTGGGAAGCTAGACATCAAGTAAGTGGCTTGATAAAGATAACCAAAATAAAAAATGGTGGAAACCGTTAATGCTGTGTTTGGAACTTGAATTTATTAAGAAAAAAGCAAACGAAAAGAAAAACATGAGGGAAAAGAGAAAAAAATAAAAGAGTTTTTTTTTCCTCTCGCCTTTTCTTTTTCATTTCTTTTTCTTTTCCATCACCAAATCTTTAATCTAAACACATAGTAAGAAAAATGGAAGCGAAAAACAAGCCACAAAAATATAAAGAGAAGCGAAAAGTGGAGAAACGATTAAAAATTGATTGGGAAACTTAATATGAATCTTAGTAAGAAGCGTTTACAAAATTTAAATGAAGCCTTTAGGAAACTTACAGTTTTTTTTTTTATTTTGCTTTTTTGGCTTATAAGCAAAAAAAAAAGTAGATTTTTTCAACATTTTTGCTTTTAACAAGATAAGATTAACAGAAAAGCAAATAAAAAAAGCAAAAAAATTTCAAATGGCTTTTTTTGTTTATAAGCAAAAAGAACTAAGCCAAAAAATCTTGAAAAATGCCCAACCAAACCGGCCCTAATTAGTGCAAAGCTTTGAAAAACTTGGTGTAAACTAATTTAAATATAAAAATCAATATTTATTAAGCATCCGAATCTATATGTATAAAAATCAATATTTCAAGTTCCCAAATAGTTTTTGCATAGCTTTCCCTTGATATCTAAGAGTTTTTATTAAGTATCCAAAACATTTTCTAAAAGTTTTCGAAACATTTCATCAAATTTTTAAAATGAGTTTCCTACCTATATTGAAAACACGGTTCCACGAAAAAATGTGCTTCCCCCTTCCTAATGAGTTTTTCGAAAACTACGATTTGACCTGGATCAATTCTAGATGGACCCGCGAGTTTGTATAATGGGTCGAGTCAAATGGATCTGAACTTAGTTTGAGTGGGGAGTTGTATATAACCTAGGGCTGGCCCGTCCAAGCCCGCCCACTATTTATAGGGTTTTAGATTAGAGATAGGCTTATAGGGCTAGTCTTGAGAATTTTAAAAAAATGCAATTATGTCAATCGGTGGGTTTTGGAATATTGTTTGAAGCCCAACCTGACCCAAAGTCTATGCAAAATATATGTATATATTTTTATGTATATATATTGTGTTATTTAACTTTATTTTTGTAACAAAATTTATTTATTAGAAAAAACTAGATACAAGATTTGACCACTTGATTTTTTATCCATGAAAAATAAATAAACAACTTTAATTATCAAATCATTTTCATTCAATTTGTGACATTTTTATTAAAAAAATATTTGGGATAAATGGACATGTTAAAATGTCTAGGTTTTATTATGGGAAGACTTAAAATTTACTCTTAGGCCCGATGTTAAACCGGGTTGAGCTCAGACAAATGCACCTCTCCTAATGCACCTATCTAACATGAGAATTGTTACCCACAGCCGCAGCTGATGGGTGACACATTAGTTGGATAACACCAGTTGATAATAGGACCCAACTGATGTGCCACTCATTAACTGGTGGTTGATTCACAGCTACAGCTATGGATAATATTTTCCTTGTAACATAATGTTACCAGCAAAGAAACTAATAAGACTCCCAATGAAAAGATGGAACGATGGCTGGATTTATGATGGATAAGGCATATATAAAAAAAGGCAATTATTGCAATGGGCTTGCCATGTTATTGAGAAGAACATGGACCTTTCCCATCGGAGCAAGTTGGATGGTCTCGGTTCATTGTATCATCGATCCAAGAGTTATAATAAACCACAATATGATGGCGTATCTTCTAAGTGAAGTCTAACATGACTTGACCACTAAACCAGTCGTGTAACGTTGTTCATTAACTTACATGTCCTCTAAACTAAAAGTGGACTAACCACTTGGATTGCTTACACTCCAAATATACATATGTATCTGAGGTACAAGAGAAGAAAATGAAATGGGAAGCTCATTCACACTTTTATTCTCATTTCCTTGTTTGTTACTATTTTTTAAAGTTTGAATGATCATTATCTAATAATGATTATTCTCATATTTTGTTAGACTGATCATTCTCTCTTTCACGAGTGAGAAGGATCATTTCATTCTATTTTGAAATAAGAACATAAAATAAAATTTAGCAATATTTTTGTTGTCAAATTTCTTGGAACAAAATAAAACATGTTTAGTAACAATTTTTTAAACTTTTCTATTTTAAAAATTCAAAAACAATTTTAAAAAGTTGAAAAAAATTGGAAACCAAAAATAAAATAATATACTTCTTTCTAAAAACAAGTCTTTCTCCCTTTCATCCACTACAATCAAATTTTGGGCCGCCTCATGCATCGTCGCTAACACCAGCACCGCTCACTTGCCTCTACCACTACCCATCATCTGCCGTTGCCATCACCCACAACCACTGGCCATCGCTGGCCACCATCACTAGTTGGCACCATTGTCACCGCACCCTGACCACCACTACCCGCCATCCACCACCGCTGACACCACCACCTACTATCTGCTGTTGCTGCAACTACCACCACTACCACCAACACCACCAATTGCCTTTGTCACCAACACCCATCACCGCCCATCATCACCCAACACTATTACTTACCACCAAACATCACCACCACCCCCACCACCTGCCGCTGCCGCTGCCCACCACTACCACCACCACCCATCGTCAACACCACCAACCACTATCAGGACCATCACCCACCGTCGACACCACCGACCACTACCGTGATCATCACCCACCGTTGACAACACCAATCATCGCCGCCACCCACTATTAACCACTGCTACTACCGCTGTCACAATATTACCAAACACCCGATAATATTTAATAAATAATATAATACTTCTAATATTCTATATTATTGAATTTTTATATTATATACTAAATTTTCATTCTGTGTCATTCTAACATTGTTAAGTGGTCTTACCAAACAATAGAATGTGAATTATCATTCCATTCTTACTAGGCAAACAAAAAAGGAAATGAAAATGATCGTTCCGTTCCATTCTCATTCTCTTTTCATTTCATTATTATTCTCATTCTCATTCACATTCACATTCTATTTCATTTCATTTTCTTACAACAAATCTAACTAATTAAACGAAGATTTAGATATCTGGTTTCCCATCACTACCAGAAATCCTATTATTTAATACAAACAGATCCTTGAGCCCTAGAAATAATGGGTTACAGTTCAGACCACATGATATGTACGTACGGAGTATAAAGGAAATATCTATTCTTTCAAAATTTTTGTACATAATTTTACACCAGAATGATGTGGCGATGACATTTTTGTAATAAACAAACATCTTAGGAGGTTCTTTATTTTAAAGTGATAGGCCTACAACTTAGCTACATTATTTTGGTGAAAAATTCTATATAAAATTTCTATTTGTATAGCATTACCCGAGTATAAAATACATGACTATATATGACAGTCACCGAGTAATGAAGTTCCAGATCACACTACACAAAGAGAACTGTGTAGAAACCTTCCCCAGATAAATCGCTGCATTCATAACCATTACACGGCAACATAAACCAAACTGCCATCTCTCTCTCTCTCTCTCTCTCTCTCTCTCTCTCTCTCAATGCGTGTGATATTTCGACCAACCCATTTCCTAGAGAGACGCCAAAGCGTATCCTTTCTAAGAGGAAATACTATTTATCAGTCCCACACCTTATTACCTAAACTTTTAAAGATAGAGATCTATGCTCTCAATCCATAGGCATTTTCCTAACCCATGTTACTTCTACACGCTCTGTTTCGCAGCCTCTAGGAAAGTAAAAGCCGCTCAACAAACTCCCTCCCTCTCTCTCTTTCTCTCTCTCTCTCTCTCTCTCTTTCTCCGTGTGTGTGTGTGTGTGAGTTATTGCAGAACTTGCCCCATTGAAGTATCAATGGAAATGGCATTTGTAAGTAGTAGAGAGAATGCAAGACCGTTCTATCGTGCAAGGCGTTGGTTTAAGGCCTTGCCTAAGATGTTAAGGTCTAAGGTGGTGAAGGTGGCAACCGAGGCAAAGAAACTTGGTCAAGAGAATCCCAGAAGAATTATCCATTCACTGAAAGTAGGGTGTCACGCCCAGATTTTTCGCACTCGAGGAATACTCCCACAAGCGGAAAAAATATTGTACTCTCTCGTTAGAACTCACCCTTCTAGAAGAATGAGTGCGACTAGGTTTGAATTGAAAATCTAATTTGAATAAAGGGCTTTTAGAAAAGATTTGGAGTCGCCACCTAACTTGATTAAGGTGAGTTAGGTTATCTAAAAACTAAAAATAATCCGAAGACTACACTTAGGGTTTTTGGAAAACGATTTTGAAAATATCTCCTCGAGAAAGGGTTTTTAAGAAAACAGGTTGTTTGGCAACCTTTGCAAAACATTAAGCCCTTTTTGAAAATAACTCCTTTTGGTATTTGAAATCAGTGATCTAGGTTCGGAGGTTGGTTACGTGTAGGGAAGACGCACTAAGCTATCACCCTACCCCGCCCTTTCGGTACCTACATGTCAATCTACCCTAGATTCACCTATGAGAGTTTTCAACTAACTATTGGCCAATCCTATCCACTTTGAAAAACAGTGTTTGAAAACTAACATGATGCATGATATGCAAGTGCAAATTAGGAGAATTAAAAAATAGATTTGGAAATAAATTTGAAAAGAATTTGATTTGAAAATAGATTTGAAGAGATAGAATTGAAATTGAAAAGTTTGAACATTTGGAAATAGAAATTTGAAAATGGAAATTTTGAAATTGGAATTTTAAAAATAGATTGGAATTTGAGATTTGAAAATATGGAGACCACACCCATGACGATGGAATTGAAAGTTTGAAAAGTGTTGTGACCGCACCTATGAAGGTTGCCTACGTATCCCTTTGGGGGAATCAAGTCAGTCGTAGTTCGGACCGGAGTCCGATTGAAAAGAGATTGATTTGAAGAGAGAGATTGGATTGGAAGAAAGAGATTGAATTGAAAATTGGATTCGATTTGAGATTAGAAGAGGAGATTGGAAATTGAAATTGAGGAGATTGGACTTTGATTTGAAGAGATAGATTTGGACTTGTTTTGAAAAAGAGAAGGTTTGAGAAAACCTAGACTTAGAAAAGAGAAGAGACTTAGGAAAGATTTGACTTGGCTTGGAAGATTTGGAAAGGTTAGATTTTAAGAGATGTTCAAATTAGGGAAAGTCTGTTTTAAGAAAGTTTCGAATTAGGAAAGTTTCATTTTTAGAAAGTTTTGAATTAGGAAAGTTTTAGGTATAAGAAAGTTTTCAACTTTAGGAAAGTTTTGAAATGGGAAAGTATTGAATTTAGAAATGTTTTGAATTAATAAAAGTTTAGTTTGAGAAAGGTTTAGAATTTGGAAAGTTTCAAATTAAGAAAGTTTTGAATTTTAGAATGTTTGAAAAAAGGGAAGTTTTGAATTTGAAAAGTTTTGAAAACAAGGAAGTTTTGAAAATAAGAAAGTTTTGTTTTGGGAAAAGTTTGAAAAAGGAAAGTTTTCAGTTTAGGAAATGTTTGAATTAAGAAAGTTTTGAGTTTAGAAAAGTCTTAGATTTGGAAAGATGTTGAAGTTTTGGAAAGTTTAGAATTTGAAAAGATTTAGGGTTAGAAAGATTAAGATTTAGAAAGTTTTAGAGTTTTAGGAAATCTTGAGATTAGGAAAGGTTTGAGTTTAGGAAGAGTTTGAAAACTTAGGTTTGAAAAGTTAAGATTTAAAAGGAGGGTAGAATTAGGAAAGGGTTGAATTAGGAAAGATTCTTGGAAACTTAAGATTTAGGAAAGTGGAGGATTAGGAAGGATTTGAATTAGGAAAGATTTGGATTTGGAAGGGATTGGATTTGGTTTCTAAAAGAAAAGATTTGATTTTGTTTCCAAAAATGGAGGACGGGATCTAGTTTCCTAAACGGGGAGATTTGATTTGGTTTCCTAAAGGGAAGGTAGGATTTGGCAAGGATTTGGAAAAGGAGATTCTAGAAACCCTAGTTTTGAAAAATTATAGTTTTGACGTAGAAAGTTGGTTTTGGGAACATGTATAGTTTGGATGTGGAAACAAGAGGTTTTAGAAACCTAGATTTGGGGCAAAGTTTGAAAATTATGTTTTTGGAAAGAAAATTAGGATTTCCTAATTGTGGGCTCTAAGGCTTGACTTGGGCTCTAAGAAAAGAGTTTTTGGAAAGTGCGTTTTTGGAAACGAAGGTTTTCTAGAAGGGAATCCTAGGGAGGAATTTTTGGAAAGTGAATTTGAAGAGGGAGTTTTTGGAAAAAGATTTTAAAGAGAAGGAGTTTTGGAAAGTGTGTTTTCAGAAATGTAGATTTTAGAAGGAGAATCCTAGAGAGGAAATTTCTAGAAGGAAGATTTTGGAAAGAGAGTTTTTGGAAAGATTTTTGGAGAGAGTTCTTCTAGGAAGGTTTTTGGTTGAAGATTGTTGGAGAGAGTTTTTTGAAAGATTTTTGGGGAACGTTTTTAGAAAGTGGATTTTGAGGAAAAGATTTTGGAGAGGAGTTGAAAAAGAGAGTTTTGAAAAACAGATTTTGGAAATGAGTTTTTGAAAACAATTTTGAAGAGGAGAGTTTTAGAAAAGTATGTTGAAAAAGAGATTTTTAGGAAGAGATTTTTGAAAAGAGAGTTTTTAGAAGGTATAAAAACGTTTCACTTTCCTAAAGCGATTCTAGCCATAAGAAGGCTAGAACCACTTTTAGGAAAGCGGTTTTGAAAATAATAAGATTTGAAAATATACACCAAAAAGGTCACTTTTAATGTAACACTTTCCTAAAGCAACCCTAGCCATGGAAAGGCTAGAATCACCCTAGAATTGTAGTTTTGAAAACAAGTTTTTGAAAAAGAGATTTTGATGTAATTTTGAAAACAAGTTTGAAAATGTTTTGAAAAATAACTTTGAAAACGGTTTTTAGAAGATGCATGACTATGATATGCACAATGCAATTTGGGGTCGTGAACATACAAGGTTAAGGCTTCACCACATAATCAAGGGGGCCGAACCCACGTGGTCTCTGGTTAGGCTAGAAGAAAGCTCCCGACACGGTACTCTCCAATAGTCCAATCCTACACATGGACTGGGAATCTCCTTGTTTCAAGCATGCAAAGAAAGGGAGGGAAAGAGATAGGGGATAAAAATATAGAAAACCCAAGTGGGTTAGGAGAGAGAAGAGAGAGGGGGAAAGTGCGAAAATTGAAATAGAAAGCCTACCGTATGTCTTCTTTATTTTGCGCGCCTTGCTTGTCTTCAATCTTCGGTCTTCGGTCATTGTCTTGATCTTCACCTTCAATCTTCAAGAGTTGTCTTCAAGCTTTGGATTGCAACTTTTCAAGTCTTCAAAGGATATTTGAAGGCTAGTGTATGACTGTATGGGGGAGTGTATGAGTGTATAGGAGGCTAGGGTTTGTGTAGGGTGGCTAAGGTTTGGAGAACCTAAGGAAACTAGGGTTTTGGAGGTGCTCGAGCTCTGTATATCGAAATATATGATTTTTAGGTTAAGTTTGCAGACCCCATTCACGTTGAATGAGGCTCTGTATTTATAGAGGGAGGAATACACTGGCTCCTGTTGCAGTGGCGCCAAGCCAAAATTCCTTCTAGCGCCACTAGGAGTGGCACCAGGCCAAATATTGGCTTGGCGCCACTACTAGTGGCGCCAGCCAATTAGGAAACTATTAAGGTCGGCAAGTAACATATCTTTGACTAGATTTGGGCGCCTGTACTAGTGACTACCATGCAATCTTTGGCTTGGCTTTACTATGAGTGACTTCGAAAAGTTCGGGAATGATTTGGAGGAGCCAAGAATTACCCGGAAGGTCGAAAAGGAGCAGGAACACTGAAAATAGTGTCCTGGAGATATTTGAGACAAAATGTGTCGGAAAAGTTGACCGGGCCTTTAGGGGCAAAACGGTCAATCAGACTAGGAAGCTGCCGGGGCGAACCCGGACTGTCCCGGAAGAAGACTTGGGATCTGGAAACATTATTTAGAATGTTCCCAGAGGTTGCTGGTTTGATTTTCAAAGCTGGCGTGGTCAAAAAAGGAGACCGGCCCACCAGGGGCAAAACGGTCATTTAGCATCGGGTTGGTCGGAACTGACTCGGAATGATCCGGAAAGGTAAGGGGAGGTTGAGAACACTATAAAAAGTAGTCTCAAGAGGTTACCGGTTTGATACCCAGAGCCGGTGTGGTCAGAAAAGGAGACCGGCCCACCAGGGGTAAAATGGTCATTTTGTATCGGGTCGGCCGGAACTGACTCAGAATGATCCAAAAATATAAAGAAAGGTTGAGAATACTATAAAAAGTAGTCTCAGGAGGTTACTAGTTTGATACCCAGAGCCGGTGTGGTCGGAAAAGGAGACCGGCCCACCAGGGGCAAAATGGTCATTTTGTACCGGGTCGGCTGGAACTGACTCGGAATGATCCGGAAAGATAAAGGATGGTTGAGAATACTATAAAAAGTAGTCTCAGGAGGTTACCGGTTTGATACCCAGAGCCGGTGTGGTCGGAAAAGGAGACCGGCCCACCAGGGGCAAAATGGTCATTTTGTACCGGGTCTGCTGGAACTGACTCGGAATGATCCGGAAAGATAAAGGATGGTTGAGAATACTATAAAAAGTAGTCTTAGGAGGTTACCGGTTTGATACCCAGAGCCGGTGTGGTCGGAAAAGGAGACCGGCCCACCAGGGGCAAAACGGTCATTTTGTACTGGGTTGGCCGGAACTAACTCGGAATGATCCGGAAAGATAAAGAAAGGTTGAGAATACTATAAAAAGTACTCTCGAAAAATTACCGGTTTGATACCCAGAGCCGGTGTGGTTCCCGGGGCATTCAGACGCCTAGGGGCAAAATGGTCATCTTGATCGGAAAGTCTCGGAAAAGGTCGAAAGGACAGTTTGGTCATTTTTCACCAAAGTGGGTTAACAGAAACTAGTGTTGACCTGAGTTTTGAGTGTTTCTGCCACTTTAACGGCGGTCGTCGTGGCATAGGGGTTTGTTACCAAGTCCTTATATCAACCTATTTGTGAGTATTTCTACTACTCTAACGGTTTTGTGAGTAGTTTCACTACTCGGACCGTCTCGAGGAATAAACTGTCTCGAGAGAGGGATTGGAAAGGGGACTTATCGTCTCCGAAGAGATGCGCCTGAATTGGAACCATCTCGAGGAATAAACTATCTCGAGATAGGGATTGGAAAGGGGACTTATCATCTCCGAAGAGACGCGCCTGGATTGGAACCGTCTCGAGGAATAAACTGTCTCGAGAGAGGGATTGGAATGGGGACTTATCGTCTCCGAAGAGACGCGCCTGAATTGGAACCATCTCGAGGAATAAACTGTCTCGAGATAGGGATTGGAAAGGGGACTTATCATCTCCGAAGAGACGCGCTTGGATTGGAACCGTCTCGAGGAATAAACTGTCTCGAGAGAGGGATTGGAAAGGGGACTTATCGTCTCCGAAGAGACGTGCCTGGATTGGAACTGTCTCGAGGAATAAACTGTCTCGAGAGAGGGATTGGAAAGGGGTCTTACCATCTCCGAAGAGACGTGCCTAGATTGGAATTGTCTCGAGGAATAAACTGTCTCGAGAGAGGGATTGGAAAGGGGACTTATCGTCTCCGAAGAGATGTGCCTGGATTGGAACCGTCTCGAGGAATAAACTGTCTCGAGAGTGGGATTGGAATTGGGAAGGAAAGGACATTGCCCCTAAGGGCATTTTGGTCATTTTGCCTCTATTTGGGCTTGACAGGCCCATGAAGCGATGGAAAGACGGAATTTGGATCTAGAGAATTGGTTTCGATTGGAATATGCCCACAATGACTTGAAAACAAGTCTGGACGGAGTGTAGACTGCCGAGCGGTCAAAAATGGGGTGCTTACAGCTGCCCCTCTTTTTCTGTCTTTGCTTGTCAAAGACAGAAAACGATAAGAGTAAGAGTCCCATGTTGACCGCGAGGCAGTCGGAAGGACGGACACTGGAAATCTTTCGACAACGAGGGTCGAAAACGGATAACGGGCCAAAAAGGCCTTCAAAAATGAGTTTTGGCGGGAAAAAGGGCAAAACTGCTGAGAATCTATAACTGGCGCCACTAATAGTGGCGCCTTTGGCAAAAAAGAACTGGCGCTTTTGCCAGTGGCGCTAGGCTTAAAGTTAAAAACCAGAAAATTTTGGGTTCGAACAGCCACGGCATTTTGGAGAAATTCTGCAAATCCGAGAGATTCTGCATGAGACTTGACTTGAACCTTGAAGAGGCACCTCTTGGAGACCACGGGTGATTGCCGGAAGGAGACCACGTCGCCAGAAAAGTCGCCGGAAGAGAAGATTTTGCCGGAGAACTCCCTAAAAGTGAGTTTTCAAATTTTGTTGATTTTGATGTGTAGAACCTCGTTTGAATCATGTGAATAGTGGAAATTGATGTTTTGATATGCTTTGAACACTTTGGTGATGTTGTTTTTGCATTTTGATGGTTGTTTGATTGAATTTGAATGATTTTTCATGATTATGCGAAGAGGGTTTTATGCAGGAATAGAGAATTTGTTCCTACAGGCATGGGTATTGGGTTTTCTGGCTATGTTTTTGTGCAATGTGCCTTAGAAAAATATATTTAACAACTGTATGAAGTTTCGTGATTTTTTGAAAACCCGGTGAATTTTTGATTTTTTGAAAAATAGAAAAATATTTAGAAAATTAGAAAAAATTAGAAAATTCAAGAAATTGATGAAATTTTTAAAGTTTGAAATTTGGAAAAAGATTGGAATATTTTTTTAAAACATTTGAGGTGATTTTGAAAAATTTTAGAAGTCTTTTGAAAACCATTGATTCATTTGAAAAATGAAACATGTGTTTTGAAAATTTTAAAAAATTGAAAAGCGTGCATGGGTGCCATTGTCATGTGATTGTGGCGTTGGAAGGTGCATATTTCGTATTTTGTGTTGATGTCATGGGTGTTGTAGGGGCCATTTTTAAACAGGACACAGCCGAAATTTTTAGAAATTATGGAAAGAGTTGGTTAAAGTTTTAGAAATAAAATCTTTTTGAAGGGAAAAGGCAGAGAACCCTTAAGATGCGATTTGGAGTTAGAAAAATCAAGAAGTGTGGAAATTTTGTTTTTGATTTGTTATTCGAAATCCTTTATTTGTTTTGTTTGTGTCATTTGTTTATTTTATTTTACTGTTATTTAAACTGCATGGATGTTATATTAACATCACTTACCTTGGCTTACCTTTTCAGGATGGCAGACGCGGGTGATGACGATTCTGAGAGGAGACGCCGCTCGGGGAAGGCGGCTCGGACTGATTCTGCTGGCGGCTTTAGTCGATCTAGAGGTAGTCGACGATCCACCGGACGATCCTCATCTAGTCAGAGTGGGCAGGGGAGTAGGCCACCTGTCGACCATTTTCCTCCGGTTGAGCAGGCTTTTTCCGAGGAGATTGATGTCGAGGAGGAGGTACCGGGCCCTGGGGATTAGGTGACTGGCTATGGGAGAGCTTCTTCGAGGCAGAGGCAGTCGGATGCCGACTTGGGAGATCTACAGATACCGGACGTCCCACCACTCGGGGATCTTGCCTATCATCCCAGCGTGTATTCTAGACAGCACTTGCCACCTCCGCGGGTACATACAGCTTTCAGAGGGGCTGTTCATCAGGTGTTTGTGACCATGCAGCGGGCTGCCCCATCATATCGTGCCTTCTTGGCGGAGATCCGATTCGGCGCTTTTATGGGATTACAGGCTAACCGCCTGAACCGGCATTTGGTACTGGCCCTTGTTAAGAGGTGGTTCGGGGAGACTGGGACCTTGCATTTTGTCGGCTTCGAGTTAGGTCCTACTCCTTTAGATTGGGCGATTATTACAGGGCTCTTCTTTATCGGCCGACGGATCACCCTGCACCCAGTCAGAAGGGACGAGGCTTGTTTGCTGTTGGACTTGCCTCATCCTGAGCGTTCTGCGTTCCTGGTCTCTTGGATTAGTCAGGATGAGCGTACTTTTGCTACTGAGCCATCGCCTGCCAGGCGGGACATCATGAGATGGCGACTTGTGTTGTATATCATCTTTAGCTGCTTCTGCAACAACAACAAGTCACTCGTGCCGTGCCGCCTGGTGAGTATAGTAGCTGATCTGGGAGCTTTATCTGAGTTGGACTGGGGGTCCTTTTCTTTTGGCTGCTTTCTTTGATCGATGCGGGTTCGGACTTCTTCTCGTTGGGGCAGCATGACTAGCTTTTGGCCCTTCCTTGTCTCGTGGAGTTACGAGTACCTGCCGGTGCGTCGCCCTGCAGTTGTTGAAGATGATCTCTATCCTCGTACTTTGAGGTGGGCTCGTGACCGGGTAGCCCAACGATCGGAGATTACTGACTTTGTGATGCTCCGGGCTAACCTGGAGCTGATTGAGGCTAGGGATGTGACTTGGCGGCCCTTCATTGGATCAGTCCATTACGAGACAGTCCGGTGCCTGGTCCCGTTGTCCTTATCAAGAGCTACTTTTCTCAGTGATGACACCTGGGAGTCCTATCTTGGAGAACGACACTGGTGGCAATTTCATGAGGAGTTCCGATCAGCAGGGGCTCCACCAGAGTATATGTTTGGAGCCCTGGTGGCAGGAGTGCCTATCCCCTACCAGGAGCGCCAGCCGGGTGCCGAGTTCTTGCTCGCTCCAGATACGGATTACGCTGCGCACTTTGGAGCCCATTCGGTTGGTGCCTTCACCCGATTTGAGGTAGTAGTCGGCGGGTACGCTGTTGGCCAGGAGGAGGTTGACTTGTGGCGTCGTGCTGGAGGATATGTGCCTCAGGCCGAGTTTACTGCTGTGAGAGACCAGAGAGACCAGTACCAGATGGAGCGGGATCAGTACCAGGCCGAGGTAGCTTCCCTGACGGCTTGGTTATCTCAGATGGGCGGTGGGGGGGTATGTTATTCTTTCTTTGCTCCTTACTGCTCTGCTGTTACTTAGTTCCTTTTGTATACAGTTGATTTCAGTTCTATCTTCCCTGCAGGATGGTGGTGCTTCGAGTAGTTATCCACCTCCTCCGATGCCGGGCTTCGGGGATTTTGATCCAGATGACATCGATTTCGACCTGTGATTGATGCCTCTTGTGGGGACTCTGATCTTCTTTTGCCCCTGGTCCCTGAGTTGTATTTATGTTAGACAGTTTTATTCTGATATTTTGTACAAAAATTTTATGGTACTTAGATGCATGGATAGACTGATGCATTTATGACCTTTACAGCTAGGCATATGATCAGATGCATGTGATATTTATTCCATGAGTTGATGTTGATGACTTCTATTTCTACAGGGAGTTATATCCTATGTGTGCAAAGGCCATGCCGATTTTTTTTTTTTTAACAAATGCACAGGTTAGAAATATGTTAATAGAATGACACAGGGTGCTGTTAAACTTGTAGCCTTGGGAATGGCAACTCCCTCCTCTTCGGGGGATTTAGCCTCTCTTCTAGCCCAACCCTACCTCGATTGGATGATAGCACTTCACAACTTTCTCAACCTCTTGATCGCCTCCAACTTTCTATCTTAGGGTTAGTGTATAGGGTTATTGGGCTGAGACTCTCGACTCTCGGGGTTTTAGCAACAACTTACCTGACCTTTGGCAGAGCGATAAGTGGCCAGTCATTTCAATCTGAGAAGACTTTGTTTAGGACCGTAATGTAGGTTAGGTTATGGGGTTTTAGAAACAATGGGATATGTAGGCTCAAATTCAATGTTGTTTTTAGCAAGGTTTAGATCCAAGCTGTCCTTAACCATTTTTCAGTAGGATTAGCATCTTCTTTTTTTTTTTTTTTTCTTTTTTTTTTTTTTTTTTTTAGCTTTGGTAGCGTATCTAACTCACTTAGATCAAGCAATCTATTTTCAATCAGAGGGGACTTTAATAGGATTGTAATGTAGGCCATGGTTTCGGGGTTTTGCAAGAAAGGGTAAAGGCTCAAACCTATTGTTTCTATTGGGTTTCCTTATAACCTAGGATCACCTTTAAATTTCCTTCTTGCTTTTGACCATATATTTCTCGGGGTGAAAATAACCTTGTTCTTTCACCTTTTCTATATACCTTTTTGAGATAGACATAACTTTCTTCTCATTTGATCTTCTTATATGCTTTTGAAGATAACTCAATCACAATTTTCTTCAGGCCTTTCCTTAAAGGATTTTTTTTTTTTTTTTGGCCTCTTGCCCCTTGGCAACTCCTTTCTTTTGCTTTTTCTTTCTATTTCTTTTCTTTTCTTTTATGAAACGAAAGAATTCTTTAACCCTTTCCCCTTAAACCTTTTCCTTGGTAGTTCAACATACCCAGTGTGGGCGGTGATCCCTAGGTTGGGGTTTTGTTAGGAAATGATAAGTGGCTCAACGGGTTTGGCAAGGGGTTGCTTTTGACTGTATGGGAAATGAAATGAGGGCCTCTCTTCACTTTGAATTAGATTGCTTGATCCATAGAGCTTTCAACACTATCCTAGCATGATAGAGGTGGACACCACTCCTAGAGTTCTCAACTATTGTCTGCCCTAGTGTGGGGAGGACAGTCTTGGATCAGGGTTAACAAAGAAAATTTTCGCTTTCCGCGAGGCACTAGGGGTTAAGCAAAGGGAATATGAGCACATTTGTTCATTTATTTAGTTATTTATTCTTTATATGTGGGGGAATAAAAGATGGCTCCTCTTCCTCTTGATAAACTGGCCACGCATCGCTTAGCCTCAGAGTCTTGCAAGTGCTGCCTTTGGGTAGTATCCTCACTCATCATTATTCTCTCTCTAGAAAGCTGATCATTTGGTGAGTGGTTAACTTATGCTATCATCCCCTCAAGTTGGATCATTCCATAAGACAAATTATGCCCCTTGCGTCGAAAGTAGTCACTATTTCCCAAGGAAGACAAGACAACCATAATGGAATAAAAAGCTATTATTTGATTATTATTATTACGAAAAGCATCGAGTTCTTAAGTAATTAATTTAAAGATAGAAAGTGAAGGGATAGAAAGAACGTGGGTGAAAACACCCCTCTCTTGTACGCTTGTGCAAAGAACCCCTTTTTAGTACGGCTTTGGGACAATTCCCACATTTTTGATGCTCCATTCGCGACCCGGATCCTCGGCTAAGGGGAGACAAGCAAAGGCTTCTCCCAGAGCTCCATAGACATTGACACTGTTGATGCGGTTATCAGCCTCCTTCTTATTCTGTGCAGCGGGTTCTTCTGTAAACAGGGTGACCAGCTCATCCCCTTCCAGTTCGAATGGCTCTGCTCATTTTCTTGACTCCTCTAGTCCCCAACCCATGTCTTCATAGTTGTACTCATTTGTGGGCCAATGACTCTCTAGCAAATGACGTTTGGCCGCGGCATATTTCGGATGCAGAAACTCAGCACCCTATCCATCAGCAACCATTTTTTCAGTAGTCTCATCTCCCAGGAACATTGGCTCCTCAATGGACCAATCAGAAGCATCAGGCACTTCATCAGGGTTATGGAGATAGATTGGGCATAATGGGAGATCCTCCTCCCAGTCATCTTCTTCCTCGGTCTCCCAATCGTCCTCATAGTCCTCGGCCTCGGGCTCGTCAAACACTCCCTCGCCCTCCATTTCTACTAGTATCATATTGATGGTGTGATCTGGCAGAGGGTTAGCAATCACATTGGGAGTGGGAGCAGGTTTTACCAGCTGCAGATTAATGGTCTTATTGTCGATCAGGTCTTGGATCTTGTGCTTGAGAGTAAAGCAGCTTTCGGTGTCATGCCCCTGGCCACCTGAATGATATTCACATGTAAGAGCGGCATTAAAGGTCGGGGACAGAGGGCTTGGCAACGGGCGAGCAGGGACGGGCTTCAAGATGTTGTTCTTTAGAAGGCTATGGTAGGTCTCGATTTGGGTGCAGGCTAAGGCGTCGAAGGTGCGGATACGTTGAGCAGGTCTATTGAAGTTGGGTCATGCCCTAGCGGGACCATAGTTTGGGGTTGGAGCAGGCATGGTCAAGGTGGGCAAGGGCAGGACTGGAGGTGATTGTAGCGGGGGTCGGTATTGGGGTGGTTGGCTAGGCAGAATAGCAGACACTTCGCTTTCCTTCCTGATCATGCCCCTCGTAGTAGCCACCTTCTTGGCTATGTTGGTGGTATTTTCTCCAGTCTTGACATAGAGATTTGTGATTCTTTCTGTCTTGAGGCCGTTTTCTATCATTTCCCCCTGTATGATGAGTTCAGAGAAGCTTTTTCCCATGCTTGTGCAGAGCTTCTCATAGAATATACCTTGGAAAGTATGTACGAACAGTTGTACATACTCCTTTTCCTCTAACGGGGGATTAACTTGTGCAGCGGCCTCCTTCCATCTTAGGGCGTATGCTTTAAAGCTCTCCTTCTCACCCTTGCTCATCGTCATCAAGGACCATCGATCAGAAGTGAGGTCGATATTATGACGGTATTGGGCTTTAAACACATTGACTAGCTCCATCCAGGTTGTGATCTTCCTTAAGTCCAAACGAGCAAACTATTGCAGAGCCGACCCGGTGAGGCTGTGTTGGAATAACTGCATAAGGAGCTTCGGGTCGTTGCCATGTAGACTAAGCGCTCCAGCATATAGACGAAGATGAGTAACAGGGTTACCGGTACCATCGTACTTCTAGAAGTCAGGCATTTTAAATTTAGCAGGTCTCGGATGGTCGGGGAAGAAACAGAGTTCATCATAAGAAGTGAATCCGTAAGCATCATGGCCATGGAGACTTCGCAATGAATCCTCCAACCCTTGGATTTTCAGACTGAGAGGGTCTAGAGGGGCCTTCTTTATGACGGGTGAAAGCAATATGGTCTCTTCTTCTTCAGTATTGACCCTTTTGACATTTTCTTTAGTTTTCCCAGCATTGTCAGACTGAAGCAAGATTCTCGGATTAGCGGGTTCAAGGTCTTTAGATGAAGTCATTGATGATGACGGGACTGCAGTAGCATCCTTTATGGCCAGAGTTTGAATGAGTTTGAGCATCTCATCCATCTTAGACCTCATTTCATTAACTTCCTCTCGAGAGACTTGAGAGGATTCTTCAGGGTTAGCAGCCATCAGTGATGCTTCGTGCCGAGTGATAATAGGATCCCTAGGTGGATGTTGCACTTTCTTGGGAGCAATGTTGACTCAGTGCAAGGCGACTTCTATAAATAGAAATAAAAAGGAAGAAAGAAAAAGACAAAAACACAAGCCACAAGTTAGTTTTTGGTTTTTAGAGAACTTTATGCAATGCATGTCCTAGGGTGCCCCTTTTTAAGAGGGAAACTAGTAATGATGTATCGGCTCACTTTTGGAGATAGGGGGTTTTCCCCTGTATGCAGATACCTTATCGTCAGGTAGGAACCTTCAATCATCTATGCATTCATTCATAAAAATAAAGAAGTACATTAAATTTTGTGTTTGAGATACAAAAAAATTGAAATACATTTTAATAGGGGGAGGGGGAACATTTTCCTTTGGACTTCCACCTATCTACTTTTACAAAAAGAAACCCTAAACTACTCTTGAGTCTTCGGATTCGCCTTCCTTGGATTTGATGTCGAGGAGGTCGTTGAGAGACCTTGTTGATTGATTGCCCCTTGTCTTCTTGGCAATCCTATCTCCATGAGCATAGAGGGATTGGGGCCCCTCTTATGGAATGAATCGAGATGCATGCAATGAGTCCTTAGGGTTACGCGGGAACCCTTAGGGTTTGAGTAGGTTTAATACAAGAGAGAGTAACGTCGGCGTCACTCTCAATGGGTTGATCATATGCATGAGAATGCAGTGACTTGAGTTACTTGGAACTCTTGTCTTGACATGGGATATTGAATGTATGAACATGAATATGCAAAAAGTATAAAGAGAGAAGGTACAATTGAAATAATCATGCATGCATGAACAGTTAGACAGGCATTATAACAGTATAAATACAAGCATTATAACAGCAGGTAAAAATGAAAGTGAGAGCAGTCGCCCTTTCCACCGTGATTTTGAAAACGGTGCTCGTGTCCTAAATCCGGCAGAGGTTCGGCTATGCATGGTGTCTATATGAGTATGAGGTTGAGGGTTGACTAATGCGTCTTAAAAAGGCTTGGTCCCCGGATCTTCAAACCTAGGCCCACTCCCCGAGGTGGTGCCATGATCGGTTAGTGATTCGAGCGGGGGAACCATCAAGAGGCCGTAGGCGAAGAAACTGACACAGCATCTTGCCCACAACCAATATACCGTTCCCCCTTTCTAAGTAAAAAGGACATATCAGGGTATGCAAGTATGCAGAATGCAAGTGCACATGCAGTGTGTGTGTGATTTTTAAAAGTGGAGGAAAGGGCCTAACAACTCCCATTCATCCTGTACATCACATTCATGCAAAGCAGTTAATAAAACTTAAGCAAAAAGCGCACCTACAAAACAAAGATGCAAGTGTTAGTATGTGGATGACAAACAGAATATAAGATAATATGAATAAACGCATGTTTTTTTTTTTGAAAACAATTTTGGAAATTTAGTTTTGAAAGTTTAAAGTGAATAGGATTGAACCAAGTTAATTGAAGACTTTACATGGGTAAAGGGTAAAGAGACATGACTAATGGCCTAACCCTCTAAGTATCCCCAGCGGAGTCGCTAGCTGTCGCGCCCAAATTTTTCGCACTCGAGGAATACTCCCACAAGCAGGAAAAATGCTGTACTCTCTCGTTAGAACTCACCCTCCTAGAAGAATGAGTGCGACTAGGTTTGAATTGAAAATCTGATTTGAATAAAGGGCTTTTAGAAAAGATTTGGAGTCGCCACCTAACTTGATTAAGGTGAGTTAGGTCACCTAAAAACTAAGAATAATCCGAAGACTACACTTAGGGTTTTTGAAAAACGATTTTGAAAATATCTCCTCGAGAGAGGGTTTTTAAGAAAATAGGTTGTTTGGCAACCTTTGGAAAACATTTAGCCCTTTTTGAAAAATAACTCCTTTTGGTCTTTGAAATCAGTAATCTAGGTTCGGAGGTTGGTTACGTGTAGGGAAGACGCATTAAGCTATCACCCTACTCCGCCATTTCGGTACCTACATGTCAATCTACCCTAGATTCACTTATGAGAGTCTTTTAACTAACTATTGGCCAATCCTATCCACTTTGAAAAACAGTGTTTGAAAACTAACATGATGCATGATATGCAAGTGCAAATTAGGAGAATTGAAAAATAGATTTAGAAATAAATTTGAAAAGAATTTGATTTGAAAATAGATTTGAAGAGATAGAATTGGAATTGGAAAGTTTGAACATTTGGAAATAGAAATTTTGAAATTGGAATTTTGAAAATAGATTGGAATTTGAGATTTGAAAATATGGAGACCACACCCATGAGGGTGGAATTGAAAGTTTGAAAAGTGTTGTGACCGCACTTATGAAGGTTGCCTACATATCCCTTTGGGGGAATCAGGTCAGTTGTAGTTCGGACCGGAGTCCGATTGAAAAGAGATTGATTTGAAGAGAGAGATTGGATTGGAAGAAAGAGATTGAATTGAAAATTAGATTCGATTTAAGATTAGAAGAGGAGATTGGAAATTGAAATTGAGGAGATTGGACTTTGATTTGAAGAAATAGATTTGGACTTGTTTTGAAAAAGAGAAGGTTTGAGAAAACCTAGACTTAGGAAAGAGAAGAGACTTAGGCAAGATTTGACTTGGCTTGGAAGATTTGGAAAGGTTAGATTTTAAGAGATATTCGAATTAGGAAAAGTCTGATTTAAGAAAGTTTCGAATTAGGAAAGTTTCATTTTTAGAAAGTTTTGAATTAGGAAAGTTTTAGGTTTAAGAAAGTTTTCAACTTTAGGAAAGTTTTGAAATGGGAAAGTATTGAATTTAGAAATGTTTTGAATTAAGAAAAGTTTAGTTTGAGAAAGGTTTAGAATTTGGAAAGTTTCAAATTAAGAAAGTTTTGAATTTTGGAATGTTTGAAAAAAGGGAAGTTTTGAATTTGGAAAGTTTTGAAAACAAGGAAGTTTTGAAAATAAGAAAATTTCGTTTTGGGAAAATTTTGAAAAAGGAAAGTTTTCAGTTTAGGAAATGTTTGAATTAAGAAAGTTTTGAGTTTAGAAAAAGTCTTAGATTTGGAAAGATGTTGAAGTTTTGGAAAGTTTAGAATTTGGAAAGATTTAGGGTTAGAAAGATTAAGATTTAGAAAGTTTTAGGGTTTTAGGAAATCTTGAGATTAGGAAAGGTTTGAGTTTAGGAAGAGTTTGAAAACTTAGGTTTGAAAAGTTAAGATTTGAAAGGAGGGTAGAATTAGGAAAGGGTTGAATTAGGAAAGATTTTTGGAAACTTAAAATTTAGGAAAGTGGAGGATTAGGAAGGATTTGAATTAGGAAAGATTTGGATTTGGAAGGGATTGGATTTGGTTTCTAAAAGAAAAGATTTGATTTTGTTTCCAAAAACGGAGGACGGGATCTAGTTTCCTAAACGGGGAGATTTGATTCGGTTTCCTAAAGGGAAGGTAGGATTTGGCAAGGATTTAGAAAATGAGATTCTAGAAACCCTAGTTTTGAAAAATTATAGTTTCGACGTAGAAAATAGGTTTTGGAAACATGTATAGTTTGGATATGAAAACAAGAGGTTTTAGAAACCTAGATTTGGGGCAAAGTTTGAAAATCATGTTTTTGGAAAGAAAATTAGGGTTTCCTAATTGTGGGCTCTAAGGCTTGACTTGGGCTCTAAGAAAAGAGTTTTTGGAAAGTGTGTCTTTGGAAACGAAGGTTTTCTAGAAGGGAATCCTAGGGAGGAATTTTTGGAAAGTGAATTTGAAGAGGGAGTTTTTGGAAAAAGATTTTAAAGAGAATGAGTTTTGAAAAGTGTGTTTTTAGAAACGTAGATTTTAGAAGGAAAATCCTAGAGAGGAAATTTCCAAAAGAAAGATTTTGGAAAGAGAGTTTTTGGAAAGATTTTTGGAGAGAGTTCTTCTAGGAAGGTTTTTGGTTGAAGATTGTTGGAGAGAGTTTTTGAAAAGATTTTTGGGGAACGTTTTTAGAAAGTGGATTTTGAGGAAAAGATTTTGGAGAGGAGTTGAAAAAGAGAGTTTTGAAAAACAGATTTTGGAAGGGAGTTTTTGAAAACAATTTTGAAGAGGAGAGTTTTAGGAAAGTATGTTGAAAAAGAGATTTTTAGGAAGAGATTTTTGAAAAGAGAGTTTTTAGAAGGTATAAAAACGTCTCACTTTCCTAAAGCAATTCTAGCCATAAGAAGGCTAGAACCACTTTTAGGAAAGCGGTTTTAAAAACAATAAGATTTGAAAATATAGACCAAAAAGGTCACTTTTAATGTAACACTTTCCTAAAGTAACCCTAGCCATGGAAATGCTAGAATCACACTAGAATTGTGGTTTTGAAAACAAGTTTTTGAAAAAGAGATTTTAATGCAATTTTGAAAATAAGTTTGAAAACGTTTTGAAAAACAACTTTGAAAACGGTTTTTGGAAGATGCATGACTATGATATGTACAATGCAATTTGGGGTCGTGAACATACAAGGTTAAGGCTTCACTACATAATCAAGGGGGCCGAACCCACGTGGTCTCTGGTTAGGCTAGAAGAAAGCCCCCGACACGGTAACTCTCCAATAGCCCAATCCTACTTATGGACCGGGAATCCCCTTGTTTCAAGCATGCAAAGAAAGGGAGGGAAAGAGATGGGGGATAAAAATATAGAAAACCCAAGTGGGTTAGGAGAGAGAAGAGAGAGGGGGGAAGTGCGAAAATTGAAATAGAAAGCCTACCGTATGTCTTCTTTATTTTGCGCACCTTGCTTGTCTTCAATCTTCAGTCTTTGGTTTTTGTCTTGATCTTTACCTTCAGTCTTCAAGAGTTGTCTTCAAGCTTTGGATTGCAACTTTCCAAGTCTTCAAAGGATGGTTGAAGGCTAGTGTATGAGTGTATGGGGGAGTGTATAAGTGTATAGGAGGCTAGGGTTTGTGTAGGGTGGCTAGGGTTTGGAGAACCTAAGGAAACTAGGGTTTTGGAGGTGCTCGAGCGCTGTATATCGAAATTTATGATTTTTAGGTTAAGTTTGCAGACCCCATTCACGTTGAATGAGGCTCTATATTTATAGATGGAGGAATACACTGGCGCTTGTTGCAGTGGCGCCAAGCCAAAATTCCTTCTGGCGCCACTAGGAGTGGCGCCAGGCCAAATATTGGCTTGGCGCCACTACTAGTGGTGCCAGCCAATTAGGAAACTATTAAGGTCAGCAAGCAACGTATCTTTGACTAGATTTGGGCGCCTGTATTAGTGACTACCATGCAATCTTTGGCCTGACTTTACTATGAGTGACTCCTGAAAGTCCGGGAATGATTTGGAGGAGCCAAAAATTACCCGGAAGGTTGAAAAGGAGCAGGAACTCTTAAAATAGTGTCTTGGAGATATTTGATTTAAAAAGTGAGGACAAAATGTGTCGGAAAGGTTGACTGGGCCTGTAGGGGCAAAACGGTCAATCGGACTAGGAAGCTATCGAGGCGAACCCAGACTGTCCCGAAAGAAGACTTGGGATCTGGAAACATTATTTAGAAAGTTCCTAGAGGTTGCTGGTTTGATTTCCAAAGCCGGCGTGGTCGGAAAAGGAGACCGGCCCACCAGGGGCAAAATGGTCATTTTGCACCGGGTTGGCCGGAACTGACTCGGAATGATCCAGAAAGGTAAGGGGAGGTTGAGAACACTATAAAAAGTAGTCTCAGGAGGTTACCGGTTTGATTCCCAGAGCCGGTGTGGTCGGAAAAGGAGACCGGCCCACCAGGGGCAAAATGGTCATTTTGTATTGGGTCGGCCGGAACTGACTCGGAATGATCCGGAAAGATAAAGGAAGGTTGAGAATACTATAAAAAGTATTCTCGGAAAATTATCGGCTTGATACCCAAAGCCGGTGTGGTTCCCGGGGCATTCGGACGCCTAGGGGCAAAATGGTCATCTTGACCGAAAAGTATCGGAAAAGGTCCAAAGGACAGTTTGGTCATTTTTCATCAAAGTGAGTTAACAGACACTGGTGTTGACCTGAGTTTTGAGTGTTTTTGCCACTTTAACGGCGGTCGTCGTGACACAGGGGTTTGTTGCCAATTCCCTATATCGACCTATTTGTGAGTATTTTCGCTACTCTAACGGTTTTGTGAGTAGTTTCGCTACTCGAACCGTCTCGAGGAATAAACTGTCTCGAGAGAGGGATTGGAAAGGGGACTTATCGTCTCCGAAGAGACGTGCCTGGATTGGAACCATCTCGAGGAATAAACTGTCTCGAGAGTGGGATTGGAATTGGGAAGGAAAAGACAATGCCTCTAAGGGTATTTTGGTCATTTTGCCTTTATTTGGGCCTGACAGGCCGCGAAGAGATGGAAAGACAGAATTTGGACCTAGAGAATTGGTTTCGATTGGAATATGCCCACAATGACTTGAAAACAAGTCTGGACGGAGTGTAGACTGTCGAGCGGTCAAAAATGGGGTGCTTACATAGGGCTCGCCATCGGTTTGGTTTCACTGTTCTGCTACATTGATCCTCTCTACAAAGGTTTTGGCATCTCCGCCATGTGGGCTGTTATCACAGTTGTTGTCGTCTTCGAGTTCTTGGTCGGTAAGTTGGAAACTTCATTAGGCTCGTAGTAATAATAAAAAAAAATGCAGTCAGAACTAATAAAAAGAAAAATGCATTAACATTTGCTGTATGTCATTGCTTTTGTTTATAAGTTTTAGTTTAGTTTTTCATTTGTTTTCCATAGCTTATGTCTCGGTTCGAGAGCGGTTTATTCTCACAAGTCATTCATGTTTATATCGTACTATGTGCTGGTTTGATGGTTTTACGAGTTCGTTTAGATATTTTTTGGTACCCTAAAATCTCAAAACACTAAGATTAATAATTAAAATTGTCTTAAAGTGAAAAAAAATACTCCAACTCTTAAACTAATAGCCCAATTTTATTATAATTGATTCTCACATGTTATTTGTGCCTAGTATGTGTAGTGGATTGATTTGTATTATGGTGACATTTTTTCAGGAGCAACACTTGGAAGAGGTTTAAATAGGGGTATTGCGACATTTTTGGCCGGTGGTCTAGGTGTCGGTGCTCATCGCTTAGCTAGTTTTCAGAAGAGAAAATAGGAGCCTGTGGTACTTGGGCTCTTTATCTTCCAACTGGGTAATTTTACATACACAAACAAAATGTTGCTTGAAGCAAATCCAAATATTCTATTTTGATGTCATTGTCAAAATTTCATACCATTTGAACCAAATTTTGTGATGCAGCTGCTGTGGTGACATTTATAAGATTTTTCCCAAAAATGAAAGCCAAATACGACTATGGCCTCTTGATATTTATACTAACATTCTGTCTAATATGCGTGTCTGGCTATCGAGATGATGAGGTTTTAGACATGGCCAACATTAGGTTATCAACAATCCTCATTGGTGGCGCTACGTCTCTGATTATATGCCTTTGTATTTGCCCAATTTGGGCTGGTGATGATGTTCACAATTTGCTTGCTATCAACATGGAAAAGCTTGGAAGCTTGCTAGAAGGTACAATTTCTCATAACTCAGTGGCATTACCAGGAAAATGGATCTAGAGAATATATACGTACGTATGTATAAATAAAACTATGAAAAAAAAATAGAGAATGGATGAATTTATGCAAGTGGAGAGAAAAAACAAGAAGTGATTGGTGTGTGATTAGAAAATTTTGTTATTAAAATTTCTTATTAGTCCTCATGTGAGTTGAAAAAGTTCATCATTCTAGTGAGTTGAAAAAGTTCATCATTCTAATGAATAGTTCATAATTCAACAAATTTCTCGCTTTCGCCAATATACCTGGTGTTTCCTAATTATAATAGTATAGATTTATACTTGAAACAAAAGTGTAAATAATCCCTACTTTCGACCTATGCATCTTCTTGACGTTTTCGCTGTCAACTGTAACATTTACAAGACCGAGTGAACATTACAGGATTTGGATGTGAATTCTTGAAAAGACATGGGGATGGAGAATCTAAGGATGATAAGTGCTTTCTCCAAGAATATAAAGGTGTTCTTAATTCAAAAAGCACTGAAGAATCCTTGGTGAGTTAAAATATCCCAGTGCACATAAACATGCACTTCTTTTTTTGTTCCTTTTTTTTTATTGCTCGAGCTCTGATTAAATTATTTAAATTATCTGATTTTGAAGGTTAATTCTGCAAAATGGGAGCCATGGACGGATTCGGTACCGTCATCCCTGGGAACAATATTTGAAAGTTGGAGCCCTAACTAGGTAATGTGCTTGCCGAATTGAAGCTCTTAATGGCTACCTTGACTCCAAGATCCAGGTATTGAACAGCTTCTATTGTGACAGATTGTATATTTGTATATACAATATTATCTCCATCCAAACAATTTGAACTGTAACAAATATATATCATAGAGATATAGGGAATAAATTAATGCAAAAATTTAGGATGTCGGGTTCGACGGACCCCACGTAGACACTATCAATAGGATTGAATAGGGTTGGCCCTTATACAATTTAATCGATAAAGGTTGAGTGTTCAAATTAAGCATGAGAATTCAATCAACAGGGTTAAAACGTCTTCTATCTTTGGACAATAATATCAACTTGGTGAGCTTGACAATTTTATGCTACTCTTACAGGCGTGGACGAAGCTATCAATAGACCAAGGGAGCCATCGCTTCCTCCCCAAGGTCCAAAAAATTTTCATTAGATATAGTATAAATTAAGGCTAAAAAATTTTAGTATAGTAAAAGGCCCTCCGAATTTTAAAATTTTTATATTTAATATCTTATGCAATTCATATTGTGGTCTAGTTTCATTGCTATTTGGGCTTATTTTTATTTGTTTGTGATTTGTTCTGTCTGTGCCTCAAGTTTTATGCTACTCATATCTAATTAATTGAGATTGAGGGTAAAAAGATGTGGAAAAAATACAAGTTTCTATTTTTTTAAATAGATTGTTTAGACTTGTTTTTATCTTTCTGGTTTCTATTGCGACTACGAAACATGCATAAAACTTCGGAATAAGATAAAAGATGATCTCCTTACAAATGCTTTGATTGTATAAATTGAAAAAAAGTTGCTAAGAAATTTAATGGAGATTCAACCATAGATTTAGTGATATGAAGTGTCGTAAGTGCCACTTTGATTGATAACACACTTCATATATATTAAAAAATTACTTTTTTATGATACCTTGCTGTCATATCTTAATTAGAATTGAATTGATACTATTTTTATTTTGATATATTAAATGTAGCTTGCATTATTAGTTGTTATTTTTTTTATAAAGCTATTCTTGGCCCCTTTGAGACAAATTCCTTGCTTCGTACCTGCTTACAGGTATCACTTGAAGTCCAAGCAAGAATCGAAGAGTCATGCACAAAGATAAGCAAAGAATGTAGCTATGCTTTAGAGGAATTAGCATTATCAATCAAAACAATGACTTGGACATCCTCGGTCAATACCCACAATGCAAACTCAAAAATTGGAGCCAAAAACCTCATAAGCTTGCTCGAAACAAGCTCATGGCCGGACACTGACCTTCTAGAGATCCCCGCTGCTGCCACAGTAGCTTTATTGCTCATTGATGTTGTGGCTTGCACAGAGAAATTGCAAAATGTGTTCATCAACTTGCTTCCATGGCAAACTTCAAGAGCGTGGATGGTGGCGTAAGACCAGAACAACCGTAACTCAGTCGCCAGAGAACAGTACAGCCCTCTTTTAGCATCAAACGACTTCATCATGTGATTATGCTTTATGCTCCATCTCAAGGACCAGCAGAATGAACCCGTCCCTACTATAGCGAGACAAATCTATGTATTCATATATGTTAGTAGCATATAGCCAGTATCCATTTCTAAGGTTCTACACTTCCCTTTTATTTGTACAAGATCAAATAAGTTGGGGGGAAACATTGAGTTTGAACTGATAGGGGCCAAATGAGCTATATAATGTTAACTTCATGCCTTGATTTTGATGATAACAAAACATCATTTCTTTTCTAATGAATTTACTTTATGTATATAAAGTTTTTATTGATTCTATTCACACTTGCTAGAGAATGATTATAATGAAGGATATGATTAGAAGATGGATTTGGAATCTTGATAAATGAGTTTGAATGAATTAGATGATTGATTTGAACTTTCTGAACTACTTGAATTTATGATCGCTTGGAGGTGTGCTTGATTAAAATCAATTAACTAAGCTAATCAATTACGCTCTAATTAAAATCGCATGCATGAAGAGTAAAACAATCACACGATAAACACACGATTTTTGTCGTGAAAACCTAAAATTGAAAAAAATCACTAGACCTAGTCTAGCCCAAGTTCCAAGCACTAAAATCAATCAAACAGTTCACAACGACAACTTACAACTATACCAATTCGAGACCCACGAATCTAAGTTGATACAAATTTGCTTGCATACACCGCAACTCACTGTTCTTCCATGCTTAAACCATGACGAACTCACACCGTGAATCGATGTCTTGACGAACCACCAAGACGAGCTTTTAGAACCTTTAAAGATTTGAAGTTCTTCTTCTTTGTTAAGGAGGCACCACCAACAACTAGGGTTTCATAGGAGCTTTCAAAGATCTTTCAGAATATATTTCAAGCTCTCTAAAACTCTCTTTCCCTTCTAAGAATCAGCCTTTGCTTTATATAGGAGTAAAAAGAGAGTCCAAGCTGAAAAGGAAAGTTTCTAAAATAATTTTGTGGTGCTGGTCGTGGCGAATAAAGAGCTTCAAGGGAGCACCAACAGGTGTCCCTTAAGAACTCCTGTTGTCGGCTGAGGCTGCGGGCGCCAAGGTAGCATGAAGGCAGCACCACGTGCTGTCCATCCTTTGTGGCAGCCTCAAGGGAGCTTCAAGGTAGTGCCAACTTTTGTTGCTTCATTCACTTCTCTAGGTAGCTTCAAGGGTGTGCCAAGATAGCTTCACTCTCTGTCGTTCTTTCATGCATGTCATGGCAGCACCAAGGCAGCTTTAAGAGAGCGCCAACCTGCTGTGATGACTCTTTCATTCTTTGAAGCTTCTTTGGGAATTCCAAACACTCCTTAGCATTTGTTTGAATTGCCATCCCTTTAATAACATAACCATCTAAACATCTAAAGCTATTACAAGTTTTTGACTCACGAATTTAGCCAATAAAACATAAGATCTTACAATCTCCTTATTTGGCAAATCCGTGACAAAAATTAACTCCCAAGAAATAAAATCCAAACCGCCACAAACCTAACTACCCTTACAAGCTCATCCCAATACAATATATAATAAAAGTACAAGGGAAGGTAGATATTAGCAACTACATATATCAATAAACACATTAATTTTCTCCGCCTTTTTGTCACGAGTTGACAAAGGGAGGTGCAAAAATGGTAATAACATTGAGTAAACATGATAATAAAGCAATATAAACAATTATAACCATCACGCAATACAACCAAAGAAACCATTCACAAATAACCATTAATATCCATCCAAAATATGACCAATATCCAAAGAGAACAACCATTCAACAAAAAATAGAGAATTAACACTTCAAGATTAGCTAGATAAAAGATAGGAAGACATAAATCACTAAAACCTAGCATGGAGATCTTAAAGCATGGAGCCAAGTAATGGAAAGAAGACCAGTTAGGATCCAATTGGAAAGTAAAGATTTGCTAGGCATAATCTCCCCCTCAAAAGCAACACTATTTTTTTTAATATAGTAAAGATTGATTCTCAAAGACTAGAGACATGTGGTGGCTTTCACAATTTTGAAAATTGTAGCCCTCTCTGCTAATTGATCTATAGGATGTGTATTTTGATAAACCACAGTAGTAGCTTTTAGACAAGATCAAAGGTAACCCTTTTCAACATGAAGCATTGACACAAAGCCAATAAGCTAGAGAGAGAGATAAATACCAAAAGCATTGTGCATATCTAACCACAGGTAAGTCAAGCATATGAAAGTCTCATGTCATAGACAAGTGGAGAATCTAGAATGATCCCAATTGCAAACAAACCACATAAGACTTAGCACAAGTGCTTACAGTTTGACAGCTAGAAGCATAAAAATTGTCATTAAAGTTATCAGATCATAACTCAATTCGAAGAGCCCACCAAAGACAATCAAGATATATAAGATCATCATAAAAAATTTGAATACAAATATCATGAAGCTCCAAATTCTAAGAATATCTAATGTAAGCATCCAATTTTTGCCCGCTCAGCAATCTTCGGCCAAACCGGACTCACATTCAAGCATCACAACACATTCTAGCCTAGACCAGCTTTCCAGACTCTAGTCCAGTCAATCAGTCATTTTTTGAGCTTGTCTTGCCCACTTGAAGCCAAATGACTAAAATGTTGACGAGGCATCCTATAGTCCAATTCAACTCGGCACGTTCACCGAGAAGATATAGAATTTCTCAAAACGATAAGTCCCTGTCGGCACATCTTTGAGAGGATACAAAGTCCTCGAGATGGAAAGTCCATTCTAAATCTAGACAGGTCAACACTAATACCTGCTAGCCTGTTTTGGTGAAAAATGAGCATATCACCCCTTGCAGGCCTCGCTTGGCACGTGCTTCAAGAAAATATCTAAGCCCTTAGAGCGATAAGTTCACCCCTTCCAGGACTATCCCTAAACAACCAAACATACTCAGAATGTCATTCAAACAAATTTTGGACCAATTCTGGTGACTCCCGGTTAAAATAACCATTTTATCCCTAAGTGCCCTATCGCCCTCGTCGACCACACCAGCTATGGGTATCAAATCGGTAAATCCCCAGGGCACTCTCATGAGTATTCTCAATCTCTAAATGTCATTCTAGCCAAGTCCAGGCCAATCCTCGTGAACCCCAATCAAAATGACCGTTTTGCCCCTGGTGGGTTAGTCATCTTTTAACCACGCCGGCCTTGGGTATCAAACCAGTAATCCCCTAGGATACTCCTAATAGTGTTCCCCACCTTCAAATGCCATTCCAATAGGCTCCAAACCAATTCTAATATTTTCTGGTTCAAATGACCATTTTTTCCCTAACGGGCCAGTCATCCTTTTCAACATACTGTCAAATCGGCAACTCTCGGGAAACTCCCAAGTGCCCCTATCTCTTTTCCAGTTGGGCCCTGCAGCTTGATAATTTTTCAAATCAAACCGAAGCCACTTGTAGTGAAGCTAGGCTAACAAATAGCTTGGAGCCACTCCAAGTGGTGCCCAGATCATTGCCTTGCAGCTCAAGGTCGAATCAAACCATTGAGATCATTTCCATACTACAAGTGACGCCAGGCCAAAAAATGGTTTGGTGCCGCCACTCTGGCCAAATTTTGGATAGGTGTCACTCCTAGTAGTGCAATCTCCTCTGGCTTTACCTATAAATACAAGCCACCCCTAGCGTATTCCAGGTCCGAAAAATTGTGTAAGCACCTCATTTTTGCCCGCTTGGCAATCTCCGGCTCGATCGGACTCACTTTCAAATAACAAAACACATTTAAAGCTAAACTGACCTTCCAAACTCCAGTCCAGTCAACCGGTTGCTTCTTAGGCCTGTCGAATCCACTTGAAGCCAAATGACCAAAATGCCCTTGAGACACCATTCCAGTCTAATTTAATTTGACACGCTCTTTAAGAGACTATCTAAGTCCTCAGAGTGATAAGTCCACCATTTCCAAGTTTGTCCTTAACAATCCAACATGCTCAGAATGCCATTTGAACCAATTCTAGACTGTCACGTCCAGATTTTTTGCACTCGAGGAATACACACACAAGCGGGAAAAATACTGTACTCTCTCGTTAAAACTCATCTTCCTAAAAGAATGAGTGCAACTAGGTTTGAATTAAAAATTGATTTGAATAAAGCGCTTTTGAAAAAAAATTTGGGAGTCGCCACCTAACTTGATTAAAGTGAGTTAGGTCACCTAAAACTAAGTATAATTCAAAGATTACACTTAGGGTATCTGAAAGTGATTTTGAAAATACCTCCTCAAGAGAGGGTTTTTAAGAAAACAGATTGTTTGGCAATCTTGAAAAAATATTTAAGCCCTTTTTGAAAATAACTCCATTTTGGTATTTGAAAACAGTGATTCTAGGTTCAGAGGTTAGTTACGTGTAGGGAAGATGCATTGAGCCATCACCCTACCCCGCCCTTGCAGTACTTACATGTCTATTCACCCTAGATTCAACCATTAGAGTCTTTGATTAATACAAGTCCAAAACTATCCACTTTAGAAAAGAATGTTTAAAAGAATGATGCATGAGATGAAAGTACAAGAAAAAGATTTGATTTGGAAATAGATTTGAAAAGAAGAACTTGATTTGATTTTAGAAGATAGATTTGAAAAGATAGATTCGATTTTGAAAATAAGGTTTTAGAAATTGAAAATAGATTTTTAGAATTGAAGTTTGAAATAGATCATGGAATTGAAAGTTGAAAAAAAAGTTATGACCGCAACCATGAGGGTTGCCTACGTATCCTTTTTGAGGGAATCATTTCAGTCGTAGTTCGGACAAGAGTTCGATAGAAATAGAAGATTTGATTTGAAAAAGGGTTTGATTGAAACTTAGAATAGAATATTGGAATTTAAAATTTGGAATTGAAAAGATTGAACTTTGATTTGGAAAGATAAAAATTTAGGAAACCTAGACTTAAGAAAGATAGGATCTAGAAAGGACTTGAGACTCGAGAGAGATTTGACTTGACTTGAAAAAGTTTTGAGAAAAGATTTAACTCGAATGTTGGACTTGGAATATTAGGGAAGATTGGATTTAGGAAAAATTCGAATTAGGAAAGTTTCAAAATAGGAAAGTTCCGTTTAGGAAAGTTTTCAAATTAGGAAAATTTTGGTTTAGGAAAGTTTTCAAATTAGGAAAGTTTTGATTTGGAAATTGTATGCACCCAATTTTTGCCCGCTCGGCAATCTCTGAGCTGACCAAGCTCACCTTTACACATCACATGCATATTTAGACTCTAAGCGCGCCTTTTTAACTTAAATTTAGTCCACCAGTCGCTTCTCGGGCCCGTAGGGCCCACTTGAAGCTAAATGACCATTTTGTCCATAGGCATTCGAACGCCCCGGGAACCACACCGGCTCTGGGTATCAAACTGGTAACTTCCCAAGAATACTTTTTATAGTATTCTCAACCTTTCTTTATCTTTCCGAATCATTCCGAGTCAGTTCCGGCCAACCCGGTGCGAAATGACCGTTTTGCCCCTGGTGGGCCGGTCACCTTTTCCGACCACACTGGCTCTGGGAATCCAACCGGCAACCATTGGGAACATTCTAAATGATGTTTCCAAATCCCAAGTCTGCTTCCGGGACAATCCGAGTTTGTCCCGGCAGTTTCCCGGTCTGATTGACCATTTTGCCCCTAAAGGCCTGGTCAACCTTTCCGACACATCTCATACTCATTTTTCAAGCCAGATACCTCCGGGACACTATTTTAAGTATTCCTGCTCTTTTCCGACCTTCCGGGTCATTCCCGGCTTCTTCAAATCTTTCCCGGACTTTCCGGAGTCACTCCTAGTGAAGCCAGGCTAAAGATTGCATGGTAGTCACTAGTACAGGCGCCCAAATCTAGTCAAAGATACGTTGCTTGCCGACCTTAAACATTTTTTAAATGGCTGGGGCCACTAGTAGTGGCGTCAAGCCAAAAATTGGCCTGGCGCCACTCCTAGTGGCGCCAGTGTAAATTATGGCCTGGTGCCACTGCAACAGGCGCTAGTGTTGTCTAACCTCTATAAATACAGAGCCTCTTCCAGCGTTTAAAGGATCCACAAATTCAACCTAAAAATCACATATTTCGATATATAGAGCTCGAGCACCTCCAAAACCCTAGCCTCCCTAGGTTTTCCAAACCCTAGCCACCATACACAAACCCTAGCCTCATAAACACTCCTATACATCCCCATACACTCATACACTAGCCTTTCAACCATCCTTTGAAGACTTGAAGAGCTGCAATCCAAAACTTGAAGATAACTCTTGAGGATTGAAGACAAAGATCAAGACAAAGACCGAAGACCGAAGACAAGCAAGGCGCGCAAAATAAAGAAGACATACGGTAGGCTCCCTATTTAAATTTCCACACTTCTCCCCTCTCTCTTCTCTCTCCAACCCACTTGGGTTTTCTCTATTTTAATCCCCCATCTCTTTCCCCCCTTTCTTTGCATGCTTGAAACAAGAGGATTCCCGGTCCATGTGTAGGATTGGGCTATTGGAGAGTGACCGTGTCGGGGGCTTTCTTCTAGTCTAACCAGAGTTCATGTGGGTTCGGCCCTTTTGATTATGTGGTGAAGCCTTAACCTTGTATGTTCACGACCCCAAAATTGTATTGTGCATATCATGATCTTGCATCTTCCAAAATTCATTTTCGAACTCGTTTTCAAAATCGTTTTCAAACTTGTTTTCAAAATTGCATTAAAATCCTCTTTTCTAAAAACTTGTTTTCAAAATCACAATCCTAGGGTGATTCTAGCTTTTCCATGGCTAGGGTTGCTTTAGGAAAGTGTTATATTCAAAGTGACCAATATGGTCCATATTTTCAACCTTTGTTTTCAAAACCACTTTCTTAAAGTGGTTATAGCCTTCTTATGGTTAGAATCGCTTTAGGAAAGTGAGACATTTTCATACCTTCCAAAAGCTTTCTTTTCAAATCTCTTCCTAAAAAAATCTCTTTCAATATACTTTCCTAAAACTCTCCTCTTCAAAATTGTTTTAAAAAACTCCCTTCCCAAAATCTATTTTTCAAAACTCCCTTTTTCAACTCCTTTCCAAAATCCTCTCCCCAAAATCCACTTTCTAAAAACGTTCCCCAAAAATCTTTCCAAAAACTCTCTTCAACAATCTTCAACCAAAAACCTTCCTAGAAGAACTCTCTCCAAAAATCTTTCCAAAAACTCTCTTTCCAAAATCTTCCTTCTAGAAGTTCCCCTCTAGGATTTTCCTTCTAAAATTTACGTTTCTAAAAACACACTTTTCAAAACTCCTTCTCTTTAAAATCTTTTTCCAAAAACTCCCTCTTCAAATTCACTTTCCAAAAATTCCTCCCTAAGATTCCCTTCTAGAAAACCTTCGTTTCCAAAAATGCACTTTCCAAAAATCTTCTTTCCTTAGAGCCCAAATCAAACCCTAGAACCCCCAATTAGGAAACCCTAATTTTCTTCCCAAAAACATAATTTTCGAACTTTGCCCCAAACCTAGGTTTCCAAAACCTCTTGTTTTCACATCCAAACGATACACGTTTCCAAAACCTTTTTTTTTTCTACGTCAAAACTATAATTTTTCAAAACTAGGGTTTCTAGAGTCTCCCTTTCCAAATCCTTGTCAAATCAAATCTTCCCTTTAAGAAACCAAATCAAATATTCCCATTTAGAAAACTAGATCCCGTCCTCCGTTTTTGGAAAGAAAATCAAACCTTCTCTTTTCAAAACAAAATCTAATCCTTTCCTAATCCAACTTTTTCTTAATTCAAATCCTTCCTAAACTTTCACTTTCCTAAACCTTAAGTTTCCAAAATTTGAACATAAAAATCTTTCCTAAATTTTAAAAATCAACTTTCAAATCTTTCCTAATTCGACCATTTGCTAATTCTACCCTCTTTTCAAATTTTAACTTTTCAAACCTAAGTTTTCAAACCTTTCCTAATTTCAAGATTTAATTTCAAGATCTAAAATTCAAACTCTAAAACTTTCTAAATCTTAAACTTTCCTTTTCAAACCTTTCCAAATTCTAAACTTTCCAATTTTCAAAACTTTCCTTTTTCAAACCTTTCTAAATTCTAAACTTTCCTAAACTTCAAATCTTTCCAAATCTAAAATTTTCTAAACTCAAAACTTTCTTATTTTCAAAACTTCCTTGTTTTCTAAACTTTTCCACTTTCAAAACTTCCCTTTTTCAAAACATTCCAAAATTCAAAACTTTCTTAACTTGAAACTTTATAAATTCTAAGCCTTTCTTAAACTAAACTTTTCCTAATTCAAAACATTTATAAATTCAATACTTTCCTATTTCAAAATTTTCCTAAAGTGAAAACTTTCCTAAACCTAAAACTTTCTTAAATTCCAAACTTTCCTAATTTCAAAACTTTCCAAAAATGAAACTTTCCTAATTCGAACCTTTCCTAAATCCAATCTTTCTTAAACTCTTGAGTCTTTCCTAAATCTCATCTTTCTTAAGTCTAGGTTTCTTAAACCTTCATCTTTCTAAAACAAGTCCAAATCTATCTCTTCAAATCAAAGTCCAATCTTCTTAATTTCAATTTTCAATCTCCTTTTCTAATCTCAAATCAAATCCAATTTTCAATTCAATCTCTTTCTTCCAATCCAATCTCTCTCTTCAAATCAATCTCTTTCAATCGGACTCTTGTCCGAACTACGACTGACCTGATTCCCCCAAAGGGATACATAGGCAACCTTCATAGGTGCGGTCACAACACTTTTCAAACTTTCAATTCCACCCTCATGGGTGCGGTCTCCACATTTTTTAAATCTCAAATTCCAATCAATTTTCAAAATTCCAATTTCAAAATTTCCATTTTCAAATTCCTATTTCCAAGTTTTCAAACTTTCCAATTTCAAATTCCATCTCTTCAAATCTATTTTCAAATCAAATTCTTTCTAAATTTATTTCCAAATCTATTTTTCAATTCTCTTAACTTGCACTTGCATATCATGCATCATGTTAGTTTTCAAACATTGTTTTTCAAAGTGGATAGGATTGGACATGGGTTAATTAAAGACTCTCATAGGTGAATCTAGGGTAGATTGACATGTAGGTACCGAAAGGGTGGGGTAGGGTGATAGCTTAGTGCGTCTTCCCTACACGTAACCAACCTCCGAACCTAGATCACTGATTTCAAAGACCAAAAGGAGTTATTTTTCTAAAAAGGGCTAAATGTTTTCCAAAGGTTGCCAAACAACCTGTTTTTCTTAAAAACCCTCTCTTGAGGAGATATTTTCAAAAATCGTTTTCCAAAACCCTAAGTGTAGTTTTCGGATTATGCTTAGTTTTTAGGTGACCTAACTCACCTCAATCAAGTTAGGTGGCGACTCCGAATCTTTTTCAAAAGCCCTTTATTTAAATCCAATTTTTAATTCAAACCTAGTCGCACTCATTTTTCTAGGAGGGTGAGTTCTAACGAGAGAGTACAACATTTTTCCCCCTTGTGGGTGTATTCCTCAAGTGCAAAAAATCTGGGCGCGACAGAAATATTTTGAAATAGGAAAGTTTTGAAAGTTGGAAAGTTTAGAATTTAAGGAAGTTTTGAATTTAGAATGTTTTGACTTAAGAAAGGTTTAACTTAGATAAGGTTTCATTTTTAGAAAGTTTTAACTTAAGGAAGTTTTGAATTTGAAAAGATTTGGAATTTAGAAAGTTTAGAATTTGTAGAAAGATAGAAGTTTGAGTTTTAAAAATTCTTGAAATTAGGAAAGGTTTGAGTTTAAGAAAGATTTGAAGATTTGAATTTGGAAAGGTATGGAATTAGGAAAGGGTTGAATTATGAAAGATTTGGAAGCTTAAAGTTTATGGAAAGAATTAAAAGTTTAAGTTTAGGAAACTTAAGGTTTAGTAAAGTACGAGATTAGGAAGGATTTGAATTAGGAAAGATTTGGATTTGGAAGGATTGAGATTTCTATTTCCTAAAATAAAGGATTGGATTTTATTTCTAAAAGAGATGTTTTGATTTTATTTCCAAAAACGGAGGATTGTATCTAGTTCCCTAAATGAGGAGATTGGAATTGGTTTCCTAAAGAAAATATTGGATTTGGCATGGATTTGGAAGGTGAAGTTTTGAAAATCCTAGATTTGGAAGACTATAGTTTTGATGTAGAAAATAGGTTTTGAAAACTTATGACTTAGTTGTAAGGAAGAAGATTTTGGAAACCTAGGTTTTAAGGCAAGATTGAAAAATCATGTTTTTGGGAAGGAAAATTAGGGTTTCCTAATCATTAGCTTTAGGGTTTGACTTGGGCTTCAAGGAAAGAGATTTTGGAAAGAAGAATTTTTGAAAAGGGAGATTTTTGGAAGGAAATCCTAGAGAGGAGTTTTTAGAAATTGAATTTGAAAAGAGTGTTTTTCGAAAGGGATTTTGGAAAGTAAAACTTTGAGAGAGTTTTTGGAAAGAGAAGTTTTGGCAGGAGATCTTAAAAAGGAGTTTTGGAAAGCGAATTTTGAAAAGAAAGTTTTTGGGAAGGGATTTTGAACAGAGTTTTGGAAAATAGATTTTTGAAGGGATTTTTAGAAAATAATTTTGGAAAAGAATTTTGAAAAAGAGATTGGAGAGAGTTTTTAGAAAGTATGTTGGAAAAGAGATTTTTAGGAGAGATTTGAAAAGAGAATTTTTGGAACGTTCATAAAAATATGTCACTTTCCTAAAGCGAATCTAACCATAAGAAGGCTAGAACCACTTTAGGATAGTGGTTTTGAAAACAACAAGATTTGAAAATATGGACCATATTTGTCACTTTAAATGTAACACTTTCTTAAAGCAACCCTAACCATGGAAATGCTAGAATCACCTTAAGATTGTGATTTTGAAAATAAGTTTTGAAGAAGAAGATTTAACGTAAGTTTTGAAAACGGTTTTGATGCAAGTTTTGAAAACAAGTTTGAAAATGAATTTTGGAGGAATGCAAGATCATGATATGCACAATGCAAGTTGGGGTCGTGAACATACAAGGTTAAGGCTTCACCACGTAATCAAGGGAGTCAAACTCACGTGGTCTCCAGTTAAACTAATAGAAAGCCCCCGACACAGTGACCTTCCATAGCGTGATCCTACACATGAACCAGGAAGTCCCTTGTTTCAGGCATGCAAGAAGGGGGGGGGGGGGGAAAGATGGGGGATTAAAATAGAAGAAATTCCAAGTGGGTTCGAAGAGAGAAGAGAGGGGGGGAGTTGCGTAAACGTAAATAGGAAGCCTACCTTGTGTCTTCTTTATGCACTTTGTTCTTCTTGCTTTGCTTCGGTCTTTGCTTCGCTTTGCGTCAGTCTTCAAGGGCTTGTCTTGATCTTCAGGAGCTTCGGGTTGTAGCAGTTCAAGTCTTCAATGGAGGTTTTGGAGGCTAGTATAGAAGTGTATAGGAGTGTATGTGCATTAGGGTTTGTGTATGGAGGCTAAGGTTTTGGAAAACCTAAAGAAGACTAGGGTTTAGGGAGGCTACAAGCTCTGCATATCGAAGAGGACAATTTTTAGATTGAGTTTACAGACCATTTTCACCCTGGAAGAGACTTTGTATTTATGGAGAGTGGAATGACTTGGCGCCTGTTGCAATGGCGCTAGGCAAAATTTCCTTCCTAGTGGCGCTAGACCAAAATTTGGCTTGGTGCCACTACTAGTGGCGCCAGCCACTTAGGAAAGTTTTAAAGTCGGCAAGCAACGGATCTTTAAAAGATTTAGGTGCCTGTACTAGTGATTGCCATGCAATTTATAGCCTGACTTCATTAGGAGTGACTCCAGAAGGTCCGGGAATGATTTAAAAAGGGCCGGGAATGGCCCGGAAGGCCGGAAAGGGACAGGAACCCTTAGAACAGTGTCTCGGGGGTATTAGACTTGGAAAATGATGACAGGATGTGTTGGAAGGATTGACCGGGCCATTAGGGGAAAAACAGTCAACTAGACCGGAGAACTACCAGGATGGACTCAGAATGTCTCAGAAGAAGGCTCGATGTTTGGTAACATTACTTGGAATATCCCAAGAGGTTACCAGTTTGATCCCGAGAGCCGATGTGGTTCCTGGGGCGCTTGGATGCCTAAGGGCAAAATAGTCATCTTGACTAGAATGTCTCGGAATTGGCCCGAAACTGACTAGAAGGCACCTAATCATACCAGATCGTCTTTAAAACAATCCTGAAAGGGTGGACTTACCATTTTGAGGACTTAGGTACTGTGTTGAGAAACGTGCCAGATATGGCCCTAGGGGGCAGTTTGGTCGTTTTTTACCGAAGTGGGCTAGCAGGCACCGGTGTTGACCTGAGTTTTGAGTGTTTCTGTCACTTTGACGGTGGTCCCATGATATAGGGGTTTGCTGGCAATTCCCTATATTGACCTGTTTACGAGTGTTTCCGCCACTCTGGCAGTTGCGATGTTTATGAGTATTTTCGTTACTTTAACGGGTCATGATCATTCCAGAGACTGCCTAATCTCTGGAAGCTGCTAGGTGGACTTAGCGCTTGAGGAATCAACTTTCTTAAAAGGCTTGCCAAAATAGACATTTCTTCATTAGCGGGCTAGCAGGTGCCAAAGGTAGACCGTTGTACCATCTCGGGGACTTGGGGTCTCGTCCCGGTCAACTGGTTTGAAGGGACTTACCATTCCGAAGAGTTCACTCAGAAACGTGTCGGATTGGATGGTCTTACCAGCTCGAGGAATTAACTTTCTCAAAAGGTGTGCCAGATTTAATTAGAATTGGAATTGGAAAGGGAACTTACCGTCTTCTGAAAGACGTGCCTACTGGAGTTGGACCGAGCAATGCCACCAAGGGCATTTTGGTCATTTTGCCTCTATTTGGGCCCAATGGGCCCGCGAAGCTATTGATTGACGGGATTAGACTTGAAAAATTGCGTTGACTCAGAATATGTCCATATTGACTTGAATACAAGTCTGGACGGACTGGAGATTGCCGAGTGGGAAAAAATGGGTGCTTACATGGACCATTCCGATGGTTCTTAGTTAAAATGAACATTTTACCTTTGGGTGCCCCGATCGCCCTCGTCAACCACACCGGCTCTGGGTATCAAACCAGTAAACCTTCGGGGTGCTCCCACGAATATCCCTAACCTCCAAATCCCTTTCCAGTCAATTTTGAACTCGTTCCGGTGTTTCTTAGTCAAAATGACCATTTTGGCATTAGTGACCTAGCCATCCTGTTGAACCACGCCAGCATATTCGAAGTGGCCATCAAGGTCCACACTAGGGTTTCAAGCCCTAACTTGTTTTCAAAATCACAACCTTAAAGTGATTCTAGCCTTTTTATAGTTAGGGTCGCTTTGGAAAAGTGGCATATTCAAAGAGACCTCCAAAAGCCACATTAGGGTTTTAAGCCCTAAAACACCTCTTTTAAAACTTTATTTTTCTATTTATTTTAAAAGCTCTTTAAATTCCATGTTCAAAGGCCTTTTTCCAAAATTGGTCCAAGAGTTGTCTTCTTAAAGTCGTGGAAGTTCATGCTCTAAGAGTCCCTTAGCTTTGTCCCCTAACATTCATTCTTGCATCCTCGCATTCATTGCATCATAAGATTTCCAAGTCTTTGTTGCATCATGTTTTCAAAAAGTACATAACTCTCTTTAGTTATTTTTAGAAGTGTCATATAAAATCATAAGATTTTCAATTCAATTGAAATAAAGAGAGGCCCTTATTTCCTCTACCATACAGTCAAAAGTAACTTTTGTCAAACCCACTTGAGCTAGTTACTTTTCTTCCAAGAAAACCTCAAGCTAAGTGAGTACCACCCATAAGGGGTCAGAATAAGATAATAAGTGAACAGAGAAGAAAAAAAAAAAGAGGTAATGCAATGCAACAAGAGTGCTCGCTTTTTTATTTTTTTTAATAAAAAAGGTAGAAGTATGGGCTTGCAATGACGAAACACAAAGGCAGAAAACGCAAAAGGAATACAAGCATTGAACTGTCAAAGGTGATCACGGAAAAATCCAAGTAGAATGATAGGTTTGAGCCTCCATCCTCTCTTTCAAAAAGCTTCAAAACTACTGGCCCACATTACAAATCCCTATAAAAGTCCTATTAGATCAAGGTTAAAATTGCCTAGTCCAAATGAGCTCCACTCAATGCCATCATGCCAAGGAAAGCTTTCACGAGCACATATTTAAGGCTTCTCCATAGAAAACAAAAATCAGAGAAAAAAAAAAGCACATTCCCAAGGATATAGTGAAAACCCGAAAGGGCGCCTTAGGTAAAAATGTAAGGATGTGGCAAGATACAAAATTGTTGACCTGGTGAAAATCTGCAAAGGCATCATAGTGCAAAAATGATAGAGCTGGGACTGGTGCAAACTCACATGGGCGCTAGCGGCAAAATAAGCAAAAAAAAAAAAAGGGGGGGGGGGGGGGGGTTTCTCAAACAAAGCTGTCCCAAGGATCTCATAAACAATTAAAAAGTCACAAGGATTCAAGTAAGGCATTCTTACGATCAGCTAAGCGAGTGTTAAAGGAAAACACAGATTCTTTCAAAGGATATACAGGCAAAAATGCATAATTGTTTCCAAAAGGGGTATATTTCCATTAATTTTTTTTATTTAAATGCTTTGTTTGTACTAACTATGTAAGAAAGGGCACCATGCATCATCACAAAAAGCCATCGACAATTGCGTGTGATGAAAACTGAAAAAATAAAGTACTAAAAACACCTCTCTAAATGCAAGGATCAAGGACCCAAAAAGAATCAGGGACGTGGAGCAAAAAAGTAGTGATCCTCATCTTCGTCTGAGGAAGAATCAATCAAGGCCGCAGAAGTAGGATCTACCAACTCATTAATAATAAGAAGGAAGGTACCCGCACCAATGCCAGACGGTCCTGCCAAGTCAACAGGAGGAGGGGCACTAGAGGCTCCCATAACCATGGGAAGGACCTATCCCAGTCATAACCTTGACATCTAAAAAGGAGCTCATCCCTCTCTTGAGCATGGGACTTGTAAGCACCCCATTTTTTCCCGTTCAGCAATTTCCGGCCCGATCGGATTTAGTTTCAAACATTACAATAGATACGAGCCCAGGCCAGCTCTTCTAAACTCCAATCCAATCAACTGGTCACTTCCCAAGCCCGTAAGGCCTAATTAAAGCTGAAAAGACCATATTGCCCTTAAGCACTCCAGGCAGCTTTCTAAGACCGGGCAGTCTCAGGAATCAATGGCATCTAGGTAGCTTTCCGAGACTAGCAGTCTCGAGAACCAACGTCATCCAGGTAACTTCTTGAGATCTGGTGATCTCAGGGACCAACACCTTATCAAATTCCAGGTGGTTCACTTCTGGTGCTTGCTAGCCTACCAATGTAGAATGTCGGTCATCCGATAGCTCTTTGAGACCAGGCGATCTCAGGGACCAACACCACCCTACATGTAATTTTATGAGATTGGGGGATCTCAGGAACCAACACCACCCTATAGGTAGCTCTCTGAGACCAGGCGATCTTAGGGACCAACATTGCACAAGTAGCTTTTCGAGACTGGGTGGTCTCAGGAACTAACACCTAGGTCAACACCGGGGCCTACTAGCCCGACTCAGTGAAAAATGACCAAACCTACCCCTTGGGCCTCCAGACATGTCTTTGAGAAAGTTTAAAATCCCTCAACACGGTGAGTCTACCCTTCCAAAATGTTCTTAGGCAATTAGACATACACAATACGCCATCCTGACCAATTCTAGTCCTGTTCTGGCCAACTTCGGTCACAATAACCATTTTACCCCTAGGCACCCCAACATAATGCAAATCCCTCCAAACAGTGAAAACATCTTCCAAGACTGTCCCTGAACAATCCGGCACACTTAATATGCCACTTCAATTAATCATGACCCTTTTCGTCTAATTTCGGTCAAAATAACTATTTTACCCCTAGTGGCCCGAGCATGCCCCGAAACCATACCAAGCTCTGGATACCAAACTGGCAGATCCTATTGCATGCCCCTGTTCAATCCATGGTGAGCCTCATGACTTTAAAAACTTCTAAGTCAATGAAAGTCCCCTAGAGTGTCTCATAGATACTCCGCTAGGGTTGTCTTTTTCTCCCGATTCCCAGGTTATAACACACCGTAAAATGACTTGAGAAATGCGTAAATCAGGGAATTCCCAAAAGCTTGTCCATAGGTCTTTCCATTGATATGACTCGATTGGATAGATTGCTTCCCAAAACCCCCGATCACATGGCTCAAAAATTGCCACTTTCAATAACCCCTATAGCGTCTCACAGACGCTCCGCCAATATTGTCTTTTTCTCCAATTCTCTAATTATAACGCACTGTCAAATGACTTGAGTATGCGCAAATTATGAAATTCCCAAAAGTATTTCTAAAGCACTTTCCATCGGTATAGTCCAATTGGAGAGATCGCTTCCTGAAGGCCCCGATCGTGTGGCTAAAAAACTCTACTTTTGAACATCCACGGAGCGTATCACAGACACTCCACAAAAGTGTGTTTTCATGCATGCTTCCCGAGGCGATATCTCATTCTTCCGAAGACCTTTCAAGCTCCCCAAAAATTTTTGATTCTTGAGAAACACTAAGAGAACATCGTGTATGTGACCAATTTTCTCGAATCCTTCCTGGATTACACAATTATCGAGGTAAATTTAACACAAAAATTTCTAATGGCGAAGCGTATGCTACATGCGGCCAGATTGTGATTTGATTGATCAAAACTTTGCTTGCTCCCTAAGTTGAGTCAGTACAGAGTGTGCCACGTGGCATTAAAATAATGAAACAGTATTGGCACATGTGGCACATGCACCAGGGTAGAAATTTCCCAAGCGCATGTAGTACATGCGCCAGCCCTCGCCAGTTTGTGTATAAATATAGGCCTCCCCTTCTTCATGTTCCAGAATAAAAAACAGTAGCGAGGCTCTGCAAAAATAGCCGCTAAACTCCGAAATTCTATATACACCTCACCCTCTAAGCACCTAAGTTAGATTCAACCTCTCTCTAGCATATATACTCCACCTACAAAGCCTCCAATGCCATAGAAGAGCCATTTTCAGCCCCTTCAAGAGCCTCTAAGGCCATCCAAGTTCAAGTGAGCTCTTAGCCTACTAGTTTACTTAGGCTATTCTCTATTTTAAACCCCCATCTTCTATCCCCCTTTCTTGTATGTTTGAAACAAGTGAGCTCCTAGTTCATGCCTAGAGGAAAGCTTATGAGAGCCACCGTGTAGGGGGATCTCTCACTAGCCTACTTTAAGATGGCATGACCTTGGAGCATCTTGCAATTTGGTGTGGCCTATAGCCTTGTATGATTTCATGACCCCTCTTTGCATCTGGTTACCATGTTCATGTATTGCATGCTTGGCTCCATTTTCATGTTTATCATCATTTTTCAAAAAATTTCACTTTCTCTATTTCTATATCATTCTCAAATCCCATATTAAAGTGTTTTTCCAAAAAATGGTTCTAAGAGTTAGTCCCTTGAAGCCTAGGTCAAACTCTCAATTTCTACATCCTAGAGAACCCCCCCTTTTAAGTCCCTTGATTTCATTTTTGCATTATCTCATTTTACAATTTTCAAGCTGTATTAAAATGGTTTTCAAATCTTGTATTTCACTTTGATTTTAAAAGTTTTGCTCTTTTGAGTTTTGTGGTTGAAATGGTCCCCATGGAACCTTCCTTTAAGTGGTCTCCTCATTTATTAACCATAGGAACTTTAGCTCACTAGAGTGGATTTTTACACCTCAAAACTGGTTTTCAAAATAACCCTCCTCAAGAAGGGTTCTCAAACTTTCATTCACTTTAATTTGCATAAAAATGACTTCCCCAAACAACCATTTTTATCTTGATGTTTAGAAGTTTTACTCTCTTGAATATTGTGGTTGGAATGGTCCCATGGAGTTCTCTTTGGAGTGATTTCCATCAAATTAATCATATAAACCCTTATTCTTTATAGTGGTTTTCAACATTTTAAAAGTGGTTTTGCAAAACCTCCTTTTCAAAAATAATTTTCAAAGGTTCATTCTCTTTAATTTCCAAGCAAAGAAGTCTTCAAAACTATCTACTCAATATTGATTTTCACAAGTTTTACTCTCTTGAGTTAGTGGTTGAAATGGTTCTAAGGTAACCCTCACTTGAGTGGTTTCCACATACCAACCATATGAACCCAACATTCACTTTTCATAAATGGTTTTCAAAATATACTTTCAAGTTTCATGCACAAAACCACCTTTCCAAAACTAATATGTCAAAACCCTAGTTCAAAATCACCCTTCAAAACCATCTTTCAACCCTAGGTTAACTTCATTCTAGTTGTCCAACCTTGGGTTAACCTAACCCAAGTTAGTTAATACTAGGTCAGCCAAACCTTAGGTTAACCTAACCTTAGTTAGTTAACCCTAGATCGCCTTAACCCTAGGTTAACCTAACCCAAGTTAGTTAACCCTAGGTCACCTTAATCCTAGGTTAATCTAACTCTAGTTAGCTAACCCTAGGTCAATCCAACCGTAGTCCAACTTAACCGGAGTTAGTTAACCCTAGGTCAACCTAACCTAGGTTAGTAAGCTTCAAGACTCCAATTTAAAGACCCCTTTTCAAATAATCTTTCAACTCAAAAAACTATTTTTCATAATATACTTTAAAAAACATCCTACTCTCTTGAGATTTCAAAAATCAACTCTAAAACCTTTTCAAATATTCCTATACTCTATCTTCAAAAATGCTTCCAAGAAGTTCTCTTAAACTTGTCTTAACAAAAATGGGTAGACACTTAACATTTTTCAAAAACTGTTTACAAAATGTTTTCAAGAACTCACAACCCTAAAGTGTCCCTACCCTTTTGATGGTTAGGGATTCCAAGGGAATGTGATACATTCAATACAACCTCTAAGGTTGTCTATATTAGGGTTCCAAAACCCTAAGTGTTTTAAAAAATGATTTCAAACATCACATTCTTGAAGCAACCCTAAACCTTCCATGGGTAGGATTGTTTAAGTGTAAGTGAGATATTCAATAAGGGTTCTATAACCCTAAAATTTTAAAAACCAAAAGGGAAGTCTCTAGCCCCTTTTCCAAGTATGTTTTCAAAACTCATAGCTCAAAAGGAGTTTAATTCTTTAATAACTAACCTCTTTAAGGTGATGAAACATCAAATATACCTTTCATAAGGTATTCAAAAAACTACTTTCAATAGCTTTTCGAAGACACATTTATAAGAGTATTTCCAACCCAAACTCTACCTCCAAAATTTTCAAAACAAGACTTCAAAACATTTCCAAAACTCCCTTGAGATAATTTAAAAAACATTTAAAATCATCTTTGAACCCGATTTTGAAAAACACTTCAAGCATCCTAAGTCCTATTTCAAAGACAACTTTCTAAACTCTCAAGTTCTCATTTTCTAAAGACCTCAAAGTATCTTCAAACATTTTCAAAGACCTCAATGTGTCTTCAAAACATTCTAAAGGCCCCAATGTGCTTATTTTCTATCGGGCCCTGGCCCAAACTACAAATTACCTGATTCTCGCCAAATGAGATACGTAGGCAACCTAAAATGGTGCTGTTATAACCTTATTTTCAACCTAAGTTCCCTTTTCAAAATTTTTTATCAATTCAAGATTTCTATTTCAAATCCTTTTAAAACTACCATATTTTCAAACATCTTTTCCAACAGTTGCATCATGCATCATTCATCCAAAAAGTGACGTCCAAACCCATTTTTCAAAATTCTAAAGTGGATATTAAATGGAAATTAGTAACCGGTAATTTAAGTGAGTGAATTAAGGGTGATTAAACATGTAGGTACCGAAAGGGCGGGGTAGGGTGATGATTTTAGAATATCTTCCCTGGACATAACTAACCCCCGGACCATAGATTTCTATTTCGAAAACCAAAATCAGAGTCACATTTTCAAAAGGGCTTTCAAAAGGTTATTAAGACCTCTTTTTTCAAAAACATTCTTAAAAAGGACATTTTCAAAATATTTTTGAAAAACCTAAGTTTAGTCTTCGGATTACACTTAGTTTTTGATGACCTAACACATCTTTAATTTTGTTAGGTGGCGACTCCCATTTTTTCCAAAAAGTCCTTAAAATCAAATCATGTTTTCAAGCTTAATCCTAGTCGCACTCGTCATTCTATAAGAATGAGTTCTGACGAGAGAGTACCGTATTTTTCTTACTTGTGTTTTCTCGGGTGCGAAAAATCAGGGCGCGACATCTAGTAATTCTACTGAGGACACTTAGAGGGTTAGGCCGTTGTCATGTCTCTTTACCCTTCACTCACCCAGAATCTTTAGTTATTTTGTTTAGTTTTATCCACTTTTCAAAATCCAAGTTCCAAAAAAGTTTTTCAAACTCTTAGGTTTGTAAAATCAAACATTATTTTCTAAAAAAAAAATATATCATTACTTGCATTCATTGCTTATATTCATGCTCTTGCATCAACATTTGCTTGCATACTCTTGCATTGCTATCCATATTCATGCTCTTGCATTGAGTTTTTCGAAAAGTTACTAACTTCTTACATTTTCTTTTGTAGGTCGACCTTTGTTCACATTTTATTTTTATGTCATATTAACTGCCATGTATGTGATGAATGAATAGGATGAGATGTGCATTGTTGGGTCCTTTCCTTTATTTTTTGAAAATTCCACACACACTTGGTGCGCTCACTTGCATTTGCATCTATACATAATTACCTGGTTACTACTCTTCTAAATAGAAAGGGGAATAGTATATTAACTGTGGATGGATACTGTGCCAGTTTCTTAGCCTACGATCTCTTGATAGTTTCCCCGCTCGAACCACCAACCAAAGATGGAGTTCACTCTTTTGGGGGTGGATGCTGGAGGTTTGAAGGTTCGGGAATCGAGCTTGTTAAGAAGCATTAGTAAATTCCCAACCTCATGCTTATGTAGCTCCCCATACATAGCTGAACCTCTGCCGGATTTAAGACACGCACGTCAATTTTAAAACCAAGGAGAAAAATGGCGACTGCTTTACTTTCCCTTACATTTTGCTCAATCCATGCTATTATGCTACTCAATTCTTATCGTTATACTATTTATGCATCTTTTTTGCATTATAACTGCTCATGCATCCATATTCATTTCAAGACTAGAGTTCCCAAAGTAACTCCAATCATTGTATCCCCATGCATTTGATTACCCCTAGAGAATGGCCCCAAAACCCTTCTCACTCAAATCAAGCCAACCAAAACTCCAAAGGGTACCAAGTGACCCTAAGGATTTATGGGATACATCAAAATTATCTCATAAAGAGGAGCCCTAATCCCTCTTTGCTCACAGAGATAAGGCTACCAAGAAGATAAGAGGCAATCCGAAATCAAGGTCTCTCACCGACCTCCATAAAAGAAGGTAAATCCAAAGACTCAAGGGTAGTTTAGGATTTTAAATGTAAAAATAGAATAGGCAAAAGTCGCAACGAAAATGTTCCCCTTCCCCTTCAAATGTACTTTCAATTCCATGTACCAAAAAAAAAAATCAAATGCAATAAAACTGTCCTTCCTACTTTCATTGAATGAATACATGAATGTATGAATAAATGAATGAACATGCTCGTATAGGTATAGTATTGCATACAGGGGCAGCCCTTTATCTCTAGACATGAGCTAAAACATCATGCTTAGTCCCCCTCTCAAAGTGGGGGCACCCTTAGGGTATGCATTGCATAAAAATTTTTAATCCAAAGGCACTAACTTCTCCATTTTGTTTTTCTTTTTAAAGTCTCATTGTTTTCTCCCTTGCCTGCAATGGTCAAGAAAACCAAAGGATGAAGCAGGGACAAAAAAAAAGAGAGGGTCTTTTAAAATTGCTCATTTGCTGCCATTATGCTACTCACTTATTCACTACTATTATTCTCATGCATTGATATCTATCCCAGGACAAGAGTTTCAAGAAACTCAAGTTATTGCATTCTCATGCATTCAATCAACCATAGAGAGAAAGGGATAATCCAATTGCATGCTAATCAAACCTACCTAAACCCCTAAAGGTTTCTCCAACCCTAAGGATTCATGGCATGCATCGAACCATATCTCAAGAGAGGCCCAAATCTCTCTCCATCCATGGAGGCGGGATCAGCTAAACAAGGAACATCAACTGGCCCATGCTGAAGAGGTATTGTATTGCATATAGGGGCAAACCCTTCCTCCAAAATGGATTCATCATCATGTCTAGATTCCCTCAACGATGGGACTTCCATAGCATATGCATTGCATAAAATCTTCAACTCCATATACTAATTGCATTTTATTTTTCTTTTCCCAGGTCTAAGAGCACATTTAAACCGATAGAATCCCTCCAACACCCCGCCTAATTCGTAGTTCATGTAAAGCCATGACCTCGACACCATGTTGCAACTTCACTAGACCTCAAATTCCTGAAGCCATCCTCGTGCAATTAGATGACACACACGACAAATTGAGTGTGAGGGACGCCAGTGTAATTCCAAAACCAGTCTGGGGGGTTTATTCTAGAAAAGGGGGATTTCTTCCAAACTCGTCTTTTAACTTTCAATTCCAATTTGATCATGAAAATAACATTATAAGCACCCCATTTTTGACCGCTCGGCGGTCTACAGTCCGTCCAGACTTATATTCAAGTCAATGTGGACATATTTTGAGTCAAATCAACTTTTTAAGTCTAATCCCGCCTATCCATCCCTTCACGGGCCCACCAGGCCCAAATAGAGGCAAAATGACCAAAATACCCTCAGGGGCATTGTTCAGTCCAATTCCAAAACAGGCCCATCTTTTCGAAGACGGTTAGTCCCCTTTCCAAATTCCATTAGGCACGTCTTTCTGAAAATGGTAAGTCCCCTTTCTAATTCCAATAGGTACGTCTTTCCGAAGACGGTAAGTCCCCTTTCCATATTCCAACAGGCATGTCTTTCTGAAGACGGTAAGACCCCTTTCCATATTCCAACAAGCATGTCTTTCAGAAGACGGTAAGACCCATTTCCAATTCCTTTTCCAATTCCAATTCCAATTCCAATCCCTCTCTCGAGAAAGCTGATTCCTCGAGACGGTAAGTCTATCTAATCCAATACGTTTTTCAAAGAAAGTCTCTTCGGAATGGTAGGTCCATTTAAACCTATCGACCGGGACGAGACTCCAAGTCCCCTAGATGGTAGAACGGTCCACCTTTGGCGCCTGCTAGCCCGCCAATGCAGAAATGTCCGTTTTGGCATGCCTTTTGAGAAAGTTGACTTCTCAGGCACTAAGTCCCTTTAGCAGCTTCCCAATATCAGACAGTCTCGGAAATGATCGCAAACTGTCAGAGTAGCGGAGGTATTCGTAAACATCGCAACCGTCGAAGTAGCGGAAATACTCATAAGCAGGTCGATATAGGGAATTGCCAACAAACCCCTGTATGACGAGACCACCATCAGAGTGGCGGAAACACTCAAAACCCAGATTAACACCTGTGCCTGCTAGTCCACTTCGGTGAAAAATGACTAAACTGCCCCTAGGGCCATTTTTCAACACATTTCTCGAGTTAATACCTAAGTCCTCAGAATGGTAAGTCCATCATTCCAAGATTGTCTTAAAAGCAATCCGGAATGATTAGGTGCCTTCTAGTAAGTTTCGGGCCAATTCTGAGGCTTTTCGGTTAAGATGACCATTTTACCCCTAAGCATCCGAACGCCCGGGGGACCACACTGGCTCTGGGTATCAAACCGGTAACCTCCCGGGGATGCTTTTTGTAGTACCCTCAACCTTCATTACCTTTCCAGATCATTCCGAGTCAGTTCCGGTAAACCCGGTGCAAAATGACCGTTTTGCCCCTGGTGGGCCGGTCGCTTTTTCTAACCTCACCGACTCTGGGTATCAAACCGGTAACCTTTGGGAACATTCTAAATAATATTTCCAAATCTTGAGTCTTCTTCCGGGACATTCTGAGTCCATCCCGACAGCTTTTCGACCCGATTGACCGTTTTGTCCCTAATGGCCCGGTCAACCCTTTCGACAATTCTTGTCAACCTTTTTCAAGTCCAGTACCCTCGGGACCCTATTCTAAGGGTTCCTGTCCTTTTCCGGCCTTTCAGGTCATTCTTGGTCCTTTAAATGCTTCCCGGACCTTCCGGAGTTACTCCTAGTGAAGCTAGGCTAAAAATTGCATGGTAGTCACTAGTACAGGCGCCCTAATCTTCTCAAGATACGTTGCTTGCTGACCTTAAAACTTTCCTAACTGGCTAGTGCCACTGCAACAGGCGCTAGGTCATTCCTTTATCTATAAATACAGAGCCTCCTTCAGAGTGAAAGGGGTCCGTAAACTTAGTCTAAAAACCCTACTTTTCGATGTACAGAGCTCTTAGCCTCTCTAAACCCTAGTCTCCTTAGGTTTTCCAAACCCTAGCCTCCATACACAAACCCTAGCCTCCTATACACTCACATACATTTCTATATGCTCATACACTAGCCTACAAAGCCTCATTTGAAGACTTGAAGTGCTGCAATATGAAGTTTTGAAGATTGAAGACAAACTCTTGAAGATTGAAGTGAAGACCGAAGTAAGACAAGGAAAGCAAAGAGCGCAAAGCTAAGCAAAATAAAGAAGACACAAGGTAGGCTTTTTATTTACGTTTACGTATCTTCCCCATCTCTTCTCTCTCCTAACCCACTTGAATTTTCTTCTATTTTAATCCCCCATCTTCTTCCCCCCCTTCTTGCATGCAGGAAACAAAAGAATTCTAGGTCCATGTGTAGGATTAGGCTATTGGAGAGTCACCGTGTCAGGGGCTTTCTTTTAGTCTAACCGGAGACCACATGGGTTCGGCCCCTTTGATTATGTGGTGAAGCCTTTAACCTTGTATGTTCATGACCCTCTTTGCATTGTGCATATCATGATCATGTATTCCTCCAAAGTTTGTTTTAAACTTGTTTTCAAAAGCTTGCATTAACATCGTTTTCAAACTTGTATCAAAATCTTCTTTTTTAAAGCTTGTTTTCAAAACTACAATTCTAAGGTGATTCTAGCTTTTCTATGGCTAGGGTTGTTTTAGGAAAGTGTTACATTTAAAGTGACCAATACGGTCCATATTTTCAAAACATTGTTGTTTTCCAAACCATTATCTTAAAGTGGTTCTAGCCTTCTTATGGTTAGAATCACTTTAGGAAAGTGAGATATTTTGTATACTTTCTAAAAACTCTATTTTCAAATCTCTCCTTTTAAAAATCTCTCTTTCAACATACTTTCTAAAAACTCTCTCCAATCGCCTTCTTTAAATTCCTTTCCAAAATCTCCCTCCAAAAAACTGTTTTCAAAAACTTCCTTTTCAACTCCTTTCAAAATACTCTCTTCAAAATTCCTTCCTAAAAACACTCCATAAGTTTCCTTCTTAGAAAACTCTCTCCCTAAATCTCCTTCCTAAAAACTCTTTCCTAAAAGCTTCTTTCTAAAACTCCTCACTAGGATTTCTTTCCAAAAAGTCTCTCTTTTCAAAATTCACTCTCTAGAAACTCCTCTCTAGGATTTCCTTAAAAAAATCTCTCTTTCTAAAAACTCTTTCCTTAGAGCCTAAGTTAAATCCTAGAACCCACGTTTAGAAAACCCCAATTTTCCTTCCCAAAAACATGATTTCCAATCTCTTATTTTGGCCTCAAAATCTAGGTTTCCAAAACCTCTTGTTTTCTACATCAAAATTATATATATTTTCAAACCTCTTTTCTACGTCAAAACTATAGTCTTCCCAAAACTAGGATTTCTAAAAACTCCATCTTTCCAAATTCATGTCAAATCCAATCTTCCCTTTAGGAAACCAAATCCAATATTTCCTTTAGGAAACTAAATCCAATCTCCCCATTTAGGAAACTAGATCCTATCATCCGTTTTTGAAAACAAAATCACACCATCTCTTTTTAGAAACAAAATCCAATCCCTTGTTTTAGGAAATAGGAATCTCAATCCTTCCTAATCTAAATCTTTCCTAATTCAACTCTTTCCTAATTTCCTACATTTCTAAACCATAAGTTTCCTAAAACTTTCAAATCTCTCCTTAAACGTTAAGTTTTAAAACCTTTCTTAATTCCATCCATTTCGAAATCTTAACTTTCTAAATCTTAGTTTTCAAACCCTTCTTAAACTCAAAACCATTCCTAATTTCAAGAATTTCCAAAACTCAAGCTTTAAATCTTTCTAAAATTCTAAACTTCCTTAAACTTCAAATTTTTCCAAATCTAAAACTTTCTAAATTTTAAACTTTCCAACTTTCAAAACTTCCCTATTTCAAAACTTTCCAATTTCAAAACTTTCTTAAAACAAAATGTTTCCTATTTCAAAACTTTCTTAAAATGAAACTTTCCTAATTCGAAAACTTTCCTAAAGCGAAATTTTCCAAAAATGACACTTTCCTATTTTGAAACTTTCCTAAATCGGACCTTTCCTAATTCGAACCTTTTCTAAATCCAATCTTTCTTTGATCTTCCAAATCTAACACTCGAGTCAAATCTTTTCTTAACTCCCAAGTTTTTCCTAAATCCTATCTTTCCTAAGTCTAGGTTTCTTAAACCTCAATCTTTCCAAAACAAGTCCAATCTTCTATTCTAAGTTCAGATCAAATCCTTTTTTAAATCTATTTTCTATCGGACTCTTGTCCGAACTATGACTGACCTGATTCCTCAAAAAGGATACGTAGACAACCCTCATAGGTGCGGTCACGACTCTTTTCAAATCTCCAATTCCATAATCTATTTCCAACCTCCAATTCTAAAGATCTATTTTCAATCCTCAATTTCAATTTCTAAACTTTCTTTCCAATTTTAAACTTCAATTCTTCTTTTCCAAATCTATTTTTCAATTCTCTTTTTCTTGCACTTACATCTCATGCATCATTCTTTCAAAATTGTTTTCCAAAGTGAATAGGATTGAACATTTGTTAGTTGAAGACTCTCATAGGTGAATCTAGGGTAGATAGACATGTAGGTACCGTAAGGGCAGGGTAGGGTGATGGCTTAGTGCGTGTCTCCTACACGTAACCAACCTCTAAACCTACATCACTATTTTCGAAAGACCAAAATGGAGTTTATTTTCAAAAGGAGCTTAATTATTTTCTAAAGGTTGCCAAATAACATGTTTTTCTAAAAACCCTCTCTTGAGGAAGTATTTTCAAAATTTTTTTCAACAACCCTAAGTGTGGTCTTCGGATTATGCTTAGTTTTTAGGTGACCTAACTCACCTTAATCAAGTTAGGTGGCGACTCCAAATGTTTTCCAAAAGTCCTTTATTCAAATGTATTTTCAATTCAAACTTAGTCGCACTCATTCTTCTAGGAGGGTGAGTTCTAACGAGAGAGTATTGGGGGTGCTGTTGCGGGCATCCAAAAATAAAATCGATACCCGAAAAACAAATATGTAGTAGTGCAAGTAAGGATCGTTCTCACGAAGAGTGTTTAGTCTCGTTTTATGCTATGTGAACAAGGATTGGGGAGTTTAGGATTTAATGAAAGCTATTTTAACAATCACCACTACGAAACAATTCAGATTAAAGTATTGAAATCAATCAAAAGAACAAACCTTGGTCTATGTCAACATCCACCATCGGAATTTACAACTGATCATTGATGCAAACATATCAATTCACACATTGAATATTCACCATCGGAATTATTTTCCTATCTCTCCTTAGTTATAGTTAATTAGAAACAAGCGATCTGATTAACCCTAACTATTAAACACCCCAAGAAAAGCACACGAGGTTTAATCTAGCAGCAGCCTTAAGAATTAGAGAGATCGATGAAACTAAACAACATAAGCACAAGCGGTTGCGTTTAATTTAGTCGAATGCCCTTCCTAAGATATAATAATTCCCAACGCAGTAAATTATTAAATCTCAGTTGCTTCACAAATCAGAGGAATCAAACAATTATGAATTTCATATCTAACTCAGCAGTAGATTGCAATGATTAATAAACTAGTAGGCCTCCTAGCGATTAAACAACACAATCATGAAAATAGGCATAGAACAACATTCGATATTCAAAGCATAAATCAAATAATGAAAACAAATTAGATCTCACAGTTTATTATTAATTCTAAGGTTTTTGTCTCCTTTGACCAAGATTTAAAGTTTAGCCACACCGGGCCATAAAAACAACTCAAATAATGACCTAGAATAATCTAAAAAATGACCAACCCTAGAAACAAAACAGTCCCAGCTTTTATAGGCTTCTGAAAATCTGTAGCTGCGCACGAACGTTCAAACGGATCGGACTACCGTTTGAACGGTAAGTCGAATGCACTTCAAACGGTAAAACTTGCTCTCTGAATCTTTCGAATGCTCTTCGAACCTGGTCTTGACGTGTATTCGTCTGACATAGCGTTCAAACACATCTTCGGACCATTTGAACGCCTCTTCGAACGCTGTGTGTATTTTTAATAAAATTCGTCCCTTTTCAGCTATGATCCTCTTTCTGGGTATTCTATAGCGCGCCCTAAGTCAAAATATAATAATAGTGAGTGCCTTTAGATACCAAATAAGCATAAAAGATTAAACATTATGGGATAAAAATATGATAGTTGCATTCTCATCAACTTCCCCCACACTTAACCTTTGCTCGTCCTCAGGCAAAACTCACACTCACTTTCCTAAGATTTCAAAGTCTTAACAAAGAACAGCTAAACTCTTCAAAACTCATATCATGAACAACATTCTCAAATAACTCACAATCACTTAGCAAGCATTTCCACTTAAAAATGGAGTTAACTGAATATGTAGACCCTCACAGAAATAAACACTCTACTCTCATGTATTTAAAGGGTATGTGTATCACTCAAATTCATTCTAATGGAAATGATCTACCATAGGCTCGCATATCTTCTCATTCTACATCACTAGGATCACATACAAAACATGAATCATAAGGACTTTTCAAGGGTTATAACGGGGCTTAGGATCAATGTGGGAAATATTTGGGAATGTAGATCAAAAGCCATCGAAACTAGTAGAGCAAAAATTAATCAACTTAATTTCAAATATATAAAACATGTAAAACCAATCACTCCATTTAACAGCTTATATCTTTATATAAATTCCATATAAACGGACCCATCTCTTAGAATTTTAGGAGGAATTATGAACATGGATAATTTGTAACATTAAAAGCAATTTCCTCCATCACTTCCCTTCTCTCTTTTTTCTTCCTTTTTCCTCTCTCTTTTTTTTTTTTTTTTCAAAATTACATCAACAATGGAACTCATGAATTGAGAATGAAAACTTTTTCCTTTTCACCAACCATAGCCCTACCACAATTCCGGACACCCCCACACTTATTTCTCGCGCACCCTTAAATATCATAAGGATGAACAATGTTCCACTAGCTCTACGACTTGGGTAAATGCATTATTATTTTTTGGGTTTAAAGCTTGTAATGTGGGTTTACAATAACGACATATCAAGCTCAAAGGAGTTCACAACGGAAAAAATTAATTACAAGGTAGGTTATTTGGCTTATGTAGCTTATAACAAAGATGGCCTTAATCATGTTCATGCTTGCATGTGTCAATATGACCTCAAAGAGAATCAAGGCAAGTTCTAGAGAAACAAATCCAAGGAAAAATGTCTCACATGAAAGAAAATAGTGACTGATATAGATGTGTCAGTTTAAAGGCTCAAAATCTCACCGGCTTTTGTCTATCAAATTCAGTCACTCCAATCTCAAGTAAAATAACTAGACTAATTAATTCTAAGTTGGAAGATTACTTATTCAATCATGTTATGAATTCTTCAACTTAATTGAATCTTGTTATTGTTTTATTATTATTATTATTATTATTATTTTAAACAAATACAAAAACACAACCTAAATCCCCTCGCCCACACTTAAAACTTACATTGTCCCCAATGTAAAGTATAAGGCACAGAAAGGGCAGAGATAACTAATATATAAATGCCAAAATAAGAAAGAAAAATGAACTTCCCTTGGGTTGCCTCCCAAGCAGCACTTTTGTTTATTGTCGTGGGCTCGACTCCATACTTCCTTCTTCAATCCGTATAGGTCGGATCCTCAAGGTCCAATTTCTCCACATTCTTGACTTGGAAACCTTCATAAAATTGCTTAAGTCAATGGCCATTCACCTTGAACACTTTAAAAGTGGCTAAGCTTTGAATTTCAACTGCACCATGAGGAAAAACATTAGTAACAAGAAAAGGTCCAATCCAACGAGAACGCAACTTACCCGGAAACAAACAAAGCTGGGACTGGTATAGAAGAACTTTCTGACCAACTTTAAACTCCTTTCTAGAAATCATTTTGTCATGAAAAGCCTTCGTCTTTTCCTTGTAAACCCTTGCACTCTCATAGGCATCAATGCGAATTTCCTCTAACTCTTGTAATTGCAATTTCCTATGTTCTCCACTTTCATCCATCTTCTCCACTTTCATCCATCTTCATGTTAAAACTCTTGATAGCCCAATAAGCTTTGTGTTCTAGCTCAATTGGAAGGTGGCACGGTTTTTCAAATACCAATCGATAAGGTGACATACCAATAGGCGTTTTATATGCAGTCCTGTGCACCCACAAAGCATCATCCAATCACAAACTCCAATCTTTCCTACTTGGATTGACCATCTTTTCAATGATGGACTTGATCTCTCGATTTGACACTTCCGCTTGTCCACTAGTTTGCGAATGGTATGAAGTTGACACCTTGTGCATTACATGGTACTTTCTCAACAAAGTTGCCACAGTTCGATTGCAAAAGTGAGTACCTCGATCACTTATTAGAGCTCTTGGGATTCTAAACCTGGAGAATATGTTAGATTTGATAAAATCTGCAACAACTTTAGAATCATCAGTCCTGGTGGCTTTAGCTTCCACCCATTTTGAGACATAATCAATAGCAAGCAAGATATAAACATAACTGAAAGATACAGGAAACGGTACCATGAAATTAATGCCCCAAACATAAAAAATTTCACAAAAATAGTATGGAATTTTGTGGCATCTCATTCCTGTGGGATATATTACTTGTCTTTTGACAAGAATCGCATGACTTACAATAAGAATATGAATCTCGAAATAGAGATGGCCAATAGAAACCACATTCTAGCACTTTTTTCGCCTTTCTCTTGGCTCCAAAATGACCTCCACAAGCATAAGAATGACAAAAGGTTAAAATAGACATGATTTCATTTTCAGGCACGCATCTTCTGATTACTTGATCCGCACAATGCTTCCATAAGTATGGATCATCCCACACATAGTATTTGGCATCATTCTTGATCTTATCTTTTTGAGCCTTAAACAAACCAGTAGGTAGTATGTTAGTAACTAAATAATTTACAATATTTGCCTACCAAGGTAATGTCACACTTGCGGAGAACAATTGCTCGTCAGGGAATGTTTCCTGCAAACGAAGTTCATCCTCGACATGAGCTAAACGACTTAAATGATCGACGACACGATTTTCTGTCCCTCTTTTATCTTTGATCTCCAAATCAAATTCACTCAAGAGAAGTATCCACCTAATTAATCTTGGTTTTGCCTCTTTCTTCGTCATCAAATAACGAAGAGCTGCATGATTAGAGTAAACAATGACTTTAGTACCAAGTAAATAAGATCAAAACTTTTCTAAAGCAAAAACAACAGCTAAAAGTTCTTTTTCAGTAGTAGTATAATTTCTATGAGCATCATTCAAAGTTCAGGAAGCATAATAAATGGCATAAGACGCTCTCCCAATTTGTTGACCCAAGACAGTGCCTACTGCATAATCACTTGCGTCGCACATTATCTCGAAAGGAACACTCCAGTCTGGAGGCTGGATAACTGGGGTAGAAGTCAACAATTCCTTTAGCTTATTAAACAACTTTTTACATACTCAATTGAACTCAAAAGCCACGTCCTTTTGTAGTAACGTGCATAAAGGTGATGCTATTTTGAAGAAGTCCTTGATGAATCTTCGGTAAAAACCTACATATCCAAGAAAAGAACGAACTTCCCGCACACTAGTGGAATAAGGTAAAGATTAAATAATGTCAACTTTAGTTTTGTTAACCTCAATTCCTCTAGATGAAACAACATGACCTAACATTATACCTTGTTCAACCATAAAATGACATTTTTCAGAGTTTAACACAAGGTTAGTTTCCATGCATCTTTGAAAAACAAGTGTAAGGTTATGCAAACAATTATCAAAGGAGTCTCCATAAACTGTGAAATCATCCATAAAAACTTCTATGATATGCTGAATATAATCTGAAAATATGCTAACCACACACCTTTGGAAAGTGACGGGGGCGTTGCAAAGACCGAAAGGCATGCGACGATATGCAAAAGTCCCGAGTGGGCATGTAAAAGCTTTCTTTTTTTGATACTCTGGCGCAATTGCAATCCAATTGCTATTCGAAATAGGGTAAATCATTCCAACTTCAAGAGGTTTAAGGATCTCCTTCTTTACTACTTCCATCATGGGTGGGTTCAATCTTCTTTGTGGTTGACGGGAAGGTTTTGCTCCCTCTTCGAGTAGAATACGATGTATGCATGTAGACGGGCTAATTCCTTTAATATCCACAATTGTCCAACCAATAGTCGTCTTATGCTCCTTTAGGACCTGCGCAAGTTTTTCTTCTTATAACTCACAAAGTTTATTGGAGATGATCACCGGTAATGTTCTTCCATCTCCAAGGAACACACTTGAGGTGACTGGGGAGAGGCTTCAAATCTGGAATAGGGGCCTGCAAAACAAAGGGTAAAGGCCTCTCGTTAGAAACTGGTAATGCAGCATAAGGTACGTTACCTAACTGTTGTAACTTTAAAAAATCATTCAGTGCTACAACAGTTTCTTGCAGATCAGTACTCAATGCTAACTCTCCATTCTCTTCCTCAAGATGCTTACTGATGGCAACTTCCAATACATCTTGTCCATCAAGTTCAAAAACTTCATGTGCTAAAGAATCAATCACATCAATAGAATAAACAGGATTATCATCACACGGGTATTTCATGGCATCATAAATATTAAACTTAACAATTTCACCATCAAATTCCATGGTAAATGTGCCACTATGGACATCCATCTTGGTCTTAAATATCTTTAAAAATGGTCTTCCTAACAAAATAAGGGCATTTTGGTCTCCATTTTTCATATCAAGCACATAAAAATCAGCAGGAAAAACCAAATCGTTAACTTGTACAAGAACATCTTCAACTACACCCTTAGGATAAGCATTAGATCTATCAGCCAATTGAATCACAACACCAGTTTTATTCAAAGGTTCAAGTTTTAAAGAAGTATATATAGAATATGGCATGACATTAATAGAAGCTCCTAAATCAATCATGGCCTTCTCAAATCTAGTGTTACCTATTATACAAGGGATAGTAAACATACCTGGATCCTTGCACTTCGCAGGGAGTTTTCTTTGAATAACTACAGAAACATTCTCCCCTACTCGCACCTTCTCACATCCTTTAAGTTTTTGTTTCCTCTTAATTGTACACAATTCTTTAAGGAATTTGGCATAACGAGGTACTTGTTTGATAGCATCTAAAAGTGGAATATTTACCTCGCATCTACGAAAAGTCTCATATAAATCTTTAGTTTGCTCATCTTTTCTAGATTCTGCTAAAGCTTGAGGAAAAGCGGGTACAGGTTTATAATCAGAAAGAGGAAGGAACTTTCGCTTAGGTACGTCATCGTCATTGGAAACGTTCCTGTCTACTATGATATTTTTTTCCTTTTCTTGGTTTGATGGTCTAGGGGCCGCCTTTATTGTGTAAGCACCCCATTTTTTACCACTCGACGGTCTCCACTCCATCCAGACTTGTGTTCAAGTCATTGTGGGCATATTTCAATCCAAATTAACTTTCTAAGTCTAATCCTATCAATTCATCACTTTGTGGGCCCCACCGGGCCCAAATGGAGGCAAAATGACCAAAATGTCCTTAAGGGCATCGCCCTTTCTAATTCCAAATCAGGCTCGTCTTTCCGAAGACGGTAAGTCCTCTTTCCAAATCCAAATCAGGCACGTCTTTCTGAAGATGGTAAGTCCCCTTTGCAATTCCAAATCAGGCACGTCTTTACAAAGATGGTAAGTCCCCTTTCCAACTCCAAATCAGGCACGTCTTTCCGAAGATGGTAAGTCCCCTTTTCAATTCCAAGTCAGGCGCGTCTTTCTGAAGACGGTAAGTCCCCTTTCTAAGTGCAATTCCAATTCCAATCCCTCTCTCGAGATAGTTGATTCCTCGAGACGGTTTGGCATATTTTTCAAAGAAAATCTCTTCGAAACGGTAAGTCCCTTTAAGCCTATTGACCTGGACGAGACCCCAAGTACCCTAGATGGTAGAACGGTCCACCTTTGGTGCCCGCTAGCCCTCCAATGCAGAAATGTCCGTTTAGGCATGCCTTTCGAGAAAGTTGATTCTCAAGCGCTAAGTCCCTTTAGCAGCTTCCTGAGATCAGGCAGTCTCGGGAATGATCGCAAACTGTCGGAGTAGTGAAAATACTCGCAAACATTGCAACCGTCAGAGTAGCGGAAATACTCACAAACAAGTCGATATAGGGAATTGCCAATAAACCCCTGTATCACGCGACTACCGTCAGAGTGACGGAAACACTCAAAACCCAGGTCAACACCAGTGCCTACTAGCCCACTTTGGTGAAAAATGACCAAACTACCCCTAGGGCCATTTTTCGGCACGTTTCTCGGGAACACACCTAAGTCCACAGAATGGTAAGTCCACCCTTCCAAGATTGTCTTAAAGGCAATCCGGCATGATTAGGTGCCTTCTAGTCAGTTTCGGGCCAATTCCGAGACCTTTCGGTCAAATGACTATTTTGCCCCTAGTGGGTCGGTCGCTTTTTCTAACCACACCAGCTCTGGGTATTAAACCAGCAAGCCTTTGGAAACATTCTGAATAATGTTTTCAAATCTTGAGTCTTTTTTCGGGACATTCCGGGTCCATCCCGGCAGCTTTCGGGCCCAATTGACCGTTTTGCCCTAATGGCCCGGTCAATCCTTCCAACATATCCTATCTTCATTTTTCAAGTCAAATACCTCCGGGATACTATTCTAAGTGTTCCGATCCCTTAAATCCTTCCCGGATTTTCCGAAGTCACTCCTTGTGAAGCCAGGCTAAAAATTGCATGGTAGTCACTAGTACAAGCACCCAAATATTCTCAAGATACGTTGCTTGCCGACTTAACAAACTTTCCTAACTCGCTGGTGCCACTACTAGTGGCGCCAAGAGGAATTTTGCCCTGGCGCCACTGCAACAGGCGCTAGACCTATCTCATGTCTATAAATACAAAGCCTCCTCCAACGTGAAAGAGATCCGCAAAATCAGTCTAAAAACCCTAACATTCAATATACAGAGCTCGTACACACCCTAAAGCCTAGCTTCTCTAGGTTTTCCAAACCTTAGCCACCATACACAAACCCTAGCCCCCTATACACATATACACTGGCCTCCAACCCTCCATTGAAGACTTGGATTATTGCAACTTGAAGCTTTCGAAGAGCAAGATAAAACTCTTGAAGATTGAAGCAAAGACCAAAGAAAAAGCAAGAAAAGCAAGGTGTGCAAAGCCAAGCGAAATAAACAAGACATACGATAGGCTTTCTCTTTAAGTTTCTGCATTTCCCCCCCTCTCTTCTCTCTCCTAACCCACTTGGGTTTTCTCTATTTTAATCCCTTATCTCTTTCCCTCCTTTCTTTGTATGCTTGAAACAAGGGGATTCCCGGTCCATGTGTAGGATTAGACTATTGGAGGGTTACCGTGTTGGGGGCTTTCTTTTAGTCTAACCGGAGACCATGTGGGTTTGGCCTCCTTGATTATGTGGTGAAGTCTTAACCTTGTATGTTCACGACCCCAAATTTGCATTGTGCATATCATGATTCTTGCATTCTTTCAAAAGTCGTTTTTAAAGTCGTTTTGAAAATCGTTTTCAAACTTGTTTTCAAAATTGTATCAAAATCTTCTTTTTCAAAACTTATTTTCAAAATCACAATCCTAGGGTGATTCTAGCTTTTTCATGGCTAGGGTTGCTTTAGGAAAGTGCTATATTTGAAGTGACCAACATGGTCCATATTTTCAACTCCGTGTTGTTTTCAAAACCACTTTCTTAAAGTGGTTCTAGTCTTCTTATGGTTAGAATTACTTTAGGAAAGTGAGACGTTTTCATACTTTTCAAAAAACCCTATTTTGAAAAGTCTCTCTTTCTAAAACCCTCTTTCTCAACTTGTTTTCCAAAATTCTCCTTTCCAAAATTGTTTTCAAAGGTTTCCTCCAAAAATCTATTTTTCAAACCTCTCTTTTCAAACTCTTTTTCAAAACACTCTCCTCAAAATTCACTTTCTTAAAAACTCTTTCCAAAAAGCTCCTTCCAAATCCTTGTTTCCAAAACTCTCTCAAAGTTTTACTTTCTAAAAACTTCCTTCCTAAAATTATTTCCAAAATCTTCCTTCTAGGAACTCTTCTCTAGGATTCCCTTCTAAAAATCTTCGTTTCCAAAAATGCACTTTCCAAAAATCCCTTTTCTTCGTGCCCAAGTCAAGCCCTAGAGCTAACAATTAGGAAATCTTAATTTTCTTTCCAAAAACATGGTTTTCAAACTTGCCTTAAAACTTAGGTTTCTAAAACCTCTTGTTTTCTATATCAAAACTATACATATTGCCAAAACCTATTTTCTACGTCAAAACTATACACTTCCAAAACTAGTGTTTCTAAAACTTCCTTCAAAATCCATGTCAAATCAAATCTTCCCTTTAGAAAACCAAATCCCATCTTCCCGTTTAGGAAACTAGATCCTATCCTCCGTTTTTTGAAACAAAATCAAACCTTCTCTTTTAGAAACAAAATCCAATCTCTTCCTAATCCAAATCTTTCGTAATTCAAATCCTCCCTAATCTTCCACTTTTCTAAATCTTAAGTTTCCAAAACTTGAACTTAAAAATCTTTCCTAAATTTTAAAACTCAACTTCCACATCTTTCCTAACTCAACCTTTCTTAATTCCATCCCTTTCCAAATCTTAAATTTCCAAGTCTAAGTTTTCAAATCTTTCCTAAAATTCAAACCTTTCCTAATTTCAAGATTTTCTAAAGCTCAAACTTTAAAACTTTCTAAATCCTAAACTTTCTAAACCCAAATCTTCCTAAACTTCTAAACTTTCCAAAACTTCAAATCTTTCTAAATCTAAAACTTTTCTAAATTCAAAACTTTCTTAATTCAAAAATTTTCTTAAGTTGAAACTTTCTTAATTGAAACCTTTTCTAAATTCAAATCTTTCCTAATTTGAAATATTTCAAAAATTCTAAACTTTCCAAATTCAAGACTTTCTTAAATTGAAACTTTTCAAATTCTAAACCTTTCTTAAACTAAACTTTTCCTAATTCAAAACATTTCTAAATTCGACTCTTTCCTATTTCAACACCTTTCTTAAAATGAAACTTTCTTAATTCAAAACTTTCCTAATTCCAAAACTTTCCTAAGTTGAAACTTTCCTAATGCGAAAACTTTCCTAAACCTGAAACTTTTCTAAAATGACACTTTCCTATTTCAAAACTTTCCTAATCCGAATCTTTCTTAAATTCCAAGCTTTCCTAATCTTCCAAGTCCAATATTCAAGTCAATTCTTTTCTAAAATCTTTCCAAGTTAAATCTAATCTTTCTTTTCTAAGTCCTTAAGTCTAGGTTTCGTAAAACCAAGTTTTCCAAAGTTAAGTCTTTTCAAATCTTCCAATCAAAATTCAATCTCTCAATCTTCCAATCCAATTTCCAACTCAATCTTTTTCTTCCAATCATATCTTCTATTTTTAATCAGACTCTTGTCCGAACTACGACTGACCTGATTACTCCAAAAGGATACGTAGGCAACCCTTATGGGTGCGGTCTCCACATTTTTCAAATTTCAAATTCCACAACATTTTTCAAGTTTCTATTTCCACAAAATCTTTTCAAATCTCATATCTATTTCAAGTTTCCAATTCCAAAAATCTATTTTCAAATTTCTATTTCCAATTTCTAAAACTTTCCAATTTCAAATCTGTCCTTTCAAACCTCTCTTCTAAAATCAAATCAAATTCTTCTTTTCAAATCTATTTCCAAATCAAGTCTCTTTCCTTGCACTTGCATATCATGCATCATGTCTTTTTAAACATTGTTTTCTAAAGTGGATAGGATTGAACATTGGTTAGTTGAAGACTCTCATAGGTGAATCTATGGTAGATTGACATGTAGGTACTGAAAGGGCGGATAGGGTGATGGCTTAGCTCGTCTTCCCTACACGTAACCAACCTTTAAACCTAGGATCACTGATTTCAAAAGACCAAAAGGAGTTATTTTCAAAAAAGGGCTAAATGTTTTCCAAAGGTTGCCAAACAATCTGTTTTCTTAAAAATCCTCTCTTGAGGAGATATTTTCAAAATCGTTTTCCAAAAACCCTAAGTGTAGTCTTCGGATTATTCTTAGTTTTTTTTAGGTGACCTAACTCACCTTAATCAAGTTAGGTGGTGACTCAAAATCTTTTCTAAAAGCCCTTTATTTAAATCTATTTTCAATTCAAACCTAGTCGCACTCATTCTTCTAGAAGGGTGAGTTCTAACGAGAGAGTACAGTGTTTTTCTCGCTTGTGTGTGTATTCCTCGAGTGCAAAAAATCTGGGCGCGACATACTGGAATCTCAATCTCTTTACCACTTCTTAAGACGATTGCACTTGCATTTTCTCTTGGATTTACTACCATCTGAGAGGGTAATTTTCCTGAACTTTGGGCCTCTAGCCGACTAACTGCAGTTGCCATCTGGCTTATCTGATTGTCTAGACTTTGAATACTAGCCTTCGCCTCTTGTTGAAATTGTTTTGTCTCCTGCTGAGATTGTAAAGTATTAGTGGCAAGGGACTTAACAATATCTTCTAAAGACATACCTAAATCAGAAGTTTGGCTCGGTTGTTGTCTAGGGGGGTATGGTTGCTTATATTGTTGGTAGCTTGGACGATTTTGAATCACAGGCTGATTTACTTGTGGGTTCCCATAGCTAAGAATAGGGTGATCCCTCCATCCCACGTTATACGTGTTCGAATATGGATCATACTTTCTTTGCGGTTGTCCAGAAAAACCACCTGCTGCATTCACTTGTTCCATGGGCTCCTCTTGAAGAGTTGGACACATATTGGTTGGATGCCTTGCTACTGAACAGATTCCACAAGCCTTCGTTGTTTGCATATTACCTACAGCCATTTGACGAACAAGAGAAGTTAGACTTGCAATTTGTTGTTCAATGGAGGAAATATTTACCTCACTGACATGCTTGGATGAATGGTCAAGTCTAGTGCCAAATTGTTGAGAATTGGCTGCCATATTTGCAATCAAATTTCTCACGGCCTCGGGAGTTTTATCCACCAAAGCTCCTCCACTAGCAGCATCAATCATACTCCTTTTAGTGGGTAAAAGGCTCTCATAGAAATATTGAATAAGAAGTTGCTCACTAATTTGATGATGGGGACAGCTTGCACATAATTTCTTGAAACACTCCCAGTATTCATGTAGGAACACTCCATTGTGTCGTCTCACACCACAAATTTCTTTTCGAATGTTGGCCACCCTTGAAGCTGGAAAATATTTTTCAAAAAATAATCTTTTCATCTCGTTCCATGTGGTAATACTTCTGGAGGGTAGATAATAGAGCCAATCCTTAGCCGAATCCTTCAAAGAAAACGGGAAAGCTCTTAATTTAATTTGCTCTTCAGTCACTCTCGTGGGTTTCATACTCGTGCATACTATATGAAACTCCGTTAGATGTTTGTAGGGATCTTCATCTGCAAGACCATGAAAAGTGGGCAAGAGATGTATTAATCTAGATTTTAATTCAAAGTTAGTAGGAACATCTAAAGTAGGGAATGTTATGCATTAGGGTTATTGGTTCAGATCAGGTGCAACAAGTTCTTTCAAAGTTTGATTTCCAGCTATGACTTCCTCCTCTTCTGAATCAGAGTCGCTAGCAAATAGGGAATCAAGAGCTGGATCGTTCTCTACAGAATTTCTTCGAGCTTTCCTTCTTGACCTGTGTAAAGTTCTCTCTATTTCTGGATTGCACTGCAAATTACCTTGATTAGAAGATCGAGTTATGCTCATAAACACTCAAGAAAACTCTAACCAACCCTGAAAACAATTCAGAATCAAAATCTAGAGTAATGATATTAATTGAAATATATATATATTTTTTTTGAATGAAATAAAGATCACAAGAAGCACAAAAATTAACTAAAATTACTCCCCAGCAACGGCGCCAAAATTTGGGCGTGCTGTCGCGGGCACCCAAAACTAAAATCGATACCCGAAAAAAAATATGTAGTAGTGCAATTAAGGATCATTCCCACAAAGAGTGTTTAGTCTCGTTTTATGCTATGCGAACAAGGATTGAGGAGTTTAGGATTTAATGAAAGCTATTTTAATAATCACCAATACGAAACAATTCAGATTAAAGTATTGAAATCAATCAAAAGAACAAACCTTAGTCTAGGTCGACATCCACCATTGGAATTTACAACTGATCATCGATGCAAACATATCAATTCACACATTGAATATTCACCGTCGTAATTATTTTCCTATCTCTCCTTAGTTGTAGTTAATCAGAAATAAGCGATCTGATTAACCCTAATTATTAAACACCCCAGGAAAAGCACACGAGGTTTAATCTAGTAGCAGCCTGAAGAATTAGAGAGATCGATGAAACTAAACAACACAAGCACAAACGGTTGCATTTAATTTAGTCGAATGTCCTTCCTAAGTTATAATAATTCCCAACGCAGTAAATCATTTAATCTCAGTTGCTTCACAAATCAGAGGAATCAAACAATTACGGATTTGATATCTAACTCAGCAGTAGATTGCAATGATTAATAAACTAGTAGGCCTTCTAACGATTAAACAACACAATCATGAAAATAGGCATAGAACAACATTTGATACTCAAAACATAAATCGAACAATGAAAACAAATTAAATCTCACAGTTTATTATTAATTCCGATGTTTCTGTCTCCTTGGACCAAGATTCAAAGTTTAGCCACACAGGGCCATGAAAACAACTCAAATAATGACCTAGAATAATCTCAAAAACAACCAACCCCAGAAACAAAATAGTCCCAGCTTTTATAGGCTTCTGAAAATCTGCAGTTGCGCATGAACGTTCGAACGCCCTTGCCACCGTTCGAACGGATCGAACTACCGTTCGAATGGTACGTCGAACGCACTTCGAACAGTAAAACTTGCACTCTGAATCTTTCGAACGCTTTTCGAACCTGGTCTTGACATGTATTCGTCTGACGTAGCGTTCGAACGCATCTTCAGACCGTTCGATCGCCTCTTCGAATGCTGCATGTATTTTTGCTCGAATTCGTCCCTTTTCAGTTAGGATCCTCTTTCTGGGCATTCCATAGTGCCTTAAGTCAAAATATAAGAATAGTGAGTGCCTTTAGGTACCAAATAAGTATAAAAGATTAAACATTACGGGATAAAAATATGATAGTTGCATTCTCATCAAGTACAGTGTTTTTCCCACTTGTGTGTGTATTCCTCGAGTGTGAAAAATCTGGGAGCGACAGCTGGCGACTCCATTGGGGACACTTAGAGGGTTAGGCCATAGTCATGTCTCTTTACCCTTCACCCATGTAGAGTGTTCGATTAACTTGTCCACTTCTATCCACTTTAAATTTTTAAAACCAAAATTTCAAAATTATTTTAAAAAAAAACTTGCATTTATTCATATTATCTTCTATTAAGTTTGCCATCCACTTACTAACTCCTGCATCTTTGTTTTGTAGGTGTGCTTTTTGTTTAAGTTTTATTAACTGCCATGCATGAATGTGATGAACAGGATGAATGGGAGTTGTTGGGCTGTTTCCTCCACTTTCAAAAATCACACACACACATTGCACGTGCACTTGCACATTGCATACTTGCATTTTTACCCTGATATGACCCTTTTAGTTAGAAAGGGGGAACAGTATATTGGTTGTGGGCAAGATGCTGTGTCAGTTTCTTCGCCTACGGCCTCTTGATGGTTCCCCTGCTCAGATCACCAACCGATCATGGCACCACCTTAGGGAGTGGGCCTAGGTTTGAAGATCTGGGGACCGAGCCTTTTCAGGATGCATTAGCCAACCCTCAACCTCATGCTCATATAGACACCATGCATAGTCGAACCTCTGCCAGATTTAAGACACGTGCACCACTTTCCAGAACCATGGAGGAAAGGGCGACTGCTCTTATTTTCATTTATACCTGTCTATTCTTATTGTTATAATGCCTGTCTAACTACTCATACATGCATATGTACTTCAACTATATTCTCTTTCCTTATACTCTATGCATCCATTTTTATGCATTCTATATTTCATGTCAAGACGAGAGTTTCAAGTAACTCAAGTCACTGCATTCTCATGCATATGATCAACCCATTGAGAGCGACACCTAGTTCACTCTCCCTTGTATTAAATCTACCTAAACCCTAAGGGTTCCCACGCAACCCTAAGGACTCATGCCATGTATATCAATTCATTCCATAGGAGGGGCCCCAATCCCTCTACACTCACGGAGATAGGGTTGCCAAGAAGACAAGGGGCAATCGATCAACGAGGTACCTCAGCGACCTCCTCGACATCAAATCCAATGAAGGTGAATCCAAAGATTCAAGAGTAATTTAAGGTCTCCTTTGTAAAATTAGATAGGTGGAACCCCCAAAGGAACATGTTCCCTCTCCCCTTGTTTAAATGTATTTCAATTCTTTTGTATATTAAACTCGAAGTTAAATGTATTTCTTTATTTTTTGCGAATGAGTGTGTGAATAAATGCATGAACGAAGGAAAGGTTCCCAGCTGATAGTAAGATATCTGCATACAGGGACAAAGGCACCTTGCGAAACCCACTTGTCATTACTCCAGAAGGGACAACTTATACCCTAGAAGAACCCGAGTACCAAGACCACTCCTTCCTAACCATGCAATCTCACCAATCTGACATGAACCTAACCATAGAAACCCTACCTAACCTACCTCATTATCACCTTGTCCTTGCTTCATTGTTGGAACCTGAATCTATGGTCGTTGTGGCTAAGCCTGACCCTCAAACCAACATCCAAGGAGGCGTACAACCCAAGCTACCCTTAGTCTTGCCAAAGAAACCAATTGTGCCCATCACCTTACCCGTCCTCACCAACCCTTCACCTATGGTAATTCCTTTGCCCATAAACCTAAGGGTAAATCTTCCCATTGTAACCTAACCACCAATACTCAGTCTTCACAGTGTCCCATGGAATTACCCACCTGATAGGGGCATCGGAGAGCCCGTAACAAAAATAGGAGGGATGACTAGGTCAGGGAGACTCTACACCTCTGCAAAAGTGGGAAGAAAAAGAAAAGGGAAGGATAAAAAGGGAGAATGTTCCAACCAACCGACAGATCAAGAGATATCAAAATTCACCAAAGCTCTAGGAAAGGTCGACTACGACATCATGGAACAACTTAGAAAAGCCCCAGCCCATATTTCGATATTGGGTTTGTTGCTCAATTCTGAAGGGCACCGGGATGCTTTGATAAAGATCCTCAAGGATGCTCATGTGCCTGAGAGTTTCACGCCAGATAACCTACATAATATGGTGAGCCTCATTATGGCCCCAAACATCATTACCTTCTCCAATGACGAGATTCCTGCTGACGGAATAGGCCATACCCGGGCTTTGCATATCGCTGTAAGAACAAGTGGAAAATGGTAGCCAAAGTATTGATAGATAATGGGTCGGCTTTAAATGTGTGCCCGTATTCTACCCTAGAAAGGCTTGGAATGGACCAAACTTACTTGAAAAATAGTGGTATGATCATTCGTGCCTTTGATGGTTCTCGAAGGGAAGCTATAGGGGAAATTGAAATGCCTGTTAAGATAGAACCAGTAACCTTCACAATTAAGTTCTAGGTCTTACACATTTCAACTGTCTACAATTTTCTGTTAGGACAACCCTGGATTCATTCAGCGGGTGCAGTTCCTTCTAGCCTTCATCAGAAAGTCAAGTTCATCGTGGGCTCCAAGTTAATCTCTATTTTTGCTGAAAAAGAATTTGTTGTATACAAAGATGATATCGTTGCATCTAACATTAAACTGCCCTCCTACTTTCAGTCGTTCGAATATATCACTATTGTGCAAAAAGAAGATCAAGTGGAGCCGAAATATTTCCAAAACTCTCAGATGCTAGTGCGTTAATTTAAAGCAAATGGTTTTCATCCTGGGAAAGGCTTAGGGAGATGCTTACAAGGAAGGCTTGAGGTCATAGAAATATTGTCAGCTAAACCCACCTTTGGGCTGGGATATGAACCCACGAGAAAGAAGAAAATAGAAGCAGCGCGGAAGAAGAGGGCTGATAGAAAAGCTGTCATGGAACTCTCGAATCGATTCAAGCAGTTGGATGTGGGGAAAGGAATGTCTACATTAAATAAGAAGAAGAGAAAAGTCTAAGAAGAAGCACCTGGCATGACAGCCGACACTGGAATAACTCAAGGTGGATCCATTCGAGCGATGCTGCCAGGCAAAAATTTGCATAATTAGGCCAGCCAAGACATCATCCGTGCTCGCAAGTTTCGGTACAAAGCTCACTAGAGCGAGATCTCGGAGCAGCTGATTTGCCATAAACAAACTTTGTCCTTTTGATTTACTTGTCTTAACTTTTCAAATTAAAATGGAAAAATACTTTTTATTGTTTGATTCATTGCAACCTATTTTCCACGTCAGGGACCCTTGCATCCGACGCCTTACTCAACTAATCCAGAGAATGCCAATCCTGACAAATGATGACTTTAACACCGAGTTTGACTATCAACAACTGGGAGTTATAGAAGATGTAAATTATTCAGAGGAGGTGCTAGAGGAAATTCGGGAACAAATAGAAAGACATGAGAACCGTAATACCCCAAACATTGAGGAAACATAAACCATTAATTTGGGGAATGAAGGGGATCCAAAAGAACTTAGAATCGGTACTGGCATGGATCAATGACAGCGCAAAGAACTATTGGAATTATTGTGGGCATACTTGGATATTTTCGCTTGGTCCTATCAAAACATGCCCGGGTTGGATGAATCCATTGTGGAGCATAGATTACCTTTAGAACTGCAAATGAAACCCTTTAAGCAAAAATTGAGAAGATTGAAGCTTGAAGATCAAGGAGGAAGTAATTAAATAGTTCTAGGCAGGATTTCTACAAGTAGTAGAGTATCCCTAATGGCTGGCTAATATTGTCCCGGTACCTAAGAAAGACGGCAAGGTGCAGATGTGTATTGATTTCCGAGAGTTCAACAAAGCCAGTCCAAAGGACGACTTTCCTCTCCCACATATAGACTTGCTTGTTGACAACATGGCCGGTCACGGAATGTTTTCTTTCATGGATGGTTTTTCGGGATACAATCATATCAAATTAGCTGGAGTGTATTGTTATAAAGTCATGCCATTCGGACTTTGCAATGCAGGGGCAACTTACCAAAAGGCCATGGTAACTTTATTTTATGATATGATGCACTAGGAAGTAGAAATCTATGTGGATGACATGATCGTCAAGTCCAAACAGCGGAAAGACCACTTGTTCAACCTGCGAAAGGTGTTTGACCGTCTCTGTAAGTATCAACTTAAGCTAAATCCTTCCAAGTGCACCTTTGGAGTATATTCAGGGAAGTTACTAGGGTTTATAGTCAATGAAAAGAGGATAGAGATAGATCCTGCCAAAGTTAAGTTAATTGTGGAAATGCCAACACTGAATGGGGAAAAGGAGGTTCGGTCCTTTCTGGGAAAGTTAAACTTTATCAGCAGATTCATAGCCCAAATGACCCATCTGTGCGAACCTATTTTCAAGCTCCTTAAGAAAGATGCACCGAAAGAGTGGGATGATAATTGTCAAATAGTTTTTGAGAAAATCAAAGGATACCTACGGAATCCTCCTGTCCTGGTGGCGCCAACCTCGGGGCGTCATTTGTTGATGTACATGTCAGTGTTAGATACTTCCATGGGGTGTGTTTTGGGACAACATGATGAAACGGAAAGAAAAGAGCAAGTCATTTACTACCTCAGTAAGAAATTCCTGCCATACGAGACAAAGTATTCAGATCTCGAGAAAACTTACTGCGCGCTAGCCTGGGCAGCTCACAAACTTCAGCATTATATGCTCTATCATACCACCTTCCTCATCTCTCATATGGATCCCCTCAAGTATATATTTGAGAAACCAACCATGTCCAGCAGAATTGCTCGATGGCACATGATCTTGTCAGAATTCGACATCGTGTTCACTATCGGTAAAGCAGTTAAGGGGCAGGTGATAGCTGATTATCAGGCTGAGAACCCTATTGATGATTATCAATCCGTGGAACCCCAATTTCCCGATGAAAATATACTATGCGTTGATGACACTTCTGAAGAACAAGCGGGAGCTGGTTAGAGGATGTATTTCGACGGGGCTACTAACAAAAAGGAGCTGGCATTGGGCCAGTAGTAGTATCAAGAACAGGCAGTCACTATCCTATTGTGGTTAAGCTACAACTTGAACCATGCACCAATAACATCGCCAAATATGAGGCTTGCATTCTGGGACTAAGGCTGGCATTAGAAATTAAAATTGACGAACTGGTTGTTTTCGGCAATTCAGATTTGGTTATTCTGCAATCCAACAACATATAACAAACTCGAGATGCCAAACTCTCCCCATATAATCAACAAGTCAAAGATTTGTGTTAACTATTCAAAAGTGTGGATTTTCATCATGTGCCCCGAGTAGAGAACAGTTTCGCTGACGCCTTAGCTATGTTAGCTGCCGTAATCAAGGTTGACAGGGGCATCGAGATACCCCCTCTATAGATTTTTACCAGGGATATCCCTTTTTATTGCCTGCACACAACCGTTGAGCCCGACGAGCAACCATGGTTCTATGACATCCAGAAGTATATCCAAGTCAGGACATTCCCTGATGAAGCATCACAACGAGATAGAAAGACCATTTATCATTTGGCAGAACATTATTTCATGGCTAGAAATGAGCTTTTCAGGAGATCATGGTTTGGACCTCGAAGATACGTCAATGCCATCGAGGCTAAGGTTATCATGGAGGAAGTGCACGAAGGAGTTTGCGGTCCCCACATGAATGGCCACATGCTTGCAAAGAAAATTCTCTGGACAGAGTATTACTGGTCAACAATGGAGTCAGATTGTATTAGATACGTTCTTCGGTGTCACAAGTGCCAGATACATGGGGATAAGATTAAAGCACCGCCTACTAAGCTCTATTCCATGTCAGCCCCATGGCCTTTTTCTATATGGAGGATAGATATGATTGGCCCTATCACTCCTAAAGCTTCCAATAGCGACCGCTTCATCCTTGTCGCCATTGACTATTTCACTAAATAGGTGGAAGCCGTCTTCTATGTTCATGTTACCAAGAAGGTCGTGGAAAGGTTCATAAAAAATCATATCATTTGCCAGTATGGAATTCCCGAGTCACTCATTACTGACAATGCTTCCAATCTAAATAATGAGTTGATATCAAAGCTGTGCCAAGCATTTCACATTATGCACCAAAATTCGGTCACTTACCGGCCTTAGATGAACGGAGCAGTGGAAGCAGCCAACAAAAACATTAAGAGAATACTCCGAAAGATGATTGACAACTATAGAGATTGGCATGAGAAACTTCCTTTTACATTGATGGCTTACCGAACTACTATGAGGGTTTCCACCAGAAGCACCCCCTTCGAGCTGGTCTACGGCACCTAGGCAGTCATCCTCGTCGAAATTGAGATTCCTTCCCTAAGGATCTTAACAGAAACCAAATTGGATGAAGCCGAATGGATCAAAGATCGGTATGCCCAACTCTGCCTGCTAGATGAGAAGCGGCTAGCCGTAGTTTATCACGCTCAATGCTACAGAAGAGGAATGGCCAGGGCGTTTGATAAGAAGGTATGGCCTCGATCATTCCAACTGGAAGATTTGGTGCTCAAAAAGGTGTTCCCCCATTAGGAGGTAGCGCAGGGGAAATTTGCTCGAAACTATGAATGACCATTCGTGATAAAAAAAGGTCCTGTCTGGAGGAGCTCTCGTTTCAGAGGAAATGAATAGTCAAGAATTCCCTAGTCCGTTGAATTCAGATGATGTCAAACACTACTACATATGATTTCGAAATTTAGACCTTTGGTTTCTGTGCAGAAGCAATAAAATCTACTCTCCTCATTCTCCACTAATCAATAGGGTAGTGTTTCAATGGTAAAGCTCTATGGACTAAACAATTTAATTCTGAGATGACGAGAGGCCCTCGTTTCATTTCCCATACAATTAAAAAATATATATATATATAACCTTTGTCAAACCATTAGAGCCGGTTACTTTCCTTCAGGAACATTCCCTAACAAAGTGATCACGCTAGGTCAAATTAGAAGCACTGGAGATATGCATCAAAAAAAAAAAAAAAATCCTTGAAGTATTACCTTAAGTTCGCACAAACATTGTTGTTAACGTTGTTAGTTCAAAAAAAAAAAAAAACCGGGTGATAAGATGCCCAAAGAAAGATAAGAATACGTAGAAAAAGTGCTATTAGACCAAAAATCATTGACGGTGATCACTAGTAGAATGGTAGGTTTGAGCCTTTTCTTTTTCTTTCAAAAGTAAAAAAAAAAACCCTAAAAGTCCTCTTAGATTAGAGTTGAATTGATTAGTCCAAATGAGCTTACTGAAATATGCTATCGGCTGGAGTATTTAGGAGCTTCTCAACAGAAACCAGAGACCAAGCTAAGGAAAGAGAGAGAAAGAAGAGAAAAAAAATTAAGCGCGTTCCCAAGGATGCGGTGAAAACCCGAAAGGGCGCCGTAGGTAAAAAAGTAGGGATGTGGCAAGATACAAAACTATCGACCCTGGTGAAAACCTGCAAAGGCGCCTTGGTGCAAAAATGACAGAGCTAGGACTGGTGAAAACCCTCACAGGCACTAGTAGTAAAAATAGCACAAAAGAAAAAAAAAAAAGAGGGGGGAAAGAGATTTAGATGTAAGAAATAACCCAAGCTACAGCATTCCCCAAAAATTATATGTATGAAAGCAACAGTGTGAAAGTCAGAAGACATCTCGAAAGGCATTCTCCAACTTAGCCCAGTTAAGGTTAAAGGAAGCAGGGGTTCCTTTTGCAGGACAATCAGTTAGTCAGAGTATCAAACAAAAGGAAGTTATTTTTCATTGAGCTGTGACTTTCATTCAACTTTCCTCAAGTTTGTTGCTATACTAACCATGCATGAAAGCATATCAAAAGTACGGGAGGCCATGAGTTCACAAGATAAAAAGGGGTACAATACTAATCAGAGTATATTTTTCTATAAATGCAGGAATCAATAAATCTAAGAGCGAGGGGCAAAAATATATTGCTCCCCATCATCATCAGAGAAGGAATCCACTAGCCAAGGATCAACTGGCTCGCCAACCGCAAGAGGAGCACTCGAAGAAGTACCAGTTGTAGAAGATCTAAGCTGGGCTCGCTCGTAGTCTGCACACCTGGCCAGAAGCGTATCCCTCTCTCGAGTAAGGGACTCCACAGCCTCCCGCAAAGACTGACTATCCGTCACACCATCCTCCGAGGAAGTGGAACGGTCTAGAGCACCTCGTGGTCGCCTATGTCCCCTCGAGATACTCAACGGTGGGCGATCATGTGTCGATCTGGCTACTGCTAGCTATATCTCCAAAGAAGCTACCTCAACATCCTTCGCTCTAAGCCGGTCATGTAATATCCATATCAACTGGCGGTTTTGCCGCCTGTGATGACGCCCTTGAACAATCATAGCTGTCAAGAAGTCGGTATACCCTACGGGAGGTAGAGAAGTCTCAATGAGAAGATCTCCAAGTCTGCTAGGACCCAGTACATAACGCCGAAGCCAATAATGATAAGTCTCAATCTCAAGGGGCATGACAGAGAATGGATTGTCGTTATCTACGTGAGGAAGCAAAGATCTCCATGTATCCATAACCCTTACCACTAGTGCTATTGGCATCGATGCCTTAAAAACAAGAGTGAACTCAGCTACAGATGCCGAATAAGGGATATCCTGACTCCTACCAAGCTGTCGCAGAACCTGAATCCCGAAGAAGGGGGGCAATGCCTCACAGGCCTGCTAGGGGCATGAAGGCTCTCTCGGAAGGTCAAACTCTCAAGCAATACCTATTAACCAGTCTTGAATACCACCTGACCATGCTTGACCTCATACTCTGAAGGTAGTCAGCCCAGGCCGCAATGGTCCACGGAAGCCTCCCCTTATCTGCCATGACTCTCTGAGATCTCACCAGGGAATGTATATGGTCAAGCTCGAGATACCATGTATGCTAGAATAAAGGGGTAACAAATAAGTGTCCAATTGCCCAGAGCTAGAAGAGAGTAATGCATCCCCGGAAATGAGCATCAACAGTCTGCTGGAATCTTGTAAGACTCACAAAGGTCTCTCCTACAATCATGGGAGCATAGGAATGCCCCTTACGAATCAGGGCCAGCAGTGCACATAGTTGACAGTCAACTAAATCATCTCCTCGTGGGAACACCAAGTAGTTTAGCAAAAGCAAGGCCAGAGCAACCATACGGGAAACATACCAATCCTGGGAAGTGTGCCAATCACTTGAGTGGGCTCGCATACCCGTGGGAAACTCAAAGCGAGAAAAGAGGAACTCTGCTGGGATATAAGGAAACTGGCACAAAGAAGAAGATGAAAGAATTACATGTCTGAGTCCAAGCTAGGACGAGACCACTGTAATACAACCATCCGAAAAGAGGGGTCCTACAATGTCAGCAAAACCATCTCGGAAACCAAGAAGAAACCCATACTCATGAGAGATAGGGGTAAGCTGGCACTCCCCAAAGTGGAAAAGGGATAAGCAAGGCTGCCAAAAGGGAATCACTGCCTCCATCAACCCGGGAATAAGCCGCACTGATAGAAGTGAAGCCACCCGACCAAAGGATCGGCAAAAGATATCCTGCTCATCTAAAGGGTAACTGTCATGTTAAGCCCTCAGCCGACTCAAAATCAAGTTTGCCATCCTGAAAAGGTAAGCCAAAGTAAGAGGTGTTAATATACCGTACATGCAAATATATAATAACAAAATAAAGTACAACAAATAATAAAAATAATAAAAAGATTTCAAATGATAAGTCAAAATGAATTTCCTACACCTTTTGATTTCCCAACTTCAAATCAAATATCAAGGGTTTTCTGTCTTTTTCCTTCAAAAAGATTTTATTTCTAAACCTTTTCCAGCTCTTTCCCTAATTTCTAAAAATTTCAGCAGAGTTTTGTTTAAAAATGGTCCCTACAACACCCATGGCATCAAAACAAAACACAAATCGTGCACTACACAATGTTACAATCACATAACATCAGCACCCCCGCGCACTTTTTAATTTTTTGAGATTTTCAAAACACATGTTTTATTTTTCCAATAAATTAATGATTTTTAAAAATGTCCTAAAATTCCTCAAAAATCATTTCAAATGTTTTCTAAAATATTCCTACATTGTCCAAAATTTTAAACTCTAAAAATTTCATCAATTTCTTGAGTTTTCCCATTTTCCTAATTTTCTAAGTATTTTCCTATTTTTCAAAAAATCAAAAATTCACCAAGTTTTCAAAAAATCACGAAACTTCACACAGTTGTTAAACACATATTTCTAAGGCACATTGCATGAAAATTTAGCCTAAAAACCCAATGCCCAAGCCTGTAGGAACAAATCCCCAATTGTTGTAGAAAATGCTCTTCACATAATCACATAAAATCACTCAAATTCAATCAAACAAGTACCAAAATGCAAAAACAACATCACCATAATGTTCAAAACATATCAAAACATCAATTTCTACTATTCACATGGTTCAAACAATATTCTGCACATCAAAATCAACAGAAATTTGAAAACTCACTTTTTAGAGTTCTCTGGCAAAACCTTCTCTTCCGGCAACTTTTCCGGTGACGTGGTCTCCTTTCGGCAATCACCCGTGGTCTTCAAGAAGTGCTCCTTCAAGGGTCAAGTTAGTTTCCCCACAAACACTCTTAACTTTTCGAAAAACTCTTCAAATGCCGCAAGTATTCAAACCAAAATTTTTCTGGTTTTAATCCCAAGCGTAGCGCCACTAGCAAAGTTGCCAAGCTAAACTTTCCATCGGCGCCACTCCTAGTGGTGCCAGTTTCCAAATTTTGGGCAGTTTTGCACTTTTTTCTCGCCAAAACTCGTTTTCGAAGGCCCTTTTCGGCCCAATATCCATTTTCAAACCCTTGTTGTCGAAAAATTTCCAAAGTTCATCCCTCCGACGGCCTTACGGTCAACATGAGACTCTTAATTTATTATTTTTTGTCTTCGATAAGCAAAGACAGAAAAAAGAGGGGCAGCTGTAAGCACCCCATTTTTGACTACTCGGTGGTCTACAATCCGTCCAGACTTGTATTCAAGTTAATGCGAACATATTTTAAGTCAAATCAACTTTTCAAGTCTAATCCGGTCTATCCATCATTTTGCGGGCCCACAAGGCCCAAATAGAGGCAAAATGACCAAAATGCCCTCAGGGGCATTGTTCGGTCCAATTCCAAAACAGGCGCATCTTTTCGAAGACAATAAGTCCCCTTTCTAAATTCCATCAGGCACGTCTTTTTGAAGATGGTAAGTCCCATTTCTAATTCCAATAGGCACATCTTTCCAAAGACAGTAAGTCCCCTTTCCATATTCCAACAGGCACGTCTTTCTGAAGACGGTAAGACCCCTTTCCATATTCCAATAGGCACGTCTTTCCGAAGACGATAAGATCCCTTTCCAATTCCTTTTCTAATTCTAATTCCAATCCCCTTCTCGAGAAAGCTAATTCCTCGAGACGGTAAGTCTATCCAATCTGGCACGTTTTTCAAAAAAAGTCTCTTCAAAATGGTAGGTCCCTTTAAACCTGTCGATCGGGATGAGACCCTCAGTCCTCTAAATGGTAGAACGGCCCACCTTTGGCGCCTGCTAGCTCGCCAATGCAGAAATGTCTGTTTTGGCATGCCTTCCGAGAAAGTTGACTTCTCAGGTGCTAAGTCCCTTTAGTAGCTTCCCGAGATCAGGTAGTCTCGGGAATGATCGCGAACCGTCAGAGTAGTGGAAGTACTCGTAAACATCGCAACCATCAGAGTAGCAGAAATACTCACAAGCAGGTCGACATAGGAAAGTGCCAACAAACCCCTGTATCACGAGACCGCCGTCAGAGTGGTAAAAACACTCAAAACCCAGGTCAACACCTGTGCTTACTAGTCCACTTTGGTGAAAAATGATCAAACTGCCCCTAGGGCCATTTTTCGGCACATTTCTCGAGATAATACCTAAGCCCTCAGAATGGTAAGTCCATCCTTCCAAGATTGTCTTAAAAATAATCCGGCATGATTAGGTGCCTTCTAGTGAGTTTCGGGCCAATTCCGAGGCTTTCCGGTCAAGATGACCATTTTGCCCCTAGGCATCCGAACGCCCCGGGGACCACACCAGCTCTGGCTATCAAACCAGTAACCTCTCGAGGATGCTTTTTATAATATCCTCGACCTTCATTATCTTTCCGGATCATTCCGAATCAGTTCCGACAAACCCGGTGCGAAATGATTATTTTGCACCTGGTGGGCCGGTTGCTTTTTCCAACCACACCGGCTCTGGGTATCAAACCGGTAACCTTTGGGAACATTCTAAATAATGTTTCCAAATCTTGAGTCTTCTTCCGGGACATTCTGAGTCCATCTCGGTAGCTTTTTGGCCACATTGACCGTTTTACCCCTAATGGCCCGATCAACCCTTTCGACAATTCTTGTCAACCTTTTTCAAGTCCATTACCCTCGGGACCCTATTCTAAGGGTTCCTGTCCTTTTCCGGCCTTTCGGGCCATTCCTGGTCCCTTAAATGATTCTCGAACCTTTCAGAGTCACTCCGAATTAAGCTAGGCTAAAAATTGCATGGTAGTCACTAGTACAGGAGCCCAAATCTTCTCAAGATACGTTGCTTGCTGACCTTAAAACTTTCCTAACTAGCTGGTGCCACTAGTAGTGGTGCCAAGCCAATATTTGGCTTGGCACCACTCCTAATGGCGCTAAAAGCATTTTTGGCCTGGTGCCATTGCAATAGGGGCCAAGTCATTCCTTTGTCTATAAATATAGAGCCTCCTCCAGCATGAAAGGGGTCCGCAAACTCAGTCTAAAAACTCTACTTTTCGATATACAGAGCTCGTAGCCTCTTTAAACCCCAGTCTCCTTAGGTTTTCCAAACCCTAGCCTCCATACACAAACCCTAGCCTCATATACACTCACATACACTTCTATACGCTCATACATTAGCCTCCAAAGCCTCCTTTGAAGACTTGAAGTGCTGCAATCTGAAGCTTTGAAGATTGAAGACAGACACTTGAAGATTGAAGTGAAGACCGAAGCAAGACAAGCAAAGCAAAGCGCGCAAAGCTAAGCAAAATAAAGAAGACGTAGGGTAGGCTTTTTATTTACGTTTACGCATCTTCCCCCTCTCTTCTCTCTCCTAACCCACTTGGTTTTTCTTTTATTTTAATCCCCCATCTTCTTCTCCCCCCCCCCCCCCCCCCCCTCCTTGTATGCTTCGAACAAGGGAATTCCCGGTCCATATGTAGGATTAGGCTATTGGAGAGTTACCGTGTCAGGGGCTTTCTTTTAGTCTAACTGGAGACCATGTGGGTTCGGCCCCCTTGATTATGTGGTGAAACCTTTAACCTTGTATGTTCACAACCCTCTTTGCATTGTGCATATCATGATCTTGCATTCCTCCAAAGTCTGTTTTAAACTTGTTTTCAAAAGCTTGCATTAACATCGTTTTCAAACTTGCATCAAATTTTTTTTTTAAAGCTTGTTTTCAAAACTACAATCCTAAGGTGATTCTAGCTTTTTCATGGCTATGGTTGCTTTAGGAAAGTGTTACATTTAAAGTGACCAATATGGTCCATATTTTCAAAACATTGTTGTTTTCAAAACCACTATCTTAAAGTGGTTCTAACCTTCTTATGCTTAGAATCGCTTTAGGAAAGTGAGATATTTTGTATACTTTCTAAAAACTCTTTTTTCAAATCTCTCCTTTTAAAAACCTCTCTTCCAACATACTTTCCAAAAACTCTCTCCAATCTCCTTCTTTAAATTCCTTTCCAAAATTATTTTCTAAAAACTCCCTCCAAAAAACTGTTTTCAAAAACTTCCTTTTCAACTCCTTTTCAAAACACTCTCTTCAAAATTCCTTTCCTAAAAACACTCCCTAGGTTTCATTCTTAGAAAACTCTCTCCCTAAATCTCTTTCCTAAAAACTCTTTCCTAAAAGCTTCTTTCTAAAACTCCTCTCAAATTCACTTTCTAAAAACTGCTCACTAGGATTTCTTTCCAAAAACTCTCTCTTTTCAAAATTCACTTTCCAGAAACTCCTCTCTAGGATTTCCTTCCAAAAATCTCCCTTTCTAAAAACTCACTTTCTAAGAACTCTTTCCTTAGAGCCTAAGTTAAATCCTAGAACCCACGTTTAGGAAACCCCAATTTTCCTTCCCAAAAACATGATTTCCAATCCCTTATTTTGGCCTCAAAACCTAGGTTTCCAAAACCTCTTGTTTTCTACATAAAAATTATATATGTTTCCAAAACCTCTTTTCTACGTCAAAACTATATTCTTCCCAAAACTAGGATTTCTAAAAACTCCATCTTTCCAAATTCATGTCAAATCCAATCTTCCCTTTAGGAAACCAAATCCAATCTTCCCTTTAGGAAACCAAATCCAATCTTCCCTTTAGGAAACCAAATCCAATCTCCCCATTTAGGAAACTAGATCCTATCCTCCGTTTTTGGAAACAAAATCACACCATCTCTTTTTAGAAACAAAATCCAATCCCTTGTTTTAGGAAATAGGAATCTCAATCCTTTCTCATCTAAATCTTTCCTAATTTCCTACCTTCTTAAACCATAAGTTTCCTAAAACTTTCAAACCTCTCCTTAAACGTTAAGCTTTTAAACCTTTCTTAATTCCATCCATTTCCAAATCTTAACTTCCAAATCTTAGTTTTCAAACCATTCTTAAACTCAAAACCTTTCCTAATTTCAAGAATTTCCAAAACTCAAACTTTGAATCTTTCTAAAATTTTAAAATTCCCTAAACTTCAAATCTTTCCAAATCTAAAACTTTCTAAATTTGAAACTTTGTAAGTTCTAAACTTTCTAACTTTCAAAGCTTCCCTATTTCAAAATATTCCAAATTCAAAACTTTCCAATTTCGAACCTTTCTTAAAATGAAATGTTTCATATTTCAAAACTTTCTTAATCCAACACTTTCCTAAATTGAAACTTTCTTAAAATGAAACTTTCCTTAATTTGAAAACTTTCATAAAGCGAAACTTTTCAAAAATGACACTTTCTTATTTTGAAACTTTCCTAAATCGGATCTTTCCTAATTCGAACATTTCCTAAATCCAATCTTTCTTTGATCTTCCAAATCTAACACTGGAGTCAAATCTTTTCTTAACTCTCAAGTTTTTCCTAAATCCTATCTTTCCTAAGTCTAGGTTTCTTAAACCTCAGTCTTTCCAAAACAAGTCCAATATTCTCAATTCTAATTTTCAATCTTCTATTCTAAGTTCAGATCAAATTCTTTTTCAAATATATTTTCTATCGGACTCTTGTCCGAACTACGACTGACCTGATTCCTCAAAAAGGATACGTAAGCAACCCTCATGGGTGTGGTCATAACTCTTTTCAAATCTCCAATTCCATAATCTATTTCCAACCTCCAATTCTAAAGATCTATTTTCAATCCTCAATTTCAATTTCTAAACTTTCTTTCCAATTTCAACATTCAATTCTTCTTTTCCAAATCTATTTTCCAATTCTCTTTTTCATGCACTTACATCTCATGCATCATTCTTTTAAAAATTGTTTTCTAAAGTGAATAGGATTGAACATTTGTTAGTTGAAGACTCTCATAGGTGAATCTAGGGTAGATAGACATGTAGGTACCACAAGGGCAGGGTAGGGTGATGGCTTAGTGCGTCTTCCATACACGTAACCAACCTCCGAACCTAGATCACTATTTTCGAAAGACCAAAATGGAGTTTATTTTCAAAAGGGGCTTAATTATTTTCTAAAGGTTGCCAAACAACCTGTTTCCCTGAAAACTCTCTCTTGAGGAAGTATTTTGAAAATCGTTTGCAAAAACCCTAAGTGTGGTCTTCAGATTATGCTTAGTTTTTAGGTGTCCTAACTCACCTTAATCAAGTTAGGTGGTGACTCCAAATTTTTTCCAAAAGCCCTTTATTCAAATCTATTTTCAATTCAAATTTAGTCGCACTCATTTTTCTAGGAGGTTGAGTTCTAACGAGAGAGTACAGTGTTTTTTCCGCTTGTGTGTGTATTCCTCGAGTGCAAAAAATCTGGGCGTGACAAACATCATCTAAATGAAAAGAATCCAAAGTTTTCATGTTTATATAATTGTCTCATGCTATTTCATGAATGATGTTTTCTTCTCTAGGAATTTTTCACTCAAAATATTTTACCCTCACTTGGAGGATGGGATAACATAAGCACCATCTTCAGCAGAGACAATATTTGACTTCGAGAAGAGAGGAGAGAGGAATAGGAAGTGCAGAGAAAAGAAAAATACAAAGGGGTGAGAGATGAGAATCAATCACATAGCTTGTTGAAGTCCGAGGAGTGACCCCCAAAGGATGTCCTGGCAAAGCAACAAATAGCTACACCTTCAAAAGGAAGATTAGCGCACATTGGCAAGCCCGGGTTGATTGAATCTTTGAAAAAAATTAGAAAAATCAAAAAGATTTTTGATAGTGTTTGTCCTACACGTGAACAATCACTGGGGCAAATATTCAATTATGAACAAATTGATGTGCATACTTGTTTGAGATTGAATCTTGCGTATATGATCACTTGCATAAATATGAGTCAAAGGTTTTGATGATCTTTACCATATTGGTGATTCATGTTCAACTTAACGCATACTTCTTAAGACATCTTAAAATCTGGAATCCGCCTTATGATCTAGTTTAGCTGATTCTACCATTGTTAAAAATTTACGAATTATCGCACACCTAGATTGACCTTTTGTCGATTCCCTCTCCCATCACTTATGGAAAGGGCTACCAGTGAGTATGAGTGAAGCTACCATTGTTATGTGACAAGAGGAGAAGACTACCTACTCATGTGTGTGAAAGCTGCCATATCTTTATGTTTCAATGTTTCCTAGATCACGCCCAGGGTCTATATTCTCATTTGTCTTTGTGAGGCTCATGCTTACACCAGTACATTGTTACTGATATGGTCTTGATCATCTCACGACCAATTGTGCTTATTTTATGTGATTTCATGCTTATTTTGTGTGGTTTTGTGCTTATTTTGATGTTGATATTTTCAAGCTAAGCTGCCTCTTGATATTTATGAATCTATATTTGTCCTACATTGATTGATCATATCTTTATAAGGCTCCTATAATTTGAAAAGTTCAATGGTTCTACAAAAAAGCTTTGTGGGCTTTCCTGCACTTTTAAATAGCTTTTAAAGTATTCTCAGACTAAGGATGGAAGCTACCTGTTGCTTTTCCAAAAGGTGATGTTAGTCGTCACCAAATCCCAAAAGAAATTCTTAGAAAAAGCCGAGTGGCCTTCCTTTCACCGAATAGAAAAACATAAGAGAGTCAATGGGTTAAATCTCTAAAAATGATGCAAATGCTATCACATCCTGGCAAGAAAAGAGCGAAACTTGAAAGGGGAATCCCAAGAGAAGAACATAAGTTCAAAAGACTGCCTGCTCTTGAGATATAATGCTCATAATTGAACCCGAATCCTAGGGCAACCTCAGAGCATGCATTCATTTTCATCCATTACAAAACATGTGCATTTATCAAAAAGTATGATGTGCATTTAATTTCATTTTTGTATAAGCACGTACATTCATAAAAAAGTATGACATGCATTAAATTTTATTCCATGTATTAAACCTGTGCTCTCATTTCCATAGCTGTATCAACCAGCATGACATGCATTCATTTCAATTCTTGTACAAATCATATCGGTTCATACATTCATCAAAAAGTATGGCATGCATTCAAAATTCCATCTCTATGCATTCATCAAAAAATATGACATGCATTGAATTCCATAAACCTATGCATTTATTAAAAAGGATGACATGCATTCATTTCGATCCCTATGTAAACCCGTGCATTCGTTTATTCATATTTTGGTCTAATCTGTGTATCCATCCATAGGTATAACATACATCGTTCTACTTCCTGTGAAAACTTTAAGCAGCTTAATCTGACCTTTTTCAAACAATGAAGACTGGGGCAACGTCCCACCCTCGACCTCCCTAATCAACTTTGGAAAGCCTGATTCAACTTTCTCAAATCATTAAAACTTGGGCAATGACCCACCCTACACCTCCCATTCAATTTCAAACCAGTCGATCCATTAACAAAAAAACCACCAAAGATGTTTGGCCCTCCAAATCCTTCAAACTTTTCAAAAGAGACCTCACCTCCTCTTGAAACAAACTCAAGACGTTCGACTCTAGATAAGCACAATCCCTCAGAAGATATGTCAGCAAGAATCCTATTATGCCTAGTAAAGCAGAACTCGACAATCAAGCAAACACTGAGTATTCAGATCTTAAGAAATCTTAATCCAAGAGGCCACAAATGTCTCCCCTTCAAGCTCCAAGACAAAAGAATTATAAGCACAGAGTAGTCTCTGATGATTCCTCAAGTTCAACCATCTCTAAAGCTTCAAAGGTAAAGCCAAGGTATAATTCTAACCGAATAGTCTCAAAATCAACTTTTAAAACAAAAGCCCTTACTTTCTTTCAAATCCAAAATTCAGTTTCAAAAGTCCAAGAACTTTCAAGGCTTCGTCTACAAAAACTTTCAAATTTCAAAAACTTTCAAAACTTTTTCTACAAAAGGTTTCAATTCAAAAGATCAAGGCTCTTGCTCTATTTCAAATTCAAAATCAATTTTCAAAAGTCAAATAAGTTTTTCTAAAATTTTCCTTCAAAAAGTTTTTAAGTTTCAAGCCAAAATATATTTTCTAGCCCTCATGTTAAAAAAAAATGAGAATTCCCAAAATTTGAGTTCAAATGAATCCTGTTCATATAGCTTCTACTTTGCTAGGTTTTTGAACTTTTTCCTTCAAAAATTCCTTCTAGGTTTTCCAAACTTTTGCCTTTAAAACGTTTCAACTCAAAATCAATCTCTAGCTTTTCTAAACTTTTTCCTTTAAAAGGTTTTTATTCTAATCAGACTCGAGGGTTTTTAAACATTTTTATTCAAGAAATTTCATTTCAAAAATTATTTTACTAGTTTTCCAAAGCCTTTTCCTTCAAAAAGTTTAATCTCAAAAGCAAAATTTTGAGTTTTCAAACTTTCGCATCAAAAAGCCTAATTTTTAAATATTCTGGTTTTCAATATTTCACCTAAAAATGCCTAATTTTCAAAGATTTTGGGCTTTCAAGCTTTCGCCTCAAAAAGCCTAATTTTCAAAAGATTCGGGTTTTCAAGCTTTCACCTCAAAAAGCCTAATTTTCAAATATTCGGGTTTTCAAGCTTTTACCTTAAAAAGCCCTGTTTTAAAAACTTTTGGGTTTTCGAGCTTCCTCTAAAAAGCAGATTGGGTTTTCAAGCTGTCGCCTCAAAAAGCCTAACTTTAAAAAAATTAGGTTTTTGAGCTTCCTCTGAAAAAGCAGATTAGGTTTCCAAGCTTCCTTCAGAAAAGCAGATTGGGTTTTCAAGCGTCCTCGGAAAAAGCAAATTACGTTTCTGAGCTTTCTCCCTCAAAAGCAAATTGGGTATTGAGCTCCCTCCGAAAAAGAAGATTAAGTTTTCGAGCTTCTTCTGAAAAAGCAAATTGGGTTTCCAAGCTTTTTTTCAAAAAAGAAGATTAGGTTTCTAAGCTTTCTCCTTTAAAAGAAGATATTAACCTTGAACCTCCCCAAAGGAGCAACATTCCACTGGACGGAGCATCAGTTCAGAGAGAATTTGTGTCCAGATATTAGCCTTAAACCTTCCCAAAGGAGTACCATTCCACCAGATGGAATGTTAGTTCGAGATAACTTACTCTCCAAAATTCTTCAACTCCGGTCCCTCCGATTGCCTCGCAATTAACATGGGATCCTTCCTTTTGTTGTTTTCTGTTTTTGACAAGCAAAGACAGAAAAAGAGAAACAGCTATAAGCACCCCATTTTTTCTCGCTCAGCAATCTCCGGTCCAATTGGTTCTAGTTTTTGTTGGCCCAAGAAGGCAACCCAGGAGGGGGCGTGAATTGGGTTTTATAGAATTTATATCAAATAATGCAATTAAAAACAATTTAGGTACCTCAAAAATAATTAATCAAAGTATAAATCAAGCAAGCAAATAATGGAATACAATGCAAACAAGTATAGTGAGAAAATAAGGAAAACCGAGCAAGAAAAGAAGAGCACAAAATTTACAAAGGTTCGGCCAACCTTGCCTATGTCCTCTCTTCTTTAATCATCTCAAAGGTATTCCACTATGTTAAGTCCCCTTACACAGTAGCTAGTTTTGCTACAAGTGCCCAACTCACTCTTACAAAAACTCTTTCCCAAGCTTTCAAAATCCAAGTGATTTTGTCCAAGCTTCACTCAAACTTACAAGTGATTTTGTCCAAGCATTACTCAAACTTACAAATGTTTTTGCCCAAGAACACTTAAACTCACAGGTTTACAAACCCACCTAAGTGAAATGAATAAAGGTTATACAAAGGATAACTCTCTTAATGAGTAGATGAACAAGTATAGCTAGATAAATAACCTAAAACACTCAGCAAAAAGATGTAGCAGTTAGCGCACAGAAAATTTCCAACTTCAAGCACTTGATTTAGTAGATATAATCACTCTATGTTGTATTTAGAAGCTGTGGGGATCTTGTATTTAAAGCCTTGGATCGATTCTAGCCGTTGGTAGTGGATGTGAGACCATTTGATGCAAAAAGGGTAGAGTATAACGTTAAAAAATAGAGTCGTTGCTGTTAGGGAGTTGACTCTTTTAGATGAGGGGTCGACTCTTGACTAGTAGGGGTTGACTCTTTGGTCTAAATCTGCAGAGTCAACTCTCTATCTCAATGAGTTGACTCTTGAGGAGTGATTGGTCGACTCTTTTGAGCGGTCTTTAGAAATTTTAGGCTTTGTCTGAATGAGTAGACTCCTGAATGATAAGAGGTCGACTCTTTTGAGTCCTCAGTAGCTTTTTAAGGCTCTGTCTTGATGAGTCAACTCCTAAACTTTGAGCAGTCGACTCTTTGCATCAGAAAACTTGTTTTTGCAGGTTTTGTTCATTCTTCTCCCAAGTCTCCTATCTTTTCGAGAATCATCCAAACTAGCTTTCTAAAGCTTGAAAACACTTTTTCAAGGCATGTTGACTTCAAGAACATCTTTAATCCTTTTCTAGATGAATTAACTTCATTTTGATTACTTGTAGAGCTCTTCAGTCATCATTGTTTCATCCATTTATCCACGTCTTTTTCAAGATCTTTAAGAGAGCTTCCAAGACTTAAGATCATTATATTTCAACTGATCTTCTATGCTTATTTGAACATCTTCAATCTCTTTACTTGATCTTCATCAACTTGTCTAGGATTCTTCAATCAATATAACTTCTTCCATCTATTCAAGAGTTCAACATAATCTTTAATGAAGCTTCTAAGTCTTGGGATTTCTTATCAATGGGTCTTCATTACTTTTGAATATGTTCAATATAGAAAATATAAGCTCTTGTTGCTGATCTTCTTCATATTTTGAATATCTTTGATCTATAAGATAAACTAGTTGAATGTGTTAACCTGTCATGCTCATCAACCTTTGATCCTTCTTAACAAACTTCTTAACACAAGTTCTTCATTTTATTCAAGGCTTTGAGAATTTTCAATCTCCTTCCTTGACATCCATCATATTGAAATTTCTTCATTCTCTTACAAGACTAGCTTTGTTGAATATGTCATCTCATCATACTTATCATTCCTTATTCTAATCTTTGCATCACAAATTCTTCAATGTGATAAGCTTCAAGTCATAATCTAATTGAAATCTAATTAATATTTAATCTGCACACTTAAGTATAATTATTAGATCATTAAACTATGTTTTGTTATCATCAAAATCAAGACATTGGGTCAACAGTTTCAAACATCACAACACATATGAGCCTAGGCTGGCTCTTTCAAACTCCAATCAAATCAAGTAGTCACTTTCCAGGCCTATAAGGTCCAATTAAAGCTAAAAAGACCATATTGCCCTAAGGCACTCCAGGCAGCTTTCTGAGACCGGGCGGTCTTGGGAACTAACACCATCCAGGCAGCTTTTCGAGACTAGGTAGTCTCGAGAATCAACGCCGTCCAAGTAGCTTCCCAAGATTGGGCAATCTCGGGGAGTAACACCTTATCAAATTCTAGGCAGTTCACTTCTGGTGCTAGCTAGCCCGTTAATGTAGAATGTCTATCATTTGGTAGTTCTCTGAGACTAGGTGATCTCGGGGACCAACACCACCCTACAGGTAGTTTTCTGAGATCAGGCGATCTCAGGAACTAACACCACCCTACAGGTAGCTCTCTGAGATCGGGCGGTCTTGGAAACCAACACCTAGGTCAACACCAGCGCCTGCTAGTCCGACTCGGTGAAAAATGACCAAACTTGTCTCTTGAGCCTCCGGGCATGTCTTTGAGAACGTTCAAAATCCCTCAAGACAGTGACTCCACTCTTCCAAAATGTTCTTAAACAATTAGGCGTACATAATATGCCATCCTAACCAATTCCGGTCCCGTTCTGGCTAACTTCGGTCACAATGATCATTTTGCCCCTAGGCACCCCAAGACAGTGCAAATCCCTCCAAATTGTGAAAACATCTTCTAGGATTATCCTCGAACAATCCGGCACGCTTAATATGCCACTCCAATCTATCTTGACCATTTTCGTCTAATTCTGGTCGAAATGAACATTTTACCCCCTGGGCCCAAGCACGCCCCGAAACCACACCAAGCACTGGGTACCAAGCTGGTGTCGTGCCTTGATTTTTTATACTTGAGAAAAAATACGCATAAGTGGAAAAAACACAGTACTCTCTCGTTAGAACTTATTCTCCTAGAAGGACGAGTGTGACTAGGTTTGAACTTGAAATTGATTTGATTAAAGGCTTTTCAAAAAAGTTTAGAATTGCCACCTATCTTAATTAAGGTGAGTTAGGTCACCTAAAACTAAGTGCAATCCGAAGATTATACTTAGGGTTTTTAAAAAGGTTTTGAAAACTTCCTCAAGAGAGAGTTTTTTAGAAAATAGGTTGTTTGGCAACCTTTAGAAAAATTTAAGCCATTTTTGAAAATAACTCCATTTTGGTCTTTGAAAACAATGATTCTAAGTTCAGAGGTTAGTTACGTGTAGGGAAGATATGCTAAGATCATCAACCTACACTGCCCTTTCGGTACCTATATGTCTATTCACCCTAGGTTCACTCATTTAAAATCTTCGACTAACAAATGTCCAATACTATCCACTTTGAAAAGAGGTTTGATATGATGCATGACATGTAAGTGTAAGCAAAAGATTTGATTTTGAAAATAGATTTGGAAAGAATATTTGAAGTTTGAAAAAAGGTTTTAGAAATTGAAAAGTGGAAATAGATTATGGAATTGGAGATTTGAAAAATAGGTTTTAGAATAAAAAACTTGAAATAGATTATAGAATTGGAAATTTGAAAAAAATTGTGGAATTTAAAACTTGAAAAAGGTTGTGACCGCACCCATGAGGGTTGCCTATGTATTCCTTTGTTGGGAATCAAGTCAATCAAGGAGTTGAGTTTTGAAAAAATTTGACTTAGATTGAAGTTGGAAAACCATGTTGGTTTAGAAAGGAGTTTTGGAAAGGAGTTGAAGCTTCCTAACTTAGGATTAGAGTTGAACTAGGGTTTAGGCAAACTAAGGTTGGAGCATGTACTTAAAATAGGAAGGATTGGATTAAGACTTGAAAAGTTGGATTAAGGAAAGTTTGAGTTTAGAAAACTTAGAGTTAGGAAAGATTGGAAAGGATTTGATTTGATTTGGAAACACTGGACTTAGAATGACTTGTCCAGATTCGACTTGAACATTTTGCTTGAAAGAGTTTGAAAAGTTAAGGTTTAGGAAAGATTAGATTTTTAGAAATCTTTGAATTAGGAAAGTTTCAAAATAGGAAATTTTCAAATTAGGAAAGTTTCATTTTAGGAAAGTTTTCATTTTAGGAGAGTATTGATTTTAGAAAAGTTTTGAATTTGGAAAGTTTTGAATTTAGAAAACTTGAAAACTTGAAATTAGGAAATATTTGAAATTTAGAAAGATTTGATGAGTTGAAGTTTAGATAGTTGAGATTTTAAAACGTTTGAAATTAGGAAATATTTGAATTAGGAAAGATTAGAATTAGGAAAGACTAGAATTAGGAAAGACTTGAATCAGGAAAGATTTGATTCCTATGTCCTAAAGTTGAAGAGTGGATTTTATTTTCAAAAATAGACGATTTGATTTTGCTTCTGAAAATTGGAAGATTGGAATTGGAAAGGTTGATTTTTGAAAATCTTGGATTTGGAAGTCTATGATTTGGTGTAGAAAGAGATTTTGGAAACCTAAGATTTGAGGCAAAAGAGAAAGTCATGGAACTACGGTTTCCTAACCAAAGATTCTAAGGCTTGACTTGGATTCCAAGAAAAAGAGTTTTTGGAAATGAGATATTTGAAAAGAGTTTTTAGAAAGGAGTTTGAAAAATGGACTTTGACAGGTATCTCATTTTCCTTAAACGATTCTAACTTTGAAAAGATTAGAACTATTCAAGGGTTGTGATTTTGAAAACAACATGGATTTAAAATATGGACCATCATGATTACATTAAATATCACACTTTCCTAAAACAACCCTAACCATGAAATGGCTAGAATCATCTTAAAATTGTGGTTTTGATAAAAACAAATTAGGGTTTACACCCAAAACATGGATCTTGATGGTCATAATGAATATAACACTTTTCTAAAACAACTCTAACCATAGAATGACTAGAATCATTTTAAGCATGCGATTTTGAAAACAAGTTTGCAAAAGAAAATTTTGAATGTAAGTTTGGAAACAACTTTGAAAAGAAAATTGAATACATGTATGAATACAATATGCACAATGCAAGAAGGATCGTGAACATACAAGGCTAGGTTTCACCACATAATCAAATGGGCCGAACCCATACCATCAAGGGCTGAATTTGAAGAAAGTTGTTGATATGGTGACCTTCAACAATTCTTCCTAAGCAAGAACCGGGGTGGCTCTTGTTTCAAGCATGCAAGAAAGGGAGGTAGAAGATGGGGGATTAAAATAGAAGAAAACCCACATGAGTTAGTAAAGCGAAAAGAGAGGGGGAATTGCATAAAAGTAAATCGAAGGCCTACCTTGTCTTTTTCTTACTTTGCTTGATTTGTTTGCTTTGTTTGCTTTGCTTTACGTGGACTTTGAGAACCTTAAATTTGCAGCACCTTGAGTCTTCAATAGAGACCTTGGAGGCTTGTGTTTGAGTATAGAAGGTGTATAGAGGCTAGGGTTTGAGTGTATGAAGGCTAGGGCTTAAAGAGGCTAGAGAGGGCTAGGGTTTGGAGAGACTACGAGCTCTGGATTTTGAGAGATTTTTGGACTAAGTTTGCCGACCCTTTTCACGCAAGGAGGAGGTATGTATTTATAGACAAACAAAATAACCTTGGCGCATGTTGTAATAGTGCCAGGGTAAAAAATCCACTAACGCCACTAGGAGTGGCGCCAGGCCATTTATTGGCTTGGCACCACTACTAGTAGCGCCAGCCACTTAAGAAAGTTTTAAGGTGGCAAAAAACATATCTTTCGACCCTTGATATGCAAGGCAAAAGATTTGAGCACCTATCCTAGTGACTACCATACAATTTTTGGCTTGGTTCCACTAGAAGTGACTCCGGAAAGTCCAAGAATGATCTAGAAGGTTTCGAGTAACCAGACTCGGCCAGGAATTGAACGGAACCTTCAAAAGAGTTTTTCGAAGGTAATTAGCTTGAGAAGCAATGCCGGAATGTTTGAGAAGGTCAATCGCCCCGCTAGGGGCAAAACAATTAATTGAACTGGGAAAACACCGGAATGGACTCGGATCAACCCGTGAGAAGGCTTGAAGGTTGAAAACACTATTGAGAGTGTTTTAGAGGGTTTCCAGTTTGATGCCCAAAGCCGGTGTGGTTGGAAAAGGTAACTGGCCCATTAAGGGCAAAATAGTCATTTTATCCCGATCTTGCTGGAATGGACTTGGAATGATCTGGAAAGGTGCTAGAAGATTGAGAATACTATTAGAAGCATCCTCGGGAGGTTACCGATTTGTACACAGAGCCGGTGTGGTTCCCAGAGGAGATTTGATGCCTAAGGGTAAAATGGTCATTTTGACCGGATGATCTTGAAATTAATCTGGAACTGACTAGAAGGCACTCGAGCATGCCGGATTGTCTTTGGGACAATCTTAGAAGGGAGGACTTATCACTTTAAAGACTTAGGTACTTTCTTAAGAAGCGTACCAGAAAGGCCCAAGGGATAGTTTGGTCATTTTTTATCAAAGTGGGCTAGCAGGCACTGGTGTTGACCCGAGTTTTGAGTATTTCAGCCACTTTGACGGTGTGTGATGAGTTGGTTTCTAAAGGTATCTCGTCTTTTGGTAAACGTGTCACAGGCAAGAGGCATGTTAGGTCCCGTGACATAGGGATTTTGTTGGCAATTCCTAATGTCGACCTGCTTGTGAGTGTTTCTGTCACTCTAACGGTTGTGATGTTTGCGAGTGTTTTAACCACTCTGATGGTATGCATTCATTTTGGAGACTGCCTGATCTCGAGAAACTACTAGATGGACTTATCGTCTAAGGGATCAACATTCTTGAAAGACATGCTGGATAATGGGCATGCTACATTGGTGGGCTAGCAGGTGCCAAAAGTGAACTGTTCTGCCATCTCAGGGATTTAGGTTCTGTCCTGGTTGACAGATTTAAAAGGACTTACAATTCCGAGGAGTTTTCTTGATAAACATGCCGAACTGGATGAACTTACCATCTGAGGGATTAGTTTTCTCAAAAGACGTGTCTATTTGAGTTTGATTGGTCTGGACTGGATTTGAAACTGAAACGGGATTTGAGATTGAAATAGGGACTTATTTTCTTCAGGTAGACGTGCCCATTGGAAATGGACAGAATAATGCCCCAAGGGCCTTTTGGTCATTTTGCCTGTATTAAGCCCAAGAAGTGATTGATTGACTAGATTGAGTCTGAAAAAACTAGTTTGGACTTAAATTTATCCATGTTGGTTTAAATGTGAGTCTGGTCGAGCTGGAGATTGGTGATGGGGCAAAAATAGGGTGCTTACAACCATCATATCCTATCTACGCCCATGTTCAATCCAAGATAAGCCCCATGACTTCAAAAACTTCTAAGCCAATGAAAGTCCCCTAGAGCGTCTCACAGACGCTCTGCTAGGGTTGTCTTTCTCCTCTGATTCCCTTGTTATAACGCACTGTCAAATAACTTAAGAAATGCATAAACTAGGAAATTCTCAAAAGCTTATCCATTGGTCTTTCCATTGATACAGTAAATAGATCGCTTCCCGAAATCCCTGATCGTATGGCTCAAAAATTGCCATTTTCAGTAACCTCTAGAGCATCTTATAAATGCGAGATACTCCGTCAAGGTTGTCTTTTTCTCCAATTCCTTGATTATAATTGTAAGCACCCCATTTTTGTCCGCTCAACAGTCTCCAATCCGTCCAGACTTGTATTCAAGAAAATATGGACATATTTTGAGTCAAACTAGTTTTTCAGACATAATCTAGTCAATCGATCGCTTCACGGACCCATTGAGCCCAAATAGAGGCAAAATGACCAAAGTGCGCTTAGGGCATTGATCGGTACAATTCCAATGGGCATGTGTTTTCAAAGACGGTAAGTCCTCGTTTTAATCTCAAATTCAATTTAAGATCAATGCCAATTCTAATTAAATTCAGTACGCTTTTTGAGAAAGTTGATTCCTCACGGTGGTAAGTCCATCTTGTTCAGCATGTCTTCTAAGAAAAATCTTCGGAACAGTAAGTCCTTTTAAACCCGTTGACCAGGATGAGACCCCAAGTTCCCGATATGGTAGAACGGTCCACCTTTGGCGCCAGTTAGCCCACCAATGAAGAATGTCTGTTTTGGCACGTCTTTTGAGAAAGTTGATTCCTTAGGCGATAAGTCCACCTAGCAGCTTCCCGAGATTAGGTTGTCACTAGAATGATCGTGAACCGTCAGAGTGGCGGAAACACTCATAAACATCGCAACCGTCAGAGTGGCAGAAACACTCGTAAACAGGTCGACATTGGGAATTGCCAACAAACCCCTGTGTCATGAAACCATTGTCAGAGTGGCAGAAACACTCAAAATCCCGGTCAACACCAGTGCCAGCTAGCCCACTCCGGTGAAAAATGAGCAAATTGCCCCTAGGGCCATTTTTGACACGTTTCTTGAGAAAGTACCTAAGTCCTCAGAACGATAAGTCCACCCTTCCAGGATCATCCCAAAGACGATTTGACATGTTTAAGTGCCTTCTAGGCAGTTTCGGGCCATTTTCGAGACCCTTCGGTCAAAATGACCATTTTGCCCCTAGGCATCCGAGTGCTCCGGGAACCACACCGGCTATGGGTATCAAATCGGTAACTGCTCGGGGATGTTTCTGATAGTATCCCCGGCCTTCCGATACATTTCTAGGTCATTCTGAGTCAGTTCCAGCAAACCTAGTGCAAAATGACTATTTTACCCTTAGTAGGCCAGTCGCCTTTTCCAACCATGCCAGCTCTAGGTTTCTAAACCAGCAACCTCCTGGAGCATTCTAGCTAATATTTCCAAACCTCAAGTCTTCTTTTGGGATATTTTGAGTCCATCTCGGTAGCTTTTCAATCCGATTGACCGTTTTGCCATTAATGGCCCGGTCAACCCTTCTAACAAATCTTGGCATCATTTTTCAAGTCTACTACCCCTGAGACACTATTCTAAGGATTCATGTCCCTTTCCAGCCCTTCAGGCGATTCTTGATCCTTTAAATCATTCTCGAACTCTCTGAAGTCACACTTACTAAAGCCAGGCTAAAAATTGCATGGTAGTCACTAGTACAAGCGTCCAAATCTTTGAAAGATACGTTACTTGCCAACCTTAAAATTTTCCGAAGTGGCTGGCGCCATTAGTAGTGGCGCCAGTAGGATTTTTGGCCTGGCACCACTGCATCAGGTGCCAGTTCAGTCTTTTGTCTATAAATACAAAGCCTCCTCCAGTGTGAAAAGGGTCTGCAGACTTAGTCCAAAAACTCTGCTCTTCGATATCTAGAGCTTGAAGCCCTTCCAAACCCTAGTTCCCTTTCGATTCTTCAAACCCTAGCCTCCATATACAAACCCTAGCCTCTATACACTTAACCCTAGCCTACATACACTTACATGCGCTCATATACTAGCCTCCAAAGCCTCCATTAAAAACTTGAAGTACTGCAACTTGGAAGCTCTCGAAGACCGAAGACCAGAGCAAGCCCTTAAAGACCGAAGTAAAACAAAGCAAAGCAAGCAAGCAAAACAAAGAATATACAAGGTAGGCTTTCTATTTACATTTACGCAATTCCCCCCTCTCTCTTCTCTCTCCTAACCCACTTGGGTTTTCTTCTTTTTTAATCCCTATCTTCTACCCCCCTTTCTTACATGCTTGAAACAAGGGACTCCCCAGTTCATGTGTAGGATTAGGCTATTGAAAGTCACCGTGCTAGGGCTTTCTCTTAGTCTAACCAGAGACCACGTGGGTCTGGCCCTCTTGATTATGTGGTGAAGCCTTTAACCTTGTATGTTCATGACCCCAACTTGCATTATGCATATCATGATCATGCATCTCTCCAAAACTTGTTTTCAAAACTTACATCGAAAATCGTTTTCAAAACTTGCATTAAATCTTCTTTTCCAAACTTCTTTTCAAAATCATAATCTTAAGGTGATTCTAGCCTTTCCATGGTTAGGGTTGCTTTAAGAAAGTGTTACATTTAAAGGGACTTTTATGGTCCATATTTTCAAATCTTTATTGTTTTCAAAACCACAATCCTAGAATAGTTCTAATCTTCTTATGGTTAGAATCGTTTTAAGAAAGTGAAATATTTTTAGAAGCTTGCAAAAGTCCGCATTCAAATCCCTTTTCAAATTGCTTTTCAAACTTACTTTTCAAAACCTCTTTTTAAATCCTCTCCAAAATCTCTTTTCAAATCTACTTTCTAAAATCTTTTCTCCAATATACTTTCTAAAAACTCTCTCCAATCTCCCTTTCAAAATTGCTTTCTAAAAATTCCCTTCGAAAAACTTACTTTCCTAAAAACTCTTTTCAAACTCCTTCCCAAAAGCTCTCTTGAAAAATTCATTTTCTAAAAATTTTCTTCAAATTTTTTTCCTAGAAATTCCTTCCAAAAAGATCTATTTTTCACAATCTCTTTCCCTTGAAGCCCAAGTCAAACCCTAGAGCTATAATTAGGAAACTCTAATTTTCTTTCCTAAAACATGATTTCCAATCTTGCTTAAAACCTAGGTTTCCAAAATCTCCTTTTACATCAAAATCATAAATTTTCAAAACCTATTTTCTACATCAAACTATAGCCTTCCAAATCTAGGATTTTTACAACTTCACCTTCTAATTTCATGCCAAATCCAATCTCCCATTTAGGAAACTAGATCCAATCCTCCGTTTTTGGAAATAAAATCAAATCACCTCCTTTTAGAAATAAAGTCCAATATTTTGTTTTAGGAAATAGGAATCCCAATCCTTCCTAATCTTATACTTTCCTAAATCTTAAGTTTCCAAAACTTAAACTTTCAAATCTTTCCTTAAACTTTAAGCTTCTTAATCTTCCTAATTCCATACCTTTCCCAATTTTAACTTTCCAAATCTAAATTTTCAAATCTTTCTTAAACTCAAACCTTTCCTAATTTCAAGTACTTCTAAAACTGAAGCTTCGAATCTTTCCAAAATTCTAAACTTTCTAAATTTCAAATCTTTCCAAATCCAAAACTTTCTAAATTCAAAACTTTCTTAAGTCAAAACTTTCTAAATTTGAAACTTTCTTAAGTTAAAACTTTCTAAATTCAAAACTTTCCAATTTCAAAACATTTCCTATTTTAAACTTTCGTAATTCGAAATCTTTCCTAAAATAAAACTTTCCTAAAACAGAACTTTCCTATTTTGAAACTTTCCTAAATCTGAGATTTCCTAAATCCAATCTTCCTTAAACTCCAACTCTAAGTCTAACATTCGAGTCAAATATTTTTTAAATCCCTTCCAAGTCAAGTCCAATCTTTCTTAAACCTCAAGTCTTTCCTAAGTTCCATCTTTCCTAAGTCTAGGTTTCCTAAAACCAAGCTTTCCAAAACCAATCTTTTCAAATCTTCCAAGTCAATTTCAAATCAAAGTTCAATTTTCTAATCTTCCAATTCAAATTCTAACTCAAATTCTTTTTCCAATCAAAACTTCTATTTTCTATCGTACTCTTGTTCGAACTATGATTGACCTAATTCCCAAAACGGGATACGTAAGCAACCCTCATGGGTGCGGTCATAACTTTTCTTAAATTTTTAATTCCACAACCTTTTTCAAGTTTCCAATTCCATGATCTATTTCAAGTTTCTAATTCTACAATCTATTTCCAAATCTCTATTTTCAATTTCTAATACCTTCTTTTCAATTTCAAATCAAGTTTTTCTTTCAAATATATTTTCAAAATCAAAGTCTTATTCTTGCACTTGCATATTATGCATATGTCAATTTCTTTCATAAAGTTCTTTTCAAAAGTGGATAGTATTGGATATTTATTAATCGAAGATTCCAAATGAGTGAGCCTAGGGTGAATAGACATGTAGGTACCGCAAGGGCGGGGTATGGTGATGGCTTAGTACGTGTTCCCTACACATAACCAACCTCAGAACCTAGATCACTGTTTTCAAATACCAAATAGAGTTACTTCAAAAAAAGGGCTTAAATATTTTCAAAGGTTTCCAAATAACCTCTTTTCTTAAAAACCCTCTTTTGAGGGAGTCTTCAAAATTGTTTTAAAAAATGCTAAGTGTAATCTTCGGATTGTGCTTAGTTTTAGGTGACCTAACTCACCTTAATCAAGTTAGGTGGCAACTCTAAATTTTTTTCAAAAGCCTTTAATTCAAATCAATTTTCAATTCAAACCTAGTTGCCCTTGTCCTTCTAAAAGGATGAGTTCTAACGAATGAGTACTGTGTTTTTCTCACTTGTCTTTTTCGGGTATAAAAAATCGGGGCACGACAATAATGCATTGTCAAACGACTTGAGAAATGCTCAAATTAAAGAATTCTCAAAGGTAGTTCCAGAGTACTTTGTATCTGTACGGTTCGATCAGAGATATCGCTTCGCGAAGGCTCCGATCGCATGGTCCAAAAACTGCTACTTTTGAACATTAACGGACCGTATCGCAGATGCTTCACAAAAGTGTGTTTTCATGCACGTTTCTCGAGGTGACATCTCACTCTTCCGAATACCTTTCAAGCTCTCTGGAAATTTTTAGTTCTTAAGAAATACTAGGAGAACATCGTGGACTTGACCAATTTTCTTGAATCCTTCCCAGATTGCACAATTATCAAGGCAAAGTTAACGCAAAAAATTTTGGCAGTGGAGTGTATGCTACATGCGCCTAGATTATGATAAGAACAATCAAAAGTTTGCTTGCTCCCTAAGTTGAGTCAATACAGAGTGTGCCACGTGACATTTAAATAGTGGAATAGTACTGGCAAAAATCTATATGCGTTAGCCCTTGCTAGTTTGCCTATAAATATAGGCATCCCCCTCTTCATATTCCAAAATCAAAAATAGTAGCGAAGCCTACTTTATATACACCACACCCTCCATGCACCTAAGTTAGATTCGACCTCTCTCTAGCCTATGCACTCAACCTACAAAGCCTCCAATGCCATAGAAGAGCCATTTTTAGTCCCTTCAAGCCTCTCTAAGGTCATTCAAGTTCAAGACAAGTCATCCATGGAAGCTTGAAAGTCATTTGAAGACAAATGTGGAATTCTCTTTTACATTTTGCCATTCCCACTCTGCTCTTCTCCTTCCTAGCCTACTTAGGCTATTCTCTATTTTAATCCCCCATCTTCTACCCCCCTTTCTTGCATGCTTGAAACAAGTAAGCTTCTAGCTCATGCCTAGAGGAAAGCTTATGAGAGCCATCGCGTAGGGGGATCTCCCATTAGCCTATTTAAGATGGCATAGCCTTAGAGCACCTATAGCCTTGTATGATTTCATGACCCCACTTTGCATATGGTTATCATGTTCATGTATTGCATGCTTAGCTCCATTTTCATGTTCATCATCATTTTTTAAAAATTTTCACTATCTCTATTTCTATGTCATTCTGAAATCCCATATTCAAGTGTTTTTCTAAAATTAGTTCTAAGAGTTGGTCCCTTGAATCCTAGATCAAACTCTCAATTTCTACATCCTAGAGAACCCCCCTTTTAAGTCCCTTGACTTCATTTTTGCATCATCTCATTTAATAATTTTCAAGTTGCATTAAAATGGTTTTGAAACCTTGTATTTCATTTTGATTTTCAAATTTTTGCTCTCATGAGTTTTGTGGTTGAAATAGTCCCCATGGAATCTTTCTTTGAATGGTTTCCTCATTTATTGACCATAAGAACTCTAGCTCACTAGAGTAGATTTCTACACCCCAAAAGTGGTTTTCAAAACAACCCTCCTCAAGAAGGGTTCTCAAACTTTCATTCATTTTAATTTGCGTAACAATGACTTCCCAAAATTACTATTTTCATCTTGATTTTTAGAAGTTTTGCTCTCTTGAATATTGTGGTTGGAATGGTCCCATGGAGTCCTCTTTGGAGTGATTTCTCTCAAATCAATCATATGAACCCTTATTCTTTAGAGTGGTTTTCAACATCTTAAAAGTGGTTTTGCAAAACCTCCTTTCCAAAAATAATTTTTAATGGTTTATTCTCTTTAATTTTCAAGTAAAGAAGTCTTCAAAACTATCTACTCAATATTGATTTACAAGTTTCACTCTCTTAAGTTAGTGGTTGAAACGGTTCCAAGGCAACCCTCTCTTGAGTGGTTTTCACATACCAACCATATGAACCTAACATTCACTTGAGTGGTTTTCATAAATGGTTTTCAAAACACACTTTCAAGTTCCATGCACAAAACCACCTTTCCAAAACCACTATGTCAAAACCCTAGTTCAAAACTACCCTTCAAAACCACCTTCTAACGCTAGGTTAACTTGACCCTAGTTGTCCAACCTTAGGTTAACCTAACCCAAGTTAGTTAACCCTAGGTCAACCAAACCCTAGGTTAACCTAACCTTAGTTAGTTAATCCTAGGTCACCTTCACCCTAGGTTAACCTAACCCAAGTTAATTAGCCCTAGGTCACCTTAACACTAGGTTAACTTAACTCTAATTAGCTAAATCTAGGTCAACCCAACCTAGGTTAGTAAGTTTCAAGGCTCCAATTCAAAGACCCTTTTCAAATAATCTTGCAACTCATAAAATTATTTTCATAGTATATTTTCAAAAACATCCTATTCTCTTGAGATTTTAAAAATCAACTCCAAAACCTTTTCAAATATTCCTATACTATATCTTCAAAAATGCTTTCAAGAAATTCTCTTAAACTTGTCTCAAGTAAAATGGCTAGACACTTAAACATTTTCCGAAAACTATTTGCAAAATGTTTTTAAGAACTCACAACCCTAAAGTGTTCCTACCCCTTTGACGGTTAGGGATTCCAAGGGATGGTAATACATTAAATACAACCTCCAAGGTTGTCCATATTAGAGTTCCAAAACCCTAAGTGTTTTCAAAAACCCTTTTCAAAAATGATTTTCAAACATCACATTCTTGAAGCAAGCCTAAACCTTCCATGGTTAGGATTGTTTAAGTGTAAGTGAGATATTCAAGAAGGGTTCTACAACCTGAAAATTTTAAAAACCAAAAGGAAAGCCTCTAGCCTCTTTTCCTAGCATGTTTTCAAAACTCATACCCTAAAAGGAGTTTAGTTCTTCAACAACTAACATCTTAAAGATGATGAAACATCAAATATACCTTTCATAAGGTATTCAAAAAACTACTTTTCAAATGCTTTTTGAAGACACATTCATAAGAGCATTTCTAACCCAAACTCTACCTCCAAAGTTTTCAAAACAAGGCTTCAAAACATTTCCGAAACTCCCTTGAGATAATTTCAAAAACATTTAAAACCATCTTCGAACCAGATTCCGAAAAACACTTCAAGCATCCCAAGTCCTATTTCAAAAACAACTTTCTAAACTCTCAAGTTCTCTTTTTCCAAAGACCTCAAATCATCTTGAAACCTTTCCAATGACTTCAATATGTCTTCAAAACATGCCAAAGGCCCCAATGTGCATATTTTCTATCGGCCCTTGGCTCGAACTATGAATGACCTGATTCGTAGGCAACCTAAAATGGTGCACCCACAACCTTTATTTCAATCCAAGTTCACTTTTCAAAATTTTCTATCAATTCAAGATTTTTGTTTCAAATCCTTTTAAAACTACCATATTTTCAAATATCTTTCCCAAAACTTGCATCATGCATCATTCGTCCAAAAATTAACGACCAAACCTATTTTTTAAAATTCTAAAGTGGATATTAGTAACCGTTGATTTAAGTTAGTGAATTAAGGGTGATTAGACATGTAGGTACCAAAAGGGCAGGGTAGAGTGATGATTTTAGGACATCTTTCCTGCACGTAACCAACCTCCGAACCGTAGATTTCAATTTTGAAGACCAAAATCGGAGTCACGTTTTCAAAAGGGCTTTCAAAAGATTATTAAAACCTCTCTTTCAAAAACCTTCTTGAAAAGAACATTTTCAAAACCTTTTCAAAAAATCTAAGTTTAGTCTTCGGATTACACTTGGTTTTAGGTGACCTAACACATCTTTAATTATGTTAGGTGGCGACTCCCATTTTTTCCAAAAAGCCCTTAAAATCAAATCATGTTTTCAAGCTCAAACATAGTCGCACTCGTCCTTCTAGGAGCATGAGTTCTGAAAAGAGAGTGCTGTATTTTTCTCACTTGTATTTTCTTAGGTGCAAAAAATTAGGGCGTGACATGACTCCACTACCCCTGCCAAAGACGCAACCTCAGGGGAACTACCATATGAGGAAGTGGAAATATTTGGGGCACCACAAAACCTCTTCTGACCCCAAGTAACACTCAAGGGCAACTTGCCTCGTAAAGCTGCCACTAGCTGTACCTCCAGAGAAGCAATCTCCGTATTCTTAGTCCTTAACTAAATATGTAATTCCCACATCAACCTTTGAGTGCACCTCCTCTGACGACGCCCTTGAATAATCATAAATACCAAGAAATTCACATATCCTACGGGTGGCAAGGGGGACTCGAGTAATAGGTCTCTGGCCCTATTAGCTCCCAACATATACTAGCAAAACCAATAACGTTAATCTCCAATCTTAGTCGGCTTTGGGGCAAAAGATCCATCAGTGTCTACGTGGAAAGCCAAGAAAACCGATATGGCCATAACCCTCTCCACAGACTCCTTCGGAAGCACCATGCCAAAAGTCCAGCTAAATTCTATCCCTGATGCTAAAAAAGAAATGTCCTAATCCCTGCCTAACTGGTGAAGAACTCTGACCTCGAAGAAAGGGGCGATCACTTGTAGGCCCGGTAACGATACAAACACCATCTCAGAGATACATACTCTTAAATAGTCCCAGTTGCATAAACCAATGTACGACATGATTGTATCGGGCCTTCTGCCTTGAAGATATACAGTCCACTCCTTAATGATACCTGGAAAGTCCTTATCGTCCATAGCAGCTCGTTGAGCCTCTGCCAAAGGGCATATATGATCCACCCCAAGAAACCAGTGTGCCAAACCAAGGGGTCCTAAAATAAATGGCTAACTGCCCATAGTTGGAAAAGAGCAACGCAACCTTAGAATTGAAGATCAGTACCCTGACAGAGATGAGTGAAGCTGACATACGTTTCCCCTACAACCATAGGAGCATAGGAATGCCCATCGTAGATTAGAGGGAGAAGGGCACACAAGCGGTCGTTAATCAGTCCATCATCCCGTAAGAATACAAGGGTGCTAAAAAGAAGTAAGGCTAAAGCATTCATCTTGAAGATTGGCCAGTCCAGGTGAGCATACCAATCGTCCCGGTAAGCCTCCTAGCCATCAGCAGACTCATATTGGGCAAGCAGGAAGTCCGATGGGATATAAGGAAAAAGTGGAAGAGAACCAGAAGTGAGAACTACCCAGTGAAGGCCCAACTGAGCTAAAATGGTAGTAATGAATCTGCCAGGGAAGAGAGGTCTGACAATACCAGAAGAACCATCCTCCAAACCAAGAAGACAACTACACTCCAGAGGAGTGGGGGTCATCTCGCACTTCCAAACCTAAAAAGACCCAAATTCGGTTGGCAGAAAGGGGTAACCACCTCGATGAGACCTAGGATCAACCGCACTGTAAGAAGTGAGGCAATATGACCAAAAGCTCTACAAAAGATCTCCTGTTGACTAGGGGAGTACCCATGATACCAAGCCCCCAGACAAGCTAATATCCCGTCGTTTCCAGCCTCGGTCATCCTGAAATCAGCACAAAACAAAAGAAGAAGAAAACTATCAATAACCAGGCATATACAAAATAAGAAAAGAAAAGAAAAAAGAGGATGAAAAAAAAAATATGCAAGAGAGTGCGTAAGAGAGAGAGAGAGAGAGAGAGAGAGAGAGAGAGAGAGAGAGAGAGAGAGAGAGAAAAAGTCCGAAACTAGATTCCGGTCCTGCCCTTCCACACCTAAATTATTTTCAAAAAGAAGAACCCTAAATGATTTTCAAAATCCAATTCAAGGTTTTCTAACTTTTTCCCTTAAGAATTTCACTCAAATCAAATCATTAGGTTTTAAGACTTTGTCCTTCAAAATGTTCATTCAAATCCAATTTAAGGTTTTCTAACTTTTTTTCCTTCAAAAAGTTCATTCAAATTCAAGTCAAGGTTTTCTAGCTTTTCCCTTCAAAAATTTTATTTAAATCAAATTAATCGATTTTAAAAAAATTTCCTTCAAAAAGTTCATTCAAAATCCAATTCAAGGTCTTTTAACTTTTTTCCTCAAAAAGTTCATTCAAAACAAATCATTCCAGATTTTCCAAACTTTTTTTTTCCTTAAAAAAGTTTCAATTCAAGGCAACTTTTATCCTTCAAAAAGTTTCACATTCAAGATTTCTAAACTTTTTTCCTTCAAAAAGTTTCAATTCAAGGTTTTTTAAACTTTTATCCTTAAAAAAGTTTTAACTCTTCAGTTTTCTAACCTTTTTCCTAGTTCAAATTCTAATCAAACTCTTGGGTTTCCTAGGCTTTATCCGTCAAAAGCCCTATTTCAAAACTTTCAAGCCCCACAAAGGAGCCCCGGTTCCAAATATCCCTCCACTCAACATCCTGTAACTCTCAAATTCTCCAAGGATCCCACATAAAGTTTTCCCGGGCCCCAAAGGCAAGTCACAAAAACATCCATGACCTCACACACACCCACCATGCGCAATTCTATCTTTCACGATTCATAAACTCTTAGCAAGCACAAATAACCCATCCAATCTTTCTATTTTTAAAATTTTTGAGGGCTTTCCCAACTTCCTTAAAGTTTTCAAAAATGCCAAAACACTCAAAAGGAGTCGTATAATTTTTCTAACCACAAACCAGCCAATTTCTTAATTTTTCTTAATTTTCACATATTTTATATTTTTCAAAAAATAAAAAAATTCAAAATTTTTTAGAAAATCACGAAACTTCCCATGGTTGTTCCAAACATTTTTCTAAGGGACACGGTGCAAAAATTTAACAAGAAAATACAATACCCAAAGCTGTAGGAGCAAATTCTCAATTCCTACAAGAGAGAATTGTGAACTTTGAATTTAGCAATAAACATATTCAAAACTTTGATTTTGACTATTCATGGGCATCAATCGAACATCTACGCGAAGAAATTAACACAAAACAAAAAACTCACTTTTGGAGTTCTCCAGCGAAATATTCTTCTCCGATAATGATCCGACGACCGTGAACCTTTTTGGTGACTCTCTGGTATCTCCAAAGTCTCTCTTGATGATGCTCAAGTAAAATCCCTTGAGAAATTTCAGAGAGACATCTAAAAAATTATCCAAACCCATGCAAGGAATGCCAAAAGTCACGGTTGCTGGGGTTTTAAAATCCCAGAATAGCCTAGCGCCACTAGTAGAGGCGCCTAGGCAGTTTTATGCTTGGTGCCACTAGGAGTGGCGCCAAGGCCAAGGCCAAGGCCAATTTTTGGCCTCTTCGCCTCTTTTTCCCACCGAGTCTAGTTTTAAATGCTCCCAAACCTTGAAATTCAAAACACGAACTCCAGTTTTCAAAAATTTTTAACATCGGTCCCTCCGATCGCCTCACGGACAACATGGGACCTTTACTCTAGTCTAATCAACCGTTCACTTCTCAGGCCCGTCGGGCCCACTTGAAGCCAAATGACCAAAATGCCCCTAAGGCATCATTTCAGTCTAATTCAATCTGGCACGCTCTTTGAGAGGATACCTAAGTCCTCAGATTGATAAGTCCAGCCCTTCCAAGATTGTCCTCGATAATTTGGCATGCTTAGAATGCCATTCAAACCAATTTTGGACCCATTCTCATGGTTCTTTGTCAAAATGACCATTTTACCTCAAGGTGCCTTGATTGCCCTCGTCAACCACACCGGCTCTGGGTATGAAACCAATAAACCTCTAGGGCACTCCCACGACCCCAACCTTGAAATCCCTTTCCAATCAATTCTGAAACTGTTCCAGTGTTTTCCAATCAAAATGACCATTTTGCACCTGGTGGGCCAGTCATCTCATTCAACCATACTGGTCCTGGGTATCAAACCGGTAATCCCCTAGACACTCTTAATAATGTTTTCGACCTTTGAATCCCATCTCGGTGTTTCATGGTTCAAATGAGCTTTTTACCTCTGGTGGGCCGATCATCCTTTTCAACTATACCAACTATGGGTATCAAACTAGTAAACCCCTAGGGCACTCCCATGAGTATCTCAAATCTCAAACTGTCATCCCGGTCCATTTTGGTATTTTCCAATCCAAATGAACGTTTTGCTGTCGCTCCCAGATTTTTCGCACTCGAGGAATACACACACAAGCGAAAAAAATATTGTACTATCTCATTAGAACTCATCCTCCTAGAAGAACGAGTGCGACTAGGTTTGAATTGAACATTTGATTTGAATAAAGGGCTTTTGGAAAATAATTTGGAGTCGCCACCTAACTTGATTAAGGTGAGTTAGGTCACCTAAAACTAAGTACAATCCGAAGATTACACTTAGGGTTTTTGAAAGGTTTTGAAAACTACCTCGAGAGAGGGATTTTTTAGAAAATAGGTTGTTTAGCAACCTTTGGAAATATTTAAGCCCTTTTTTGAAAATAACTCCATTTGGTCTTTGAAAACAATGATCCAAGTTTGGAGGTTGGTTACGTGTAGGGAAGACGCACTAAACCATCACCCGGCCCTGCCTTTGCGCTACCTACAGGTCTATTTACCCTAGATTCACCCATTAGAGTCTTTAACTAATACATGTCCAAAACTATCCACTTTAGAAAATAATTTTTAGAAAGAAATTGACATGATGCATGATATACAAGTGCAAGAAAAAGATTTGATTTGGACATAGATTTGAAAAGAAGGTTTGATTTTGGAAACGAATTTGAAAAGACTTGATTTGAAATTGAAAAGTTTTAGAAATTAAAAATAGAGATTTGAAAATAGATTGTAGAATTAGAAACTTGAAATAGTTATGGAATTGGAAACTTGAAAAAGGTTGTAGAATTAGAGATTTAAGAAAAGTTATGACCGCACCTATGAGGGTTGCCTACGTATCCCGTTTTGAGGAATCAAGTCAGTCATAGTTCGGACAAGAGTTCGATAGAAAATAGAAAGTTTAATTTGAAAAAGAGATTTTAATTTGAAAATGGGTTTGATTTGAACTTAGAATAGAAACTTAGAGATTGAAAATTGGAATTGAAAAGATTGGACTTTAATTTGGAAAGATAGAACTTGGAAGAAGGATGTGGACTTGTTTTGGAAAGATTGAGATTTAGGAAACCTAGACTTAAGAAAGATAGGATTTAGGAGGGACTTAAGATTAAGAAAGATTTGGCTCGAATGTTGAACTTGGAAGATTAGGGAAGTTGGAATTTAAGAAAGATCAGATTTAGGAAACGTTCGAATTAGAAAAGTTTCAAAATAGGAAAAGTTCCGTTTTAGGAAAGTTTCATTTTAGAAAAGATTTCGAATTAGGAAAGTTTAAAATGGGAATGATTTTGAAATTGGAAAGTTTCGAATGAGGAAAGTTTTGAATTAGGAAAGTTTTAAAATTTAGAAAGTTTAGAATTTTAGAAATATTCGAAGTTTGTGTTTTAGAAATACTTGAAATTAGGAAAGGTTTGAGTTTAAGAAAAATCTGAAGATTTAGATTTCAAAAGTTGAAATTTGGAAAGGTATGGAATTAGGAAAGTTTGGAATCAGGAAGATTAAGAAGCTCAAAGTTTAAGGAAAGATTTAAAAGTTTAAGTTTTGGAAACCTAAGGTTTAGGAAGGATTGGATTAGGAAATATTTGGATTAGGAAGGATTTAGATTTCTATATCCTAAAACAAAATATTAGATTTTATTTCTAAAAGGAGATGATTTTATTTTATTTCCAAAAACGAAGAATTGAACCTAGTTTCCTAAATGAGAGATTTTGATTTGGCATGGAATTAGAAGGGAAAATTTTAGAAACCCTAGATTTGGAAGTCTATGAATTGATGTAGGAAATAGGTTCTTGGAAATTTATGATTTTGATGTAAAAATGTTTTAGGAAAGAAAATTAGGGTTTCCTAATCGTTGGCTCTAGGGCTTGACTTGGGCTCCAAGGTAAGGAGTTTTTAGAAAGTGAGTTTTTGCAAAGGAAGATTTTTGGAAAGAAATCTTAGAAAGGAGTTTTTAGAAAGTAAACTTGAAAAGAGAGTTTTTGGAAAGGAATTTTTGGAAAGATTTTTTAGGAAAGTAAGTTTAGAGAAGGGAATTTTTATAAAGCAATTTTGAAAAGGAGATTGGAGATAGTTTTTGGGAAGTATATTGGAAAAGAGATTTTGGGGAGGATTCAAAAAGAGGTTTTGGAAAATAAGTTTGAAAAGCAATTTGGAAAAGGATTTGAATGTGGACTTTTGCAAGTCTCTAAAAATATCACATTTTCCTAAAACGATTCTAACCATAGAGGGATTTGAACCATTCAAGGATTATGGTTTTGAAAATAACAAGGATTTGAAAATATAGACCATAATAATAACTTTAAATTTAACACTTTCCTAAAGCAACCCTAACCTTGGAATGGCTAGAATCACCTTAAGATTGTGATTTCAAAAACAAGTTTTGAAAAGGAAAATTTTAACACAAGTTTTGAAAATGATTTTAACGTAAGTTTTGAAAATGATGTTTGATGCAAGTTTTGAAAACAAGTTTGAAAACAATTTTTAGAGAGATGTATGATCATGATATTCACAATGCAAGTTGGGGTCGTGAACATACGAGATTAAAGGCTTCACCACATAATCAAGGGGGCCGAACCCACGTGGTCTCTGGTTAGACTAAGAGAAAGCCCCCGACACGGTGACTTTCAGTAGCCTAATCTTACACATAAACTGGGGAGTCCTTATTTCAAGCATGCAAGAAAGGCGGGGTAGAAGATAGGGGATTAAAATAGAAGAAAATCCAAGTGGGTTAGGAGACAGAAAGAGAGGGGGAATTGCATACCTACCTTGCGTCTTCTTTTATTTGCTTTGTTTTATTCGCTTTGTTTTTCTTGCTTTGCTTCGGTCTTCGCCTTGATCTTCAAGAGCTTGTTATGATCTTTAAGAGCTTTTACGTTGTAGCACTTCATGTCTTCAATGGAGACTTTGGAGGCTAGTATATGAGTGTATGTGAGTGTATGGGGACTAGGGTTTGGAAAACCTAAAGAGAACTGGGGTTTGGAGATGCTTCAAGCTCTGTGTATTGAAGAGGAGAGTTTTTAGATTGAGTTTGCGGACCCTTCTCATGCTGAAAGAGGCTCTGTATTTATAGATAGAGAAGTGCACTGGCGTCTGTTGCAGTGGCGCCAAGCCAAAAATTACACTAACGCCACTAGGAGTGGCGCCAGGCCATTTTTTCGCTTGTAGTGGCACCAACCATTTAGGAAATGTTTAAGATCGGCAAGCAACGTATCTTCAGAAGATTTGGGCGCTTATACTAGTGACTACCATGCAATTTTTAGCTTGACTTCACTAGCAGTGACTTCAAAAGGTCCAAGAATGATTTAAAGGGTCAAGAATGGCCCATAGGGCTGAAAAGGGACAAGAATCCTTTGAATAGTGTCCTGGGGTTAGTAGACTTGAAAAATGATAACAAAATGTGTTGGAAAGGTTAACCGGGCCATTACGGGCAAAACGGTCAATTGGACTAGAAAACTACCGGGATAGACTTGAAATGTCCTAGAAGAAGACTAGAGACTTAAAAACAATACCTAGAATGCCCTAGGAGGTTACCGGTTTGATACCCAGAAGCGGTGTGGTTAGAAAAGGCGACCGGCTCACCTGGGGCAAAACGGTCATTTTGCACCAAGTTTACTGGAACTGACTCGGAATCATCCAGAAATGCATCAGAAGGTCAAGGATACTATCATAAGCATCCCCGAGAGGTTACCGGTTTGATACCTAGAACCGATATGGTTCCCGGGGCACTCGGACGCCTAAGGGCAAAATGGTTATTTTGACTAGAGGGTCTCGGAATTGGCATGAAACCTACTGGAAGGCACTTAATCGGGTCGAACTGTCTTTAGGACAATCTTGAAATGGTGGACTTGCCGTTTTGAGGACTTAGGTACTTTCTTAAGAAACGTATCGAAAAATGGTCGTAAAAGCAGTTTGGTCATTTTTCACCGGAGTGGGCTAACACGCACTAGTGTTGACCTGGGTTTTGAGTGTGTTCGCCACTCTGACGGTGGTCCCGTGACACAGGGGTTTGTTGGCAATTTCCTATATCGACCTGTTTACGAGTGTTTCTGCCACTCTAACGGTTGCGATGTTTACGAGTACTTCTGCTACTCTGACAGTATCATTCCAGAGACTGTTTGAACTTGGGAAGCTACTAAATGGACTTATTGCCTGAGGGATCAAATTTCTCGAAAGACGTGCTGAATAACAAACATTTCTTTATTAGCGTATCGTTTTGAAGATTTTTCTCAAAAAACATGTCGGATTTGATAGTCTTACCACCTTAAGGAATCAACTACCTCGAAAGGCATGCCAGATTTAATTGGAATTGGAATTGGACTTAAAATTGGATTTGAGATTAAAACGAGGACTTACCGTCTTTGAAAAGACATGCGCATTGGAATTGGACCGAACAATGCCCCCAAGGGCATTTTGGTTATTTTGCCTCTATATGGGCCCGGCGGGCCCGCAAAGCGATGGATTGACTGATTTAAGTTTGAAAAAACTTATTTAAATTGGAATATGTCTGTATGGACTTGAACTCAAGTCTGGACGGACTTGAGACTGCCAAACGGGCAAAAATGGGGTGCTAACATTTGCCCTAGTGGACTAATCATCTTTTTCAACCATTCTGGCTCTGGGTATCAAACAGGCAACCCTCAAGGTGCTCCAGGGTGCCAATATATCTTTTCTAGCTAGGCCTTGCAGCCCGACAACTTTCAATAGACCAAAGCGGAGCCACTTATAGTGGAGCCATGCCAAAAAATGGCTTGGAGCCACTAGGAGTGGCGCCCAGATCTTTGCCCTGCAGCCTAAGGCGAATCAAATCTTTCAGATCATTGTCATACCAAGGTAGCGCCACTAGTAGCACTGCCACACCAAAAATTGGCCAGGCCCCACTCCTAATGGCACCACCTCGTCCAAATTTTGGCCTATAAACATAGACTACCCCTCAGCGTATTTAAGGTCTAAAAAATTGCATAGCAACGCTGCCATTCTCAAGATCGCCCTTGAAAATCCCCAAAACCCTAGTTTCTTCAAGGTTCCTTAGCTTCCAAGCATCTCAAGTCTTCTTCAAGCTCAAGCCATGCCTCCATTGAAGCTCCATTGAAGGTTGAAGACAAGGTATGGTTTTTATTTTACCTTCATGCTCTCCCACTCCTTCTCTTCTCCCTCCTAGTTATCGCACCCCAATTTTTTGCACTTGAGAAAAAATACACGTAAGTGGGAAAAGCATGGTACTCTCTCGTTACAACTCATCCTCCTAGAAGAATGAGTGCAACTAGGTTTGAATTTGAAATTGGTTTTGAATAAGGGCTTTTGGAAAAAGATTTAGAGTCGCCACCTAACTTGATTAAGGTGAGTTAGGTCACCTACAACCAAGCACAATCTGAAGATTACACTTAGGGTTTTTGAAAAGGTTTTGAAAACTTCTTCAAGTGAGGGTTTTTAAAAAATAGGTTGTTTGGCAACCTTTGGAAATATTTAAGCCATTTTTTAAAATAACTCCATTTGGTCTTTGAAAACAGTAATCTAGGTTTGGAGGTTGGATACGTGTAGGGAAGATGCACTAAGCCATCACCCTACCCCACCCTTGCGGTACCTATATGTCTATTCACCCTAAATTCACTCATTCAGAATCTTTGATTAACAATTGTCCAATTATATCCACTTTGAAAAGATTTATATGATGCATGATATGCAAGTGCAAGAAAAAGATTTGATTTTGAAAATAGATTTGACAAGAACTTGATTTGATTTTAAAAAGACTTGATTTGATTTTGAAAATAGATTTGAAAAGTCTTGATTCGATTTTGAAAGAAGGTTTTAGAAATTAAAATTTGAGATTTGAAAATAGATTTTGAAATTTGAAACTTGAAACTTGAAATAGATTAAGGAATTGAAAACTTGAAAAAGGTTATGACCACACCCATGAGGGTTGCCTACATATCTCTTTTTGGGAATCAGGTCGATTGTAATTTGGACAAAAGTTCGGAAGAGAATAGACACTTTGAGGTTTTAAAAAGATTTGATTCGAAAAGAGTTTGATGTGAAAAGAGTTTGATTTGAACTTAGAATAGAAGATTTGGAGATTGAAATTTGATTTGAAATAGAACTTAGACTTAGAATTAACTTTGATTTGGAAAAATTGCGTTACGTTTCGAAAACATTTTTGACTTGGATTGAAATTGGAAAACCATATTGGTTTAGAAAAGAGTTTTAGAAAAGAATTGAAACTTCCTAACTTTAGGGTTAGGGTTGAACTAGGATTTAGGTATCCTAGGGTTGAAGCAACCTAAGATTGGAACATGTAGTTGAATTGGAAAGGATTTGATTTAGATTTAAAAAGTTCAATTTTAGAAAGTTGGATTTAGGAAATGTTCGAATTAGGAAAGTTAGATTTAAGGAAGATTTGAAAAGAGATTTAATTTGATTTGAAAATAGTTGATTATTTGATTTGAAGGAGTTTAGAAAACTTAAGATTTAAGAAATATTGGCTTTGGAAATCTTCGGATTAGGAAAGTTTTAAACTAGGAAACTTCCATTGTAAGAAAGTGCCAAATTAGAAAAGTTTTATTTTAGAAAAGTTTTAAAATTTGAAAAGATTTGATTTTAGGAAATTTTTATTTTAGAAAAGTCTTGAATTTAGAAAGATTTCAATTTTGAAAAGATTTGGAATTTGGAAAGTTTTGAAAACAGAAAGTTTTAGAATTTAGAAATATTGGAATTAGGAAATGTTTGAATTTAAGAAAGATTTGATTTCTATTTCCTATAGTTGAAGATTAAATTTTATTTCTAAAAATGGATGATTTGATATGGTTTCCAAAATTGGAGGATTTAATCTTGTTTCCTAAATTGGAAGATTGGATTGGACTTGGAATTCGAAAAATTGAATTTTGAAAATCTAGGATTTGGAAACCTATGATTTGGTGTAAAAAAAGAGATTTTAGAAATCTAGGATCTGATGTAGAAGATGGTTTTTGAAAACTTTGATTTGAAGCAAAAGAGGAAGTCATGCTTTTAGGAAAGAAAATTAGGGTTTCCTAACCAAGGGATCTAAAGCTTGACTTGGATTTCAAGAAAAAGAGGTTTTGAGAAAGTAGACCTTTTGAAGAGAGTTTCTAGAAAGAAGACTTGAAGATAGTTTTCAAAAAATAAATTTTTGAAGAGAACTTTTAGAAATCAGTTTGAAAAGAGTTTTTTGGAAAATAGATTTTTGAAGGGAGTTTTTAGGAAGGAGTTTTTAGAAAGTGGATTTTTAAAGAGAGCTTTTAGGAAGTATTTTTGAAAAGCAATTTTGAAAAGGGTTTGAATATGAACTTTTTGAAAACCTTTTGAACGTCTCACTTTCCTAAAATGATTCAAACTATGAAGAGATTAGAACCATTCTAAGTTAGTAGTTTTGAAACAATATGGATTTGAAATATGGACCAATTTGATCGCTTTGAATTTCACATTTTCTTAAAACAACCCTAACCATGGAATGGCTAGAATCATCTTAAGATTGTGATTTTGTTGAAAACTAAGTTAGGGTTTACACCCAAAATATAGACCTTGATGGTCACAATGAATATAACACTTTCCTGAAGCAACCCTAACCATGAATTGGCTAGAATCACTCTAGAAGTGTGATTTTGAAAACAAGATTTTGAATGTAAGTTTTGAAATATGATTTTGATACAAGTTTTTAAAACAACTTTTGAAAACAATTTTGAAGAGACGTATGAACATGATATGCACCATATAAGTAGGGTCGTGAACATACAAGGTTTAGGCTTCACCACATAATCAAGGGGGCCGAATCCACATGGCCTAAGGTTAACTTAGAAGAAATCCCCCGACACGATGACTTTCTACCATCCTTCCTCCACATGAATTGGGGAAACCCTTATTTCAAGCATGCAAGAAAGGGGGGAAGAAAATGGGGATTAAAATAGAAGAAAACCCAAGTGGGTTAGGAGGAGGAAGAGAGAAGGGGGAATTATATAAACGTAAAGAGAAAATCGACCTCGTATCTTCTTTACTTTGTTGCTCTGTTTTGCTTTGCTTTTCTTGAACTTTGGAAGCTTCAAACTTACAGCACTTCAATCTTTAATGGATGTTGAAGGCTTGTATATGAGTGTATGAGGTGTAAATAGGCTAGGGCTAGAGTGTATGGAATGGAGGCCAGGGTTTGAAGAGGCCTAAGAAAACTAGGGTTTGGTGAGAGTTCGAGGTTTTTATACAGAGAGAGAGAGTTTCTGGACTTAGATTGCTTACCCTTTTCACGTAAGGGGAGGCTTTGTGTTTATAGACAGGAGATTGACCTGACGCTTGTTGTAGTGGCTCGAGGCAAAATTTCGTTCTGGTGCCACTGGGAGTGGCGTCAGCCACTTAGGAAATTTTTTAAGTTGGCAAGCAACGTATCATTCAACCCTTGATATGCAAGGCAAAAGATTTGAGCGCTTGTATTAGTGACTACCATGCAATTTTTGGCTTGGTTTCACTAGGAGTGACTCCAGAAGGTCCAAGAATGTTCTGAAAGAATGGTTTGAAAGGCCAGAAATGGATAGAAACCCTTGAAATAGTGTTCCAAGAGTAACGAACTTGAAAAACCATGTCGGGATTGTCGACCAAGCTATTAAGGGAAAAACGGTCAACTAAACTGGAAAACCTATGGAATGGACTTGGAATGACTCATGAGAGGACTTGAAGGTTGGAAACACTATCTAGAGTGTTCCAAGGGAGTGCCGATTTGATACCCAGAGCCGGTGTGATTGAAAAAGGCAACCGGCCCACCAGGGGCAAAATGGTCATTTTGCATCGGGTTTACCGGAATAGACTCAGAATGATCTAAAAAGGTATTAAAAGGTCGGGAATACTATTAAAACCACTCCCGAGAGGTTACCGATTTGATGCCCAGAGCCAGTGTGGTTCCCAGAGGCGCTCGGATGCATAGAGGCAAAATGGTCATTTGACCGGATGGTCTCGAAAGTGGTCTAGAACTGACTGGAAGGCATTTGAACATGCCGAATCATCTTTGGGACAATCTTGGAAGGGTAGACTTACCGCTCTGAGGACTTAGGTACTTCTTAAGAAGCGTGCTAGAAAAGGCCTAAGGGGTAGTTTGGTCATTTTTCACCAGAGTGGACTAGCAGGCACTAGTGTTGACTGGGGTTTTGAATGTTTCCCTCAATCTGATGGTCCAAGGGGTAGTTGGTTTTCGAAGGTATCTCATCTTTTGGTAAACATGTCACAGCCTGTTTGCGAGTTTGTTGGTAAGGGGGTTTGTTGGTAATTCCTAATGTTAACCTGTTTGTGAGTGTTTCCGCCACTCTGATGGTTGTGATGTTTTATGAGTGTTTTCACCACTCTAACGGTTTGTCTTCATTTTGGAGACTGCCTGATCTCGGGAAGCTGCTATGTGAACTTATCGTTTGAGGAATCAACTTTCTCGAAAGAAATGCCAATAACAGACATTCTTTATTGGTAGGCTAGCAGGCGCCAAAGGTGGACTGTTTTACCATCTCGGGGACATTGGTTCCGTCCCCGTCGACGGGTTTGAAGGGATTTACTGTTTTGAATAGTTTTCTTAAAAAACATGCTGGACTGGATAGTCTTACCGCTTGAGGGATTAACTTTCTCAAAAGGCCTGGCGAATTTGATTTGAATTGAAATTAGAATTGGAATTGAAATTAGATTTGAGTTTGAAAATAGGACTTACCGTCTCTAGAAAGACGTGTTAACTAGAATTGGACCGAGCAATGCTCCAAGAACATTTTGGTCATTTTGCTTTGTTGGGCCCGATGGGCCTGCAAATCGATTGATTGATTGGTTTGAATATGAAAATTTGGTTTGGACTTGAATATGTATGCATTGGTTTGAATATGAGTCCGGACAGATCGCAGATTGGAAAAAGGGTTTGATTGGAACTTAGAATAGAATATTGGAATTTGGAATTTGGAATTAAAAATATTGGACTTTGATTTGGAAAGATAGAACTTAGTAAAAAGATTTGGACTTATTTTGGAAAGATTGAGATTTGGGAGACCTGGACTTTGGAAAGATAGGATTTAGAAAGGACTTGAGGTTAAGAAAGATTTGACTCAAATGTTGGACTTGGAAGATTAGGGAAAGGTTGGATTTAGGAAAGATTCAAATTGGGAAAGTTTTCATTTTAGGGAAGATTTTGAATTAGAAAAGCTTAAAATAGGAAAGATTTTGAAATTGGAAAGGTTTTGATTTAGGAAATACTTTGAAATAGGAAAGTTTTGAAATAAGAAAGTTTTGAAAGTTGGAAAGATTTGAAAGTTGGAAAGTTTAGAATTTAGAAAGTTTCGACTTCAAAAGGTTTTAACTAAGGGAAGGTTTCGTTTTTAGGAAGTTTTGACTTAAGGAAGTTTTGAATTTGAAATGTTTTGAAATAGAGAAGTTTATAATTTTTAGAAAGATTCAAAGTTTGAGTTTTAGAAATTCTTGAAATTAGGAAAGGTTTTAGTTTAAGAAAGATTCGAAGATTTGAATTCTGAAAGTTGAAATTTGGAAAGGTATGGAATTAGGAATGGGATGGTTTAGGAAAGATTTGGACGCTTAAAGTTTAAGGAAAGATTTAAATGTCTAAGTTTTGGAAACTTAAGGTTTATGAAAGTATGAGATTAGGAAGGAGTGGAATAGGAAAGATTTAAACTATGAAGGATTGAGATTCCTATTTCCCTAAAATGAAATATTGCATTTTGTTTCTAAAAAGAGATGATTTCATTTCATTTCAAAAAATTGAGGATAGAATCCAGTTTCCTAAACAGGTGATTGGATTTGGTTTCCTAAAAGGAAGATAGGATTTGACATGGAATGGGAAGGGGAAGTTTTAGAAACTCTAGATTTGGAAGACTATAGTTTTGATGTAGAAAATAGATTTTGGAAACCTAGGTTTTAAGGCAAGATTGGAAAATATGTTTTAGGCAAGAAAATTAGGGCTTCCTAATTGTGGGTTCTAGGGTTTGACTTGGACTCCAAGGTAAAGAGTTTTTGGGAAGTAAATTTTAAAAAAAGAAGATTTGTGTAAGAAAAATCCTAGAAAGGAGTTTTTAGAAAGTATACTTGAAAAGAGTGTTTGGAAAGGGGTTTTTGGAAAGAGTTTTTTAGGAAGGAGTTTTTAGGAAAGAGGTTTTCGGAAAGTGATTGTTGGAAAGAGTTTTCAAGAAGGAAATTTAAGGAGTGTTTTCAAGAAGGAAATTTAGAAAATGAATTTTGAAGAGAGCTTTTTAGAAAGGAGTTCGAAAAGGAGTTATGAAAAATAGATTTTTGGAGGGAGTTTTTAGAAAGCAATTTTGGAAAGGAGATTGGAGAGAGTTATCAAAAAGTGTATTGGAAAATAAATTTTTAGAAAGAGAGATTTAAAAAGAGAGTTTTTTGGAAAGTCCATAAAAACATCTCATTTTCCTAAAGCGACTCTAACCATAAGAAGGTTAGAACCACTCTAAGATAGTGGTTTTGAAAACAACAAGGATTTGAAAATATGGACTATATTGATCACTTTAAATGTAACACTTTCCGAAAGCAACCTTAATCATGAAAAGGCTAGAATCATCTTAGGATTGTGATTTTGAAAACAAGTTTTGAAAAAGAAGATTTTGATGCAAGTTTTGAAAACAATTTAAAAACAAATTTTGGAGAGATGCAAAATCATGATATGCACAATGTAAGTCGGGGTTGTGCACATACAAGGTTAAAGGCTTCACCACATAATCAAGGGGGCCGAACCCACGTGGTCTCCGGTTAGACTAAAAGAAAGCCCCCGACACGGTGACCTCCAATAGCTTAATCCTACACATGGACCGGGAAGTCCCTTGTTTCAAGCATGTAAGAAAGTGAGGGAAGAAGATGGAGGATTAAAATAGAAGAAAATCCAAGTGGGTTCAGAGGGAGAAGAGAGAGGGGGGGAGATACATAAACTTAAATAGAGAGCCTACCTTGTATATTCTTTATTTTGCTTCGCTTTGCGCGCTTTGTTTTTCTTGCTTTGCTTCGGTCTTCGCTTCAGTCTTCATCTTGATCTTCGGGAACTTGTCTTGATCTTCGGGAACTTGTCTTGATCTTCAAGAGCTTCGGGTTGCAGCACTTCATGTCTTCAATGGAGGCTTTGGAGGCTAGTGTATGAGTGTATATGAGCGTATGGGAGTACATGAGAGCTAGGGTTTGTTTATGGGGGCTAAGGTTTGAAAAACCTAAAGAAAACTAGGGTTTAGGGAGGCTGCGAGCTCTGTATATCGAAAAGTAGGGTTTTTAGACTAACTTTGCAGACCTCTTTCTTGCTGGAAGAGGCTCTATATTTATAGAGAAAAGAACAACCTGGCACCTATTGTAGTGGCGCCAGGCCAAAAAACACATTGGCGTTACTAGGAGTGGCGCAAGGCCAAATTTAGTGGCGCCAGCCACTTAGAAAAGCTTTTTAGTCAGCAAGCAACGTATCTTCAGAAGATTTGGGCACCTGTACTAGTGTCTACCATGTAATTTTTAGCCTAGCTTTACTAGGAGTGACTCTAGAAGGTTCGGGAATGATTTGAAAGGGCCGAGAATGACCCGGAAGGCTAGAAAGGGACAGAAACACTTAGAACAGTGTCCTGGAGGTAGTAGACTTGAAAAATGATGACAAGGTGTGTTGGAAGGGTTGACTAGGCCATTAGAGGCAAAACGGTCAATCGGGTAAGAAAGCTGCCGGGACGGACTCAGAATAGCTTAGAAGAAAACTCGAGATTTGGAAACATTATTTAGAATTTTCCCAAAGGTTACCGGTTTTATATCCAGAGCCAGTGTGGTTAGAAAAGGAAACCGGCCCACTAGGGGCAAAATAGTCATTTTGCATCGGGTTTGCTGGAATTGACTCAGAATGATCCAGAGAGATAATGAACGGTTGGGAATACTATAAAAAGCATTCTTAGAAGGTTACCGGTTTGATACCCATAGCCGGTGTGGTTCCCAAGGCGTTCGGATGCCTAAGGGCAAAATGGTCATCTTGACCGGAAAGTCTTGGAATTGGCTCGAAACTGACTAGAAGGCACCTAATCATGCCAGATTACCTTTAAGACAATTTGGGAAAAGTTGACTTATCATTCTGAGGACTTAAGTACTTTCTCGATAAACGTGCCAAAAATGGCCCTAAGGCAGTTTGGTCATTTTTTGCCGGAGTGGGCTTGCAGGCACTAGTGTTGACCTGGGTTTTGAGTGTTTCTGCCACTCTAACGGCAGCCCCGTGATATAGGGGTTTGTTGGCAATTCCCTATATCGACCTGTTTACGAGTGTTTTTGCCACTCTAATGGTTACGATGTTTACGAATACTTCTACTACTTTGATGGTTCGCGATAATTCCCGAGACTGTCTGATCTTGGGAAGTTGCTAAATGGACTTAGCGCTTGAGGAATCAACTTTCTCGAAAGGTATGGCAAAATAGACATCTCTGCATTGGCGGGCTAGCAGGTGCCAAAGATGGACCGTTCTACCATCTCGGGGACTTGGGGTCTCGTCTCGGTGGATGAGTTTAAAGGGAGTAACCGTTCTGAAGAGTTCACTCGGAAACGTGCCGGATTGGAGGGTCTTACCACCTTAAGCAATCAACTTTCTCAAAAGGTGTGTCGAATTTAATTAGAATTGGAAATGGAATTGGAAAGGGGACTTACCGTCTTCAGAAAGACGTGCCTATTGGAATTGGACCGAACAATGCCCCCAATGGTAGTTTAGTCATTTGCCTTTATTTGGGCCTGACGAGCCCGCTAAGTAATGGATTGACTAGATTAGGATTGGAAAATTGAGTTGACTCAGAATATGTCCATATTGACTTGAATACAAGTCTGGATGGACTGGAGATTGCCGAGCGGGTAAAAATGATGTGCTTACAGCTACCCCTCTTTTTTTGTCTTTGCTTTTCGAAGACAGAAAAACGATAGAGTAAGAGTCCCATGTTGTTTGTGAGGCGGTCGGAGGGATGAACTTTGGAAATTTTTTGAAAATCGGAGTTTGGAAACGGATATTGGGTCCAAAAGGGCTTTGAAATTGAGTTTTGGTGGAAAAAGGGCAAAGTTGGCCGAAATTGGCAACTGGCGCCACTGCTTTGGAAGAAATGGTTTGGTGCCACTGCTAGTGGCGCCAGGTTGGGATCAAAACCAAAAAAATTTTTGGTTCGAACACTTGCGGGATGCGAAGAGTTTTTGAAAAATCAAAAGTGTTTGTGAGGAAACCAACCTGAACATTGAAGGAGCGCTTCTTGGAGACCACGGGGGATTGCTGGAAGTAGGCCACTTCGCCGAAAAGGTCGCCGGAATAGAAGATTTCACCGGAGAACTCCAAAAGGTGAGTTTTTGATTTTATGTCTATTTGGACGTGTAGAATTCTATTTAAGTCGCGTGAACAGTAAAAATTGATGTTTTGATATGTTTTGAACACTATGGTGAAGTTATTTTTGCATTTTAATGTTTATTTGATTGAATTTGAGTGATTTTGCATGATTATGTGAAGGGGTTTTCTGCAGGAATTGGGGGTTTATTCCTACAGGCTTGGGTGTTGAGTTTTTTTGGCTAGATTTGTATATTGTGTGCCTTAGAAAAATATGTTTAACAGCCGTATGAAGTTTCTTGATTTTTTGAAAACTTAGTGAATTTTTTATTTTTTGAAAAATAGAAAAATACTTGAAAAATTAAGAAAATTTAAGAAATTGATGAAATTTTAGAGTTTAAAATTTAGAAAAATTTGGGAATATTTTAGAAAGTATTTGAAATGATTTTGAGGAATTTTATGACATCTTTGAAAATTGTTAACTTATCGGGGAAAAAAACATATGTTTTGAAAAATTTAAAAATTTGAAGATTATGCACGGGTGTTGATGTTATGTGATTATGAAGTTGTGAAGTGTACGGTTTGTGTTTTGTATTGATGTGGTAGGTGTTGTAGGAACTGTTTTTCAAGCGGAACTCTACCGAAATTTTTAAAATTCAGAGAAAGGGTTGGAGAAATTTTGGAATAAAATTTTTTGAAGGAAAAAGATATAAAACCATTGAGGATGGGGTTTTTTTGGCGAAGAAGACCCCGAGAAACTCAAAGGCCTTAAAAATTTCGAAAGATTGAAAATTTGAGAATTGAGTTTGAAGAAAACTTTTTGGAGGAAGAAGGTTTTAGAAAATTTGATTATGATAGAAAAAGCTTGGGATGAATTTTGACTGGAAGATTTTGAAATTTTGACTTAAGACTCATTTGAAATTTTCGAACAAAACGTATAAAAAATTTGTTTTGACTCGGAACGGGAAGTTTAAAATCAAAATGTGTAGGAAATTCATTTCGACTTAACACGGAAAATTTAAAATCAAAATGTGTAGAAAATTCATTTTGACTTAGAATTGGATTTAAAATCAAAATATGTAGGAAATTCATTTAGACTTAGAATTGGATTTTAAAATCAAAATGTGTAAGAAATTCATTTTGACTTGGAATTTTAAAATCAAAATGTGTAGGAAATTCATTTTGATTTGTCACTTGAAATCTTTTTATTATATGCATATACTGTATATTAACACTTCTTACCTTGACTTACCTTTTCAGGATGGTAGATGCGGGTGATGATGGTTTCGACAAGAGGCGCTGCTCCGAGAAGGTGGCCCGGACGAATTCTGCCGGTAGTTGCAGCTGTCCAGGGATAGTCGGCAATCTACAAGACAAGCATGTTTTGGCCAGAGCGTCCGGGGGAGTAGACCACCAGTCAACCCCTTCCCTCCGGTTGAGGCAGCTTTCGAGGATGAGATGGATGTCGGGGTTTCCCCCTATTGATTTTTAGGATGGCCGACGCTATTTTGAGTTGACTATGGGTTTGGTATGATAGGTATCCTCCAGATGAGTAAGACACTTTTCTGCTGGTCCTTTGGTTGCACGACTTCTCTCCTATTGGTGCAGCTTATTTTCGGCAATGGTTCCCTTCTGGCCGCCTGACTTGTCTTTCTTCTGTTTTGGGGGATATAAGCTTGCCCCTACTTCACATGAGTATGGCTTCCTCCTAGGTCTTCGGGATGGTTCAGCTGACATTATGGGACCTACTTTTCCTAATGGCTACGTCACGATTGTTTTTCTCAGCTTGAGCTCCGTTGTACGACCTTTTCTTCTGATCTGCGGCCCCAATTTCCTTATGTCCCAGTGAAGTTCTTGTTTCTCTCATTTTGAATTTGCGACAAATAGGGGATTAGCATACTTGTCAATATTGGCCAGTCTCCCGTATGGTGGCCCTGACTTTGCTCTTTTTAAGATTCTGGGTGTTCTCCTTGATGGAATGACGTGGCTGACTGTCGATTACTTGTACTGCTTCCCAGGATTCATGAGGGGCACTCATATGCTCCTAGAGTTGTGGAGGAGACCTTCATGAACCTTACTAGACTCCGTTAGGGGGCCAACGCACATTTTCGGGGATGTTTTTCACTATTTTAGCTCTGGGCGATCAGACACCTATTTGTTACTTATCTTTTTCAGCATACATGGTATCCCGAGTCGGAAGTCACTTGATTGGGGAGGTCGAGGGTGAGCCATTGCCCCATTCTCTGTTTCTTGTTGGCCATGGAAATCTGAGCTTTCTGAGGCATGTGCCGATGCTAAAGATGTTTGAGGGGTGGCTTTAGCTTCTTTTTGTATTTTACCTCGTTCTCTGTTTCTTATTTGAGAAATGGAGGAAGACATAGAGTTAGTTTTTCTTCTTTTTTTTTTCTTTTCTTTTTTTTTTCCTTTATAAAAATAGTTTATTTATGGCAATTCTAAAAATGCACAGGTAAATGGGTGAATACATGTTATACGTTTATTTTTATTGGTTTTTTTTTTTTTTGTGAATGCACATGGAGTTAGATGTATGACTTATTTTGCATGTCCTATGCTTTTTTTATAAATATTTTTCATGCATGCACAAGTTCATACAGGAATGAAATTAAATGCATGTTATACTTTTTAGATGAATGTACATAGAGGAAAGGAATTGAATGCATGTCATGCCTTTGATGAGTACATAAATAGATACAAACTACACAAGAATTTAATGGATGTACATGTTATACATGTCATGGATGCATTATACTACACGTATATAAACTATTTACAAAGAATGACCTAGGATTGCCCCAAGGCCCATACTTTCAGGATTCTGTTTCCCTTCCAAGATTTTGCCCCATTCGATTTTGTCACATTCTCATCGGGGTGTGATAGCATTTGCACCATTCTCCAGGGATCTTGCCCTTTTGGTTTGCTATTCTATCCATACTTTCTACAGGGTTGCTGTTTGGAATTTTTCTAATCTCACTTGGTTTTCTCTCTCAGATCTTCAAAATGCCACCATGGCTCGGGCGACAACTCACATGCCCTTTGCAGAGCGATAAACAGCTAGGCCTTCAATTTGAGAAGACTTCTTTTAGAACCGTCATGCAAGCTGACTTTAGGGGTTATAAGAAACGAAGGGATATTTAGACTCAAAGATCTTCTTTTAGTGGGTTGTTTGAACCAAAACCATCTGAGCACACTTTGGAGCATGAGATTGCCCCTGCATTCCTCCCCAGTTCTCCTTTCTCATCCTACTTGTCTTCGTATTGTTCAGGGTTATTTGGACTAAGCAATTCTCTTTGATCAGAGAGGACTTTAATTTGGACCGTAATATAGGCTAGGTTAAGGGGTTTATGAATGAAAAGGATACGCAGGCTCAAATTTGATGTTATTTCTAGTAGGGTTTAGATCTACACCATCCTTAGTTGGTCTTCCAGCGGGGTTTTGTCCCTTGATATCATCCTCTAGCTTCTTCAATCGGAAAGGACTTTAACAGGGTCGTAATGTAGGCCACAATTTCGGGTGTTTACAAGAATGGGTAAAGGCTCGAATCTATTGCTTCTACTGAGCTTCTTTGTTACCTAGGATTGCCTTTCAATAACTATATATTCTCCAAAGAGTTCATGTTTCTTGTAGTTTGATCCTTGACCTTCTAACGGAGTTGCCCCTTCATTTTCTTTCTTCTTCCTCTGTTTTTTTATATTTCTTTTTGACTTGCCCCGTGTAGCTTTTTCTTTTTACTCTTCTGTTTCTTCCCTTTCGTTTCTCTTTTCGCAAGACAGACATTTCCACAACTTCTTTCTCTCAAATCCTTTCTTTAGCATTTCGATTTAATCCATTATGGGTGGTGATCCCTAGGTTAGTTTTTTCGAAAGAAAAATGTAACTGGCTCAATAGGTTTGACAAGGGTTGCTTTTAACTATGTGGGAAATGAAATGACGGCCTCCCTTCATTTTGAACAAGATTGCTTGATCCATAGAACCTTCACGTTACTTCAGCTTGATGGTCGATGACATTCTCTGCTAGATCTTCTGCTGTCTGTCTGCCCCAGCGTGGGGGGATGGTTTCAGATCGGGGTTGACAAAAAATCTTTTGCTTTTCACAAGGCACTAGTGGGTTAAGCAAAGGGGATATTTTTGGGTATGGTAGAAGAATTAAGGGCCTCTAATCATTTCAAATTGAAGCGCTTAGTCCATAAAGCCTTTGTATAAAATTTAGACAATATTCCTAGGGATGAAGTGTTTCGGCTAGTAAACTCCTATATATTCTATCGAATCAACTACTCTGTGCTTACCCCAGTGTGGGGGATGGTTCTTGGTTTGGGGATATCTGAAAAGAAATTATGTACGACTCTAGTAGGCTGAGCAAAGGGTAGTGTTTATTTGGGATAAATAGAACAATGACTTCTCATCATTTTGGGGACTCGGCTGCCCATTGCCTAGCCAAGATATCATGTAAGTGTCGCTTCTTCAATAAAATTTGCACTTCTTTGTTGGGGTTGCCTTCCTTCTATATCTCACTCTCTCTCTCAGTCTTTCAAAGGTTTTAACCCACTTTGAGTGGGTTGTCCATGCTATCCTATCCTTCAAGTTAAGTCATTACTGAACGAGAAAGATTCCTTAAACGTAACAATCATCCACAAGAGTATGAGACAAAGGGGATAAACTGGGAACTACTTATTTTCATTTAAAAACATGATTACATGGCATGCAGCGTTCATTTAAATAAGATATGTAAGAAATAGAAAGATAAAAAGGAAATAAACGAATTTTATGAAAGCCTCCCTTTTCTTGTGGGCCTCTTGGTGAGAACCCTTAACAGGGTTTTAAAACTGTGCAGACTACTTTGGTATTTCATTCCTTGGGTGTATCACCAAACGACGGAGGGCGAATTGACAAATCTTTTGTAGTATTTAGCATGCATTCAGAAGTTAAAAGATTCTTTTATAGCAATGCACGAGTCTGATAGGACTTTGCAAATGGTGAAGCCTCCTTTTGCATGGACAATGGTTGTCGCGGCATGGTGTGGGGGTAACATCTTGTTAATGGATGGTTAGTTCTTATTGCTCCCTGATGTAGGTTCGGCCTCTTCTAACAGCTAGGCTCATCCTTCTATAAGTTTGAATCTAGTGAGGTGCTAGAGGGATTCCATGAATTCAGTTTTGCTCTTTGTCCTAGAAAAAGAAAAACAAAAACAAAAACAAAATGTAGTCAGCATGTGGAGGTGGAGGTTTTATGCGATGCATGTCCTATGAAGGTCCCTTCTTTTTGGGAATCTAGGCATGATGACAAGTCTATTTTGGAGGTGGGGTTTCGCCCCTATTATGCAATACAATATCTCTTCGACGTGGGCCGGTTGATGTTTCCTTATTTGGGCAATCCCGTCTCCATGGACTGAGAGAGATTTAGGCCTTTCTCGAGATATTGTTCTATACATGCCATGAATCCTTAGGGTTTAATGTCGTGCCCAGATTTTTCACACTCGAGGAATACTCACACAAGTGGGAAAAATGTTGTACTCTCTCGTTAGAACTCACCCTCCTAAAAGAATGAGTGTGACTAGGTTTGAATTGAAAAATAGGTTTGAATAAAGGGCTTTTGAAAAAGATTCAGGGTCACCACCTAACTTGATTAAGGTGAGTTAGGTCACCTAAAAACTAAGAATAATCCGAAGACTACACTTAGGGATTTTGGAAAACGATTTTGGAAAACATACTCAAGAGAGGGTTTTTTTAGGAAAACGGGTTGTTTGGCAACCTTTGGAAAACATTTAGCCCTTTTTAGAAAAATAACTCCTTTTTGGTCTTTGAAATCAATGATCTAGGTTTGGAGGTTGGTTACGTATAGGGAAGACACACTAAGCTATCACCCTACCCCGCCCTTTCTGTACCTACATGTCAATCTACCCTAGATTCACATATGAGAGTCTTCGACTAACTATAGTTCAATCCTATCCACTTTGAAAAACAATGTTTATAAACTAACATGACACATGATACGCAAGTGCGAGAAAAGAGACTTGAAAAATATATTTGAAAAGAGAGTTGAAGAGATAGAATTGAAATTCAAAAGTTTGAAAATTTGGAAATAGAAATTTGAAAATAGAAAGTTTGAAAGTAGATGGGAATTTGAGATTTGAAAAGATTTTGAAAATCGCACCCATAAGGGTGGAATTGAAAGTTTGAAAAGTATTGTGACCGCACCTATGAAGGTTGCCTATGTATCCCTTTGAGGGAATCAAGTCAGTCGTAGTTCGGACCGGAGTCCGATTGAAAATATAATGTCTGATTGGAAGAAAGAGATTGAATTGAAAATTGAATTTGATTTGAAATTAGAAGTGGAGATTGGAAATTGAAATTGAGAAGATTGGACTTTAATTGAAAGATTTGATTTTGAAAGACTTGGTTTTAAAAAACTTAGACTTAGGAAATAGAGGATTTAGAAAGGACTTGAAATCAAGAAAAACTGGATTTGACTTGGAAAGATTTTGAAAAAGAGTTGACTTGAATATTAGACTTGGAAGATTGGAGAAAAATTGGAATTAGGAAAGGTTCGAATTTGGAAAGTTTCATTTTTTGAAAGTTTTGTTTTTGAAAAGTTTTCGAATTAGGAAAGTTTCAAAATTAGGAAAAGTTTTGAATTAAGAAAGTCTCAACTTTGGAAAGTGTTGTTTTAGGAAAGGTTTTTGAAATTAGGAAGTTTTGAAAGTTGGAAAGCTTAGGATTTGGAAAGTCTTGAAATAGGGACTTTTTGAAAATTGGAAAGTTTTGTTTTAGGAAAAGTTTGAAAAAGGAAAGTTTTCAATTTAGGAAATGTTTGAATTAAGAAAGTTTTGAGTTTAGAAAAGTTTAGAATTTAGAAAGTTTGAAAATTTAGAAAGATTTGAGATTAGGAAAGGTTCGAGTTTAGGAAAGATTTGAAAACTTAGGTTTGAAAAGTTAAGATTTGAAAAGAAGGTTAAATTAGGAAAGTGTTGAATTTTAGAATTTTAGGAAAGATTTTTATGTTCAAATTTTGGAAAATTAAGATTTAGGAACGTGGAAGTTTAGGAAGGATTTGAATTAGGAAAAAGTTGGATTAGAAAGGGATTGGGTTTGGTTTCTAAAAGGGAAGGTTTGATCTTGTTTCCAAAAACGGAGGACAAGATTTGGTTTCCTAAACGGGAAGATTGGATTTTGTTTCGTAAAGGGAAGATTTGATTTGACAAGAGTTAGGAAAGGGAGATTCTAGAAACCCTAGATTTGGAAAATTATAGTTTTGATGTAGAAAATAGATTTTGGAAACATGCGTAGTTTGGATGTGAAAACAAGAGATTTTGGAAACCGAGATTTGGGGCAAAGTTTGAAAACCATATTTTTGGGAAGAAAATTAGGGTTTCCTATTGCGAGTTCTAGTTTTCAAAAATAGATTTTGAAAGGGAGTTTTTGAAAACAATTTTGAAGAGGAGAGTTTTAGGAAAGTATGTTGAAAAAGAGATTTTTAAGAAGAGATTTTTGAAGAGAGAGTTTTTTGGAAAGTATGAAAACATCTCACTTTCCTAAAGCGATTCTAACCATAAGAGGGCTAGAACAACTTTAAAAAAGTGGTTTTGGAAAACAATAAGATTTGAAAATATAGACCAAAAAGGTCACTTTTAATGTAACACTTTCCTAAAACAACTCTAGCCATGGAAAGGCTAGAATCACCCTAGAATTGTGGTTTTGAAAACAAGTTTTTGAAAAAGAGATTTTGATGCAATTTTGAAAACAAGTTTGAAAACGATTTGAAAAACAACTTTGAAAACGGCTTTTGGAAGATGCAAGACTATGATATGCACAATGCAATTTGGGGTCGTGAACATACAAGGTTAAGGCTTCACCACATAATCAAGGGGGCCGGACCCACGTGGTCTCTGGTTAGACTAGAAGAAAGCCCCCGACACGGTGACTCTCTAATAGCCCAATCCTACACATGGACCGGGAATCCCCTTGTTTCAAGCATGCAAAGAAAAGGGGGGAAAGAGATGGGGGATTAAAATAGAGAAAACCCAAGTGGGTTAGGAGAGAGAAGAGAGAGGGGGAAGTGCGAAAACTTAAATAGAAAACCTACCGTATATCTTCTTTATTTTGCGCGCCTTGCTTGTCTTCAATCTTCAGTCTTCGTCTTGATCTTCTTCTTCAACCTTCAAGGGTTGTCTTCAAGTTTTAGATGGCAGCTCTTCAAGTCTTCAAAGGATGGTTGAAGCCTAGTGTATGAGTGTATGGGGGAGTGTATAAGTGTACAGGAGGCTAGGGTTTGTGTAGGGTGGCTAGGGTTTGGAAAACCTAAGGAAACTAGGGTTTTTGGAGGTGCTCGAACTCTGTGTATCGAAATATATGATTTTTAGGTTAAGTTTGCAGACCCCTTTCACGTTGAATGAGGCTTTGTATTTATAGAGGTTGGACAATATTGGCGCCTATTGTAGTGGCGCCAAGCAAAAATTCCTTCTGGCGCCACTAGGAGTGGCGCTAGGCCAAATATTGGCTTGGCGCCACTAGTAGTGGCGCCAGCCAATTAGGAAACTATTAAGGTCGGCAAGCAACGTATCTTTGACTAGATTTGGGCGCCTGTACTAGTGACTACCATGCAATCTTTAGCCTGGCTTCACTAGGAGTGACTCTGGAAAGTCCGGGAATGATTTGGAGGAGCCGGGAAGTACCCAGAAGGCCAAAAAGGAGCAGGAACACTTAAAATAGTGTCCTGGAGATATTTGACTCAAAAAGTGAGGATAAGATGTGTCGGAAAGGTTGACCGGGCCTTTAGGGGCAAAACAGTAACTCAGACCGGGAAACTGCCGGGACAGACTCGGATTGCCCCGGAAGAAGACTTGGGGATCTGGAAACATTACTCAGAATGTTCCCAAGAGGTTACCGGTTTGATACCCAGCGCCGGTGTGCTTGAAAAAGGAGACCGGCCCACCAGGGGCAAAACGGTCATTTTGTACCGGGTTGGCCGGAACTGACTCGGAATGATCCGGAAAGATAAAGGAAGGTTGAGAATACTATAAAAGTAGTCTCAAGAGGTTACCGGTTTGATACCCAGAGCCGGTGTGGTCGAAAAAGGAGACCGGCCCACTAGGGGCAAAACGGTCATTTTGTACCGGGTTGGCCGGAACTGACTCGGAATGATTCGGAAAGATAAAGGAAGGTTGAGAATACTATAAAAAGTAGTCTCAAGAGATTATCGGTTTGATACCCAGAGCCGGTGTGGTTCCCGGGGCATTCGGATGCCTAGGGGCAAAATGGTCATCTTGACCAGAAAGTCTCGGACAGGGTCCAAATGGCAGTTTGGTCATTTTTCACCAAAGTGGGCTAACAGACACTAGTGTTGACCTGGGTTTTGAGTGTTTCTGCCACTCTAACGGCGATCGTCATGACACAGGGGTTTGTTGGCAATTCCCTATATCGACCTATTTGTGAGTATTTCCGCTACTCTAACGGTTTTATGAGTAGTTTTGCTACTCAGACCGTCTCGAGGAATAAACTGTCTCAAGAGAGGGATTGGAAAGGGGACTTATCGTTTCCGAAGAGACGTGCCTGAATTGGAACCGCCTTGAGGAATAAACTGTCTCGAGAGTGGGATTGGAAAGGGGACTTATCGTCTCCGAAGAGACGTGCCTGGATTGGAACTGTCTCGAGAGTGGGATTGGAAAGGGGTCTTACCATCTCCGAAGAGACGTGTCTGGATTGGAACCATCTCGAGGAATAAACTGTCTCCAGAGTGGGATTGGAAAGGGGTCTTACTATCTCCGACGCGACGTGCCTGGGTTGGAACCGTCTTGAGGAATAAACTGTCGAGAGAGAGGGATTGGAAAGGGGTCTTACCGTCTCCGAAGAGACGTGCCTGGGTTGGAACCGTCTCGAGGAATAAACTGTCTCGAGAGAGGGATTAGAAAGGGGTCTTACCATCTCCGAAGAGATGTGCCTGGATTAGAACCGTCTCGAGGAATAAACTGTCTCGAGAGAGGGATTTGGAAACGGAAAGGAAAGGACAATGCCCCTAAGGGCATTTTGGTCATTTTGCTTCTATTTAGGCCTAACAAGCCCGCGAAGCGATGGAAAGACAGAATTTGGACCTAGAGAATTGGTTTCGATTGGAATATGCCCACAATGACTTGAAAACAAGTTTGGACGAAGTGTAGACTACCGAGCGGTCAAACATGGGGTGCTTACATTTAAGAACCCTTATGAGTTTTGGTAGATTCGATTAACATGAGATTGGATTGCTCCTTTCTCTCTTCGGTTGATTAGATGCATGAGAATGAAATGACTTGAGTTTCTTGGAACTCTTGTCTTAGAATGGATATTGGTGCATGAGCATAAAAGAAGTGAACTTGCAAGGAATATGATGATAATAAGTGAGTGATTTAAGAAACCCCCTTCTTTTGGTATTTGGAGATGAGGAGGGGGTGGACAAAAGACAAGAAACAAAAGAGAAGTTAGTGCCTTGATTTGAATATTTCTATGCAATGCATGTCCTAGGGTGTCCCTACGTGAGAGGAAAACTAATCATGATGTATTGGCTCACTTTTAGAGATAGGGGGTTTGCCCGTGTATACAGATACCTTACCATTTTGGGGGGGTGGTGGGGGGGACATGTGTTCATTCAAAAGTGAGGGGATATATTGGACTTTCAGAGTCTAAATACAATAAAACCAAAATACATTTTAAAAGGGGGGGGAAAGGGAACAATTTCCCTAGAATTTTCACCTATCTAGTTTTACATGAGGAAACCTAAACTACTCTTGGGTCTTCGAATTCGCCTTCGTTGGATTTGATGTGGAAGAGGTCGCTGAGAAACCTTGTTGATTGATTGCCCCTTGTCTTCTTGGCAACCCTATCTCCGTGAGCATAGAGGGATTGGGGCCGCTCTTATGGAATGGATTGACATACATGCCATGAGTCCTTAGGGTTACGTGGGAACCCTTAGGGTTTGGGTAGGTTTAATGCAAGGGAGAGTGACCTTGGTGTCACTCTCAAAGGGTTGATCATATGCATGAGAATGCAGCGACTTGGGCTACTTTGGAACTCTTATCTTGACATGGGATATTGAATGCATGAACATAGATTTGCAAAGAGCGTAAGTAAAGAGAATGTAATGGTAAAATAAGCATGCATGCATGAGCGGTTAGACAAGCATTATAACGGTAAGAATATAGTCATTATAACAATAAGAATGAATAGGTATAAAGGAAAGTAAGAGTAGTCGACCTTTCCTCCATGGTTTTGGAAAACGGTGCGTGTGTCTTAAATCCGACAAAGGTTTGGCTATACAAGGTGTCTATAAGAGCATGAGGTTAAGGGTTGACTAATGCATCCTAAAAAAGCTCGGTCCCCGGATCTTCAAACCTAGGCCCACTCCCTGAGGTGGAGCCATGATCGGTTGGTGATTTGAGTTGGGGAACTATCAAGAGGTCGTAGGCGAAGAAACTGATATAGCATATTGCCCACAACCAATATACTGTTCCCTTTTTCTAACTGGAAGGGTCATATTTGGGTAAAAATGCAAGTATGCAAAATGCAGATGCACGTGTAGTGTGTGTGTGATTTTTAAAAGTGGAGGAAAGAGCCCAACCACTCCCATCCATCCTATTCATCACATTCATGCATAGTAGTTAGTTAAAACAATAATGTAAACAAAAAGCACACCTACAAACAAAGATGCAAGAGTTAGTATATGGATGACAAACTTAATACAAGATAATATGAATGGAGTTAAATGCATATTTTTTAAAATAACTTTGAAAATTTGATTTTGAAAATTGAAAGTGGATAGAAGTGGACAAGTTAATCGAAGACTCTACATGGGTGAAGGATAAAGAGACATGACTATGGCCTAACCCTATAAGTGTCCCCAGCAGAGTCGCCAGCTATCGCGCCCAGATTTTTCGCACTCGAGGAATACACACACAAGCGAAAAAAATACTGTACTCTCTCGTTAGAACTCATCCTCCTAGAAGAATGAGTGGGACTAAGTTTGAATTGAAAATTAATTTAAATAAAGGGATTTTGAAAAACAATTCGGAGTCGCCATCCAACTTGATTAAGGTGAGTTAGGTCACCTAAAAACTAAGCACAATCCGAAGATTACACTTAGGGTTTTTGAAAATGATTTTGAAAATACTTACTCAAGAGAGGATTTTTAAGAAAACAAGTTATTTGGCAACCTTTGGGAAACTTTTAAGCCCTTTTTTGAAAATAAACTTCATTTTGGTTCTTCAAAAACAGTGATCTAAGTTCGGAGGTTGATTACGTGTAGGGAAGATGCACTAAGCCATCACCCTACCCCGCCCTTGCGGTACCTACATGTCTATTCGCCCTATATTCATCCATTAGAGTCTTCAATTCACATATGTCCAAAACTATCCACTTTAGAAAAGAATGTTTAAAAGAATAATGCATGAGATGCAAGTGTAAGAAAAAGATTTGAAAAGAAAGAGATGGAATTTTGAAATTGGAAAGAAAGTTTTGAAAATTGAAATTGAAGATTTGAAAATAGATTTTTGGAATTGAAATTTGGAAATAGATTATGAAATTGGAGAATTGAAAAAGGTTATGAAAATAGGAGTTTGAAAAAGATTATGATTGCACCCACGACGATTGCCTATGTATCCTTTTTGAGGAATCAGGTCAGTCGTAATTCGGACAATAGTCCGATAGAAAAGAGATTTTTTATTTGAAAAAGAGATTGTTGATTAGAAAAAGGGTTTGATTGGAACTTACAAGAGAATATTGGAATTTGGAATTTAGATTTGAAAAGATTGGACTTTGATTTGGAAAGATAGAACTTAGAAGAAAGATTTGGACTTATTTTGGAAAGATTAAGATTTGAGAGACCTAGATTTGGGAAAGATAGGATTTAGAAAGGACTTGAGATTAAGAAAGATTTGACTCGAATGTTGGACTTGGAAAATTAGGGAAAGATTGGATTTAGGAAAGATTCAAATTAGGAAAGTTTTCATTTTAGAAAATATTTCGAATTAGGAAAGTTTAAAATAGGAAAGGTTTTGAAATTGGAAAGGTTTCGATTTAGGAAATATTTTGAAATATGAAAGTTTTGAAATAAGAAAGTTTTGAAAGTTGGAAAGTTTAGAATTTAGAAAGTTTCGACTTTAGAAAGTTTTAACTTAGGGAAGGTTTCGTTTTTAGGAAGTTTTGACCTAAGAAAGTTTTGAATTTGGAATGTTTTGAAGTAGGGAAGTTTAGAATTTATAGAAAGATTCAAAGTTTGAGTTTTAGAAACTCTTGAAATTAGGAAAGGTTTTAGTTTAAAAAAGATTTGAAGACTTGAATTCGAAAAGTTGAAATTTGGAAAGGTAAGAAATTAGGAATTGGTTGGTTTAGGAAAGATTTGGACGCTTAAAGTTTAAGGAAAGATTTAAATGTCTAAGTTTTGGAAACTTAAGGTTTAGGAAAGTATGAGATTAGGAAGGAGTGGATTAGGAAAGATTTAGACTATGAAGGAGTAAGATTCCTGTTTCCCTAAAACGAAAAATTGGATTTTGTTTCTAAAAAGAGACGATTTGATTTCGTTTCCAAAAATGGAAGATAGGATCTAGTTTCCTAAATAGGAGTTTGGATTTGGTTTCCTAAAGGGAAGATAGGATTTGACTTGGAATGGGAAGGGGAAGTTTTGGAAACCCTGGATTTGGAATACTATAGTTTTGATGTAGAAAAAAAGGTTTTGGAAACCTAAGTTTTAAGGCAAGATTGAAAAACATGTTTTAGGCAAGAAAATTAGGGCTTCCTAACCGTGGGTTCTAGGTTTTGACTTGGACTCCAAGGTAAAGAGTTTTTAGAAAGTGAATTTTAAAGAAAGAAGATTTTTGAAAGGAAAATCCTAGAAATGAGTTTTTAGAAAGTATACTTGAAAAGAGAGTGTTTGGAAAGGGATTTTTGGAAAAAGTTTTTTAGGAAGGAGTTTTTAGGAAAGAGGTTTTCGAAAAGAGATTGTTGGAAAGAGTTTTTAGGAAGGAAATTTAAGGAGTGCTTTTAGAAAAGGAATTTTGAAGAGAGCTTTTTGGAAAGGAGTTCGAAAAGGAGTTTTGAAAATAGATTTTTGGAGGGAGTTTTTAGAAAGCAATTTTGGAAAGGAGATTGGAGATAGTTCCCAAAAAGTGTATTGGAAAAGAGGTTTTTAGAAAGAGAGATTTAAAAAGAGAGTTTTTTGAAAAGTCTATAAAAACATCTCACTTTCCTAAAGCGACTTTAACCATAAGAAGGTTAGAACTACTCTAAGATAGTGGTTTTGAAAACAACAAGGATTTGAAAATATGAACCATATTGGTCACTTTAAATGTAGCACTTTTTTAAAGCAGCCCTAAGCATGAAAATGCTAGAATCACCTTAGGATTGTGATTTTGAAAAAGAAGATTTTGATGCAAGTTTTGAAAACAAGTTTAAAAACGAATTTTGGAGAGATACAAAATCATGATATGCACAATGCAAGTTGGGGTCGTGAACATACACGGTTAAAGGCTTCACCACATAATCAAGGGGGCCGAACCCATGTGGTCTCCAGTTAGACTAAAAGAAAGCCCCCGACACGGTAATCTCCAATAACCTAATCCTACACATGGACCAGGAAGTCCCTTGTTTCAAGCATGGAAGAAAGGGGGGGGAAGAAGATGGGGGATTAAAATAGAAAAAAACCCAAGTGGGTTCAGAGGGGGAAGATGCGTAAACTGAAATAGAAAGCCTACCTTGTATCTTCTTTATTTTGCTTTGCTCTGTGCACTTTATTTTTGCTTTGCTTAAGTCTTCGCTTCAGTCTTCGTCTTGATCTTTGAGAACTTGTCTTGTTCTTCAAGGGCTTCGGGTTGCAGCACTTCAAGTCTTCAATGGAGGCTTTGGAGGCTAGTGTATGAGTGTATATGAGTGTATGGGAGCATATGAAAGCTAGGGTTTGAAAAACCAAATGAAAACTAGGGTTCAGGGAGGTTACGAGCTCTGTATATCGAAGAGTAGGGTTTTTAGACTGAGTTTGTGGACCTCTTTCACGCTGGAAGAGGTTATGTATTTATAGAAAGAAGAACAACCTGGGGCCTATTGTAGTGGCACTAGGCTAAAAAACACATAGTGGCGCCAGCCACTTAGGAAAGCTTTTAAGTCTGCAAACAACGTATCTTCAGAAGATTTGGGTGTCTGTACTAGTGACTACCATGCAATTTTTAGCCTAGCTTTACTAGGAGTGACTCCCGAAGGTTTGAGAATGATTTGAAAGGGCCGGGAATGACCCAGAAGGCCAGAAAGGGACAAAAACACTTGGAACAGTGTCCCGGAGGCAGTAGACTTGAAAAATGATGGCAAGATGTGTTGGAAGGGTTGACCAGGCCATTAGGGGCAAAACGGTTAACCGGCCAGGAAAATTGTCAGGACGGACTCAAATAGCCCGAAAGAAGACTTAAGGTTTGGAAACAATATTTAGAATGTTCCCAAAGGTTACCGGTTTGATATCCAGAGCAGGTATGGTTAGAAAAGTAAACCGGCCCGCTAGGGGTAAAACGGTCATTTTGCATTGGGTTTGCCGGAATTGACTCGAAATGATCTGGAGAGATAATGAAAAGTCAGGAATACTATAAAAAGCATTCTTGGGAGGTTATCGGTTTGACACCCAAAGTTGGTGTGGTTCCTGGGGTGTTCGAATGCCAAGGGGCAAAATAGTCATCTTGACCGGAAAGTCTCAGAATTGGCCCGAAACGGACTATAAGGCACCTAATCATGCCGGATTGCCTTTAAGACAATCTTGAAAAAGTGGACTTATCGTTTTGAGGACTTAGGTACTTTCTCAAGAAATGTGCTGAAAATGGCCCTAGGGGCAGTTTGGTCATTTTTCGTCGGAGTGGGCTAGCAAGCACTGGTGTTGACCTTAGTTTTGAGTGTTTCTGCCACTTTGACGGTGGTCCTGTGATACAAGGGTTTGTTGGCAATTCCTTATATCGACCTATTTACGAGTGTTCCGCCACTCTAATGGTTCGCGATCATTTCCGAGACTATTTGGTCTCGAGAAGCTGCTAAATGGACTTAGCGCCTGCGGAATCAACTTTCTAGAAAGGCATGCCAAAACAGACATTTTTTCATTGGCGAGCTAGCAGACACCAAAGGTAGACCATTCTACCATCTCTAGAACTTAGAGTCTCGTCCTGGTCGACGGGTTTAAAGGGACTTACCGTTCCGAAGAGTTCAATCAGAGACGTGCCGGATTGGAGGGTCTTACCACCTTGAGGAATCAACTTTCTCGAAAGGTGTGCCGAGTTTAATTGGAATTGCAATTAGAAATGGAGTTGGAAAGGGAACTTACCATCTTCGAAAAGAAGTGCTTATTGGAATTAGACCGAACAATGCCCCCAAAGGCATTTTGGTCATTTTGCCTCTATTTGGACCTGGCGGGCCCGCGAAGCGATGGATTGGCTAGATTAGGATTGAAAAATTGAGTTGATTCAGAATATGTCCGTATTGACTTGAATACAAGCCTGGACATACTGGAGATTGCCAAGCGGGCAAAAATGGGGTGCTTACACCACCTAATTTGATTAAGTTGAGTTAGGTCACCTAAAACTAAGCACAATCCGAAGACTACATTTAGGGTTTTTGAAAACGATTTTGAAAATACTTCCTTAAGAGAGGGTTTTTAAGAAAATAGGTTATTTGGCAACCCTTAGAAAACATTTAAGCCCTTTTTTGATAATAACTCCATTTGGTCCTTGAAAACAGTGATCTAAGTTCAGAGGTTGGTTACGTGTGGGGAAGACGCACTAAGCCATCACCCTACCCTGCCCTTGCCTATATGTGTATTCACCCAAGATTCAACCATTAGAGTCTTCAACTAACAAATATCCAAAACTATCCACTTTAGAAAAAGAATGTTTAAAAGAATGATGCATGATATGCAATTGCAAGAGAAGAGAGTTTGGAAATAGGTTTGGAAATAGATTTGGAAATATATTTGAAAAGAACTTGATTTGATTTGGAATGATAGAATTGATTTTGGAAATAGATTTTGAAAAGATAGAATTGATTTGAAAGAAAGTTTTAGAAATTGGAAATAGATATTTGAAAGTAGATTTTCGGAATTGGAAGTTTGAAGAAAGTTGTGGAATTAGAGATTTGAAAGAAGTTATGGAATTGGAGATTTGAAAAAAAAAAAAAGTTATGACCGCATGCATAAGGGTTACCTACATATCCTTTTTGAGGAATCTGGTCAGTCGTAGTTTGGACAAGAGTCCGATAGAAAATAGAAAGTTTGATTTGAAAAAGAGATTTTGATTTGAAAAAGGATTTGAATTGAACTTAGAATAGAATATTTGAAATTGGGATTTGAAATTGAAAAAGATTTGGACTTTGATTTGGAAAAACAGAACTTGGAAGAAGGATTTAGACTTGTTTTGGAAAGATTGAGATCTAGACTTAATAAAGATAGGATTTAGGAATGACTTGAGGTTTAAAAAAGATTTGACTCGAATATTGGACTTGAAAGATTAGGGAAAGATTAGATTTAAGAAAGATTGAATTTAGAAAATGTTCGAATTAGGAAAGTTTCAAAATAGGAAAGTTTCATTTTAGGAAAGTTTCAATTTAGAAAATTTTCAATTTAGGAAAATGTCATTTTAGGAGAGTTTTGAAATAGGAAAGGTTTCGATTTAGGAAAGTTTTCGTTTTAAGGAAGTTTTGATTTAGAAAAGTTTTGAAATAAGAAAGGTTTCGTTTTAGGAAAGAGGTATGTTTTTTAAATAGGAAAGTTTTAAAATAGGAAAAGTATGAAATAGGAAAGATTTGGTTTTTAGAAAATTTAGAATTGTAGAAAGTTTTAACTTAAGAAAATTTTGGATTTGGAGAGGTTTGAAATTTAGAAAGTTTAGAATTTTAGAAAGATTCGAAGTTAAGTTTTAGAAATGCTTGAAATTAAGAAAGATTTGAGTTTAAGAAAGATTTGAAGATTTAGATTTGAAAAGTTGAAATTTGGAAATGTATGGAATTAGGAAATGTTTGAATTAGGAAGATTAAATAGCTTAAAATTTAAGGAAAGATTTAAAAGTTCAAAGTTTTGGAGACTTAATGTTTAGGAAAGTATGAGATTAGGAAGGATTGGGATTAGGAAATGTTTAAACTAGGAAGGATTGAGATTCCTACTTCCTAAAACAAAAGATTGGATTTTGTTTCTAAAAAGAGATGGTTTGATTTTGTTTTAGAAAATGGAGGATTGGATCTAGTTTCCAAAATGGGGAGATTGGATTTGGTATGAATTTGGAAGGTGAAGTTTTGGAAACCGTAGATTTGGAAGACTATAGTTTTGATGTAGAAAATAGGTTTTGGAAACTTATAATGTTGATGTAAAAAAAGAGATTTTGGAAACCAATGTTTGGAGGCAAGAGTGAAAATCATGTTTTAGGAAAGAAAGTTATGGTTTCCTAATCGTTGGCTCTAAGGCTTGACTTGGGCTCCAAGAAAAAAAATTTTGGAAAGTAAAATTTTTGAAAAGAAAAGGTTTTTAGAAGGAGATCTTAAAAATGAGTTTTTGGAAAACAAATTTGGGAAAGAGAGTTTTTGGAAAGAGTTTTTCAAGGAAGGAGTTTTGAAAAGTGATTTAGAGAATGTTTTTAGAAAGTGAATTTTAAAGAGAGCTTTTTTTGGAAAGAAACTTGAAAAGGAGTTTTGAAAAATAGATTTTTGAATGAAGTTTTTAGAAAACAACTTTGGAAAGGAGATTGGAGAGAGATTTAGAAATTATGTTGGAAAAGAGATTTTTAGAAAAAGAGATTTGAAAAGAGAGTTTTTTGGAACGTTCATAAAAATATCTCACTTTCCTAAAACGATTTTAACCTTAAGAAGGCTAGAACCCTTTTAAGATAGTGGTGTTGAAAACACCAACGATTTGAAAATATGGACCATATTGGCCACTTTAAATGTAACACTTTCCTGAAGCAACCCTAACCATGACAAGGCTAGAATCACTTTAGGATTGTGATTTTGAAAATAATTTTAGAAAAAGAAGATTTTGATGCAAGTTTGAAAACAATTTTAATGCAAGTTTTTAAAATAAGTTGGAAAGCAAATTTTGGAGAGATGCAAGATCATGATATGCACAATGCAAGTTGGGGTCGTGAACATACAAGGTTAAGGTTTCACCACATAATCAAGGGGGCCGAACCCGCGTGGTCTCCCGTTAGACTAAGAGAAAGCCCCCGACACAGTGACTTCCAATAGCCTAATCCTACACATGGACTGGGAAGTCCCTTGTTTCAAGCATGCAAGAAAGGAGGGAAGAAGATGCAGGATTAAAATAGAAGAAAACCTAAATACGTTTGGAGGGAGAACAAAAATGGGGGAATTGCGTACACGTAAATATGAAGGCTACCTTGTGCCTTGTTTTATTCACTTTGTTTTGCTTGCTTTGCTTTGGTCTTCGCTTCGCTTTACGTCAATCTTCAAGGGCATGTCTTGATCTTCGAGAGCTTCAGGTCGCAGTACTTCAAGTCTTCAATGAAGGCTTTGGAGGCTAGTATAGGAGTGAATATGAGTGTATATGAGTGCTAGGGTTTATATATGAAGGCTAAGGTTTTGGAAAACCTAAAGAAGACTAGGGTTTAGGGAGGCTACGAGCTTTTATACCGAAGAGGAGAGTTTTTAAACTGAGTTTGCGGACTCTTTTCACGCTGGAAGTGGCTCTGTATTTATAGACAAAGGAATGACCTGGCGCCTGTTGCAGTGACGCCAAGCAAAAAATCCTTCTAGCGCCACTCCAAAATTTGGCTTGGCACCACTACTAGTGGCGCCAGTGACTTAGGAAAGCTTTAAGGTCGGCAACCAATGTATCTTCAGAAGATTTGGGTTCCTATACTAGTGACTATCATGCAATTTTTAGCATGGCTTCATTAGGAGTGACTCCGGAAGGTCCGGGAAGGATTTAGAGGACCGGGAATGGCCCGTGTCACGTCCAGATTTTTCGCACTCGAGGAATACACACACGAGTGGAAAAAATACTGTACTCTCTTGTTAGAACTCATCCTCCTAGAAGAATGAGTGCAACTAGGTTTGAATTAAAAATAGATTTGAATAAAGGGCTTTTGGAAAAAGATTCGGAGTCGCCACCTAACTTGATTAAGTTGAGTTAGGTTACTTAAAAACTAAGCATAATCCAAATACTATACTTAGGGTTTTTGGAAACGATTTTGAAAAACATCATTAAGAGAGGGTTTTTAGGAAAATAGGTTATTTAGCAACCTTTGAAAAATATTTAAGCCTTTTTTTTAAAAATAACTCCATTTTGGTCTTTCGAAAACAGTGATCTAAGTTCGGAGGTTGGTTACGTGTAGGAAAGTGTGAGCACCCCATTTTTTACCGCTCGGTAGTCTACACTCCATCCAGACTTGTTTTCAAGTCATTGTGAGCATATTCCTATCAAAACCAATTCTCTAGGTCCAAATTCTGTCTTTCCATCGCTTCGCGGGCCTGTCAGGCCCAAATAGAGGAAAAATGACCAAAATGCCCTTAGGGGCATTGTCCTTTCTTATTCCAATTCCAATCCCTCTCTCGAGACAGTTTATTCCTTGAGACGGTCCAAGTAGCAAAACTACTCACAAAACCGTTAGAGTGGCGGAAACACTCACAAAACCGTTAGAGTAGCGGAAATACTCACAAAACTGTTAGAGTGGCGAAAACACTCACAATCCAGGCACGTCTCTTTAAAGATGGTAAGACCCCTTTCCAATCCCACTCTCGAGACAGTTTATTCCTCGAGACGGCTCCAATCCAGGCACGTCTCTTCGGAGACGGTAAGACCCCTTCCAGTCCCACTCTCGAGACAGTTTATTCCTCGAGACGGTCCGAGTAGCAAAACTACTCACAGAGCTGTTAGAGTAGCGAAAATACTCACAGAACCATTAGAGTAGCGGAAATACTCACAAACCCGTTAGAGTAGCGGAAATACTCAACCCCGTCCGAGTAGCGGAAATACTCACAAATCATCAACCCCATCCGAGTAGCGGAAATACTCACAAATCATCAACCCCGTCCGAGTAGCGGAAGTACTCACACTGTGAGAGTGGCGGAAACACTCAAAACCCAGGTCAATACCAGTGTCTGTTAGCTCACTTCGGTGAAAAATGACCAGACTACCCTTAGGACCTTTTCCGAGACTTTTCGGTCAAGATGACCATTTTGCCCCTACGCATTCGAATGCCCCGGGAACCACACCGGCTCTGGGTATCAAACCGGTAACCTCCTGAGAATACTTTTTATAGTGTTCTCAACCTCCCCTTACCTTTCTGGATTATTCCGAGTCAGTTCCGGCTAACCCGGTACAAAATGACCGTTTTGCCCTTGGAGGGCCGGTCTCCTTCTTCGACCATACCGGCTTTGAGTATCAAACCGGTAATGTCCCGAGAATACTTTTTATAGTATTCTCAACCTTCCTTTACCTTTCCGGACCATTCCGAGTCAGTTCCGGCAAACCCGGCACAAAATGACCGTTTTGCCCCTAGTGGGCCGGTCTCCTTTTCTGACCACACCGGCTCTGGGAATCAAACCGGCAACCTCTGGGAACATTCTAAATAATGTTTCCAGATCCCAAGTCTTTTTCCGGGACAATCCGAGTTTGCCCCGGCAGTTTCTTAGTCCGATTGACCGTTTTGCCCTTAAAAGCTCAGTCGACCTTTCCGACATATCCTATCCTCACTTTTCAAGTCAAATATCTCCAGGACACTATTTTAAGTGTTCCTGCTCCTTTCCGGCCCCCCGGGTCATTCCCAGCTCCTTCAAATCATTCCCGGACTTTCCGGAGTCACTCCTAGTGAAGCCAGGCTAAAATTTATATGGTAGTCACTAGTACAGGCGCTCAAATCTAGTTAAAGATACGTTGCTTGCCGACCTTAAACGTTTCCTAATTGGTTGGCGCCACTACTAGTGGCGCCAAGCCAAAAAATGGCCTGGCGCCACTCCTAGTGGCGCCAGTGTAAAGTTTACCCTAGCGCCACTGCAACAGGCGCCAGGTTTGTCCAACTTCTATAAATACAGAGCCTCGTTCAACATGAAAAGGGTCTGCAAAATTAACCTAAGAATCCTACAATTCGATATACAGAGCTCGAGCACCTCCAAAAACCCTAGTTTCCTTAGGTTTTCCAAACCCTAGCCACCCCACACTAAACCCTAGCCATCATACACAAACCCTAGCCTCCTATACACTCATACACTCCCCCATACACTCATACACTAGCTTTCAACCATCCTTTGAAGACTTGAAGAGCTGCCATCCAAAGCTTGAAGACAACTCTTGAAGACTGAAGGTGAAGATCAAGACGAAGACCGAAGATTGAAGACTGCACGGCGCGCAAAATAAACAAGATACAAGGTAGGCTCCCTATTTAATTTTCTGCACTTCCCCCCTCTCTCTTCTCTCTCCAACCCACTTGGGTTTTCTCTATTTTAATCCCCCATCTCTTTTTCCCCCTTTCTTTGCATGCTTGAAACAAGGAGATTCCCGGTCCATGTGTAGGATTGGGCTATTGGAGAGTCACCGTGTCGGGGGCTTTCTTCTAGTCTAACCAAAGACCACGTGGGTCCGGCCCCCTTGATTATGTGGTGAAGCCTTAGCCTTGTATGTTCACGACCCCAAATTGCATTGCGCATATCATAGTCTTGCATCTTCCAAAAACCGTTTTCAAAGTTGTTTTTCAAAACGTTTTCAAACTTGTTTTTAAAATTGCATCAAAATCTCTTTTTCAAAAACATGTTTTCAAAACCACAATTCTAGAGTGGTTCTAGCCTTTCCATGGCTAGGGTTGCTTTAGGAAAGTGTTACATTAAAAGTGACCTTTTTGGTCTATATTTTCAAATATTGTTGTTTTCCAAAACCACTTTCTTAAAGTGGTTCTAGCCCTCTTATGGCTAGAATCGCTTTAAGAAAGTGAGACGTTTTCATACTTTCTAAAAACTCTCTCTTCAAAAATCTCTTCCTAAAAACCTCTTTTTCAACATACTTTCCTAAAGCTTTCCTCTCCAAAATTGTTTTCAAAAACTCCCTTCCAAAATCTAGTTTTCAAAACTCTCTTTTTCAACTCCTCTCCAAAATCTTTTCCTCAAAATTCACTTTCTAAAAACACTCCTTAGATTCACCTTCCTAAAAACTCTCTCCAAAAACCTTTCTAAAAAACTCTCTTTCCAAAATCTTCCTTCTAGAAATTTCCTCTCTAGGATTTTCCTTCTAAAATCTACGTTTCTAAAAACACAATTTCCAAAACTCCTTCTCTTTAAAATCTTTTTCCAAAAACTCCCTCTTCAAATTCACTTTCCAAAAGTTCCTCCCTAGGATTCCTTTCTAGAAAACCTTCGTTTCTAAAAACGCACTTTCCAAAAACTCTTTCCTTAGAGCCCAAGTCAAGCCCTAGAACCCACAATTAGGAAACCCTAATTTTCTTTCCAAAAACATGATTTTCAAGCCTTGCCCCAAACCTAGGTTTCCAAAATCTCTCGTTTTCTACATCCAAACTATACATATTTCCAAACCTTTTTTCTACGTTAAAATTCCACACTTTCAAAACTAGGGTTTCTAGAATCACCATTTCCAAATCCTTGTCAAATCAAATCTTCTCTTTAAGAAACCAAATCCAATCTCCCCGTTTAGGAAACTAAATATAATCCTCCGTTTTTGGAAACAAATCCCAAACCTTTCCTAATTCCACTTCTTCCTAATTTCCTACTTTCCTAAACCATAAGTTTCCTAAACCTTAATTCTAAATCTTTCTTTAAATTTCAAAATCCAACTTTTTCCTAATTCAAATCCTTCCTAAACTTCCACTTTCCTAAACCTTAAGTTTTCAAAACTTGAACATAAAAATCTTTCCTAATACAATTCTTTCCTAATTCTACCCTCTTTTCAAATCTTAACTTTTCAAACCTAAGTTTTCAAACTCTTCCTAAACTCAAACCTTTCTTAATTTCAAGATTTTCTAAAATTCAAACTCTAAAACTTTCTAAATCTTAAACTTTCTAAATTTCAAATCTTTCTAAATTCTAAACTTTCTTAAACTTCAACATCTTCCTAAATCTAAGGCTTTTTTAAATTCAAAACTTTCTTAATTCAAACATTTCCTAAACCGAAGACTTTCCTTTTTCAAACCTTTCCTAAAACAAAACTTTTTTATTTTCAAAACTTCCTTGTTTTCAAAACTTTCCAAATTCAAAACTTCCCTTTTTCAAACATTCCAAAACTCAAAACTTTCTTAATTCAAAACTTTCCTAATTCTAACCTTTCCTAATTCCAAAACTTTTCAAAAATGAAACTTTCCTAATTTCAAAACTTTCCTAAACCTAAAACTTTCCTAGTTTCGAAACTTTTCCAAAATGACACTCTTCTAATTCGAAACTTTCCTAATCCAAATCTTTCATAAATTTCAAGTTTCTAAATCTTTCCAAATCTTCCAAATCCAACATTCCAATCCAATCTTTCTTAATCTCAAGTCTTTCCTAGGTCTCGTATCTTTCCCAAGTCTAGGTTTCCTAAAACTAAAGTCTTTCTAAAATCAATCTTTCCAAAGCAAGTCCAATCTTCTCAAATTCAATCTCCTCTTCTAATCTCAAATCAAATCCAATTTTCAGTTCAATTTCTTTCTTCCAATCCAATCTCTCTTTAAATCAATCTCTTTTCAATCGGACTCCGGTCCGAACTACGACTGACCTGATTCCCCCAAAGGGATATGTAAGCAACTTTCATAGGTGCGGTCACAATACTTTTCAAACTTTCAATTCCACCCTCATGGGTGCGGTTTTCAAAATCTTTTCAAATCTAAAATTTCAATTTTAAAATTTCTATTTCCAAATTTTTAAACCTTCCAATTTCAATTCTATCTCTTTAAATCTATTTTCAAATCAAAGCAATCTCTTTTTAAATCTATTTTTCAATTCTTTTCTATTGCACTTGCATATCATGCATCATATTTTTCAAACATTGTTTTTCTAAAGTGAATGGGATTGAACTATAGTTAATTAAAGACTCTCATAGGTGAATCTAGGGTAAATTGACATGTAGGTACCGAAAGGGCGGGGTAGGGTGATAGCTTAGTGCGTCTTCCCTACACGTAACCAACCTCCGAACCTAGGATCACTGATTTCAAAGACCAAAAAGGAGTTATTTTTTTTAAAAATGGCTAAATATTTTCCAAAGGTTGTCAAACAACCTGTTTTCCTAAAAACCCTCTCTTGAGGAGATATTTTCAAAAACCCTAAGTGTAGTCTTCGGATTACTCTTAGTTTTTAGGTGACCTAACTCACCTTAATCAAGTTAGGTGGCGACTCCGAATATTTTTCAAAAGCCCTTTATTCAAACCTGTTTTCAATTCAAACATAGTCGCACTCATTCTTCTAGGAGGGTGAGTTCTAACGAGAGAGTACAGCATTTTTCCTGCTTGTGTGAGTATTCCTCGAGTGCGAAAAATCTGGGTGCGATAGAAAGACGCACTAAACCATCACCCTACCCCGCCCTTGCGGTACCTAGATATCTATTCACCCTGATTCACCTATAAGAGTCTTCAACTAACGAATGTCTAATCTTATCCACTTTAGAAAGGAATTTTTGAAAATAAATTGACATGATGCATGATATGCAAGTGCAAGAAAAAGAGAGTTGGAAAATAAATTTTCAAAGAAATTGATTTTTAAAAAAATATTTGAAAAGATAGATTTGAAATTAGAAAGTTTTAGAAATTGGAAATAGAGATTTGAAAATAGATTTTTGATATTGGAAACTTAAAATAGATTATGAAATTAGAAGTTAGAAAAAAGTTATGGAATGGAAGTTCGAAAAATGGTTGTGACCACACCCATGAGAGTTGCCTACGTATCCTTTTTGAGAAATCAGGTCAGTCGTAGTTCAGACAAGAGTCCGATTGAAAATAGAAGATTTTGATTGGAAGAAAGAAATTTTGATTTGGAAATTGAATTTGAAGATTAGGAAATCAGGATTGAACTTAGACCTAGAATTGAATTTGAAAGAGGATTTGACCCTTGGAAGAGAACTTGGACTAGATTTGGAAAGATAGAGTTTTGGAAAACCTAAACTTAAGAAAGATGGGATTTAAGAAAGACTTGAGGTTTAAGAAAGATTTGACTCAAACGTTGGACTTGGAAGATTAAGGAAAGATTGGATTTAGGAAATGTTCAAATTAGGAACGTTTCAAAATAGGAAAGTGTCATTTTAGGAAAGTTTCGAATTAGGGAAGTTATCGAAATAAGAAAAGTTTTCAGAATAGGAAAGTTTCGTTTTAGGAAAGGTTTTGGAATAGGAAATGTTTCATTTTAAGAAAGTATTGGAATTTAGAAAGTTTAGAAATAAGAAATGTTTGAAAAGTTAGATTTGGAAAAGGTATAGAATTTAGGAAAGGTTGGAATTAGGAAGATTAAGGAAAGATTTAAAAGTTTAAATTTTGGAAACCTAAGGTCTAGGAAGGTATGTGATTAGGAATGAGTGCATTAGGAAAGGTTTGGATTTGGAATGATTGAGATCCCTATTTCCTAAATCAAAGGATTGGATTTAGTTTCCTAAAGGGGAAGATTGGATTTGGTTTCCTAAAGGGAAGATTAGATTTGATATGGATTTGGAAGGCAAAGTTTTGGAAATCCTAGATTTGGAAGACTATAGTTTTGGTATAGAAAAGAGGTTTTTGGAAACTTATGATTTTAATGTAAAAAGAAGATTTTGGAAACCTAATTTTTAAGGCAAGAGTGGAAATCATGTTTTGAGAAAGGAAATTAGGGTTTCCTAATCTTTGGCTCTAGGGTTTAATTAGGCTCTAAGGAAAGAGATTTTTGGAAAGTGAGCTTCGAAGAATAAAGATTTTTGTAAGGAGATCCTAAAAAGAAGTTTTTGGAAAGTGAATTTGAGAGGAGTTTTAAAAAGAAGAGTTTGGAAGAAGTTTTTAGGAAAGAGTTTTTAGGAAAGAGATTGTTGGAAAGAGTTTTTAGAAAGAAAATTTAAGGAGTGTTTTTAGAAAAGGAATTTTAAAGAGAGCTTTTTTAGGAAGGAGTTCAAAAAGGAGTTTTGAAAAATAGATTTTTGCAGGAAGTTTTTAGAAAGCAATTTTGAAAAGGAGATTGGAGAGAGTTTTTAGAAAGTACGTTGGAAAAGAGATTTTTAGAAACAGAGATTTGAAAAGGGAGTTTTTAGAAAGTCCATAAAAACATCTCACTATCCTAAGGCGATTCTAACCATAAGAAGGCTAAAACCACTTTAAGATAGTGGTTTTGAAAACAACAAGGATTTTGAAAATATGGACCATATTGGTCACTTTAAATGTAACACTTTCCTAAAGCAACCCTAACCATGGAAAGGCTAGAATCACCTTAGGATTATGATTTTAAAAATAAGTTTTGAAAAAGAAGATTTTTATGCAAGTTTTGAAAACAGTTTTGATGCAAGCTTTTGAAAAAAAGTTTAAAACAAACTTTAGAGAGATGCAAGATCAAGATATGCATAATACAAATTGGGGTCGTGAACATACAAGGTTAAGGCTTCACCACATAATTAAGGGGCCCGAACCCACGCGGTCTCCGGTTAGCCTAAAAGAAAGCCCCCGACACGGTGACCTCCAATAGCCTAATCCTACCCATGGACCTGGAAGTCCCTTATTTCAAGCATGCAAGAAAGGGGGGGGGGGGGGGGGAGAGAAGATGGGGGATTAAAATAGAAGCAAACCCAAGTGGATTCAGAGAGAGAAAAGAGAGGGGGAGGATGCGTAAACTTAAACAGAGAGCCTTCCTTGTATCTTCTTTATTTGCTTTGTTTTGCGTGCTTTGTTTTTCTTGCTTGCTTGTCATGCTTCGGTCCTTGCTTCGCTTCAGTCTTCGTCTTGATCTTCGAGAGCTTTAGATTGTAGCACTTCAAGTCTTCAATAGAGGCTTTGGAGGCTAGTGTATGAGTGTATATGAGTGTATGGGAGTATATAGGAACTGGGGTTTGTGTATGGGGCTAGGGTTTGGAAAACCTAAAGAAAACTAAGGTTTCGGGAGCCTACCGGGTTTGCCGGAATTGACTCGGAATGATCCGGATAGATACTAAAAAGTCAGGAATACTATAAGAAACATTCTCAGGAGGTTACCGGTTTGATACCCAGAGTCGGTGTGGTTCCCGGGGCGTTCGGATGGCTAGGGGCAAAATGATCATCTTGATCGGAAAGTCTCGAAATTGGCCCAAAACCAACTAGAAGGCACCTAATCATGCCGAATCGTCTCTAGGACATTCTTAGAAAGGTGGACTTACCATTTTGAGGACTTAGGTATTGTCTCGAGAAACGTGTCGAAAAATGGCCCTAGGGGCAATATGGTCATTTTTTATCAGAGTGGGCTAGCAGACACTGGTGTTGACCTGAGTTTTGAGTGTTTCCACCACTCTGATGACGATCCCGTGATACAGGGGTTTGTTGGCAATTCCCTATATCGACCTGTTTTCGAGTACTTCTGTTACTCTGACGGTTGCAATGTTTGCGAGTACTTCCGCTACTCTGATGGTTTGCGATCATTCCCGAGACTGCCTGATCTCGGGAAGCTACTAAATGGACTTAGCGCCTAAGGAATCAACTTTCTCAAAAGGCATGCCAAAATGGGCATTTCAGCATTGGCAAGCTAGTAGGCGCCAAAGGTAGACCGTTCTACCATCTAGGGGACTTGGGGTCTCGTCCTGGTCGACGGGTTTGAAGGGACTTACCGTTCCAAAGAGTTCACTCAGAAGCGTGCCAGATTGGAGGGTCTTACAACCTTGAGGAATCAACTTTCTCGAAAGGTGTGCTAGGTTTAATTGGAATTGGAATTGAAAATGGGATTAGAAAGGGGACTTACCATCTTTAGAAAGACGTGTCTGTTAGAATTAGACTGAACAATGCCCCCAAGGGCATTTTGGTCATTTTGCCTCTATTTGGGCTCGGCGGGCCTGCGAAGCAGTTAATTGACAGGATTAGACTTGGAAAAGTTGATTTAGATTGGAATATGTCCATATTGACTTGCATACAAGTCTGGATGGACTGGAGACTGCCGAACGGGCAAAAATGGGGTGCTTGCAACTGCCCCTATTTTTCTATCTTTGCTTGTCGAAGACAAAAAATGTTAGAGTAAAAGTCCCATGTTGACCGTGAGGTGGTCGGAGGGTCGGACTTTGGAAATTTTTCGAAAACGGGAGTTTGGAAACAGATATTGGGCCCAAAAGGCCTTTGAAATCGAGTTTTGGCAAGAAAAAGGGCAAAGCTGCCCATAATTGGCAACTAGCGCCACTAGCAGTGGTGCCAGGCCTGGGATCAAAACCAGAAACATTTCTGGTTTGAGCACTTGCGGGATTTTGGAAAATTTTTGCAAAACCGAGAAGCATTGAGAGGAAACCGACTTGAACATTGAAGAAGCACCTCTTAGGGACCACGGGGGATTGCCAAAAGAGTCACCGAGAAAAGTCGCCAGAAGAGAACTTTTGGCCAGAGACCTCCAAGAGGTGAGTTTTTGAGTTTATGTTAATTTTGATGTGTAGAATTCTGTTTAAGTTGTGTGAATAGTGAAAATTAATGTTTTGATATATTTTGAACACCGTGATGAAGTTATTTTTGCATTTTAGTGCTTGTTTGATTGAATTTAAGTGATTTTGCGTGATTATGTGAATGGATTTTCTGCAGGAATTAGGGGTTTGTTCCTACAAGCTTAGATGTTGAGTTTTTTGACTATATTTTTATACTATGTGCCTTAGAAAAATGTGTTTAACAGTCGTATGAAATTTTGTGATTTTTCGAAAACTTTTGAATTTTTGATTTTCTAAAAAATAAAAAAGACTTAAAAAATAGAAAAAATGGAGAAAATTGAGAAAGTGATGAAATTAAGGGATTTTAAAATTTAAAAAAATTTAAGAATATTTTAGAAAACATTTGAAATGATTTTGAGGAATTTTTGGACATCTTTGAAAACCATTGATTTATTGAAAAATGAAACGTGTCTTTTGGAAAGTTTAAAAATTTTAAAAGTGCGTGCGGGTGTTGGTGCTATGTGATGATGATGTTTGTAGAGTTCATGGCTTGTGTTTTGTGTTGATGTGGTGGGTGTTGTAGGGACCATTTTTAAATGAAACTCTGTCGAAATTTTTAGAATTTGGAAAAGAGTTGGAAAAGGTTTTGAATAAAATATTTTTAAAGGAAAAAGACAAAAAAACCCTAGAAATTTTAGAAAACTTGTTTCAACTCGAAATTGACAAATCAAAATGTGTAGGAAATTCATTTTGACTCGAAACTCGACCTTTTAAATCAAAATGTGTAGAAAATTCATTTTGACATGGAATTTTGAAATCAAAATGTGTAGGAAATTTATTTTGACTTAGAAATGGAATTTTAAAATCAAAATGTGTAGGAAATTCATTTTGACTTAGAATTGGACTTAAAATCAAAATGTGTGGGAAATTCATTTTGACGCAGAAGATTGAAGTCAAAATGTGTAGAAAATTCATTTCCACTTAGAATTGGATTTAGAATAAAAATGTATAGGAAATTCATTTCGACCAATCAGATGAATTTTTTTTTTAGCTATTTATTTATTTATTTTATTATTATTTTTAACTGCATGTATCGTATATTAACACCTCTTATCTTGCTTACCTTTCCAGGATAGCAGATACGGATGATGATGGTTCTGAGAGGAGACGCTGCTCCGGGAAGGAGGCTAGGACAGATTCTGTTAGCAGCTCCAGTTGTTCTAGGAGTAGTCATTGATCCACTGGATGGGCCTCTTCCAGTTAGAGCGGACGGGGGAGTAGACCACCCGTCAACCCCTTTCCTCCGATTGAGCAGGCCTTTGCAGAGAATATTGGTGCTAAGGAGGAAGTACCGGGTCTTGGTGACCAGGTGACTGGTTATGGGAGAGCCTCCTCTAGAAATAGGCCGATGGATGCTGATTTGGGTGACCTAGAGGGTACCAGACGTCCCACCACTTGAGGATCTTGCTTATCACCCCAGTGTATATTCTAGACAGCATTTGCCCTCTCTGCGGGTACACACAGCTTTTAGAGGGGCTGTTCATCAAGTCTTTGTGACAATGCAGCAGGCTACTCCATCTTACCGTGCTTTCTTGGCTGAGATTGGATTCGAAGCTTTCATGGGATTATAGGCTAACTACCTGAAACGACATCTAGTGCTGGTGCTTATCGAGAGATGGTTTGGAGAGACTGGGACTTTCCATTTTGTTGGCTTCGAGTTGGGTCCCACCCCCTTGGATTGGGCAATCATCAACGGGCTTTCCTTCGTTGGTCGGCGGATCACCTTGCAACCGGTCAGTAGGGATGATGCATGCATTCTATTGGATTTGCCCCCTCCTGAGCATTCTTCTTTCCCAGTTTCCTGGCTCAGTCGGGATGACAGTACCTTTGTTGTTAAGCCATCCGCTGCTTGGCGCGGCATCATGAGGTGGCGACTTGTTCTGTATATCATTTTCAACTGCTTCTGCAACAACAAGTCGCTCATGCCTTTTCTGTTGGTAAGCATAATAGCTGATCTTGGGGCTTTATCTGAGCAAGATTGGGGGTGCTTCTCCTTTGGCTGCTTCCTTCGATTGATGCAAGTCCAGACTTCTTCCCGTTGGGGCAGCATGACTAGTTTCTGGCCCTTTCTTGTCTGGTGGAGCTATGAGTACCTACCTGTTCGTTGCCCTGCAGTTATCGAGGACGACCTTTATCCTCGTGCTTTGAGGTGGGCTCGTGACCGGGTGGCCCAGCAATCGAAGATTACTAACTTTGTGATGCGACAGGCGAACCTAGAGTTGATTAAGGCGAGGGACGTGACTTGGCAGCCCTTCATTGGATCAGTTCATTATGAGATAGTGCGGTACTTGGTTCTGTTATCCCTGTTGAGGGCTGTTTTTCTCAATGACAATACTTGGGAGTCCTATCTAGGAGAGCGGCACTAGCGGCAATTTCATGAGGAGTTTCGATTAGCAGGAGCTCCGCCGTATATGTTTGGAGCTTTGGTGGCGAGAGTGCCTATCCCCTATCAGGAGCAGTAGCCAGGTGCTAAGTTCTTGCTTCCTCCGGATACAGACTACGCTGCACACTTCGGGGCTCATTCTATCGGTGCTTTCACCCAGTTTGAGGTGGTAGTCGACAGATACGTTGTGGGCCAGGAGGTGGTTGACTTGTGGCGCTGTGTCAGGGGATACATGCCCCAGGCTGGGTTTGCTGCTGTAAGGGATCAGAGGGATCGATACCAGATAGAGAGAGATCAGTATCAAGCACAGGTGCCTTCCTTGACGGTTCGGATAGCCTAGATGGGAGGTGGTGGGGTATGTTGTCTTTTCTCTCCTTCTTCTTGCTCTGCTGTTGTTTAGTTCTTCTTTTATATAGCTAATTTCGGTTCTACCTTCTTTACAAGATGCTGGTGCTTCGAGTAACTATCCGCCTCATTTGGATCCAGGTTTTGGGGACTTCGATCCCGAGGATATTGACTTTGATCTTTGACAGATACCCCTTGTTGTAGACCCTGATTTGCTTTTGCCCCTTATTCCTGAGATGCATTTATGTTAGACAGCTCTATTTTTGTAAATTTTATATAAAGATGGATGTTTATTATAGTTAGATATATGGACATGTAAAGACATTTATGATTTTGACAGCTAAATATATGATCAAATGCATGGATAGAGATGACGATGGTGTATATTTATCATATGAGATAATATTGTATTGGTGATTTCTGTTTCTACAGGGAGTTATGTCTTATGTATGCAAACCTTATGCCAATTTTTTTTTTTTTTAGAATGTATGCACATATTAGGAATATATTAGCTAATAGAATGACAAGGGGTGCTGTTGAACTTGTTATCTTCGAGATGGTAAGCCCTTCCTTTTCGCGGGGCCTGGCCACTCCTTTGGCTCAATTTTACCTTGGCTTGATGATAGCATTTCGTACCTTTCTCATCCTTTTAACTGCCTCCAACTCTCTGCCTCGGGGTTAGTATATGGGGTTCTTGGGCTTAAACTCTCAACTCGCGGGGTTTTAGCAATAGCTTAACTGACCTTTAACAGAGCGATAAGCGACCAATCTTTCAATCCGAGGAGACTTTGCGTTTGGACCGTAATGTAGGCTAGGTTATGGGATTTTCGAAACAACTGGATATGTAGGCTCAAATTCGATGTTACTTTCAACAGGGTTTAGATCCATACCATCCTCGACTATTCTTCAGTAGGGTTAGCATCCTTCTTTAGCTTTGGCAGGGTGTGTAGCTCATTTAGATCAAGCAATCTGTTTTCAATCAAAGTAGACTTTAATAAGGTTGTAATGTAGGCTATGGTTATCGGTTTTGCAAGAAAGAGTAAAGGCTCAAACCTATTGTTTCGACTAGGCTTCTTTGTAACCTAGGATCACCTTTAATTTTCCTCCTTGATCTTACTATGTACTTTCAAGGTGAAAATGCCTCCTTTCTTGCGCCCTTTCTGTATAAACATGACTTTCTTCTCTTTTGGTCCTTCTCTTATGCTTTTCAAGATGGCACAATCATGGGTTTTTTCAGGCCCTTTTTTTTTTCCGACCTCTTACCACTTGGCGACTTTTTTTCTTTTTTTTTTTCTTTCTTTCTCTATTTTTTTTCATCTCCTTTCTTTCCTTTTATGAAACAAATAGTTCTACAACCCTTTCTCTCTCTAGACCTTCTCTTTAGCAGTCTAATCTAACCTCATGTTGGTGGTAATCCCTAGGTTGGGGGTTTTCTCGAAATAGGATAAATTCTTATATCCCCCTCGCTGAACCCCTAATGCCTTACAGAAAGTGAAAATTTTCTTTGCCCTCCCTGATCCACAACTGTCGTCCCCACACTAGGGCAGACAATAATCGAGAAACTCTAGGAATGGTATCCACCTCTATCATGCTAGGATAGTATCGAAAGCTCTATAGATCAAGAAATCCAGAGTTCTAAGTGACTTGGCGGTGATGATGTGATCGTCAGCTTCCTTGACCATCTTGCCTTCCTTTGCTAGTTCCTTGGTTTCTCCAGTAAACCAATTGGGTAGTTTTTCTTCTTCCAGCTTAATAGACTTGACCCGAGCTCGAGGCTTTCTACTTTGGCACCCGGCTACGCCCTAGTGTTCCTCAGGCGTGCATAACGGCAGGTTCTTATTACTGAGCTTAAATGACTCCTAGTTAGCCTTCTCGACAGATTCATCTACAAGTTCATCTTCGGGGCCCGACACTTTATCGGGGTTGCACCATGACCAGGGCTGACACTGTTCTTCATCTCCGCATTCCATTTCTTCCCCATCCTTGTAATATATCTCTTGGCATGTAGCAAAACAAATCTTATTGTTACCAAATTTTGTAATGACGTTGACAGTATGATCTAGCGAAGGGTTCGCAGTGGCGTTCAGAGGAGGATTTGCTGGTCGTAAGCCAATGATCTTGTTACCTATCAGGTTTTAAATCTTATGCTTGAGGGTTAAACAATCTTCAGTGTCATGTCCTTGGCTGCCCAAATGGTACTTACAGCTTGCTGCGGATTCAAAGTAATGAGGCAGAGGATTGGGCCGAGGTCGAGCTGTCACGCCCCGATTTTTGGGTGTCCAAGGTCCTTTCAGCTTGGAGACAAAAAACACGAAACTCTGTCATTAGAACTCATCCTCCTAGAAGGACAAGTGCGACTAGGTTTGAGAATTGGTTTGACTAAGGGTTTTTCAGAAAAATAAAAGTCACCACCTAACTTGACTAAGGTGAGTTAGGGCACCTAAAACTAAGTGTTAATCCAAAGGTTAAACTTAGGGTTTTTTGGAAAAGGTTTTGAAAACTCCCTCAAGAGAAGGTTTTTAAGAAAATAGGATGTTTGGCATCCTTTGGAAAGATTTAAGCCCTTTTGGAAAATAACTCTATTTTGGTCGTTTGAAAATAGAAATATATGGTTTGGGGGTTGGTTACGTGTAGGGAATATATCCTAAGATCATCACCCTACCCCACCCTTTCGGTACCTACATGTCTAATCACCCTTTGCTCACTCACTAAAATAACCGGTTACCATTGTCCACTTAATATTCACTTTAGAATTTTGAAAACGGGGTTTAGTCATCACTTTTCAGATGGATGATGCATGATGCAAGTTTTTGGAAGAAGTTTGAAAATGATGGGGGTTTTGAAAGAGTTTGGAATAGAAACTTTGAATTGATTGGAATTTTTGAAAGAAGGGATTGGAGTTGAAATAAAAGTTGTGACCACACCATTTTAGGTTGCCTACATATCTCATTTGGCGAGAATCAGGTCATTCGTAGTTCGGGTAAGAGCCCGATGAAAAATAGGCGCATTAGGGTCTTTGGAAGGTTTGAAGACACTTTGGGATCTTTGAAAAAGTTTAAGACACTTTGAGGTCTTTGGAAAAGTTTAACACACTTGGAGGTCTTCTGGAAAAGTTTAAGACACTTTGAGGTCTTTGGAAGTTGAAGACTCTTTGTGGTCTTGGAAGTTTTGACTTGAAATTGGATGGTGGAGTGTTTTGAAAATGTTTTTGGGTCAACTTAAGGGAGTTTTGGAAAAATGCTTTGGCATGACTCAAGAGAATTTGAAAGTGTTTTTGAAATCTTGTTTTAAAAACCTTGGAGGCATGATTTTAGAACCTTGAGCGCATGTAGCATACGCTCCATCACAGGGAAGGTTCGTCAAAACTTTGCCTTGATAATTGAGCCAACCGGGAAGGTTTTGAGAGAATTGGTTGCACCCATAGTGTTCTCCTAGGGTTTCTCGTGAACTTTCATGTTTTCAAAAAGTTTGAATTATGTTCGGAAGTGAGGGATATCGTCTTGGGAAGTGTGTATAAAAGGACATTTTTGGGGAGCGTCTGTGATACGCTCCGAGAGTGTTCAAAAGTGGCTGTTTTCGTGTTGTGTGATCGAGGCCTTCGGGAAGTGATCGGACCGTACTGATGGAAAGTACTTTGGAAATACTTTTGGGAATTCCCAGATTTACGCATTTTTCAAGTCGTTTGACGGTTAGTTTCGATCATAGAATTGGGAAAAAAGTCAACATTGGTGGAGCGTCTGTGAAACGCTCTAGGGGCTATCGAAAGTAAGAGTGTTTGAGCCATACGATGAGGGGCTTCGGGAGGCAATCTATTCGATCGAGCCGTATCGATGGAAAAATCTATGAACGAGCTTTCAAGAATTTTCTGATTTATGCTTTTCTCAAGTCAGTTGACGGTGCGTTACAACCAGGGAATCGGGAGAAAAGACAATTTAGGCAGAGCGTCTGCGAGACGCTCCAGGGAACTTTTATCGAGTCGTGAACGTTTGATGTCGTAGGGTCCTCCTCGGGTTAAACAAGGGTGTATGGTGAAACCCTTTGCTCGAAATCCCAAGACCGGTGCTATTTTGGGGCATGTTTGGATTGCCAGGGGCAAGATGGTCATTTTGGCTAAGATTGGCTGTAAATTGTTAGGAATGGTTTGGTGTGTTGTGCTAAGCGTGTAGGGTTGTTCAGGGATGATTTTGGGAGAATCTTTTACCGTTTGGTAAGGTTTGTGCAGTGCTGAGGTGTTCAGGGGCAAAACGGTCATTTTGACCAGAGTGAGCTGGAATAAGACCGAAATTGGACTAAATGGCGTGCGGGGGACGCCTAATGGTTTAAAAACATTTTGGAAGGATGGATTCTATCATTTCAAGGGATTTTGAACTTTCTCAGAACGTGTCGGGATGCTCAAGGGCCGGTCGGGTCATTTTTCACCGAGTCGGGCTAGCAGGCACCGGTGTTGACCTAGGTGTTGGTTCTCGAGACCGCCCGGTCTCGAAAAACTACCTGTGCAGTGTTAGTCTCTAAGAACGCCCGATTTTAGAGAGCTACCTGTAGTGGTGGTGTTGGTTCCTAAGAACGCCTAGTCTCAGAAAGCTACCTAGAAGGGTGGTGTTGGTCTCTGAGAACGCCTAGTCTCAGAGAACTACCAAATGACGGACATTCTACATTGGCGGGCTAGCAGGCGTATAAGTGAATCGTCTAGAACTTGATGAGGTGTTGGTCCCTGAGATCGCCCGATCTTGGGAAGCTACCTGGATGGCGTTGGTTTTCAAGACTGCCTGGTCCGGAAAGCTGCCTGGAATAATGGTGCTTATGGCTCCAACGAGTCCTTGTGGGCTCGAGAAGCGACCAATTGGTTGGATTGGAGATTGAAAGGCTCATCTTGGACGTTCATATGCTGTGGTGTTTGAAAACTGGACCCGATCGAGCCAAAGAGTGTCAAGCGGGCAAAAATGGGGTGCTTACACAAGTAGTTATAGGCTTCAGATATCCGGCTGCTAAGAAACCAAAATAGGCCGTGGTCTATGAACACGCGAGTTTAGTAGACGTCCATTTTTTCCCACTTGTTCACCTAGGCTGAGGAGGTGTTGCAGATGTTTTTGAAGATTGGGAATTGAGTTTTGGTGAAGTCACAACCAGGCTGATGGTTCGGGAATTGAAAGGACTTTGGGTTTTATATTTCAAAATGGGATGAATTTTGGTGTTAGGGCCAAATGGGTTGGGCTGGTATCCGTAGGAGAGATTATATAATCCAGAGGTTTGGTTAGAGGTTGGTTTGGAAGGCATCGGAGTAAGGCCCTTGGCCTGGGTAGGTCGTTGGTAAGCAATGGTCGGGGCATAGTCTTGATCTTCCTTCCTTATCCTTTTCCGTCCATCATGGGTTTGGGTCTATGAGGACTCCACTTGCTCACGAGTTGCATATGATAAGAGTGAAGAGAGTATGTCTTCTATTTTGGTCATCCTATGTCTGACTCCTCTCGTCTCTGCTAGTAGTAGAGTTAAGGTATCGAGAGTGAGTGATTCCATGAGCGTTTCTTAGCTTTTGGCCTGTAATGATTGGGGGGGGGGGGGGGGGGGGGGGGGACGAGGAGAGGTACCTAAAAACCAACAAAAGAAAAAGTTAGTGTCTTATTTTGACAAGCCTTTATGCCATGCATGCCCTAAGGATGCCCCTACTTGAGAGGGAAACTAATTATGATGTATTGGCTCACTTTTGGATATAGGGGGTTTGCCCCTGTATGCAAATACCTTACTGTTAAGTAAGGAACTTCATCTATTCGTATATTCATCCATCCATTCGTTCGGGAAAAATAAAGAAGTACATTTAACTTTGGGTTTGAGATACAAAAGAATTGAAATACATTTTAATAGGGGGAGGGGGAACATTTTCCTTTGGGGGTTTCACCTATCTAGTTTTACATAAGAAGTCTTAAACTACTCTTGAGTCTTCAGATTCGCCTTCTCTGGATTATGTGTCAATGAAGTCGCTGAGAAAACTTGTTGACTGATTGCCCCTTGTCTTCTTGGCAACCCTATCTCCATGAGCGTAGAGGGATTAGGGCCCCTCTTATGGGATGAATTAATGTGTATGCCATGAGTCCTTAGGGTTACATGGGAACCCTTAGGGTTTGGGTAGGTTTAATGCAAGGGAGAGTGAACTAAGTATCACTCTCTTTGGGTTGATCGTATACATAAGAATGCAGTGACTTGAGTTACTTGGAACTCTTATCTTGCCATGGAATATGGGATGCATAAAAATGGATGCATAGAGTACAAGAAGAGAGAATACGATGACAAGGTAAACGTGCATGCATGAGCAGTTAGACAGGCATTATAACAGTAAGAATATAGTCATTATAACAACAGGAATAAACAGATATAAATGAAAGTAAGAGCAGTCGCCCTTTCCTCCATGGTTTTGAAAATGGTGTGCGTGTCTTAAATTCGGCAGAGGTTCAGCTATGCAAGATGTCTATATGAGTATGAGGTTGAGGGTTCACTAATGCATCCTAAAAGGCTCGGTCCCCGAATCTTCAAACCTAGGCCCACTCCTCGAGGTGGTGAAATGATCGGTTGGTGATCCGAGCGGGGGAACCATCAAGAGGCCGTAGGCGAAGAAATTGACATAGCATCTTGCCCATAACTAATATACCGTTCCCCCTTTCTAACTAGAAGGGTCATATTAGGGTAAAAATGCAAGTATGCAGAATGCAAGTGCACGTACAGTGTGTGTGTGATTTTTCAAAGTGGAGGAAAGAGCCCAACAACTCCCATTCATCCTGTTCATCACATTCATGCATGACAGTTAATAAACTAATATTGTAAATACAAAGCGCACTTGCAAAACAAAAATGCAAAAGTTAGTACGTGGATGACAAACTTAATACAAGATAATATGAATAAATGCATTTTTTTTAAAAATAATTTTAAAAATTCAATTTTAAAAATTTAAAGTGAATAGGATTGAACAAGTTAATTGAAGACTCTACATGGGTGAAGGGTGAAGAGATATGACTATGGCCTAACCCTTTAAGTGTCCCCAGCGGAGTCGCCAGCTGTCACACCCAGATTTTTCGCACTCAAGGAATACATACACGAGCGAGAAAAATATTGTACTCTCTTGTTAGAACTCATCCTCCTAGAAGAATGAGTGCGACTAGGTTTGAATTGAAAATAGATTTGAATAAAGGTTTTTTGAAAAAAGATTCAGAGTCGCCACCTAACTTGATTTAGGTAAGTTAGGTCACCTAAAAACTAAGCATAATCCGAAGACTACACTTAGGATTTTTGGAAAACATCCTCAAGAGAGGGTTTTTAGGAAAACAGGTTATTTAGCAACATTTGAAAAATATTTAAGCCTTTTTTTGAAAATAACTCCACTTTGGTCTTTCGAAATAGTGATCTAAGTTCGGAGGTTGGTTATGTGTAGGGAAAACGCACTAAACCATCACCCTACCCCGCCCTTGCGGTACCTACATGTCTACTCACCCTAGATTCACCTATGAGAGTCTTCAACTAACGAATGTCCAATCCTATCCACTTTAGAAAAGAATTTTTGAAAAGAAATTGGTATGATGCATGATATGCAAGTGCAAGAAAAAGAGAGTTGGAAAGTATATTTGGAAGTAGATTTGAAAAGAAATTGATTTTTAAAAAGAGATTTGAAAAGATAGATTTGAAATTGGAAAGTTTTAGAAATTGGAAATAGAGATTTGAAAATAGATTTTTGAAATTAGAAACTTAAAATAGATTATGAAATTGGAAGTTGGAAAAAAGTTATGGAAATGGAAGTTTGAAAAAGGGTTCTGACCGCATCCATGACGGTTGCCTACGTATCCTCTTTGAGGAATCAGGTCAGTCGTAGTTTGGACAAGAGTTTGATTGGAAGAAAGAAATTTTGATTTGGAAATCGAATTGGTAGATTAGGAAATCAGGATTGAACTTAGACCTAAAATTGAATTTGAAAAAGGATTTGACTGTTGGAAGAGAACTTGGACTAGATTTGGAAAGATAGAGTTTTGGAAAACCTAAACTTAGGAAAGATGGGATTTAAGAAAGACTTGAGGTTTAAGAAAGATTTGACTCGAATGTTGGACTTGGAAGAATAAGGAAAGATTGGATTTAGGAAATGTTCAAATTAGGAAAGTTTCAAAATAGGAAAGTGTCATTTTAGAAAAGTTTCGAATTAGGGAAGTGTTCGAAATAAGAAAGCTTTTTGGAATAGGAAAGTTTCGTTTTAGAAAAAGTTTTGAAATAGGAAATGTTTCATTTTAAGAAAGTATTGGAATTTAGAAAGTTTAGAAATAAGAAGGGTTTGAAAAGTTAGATTTGGAAAAGGTATAGAATTTAGGAAAGGTTGGAATTAGGAAGATTAAGGAAAGATTTAAACGTTTAAGTTTTAAAAACCTAAGGTTTAGGAAGGTATGAGATTAGGAATGAGTGAATTAGGAAAGGTTTGGATTTGGAATGATTGAGATTTCTATTTTCTAAAACAAAGGATTAGATTTAGTTTTCTAAAGGGGAAGATTGAATTTGGTTTCCTAAAGGGAAGATTAGATTTGATATGGATTTGGAAGGCGAAGTTTTGGAAATCCTAGATTTGGAATACTATAGTTTTGATGTAGAAAAGAGGTTTTTGTAAACTTATGATTTTAATGTAAAAAGGAGATTTTGGAAACCTAGGTTCTAAGGCAAGAGTGGAAATCATGTTTTGAGAAAGGAAATTAGGATTTCCTAATTGTTGGCTCTTGGGTTTAACTTAGGCTCTAAGAAAAGAGATTTTTGGAAAGTGAGCTTTAAAGAAAGAAGATTTTTGTAAGGAGATCCTAAAAAGGAGTTTTTGGAAAGTGAATTTGAGAGGAGTTTTAAAAGAAGATTTTGGAAGAAACTTTTAGGAAATAGTTTTTAGGAAAGAGGTTTTGGAAAGAGTTTTTAGAACGGAAATTTAAAGAGTGTGTTTCGAAAAGGAATTTTAAAGAGAGCTTTTTTGGGAAGGAGTTCAAAAAGAGTTTTGAAAAATAGATTTTTGCAGAAAGTTTTTATAAAGTAATTTTGAAAAGGAATTTTAAAAAGGAGATTGGAGAGAGTTTTTAAGAAGTACGTTGGAAAAGAGATTTTTAAAAAGAGAGATTTGAAATGAGAGTTTTTGGAAAGTCCAGAAAAACATCTCACTATCCTAAGACGATTCTAACCATAAGAACGCTCGAACCAATTTAAGATAGTAGTTTTGAAAACAACAAGGATTTTGAAAATATAGACCATATTGGTCACTTTAAATGTAACACTTTCCTAAAACAACCCTAGCCATGGAAAACAGTTTTGATGCAAGGTTTTGAAAACAAGTTTAAAACAAACTTTGGAGGAATGGAAGATCATGATATGAACAATGCAAATTGGGGTCGTGAACTTACAAGGTTAAGGCTTCACCACATAATTAACAGGGTCGAACCTACGTGGTCTCCGGTTAGACTAAAAGAAAGCCCCCGACACGGTGATCTCCAATAGCCTAATCCTACACATGGACCGGGAAGTCCCTTATTTTAAGCATGCAAGAGGGGGAGGGGGAAAGAAGATGGGGGATTAAAATAGAAGAAAACCCAAGTAGATTCAGAGAGAGAAGAGAGAGGGGGAGGATGCGTATACTTAAACAGAGAGCCAACCTTGTATCTTCTTTATTTGCTTTATTTTGCGTGCTTTATTTTTCTTGCTTGCTTTTCTTGCTTCGGTCCTTGCTTCGCTTCAGTCTTCATCTTGATCTTCGAGAGCTTCGGGTTGCAGCACTTCAAGTTTTCAATAGAGGCTTTGAAGGTTAGTGTATGAGTGTATATGAGTGTATGGGAGTATATGGGAGCCGGGGTTTGTGTATGGGGCTAGGGTTTGGAAAACCTAAAGAAAACTAAGGTTTAGGGATGATATGAGTTCTGCATATTGAAGAGTAAGGTTTTTAGACTGAGTTTGCGGATCTCTTTCATGCTGGAGGAGGCACTGTATTTATAGAGAGAAGAATGAGCTAAGGCCTATTGCAGTGGCGCCAGGCCAAAAATGCTTTTGGCGCCATTAGGAGTGGTGCTAAGCCAGAATTTGGCTTCGCGCCACTTAAGAAAGTTTTCAAGTTGGCAAACAACGTATCTTCAGAAGATTTGGGCGCCTGTACTAGTGATTACCATGCAATTTTTAGCTTAGTTTTACTAAGAGTGACTCTAAAAGGTCTGGGAATGATTTGAAGGGGCTGGGAATGACTTGGAAGGCCAGAAAGGGACAATAACACTTAGAACAGTGTCCTGGAGGTAATAAACTTGAAAAATGATGACAGGATGTGTTGGAAGGGTTGACTAGTCCATTAGGGGCAAAACGGTCAACCGGGCCGAAAAGCTGCCAAGACAGATTCAGAATATCTCGGCAGAAGACTTGAGGTTTGAAAACATTATTTAGAATGTTCCCAAAGGTTACCGGTTTGATATCCAGAGCCGGTGTGGCTAGAAGAGGCGATCGGCCCACTAGGGGCATAACGGTCATTTTGCTTTGGGTTTGCTGGAATTGACTCAGAATGATCCGAAGAGACAATGAAAGGTCAGGAATACTATAAGAAGCATTCTTGGGAGGTTACCGATTTGATACCCAGAGCCGGTGTGGTTCCCGAAGCGTTTGGATGCTTGAGGGCAAAGTGGTCATCTTGACCGGAAAGTCTCGGAATTGGCCCAAAACTAACTAAAAGGCACCTAATCATGCCGGATCATCTCTAGGATGATCTTGGAATGGTGGACTTACCGTTCTGAGGACTTAGGTACTATCTCGAGAAATGTGTCAAAAAATGACCCAAGGGACAATTTGGTCATTTTTTACCAGAGTGGGCTAGCAGGCACTAGTGTTGACTTGAGTTTTGAGTGTTTTCACCACTCTGATGATGGTCCCATGATACAAGGGTTTGTTGGCAATTCCCTATATCGACCTGTTTTCAAGTACTTTCGCTACTCTAACGGTTGTGATGTTTGCGAGTACTTCCGCTACTCTGATGGTTTGCGATCATTCCCGAGACTGCCTAATCTCGTAAAGTTGCTAAATGGACTTAGCGCCTGAGAATTAACTTTCACAAAAGGCGTGGCGAAATGGACATTTCTGCATTGGCGGGCTAGCAGGTGCCAAAGGTGGACTGTTCTACCATCTAGGGGACTTGGGGTCTCGTCCTGGTCGACGAGTTTGAAGGGACTTACCGTTCCAAAGAGTTCACTCAGAAACATACCAGATTGGAGGGTCTTACAACCTTGAGGAATCAACTTTCTCGAAAGGTGTGCCAGGTTTAATTGGAATTGGAATTGAAAATGGGATTAGAAAGGGGACTTACCATCTTTAGAAAAACGTGCCTGTTGAAATTAAACCGAACAATTCCCCCAAGGGAATTTTGGTCATTTTGCCTCTATTTAGGCCCGGCGGGCCCGCGAAACGGTTGATTGATGGGATTAGACTTGGAAAAGTTGATTTAGATTGGAATACGTCTATATTGACTTGAATACAAGTCTAAATGGCCTGGAGTCTGCCGAATGGGCAAAAATGGGGTGTTTACGGCTCGAAAGGCTGGAAAGGAACATGAACCCTTAGAATAGAGTCCCGGAGGTATCAGACTTGAAAAATGATAACCAAATTTGTTAGAAGGGTTGACCGGGCCATTTGGGGCAAAATGATCAATCGGGCCGAAAAGCTGCTGAGATGGACTCAGAATGTCCCGAAAGAAGACTCGATGTTTGGAAACATTACTTAGAATGTCCCAGGAGGTTACCAGTTTGTTTCCCAGAGTCAGTGTAGTTAGAAGAAGCGACCGGCTCACTAGGGGCAAAACAGTCATTTTGCACCGAGTTTGCCGGAACTAACTCGGAATGACTCGGAAAGGTAATGGAAGGTTGGGAATACTATAAGAAGCATTCTTAAGAGGTTACCGGTTTGATACCCAGAGCCAGTGTGGTTCTCGGGGAGTTCAGATGCCTAGGGACAAAATGGTCATCTTGACCGGAATGTCTCGGAATTGGCCCGAAACAGACTTGAAGGCACCTAATCATACCAGATTTACAGTTTTGAGGACTTAAAGTACTTTCTCGAGAAACGTACCGAAAATGGCCCTAGGGGCAGTTTGGTCATTTTTCACCAAAGTGGGCTAGCAGGCACCAGTGTTGACCTGGGTTTTGAGTGTTTCCTTCACTCTAACGGCGGTCCCGTGATATAGGAGTTTGTTGGTAATTCCCTATATTGACTTGTTTACGAGTGTTTCCGCCACTCTGATGATTGCGATGTTTACGAGTATTTTCGTTACTCTAATAGGTCGCAATCATTCCAGAGACTACCTAATCTCTGGAAGCTGCTAGGTGGACTTAGCGCCTGAGGAATCAACTCTCTCAGATGGCATGCCGAAACGGACATTGCTCCATTGGCGGGCTAGCAGGAGCCAAAGGTGGACCGTTCTACCATCTCGGAGACTTGGGGTTTCGTCCTGGTCGACGGGTTTGAAGGGACTTACCGTTCTAAAGAGTTCACTCGGAAACGTGCCGGATTGGATGGTCTTACCACTTCGAGCAATCAACTTTCTCGAAAGGTGTGCTAGATTTAATTGGAATTGAAATTGGAATTAGAATTGGAAAGGGGACTTACCGTCTTCGAAAAGACGTGCCTATTGGAACTGGACCAAACAATGCCCCCAAGGGCATTTTAGCCATTTTGCCTCTATTTGGGCCCAAAGGGCCCGCAAAAGCGATTGATTGACGGGATTAGACTTGGAAAGTTGATTTAGATTGTATTATGTCCATATTGACTTGAATACAAGTCTGTATAGACTGGACACTGCCGAGTAGGCAAAAATAGGGTGCTTACAGTTGCCACTCTTTTTCTGTCTTTGTTTGTCGAAGACAGAAAACAATAGAATAAGAATCTCATGTTGACCATGAGACGATCGGAGTGACGAACCTTGAAAATTTTTTAAAAACGAGAGTTTGGAAATGGATATTTGGCCCGAAAGGCATTTGAAATCGAGTTTTGGCGGGAAAAAGGCAAAACTACCAGGAATTTGGAACTGGTGCCACAAGCAGTGGCGCCTTTGGTAGAATTGGTTTGGCGCCACTAGCAGGATCAAAACTAGAAACATTTCTGGTTCGATGCTGTTGCGAGAGTTGAAGGATTTTCAAAAAATCGAGAGGCATTACGAGAAAACCGACTTAGACATTGAAGGAAGACTTCTTAGGGACCATGGGGGATTGTTGGAAGTAGACACTGTCGTCGGAAAAATCGGCAGAAAGGAAGATTTCGCCAGAGAACTTCAAGAGGTGGGTTTTTGATTTTATGTTGATTTTGATGGGTAGAAATCTGTTTGAACTATGTGAGTAGTGAAAATTGATGTTTCGATATGTTTTGAACACTACGGTGAAGTTATTTTTGCATGTCGATGCTTGTTTGTTTGAATTTGAGTGATTTTACGTGATTATGTGAAGTGGGTTTTTGTAGAAGTTGGGGATTTATCCCTACAGCTATAGGCATTGAGCTTTTAGGCTAGATTTTTATATTGTGTGCCTTAGAAAAATGTGTTTAACAACCGTGTGAAGTTTTGTGATTTTTTGAAAACTTTTTGATTTTTTTAATTTTTTTAAAAATAGAAAAAGACTTAGAAAAATAGGGAAAATGGAGGAAATTGAGAAAGTGATGAAATTAATAGAGTTTAAAATTTAGAAAATTTTAGGAATTTTTTAGAAAATATTTGAAATGATTTTGAGAAATTTTAGGATGACTTTGAAAATCATTGATTTCTTAAAAAATAAAATAAGTCTTTTGTAAAGCTTAGAAATTTGAAAAGTGTGTGCAAGTGTTGGTACTATATGTTTGTGATGTTGTAGAGTGCATGATTAGTGTTTTGTGTTGATATTGTGAGCATGGTAGAGACCATTTTCAAGCAAAACTCTGTCAAAATTTTTAGAAATCAGGGAAAGAGTTAGAAAAGGTTTTGAAATAAAATCTTTTTGAAGGAAAAAGACAGAAAACCCTTGAGATTTGACTTGCAGTTGGAAAATCAAAAGGTGTAGGAAATTCATTTTGACGTATAAGACTGGATTTTTCAGGACAAACGAAAAGATTTGGAATTCTACAGAAATTTTGAAACAGGAAAATTTTTTTTTTTTCGAAACCTTGAAAACTTTTTAAGGAAGAATTTTTGTAAAATCTAGAATATGGATTGGAATAGAAACAAGATTAGAAAAACTTTGAGATGGACTGAGGGATTTTGAGATTTGATTTTGGAGAATTCTAAACTATGATTCCTAGAATGAATTTTCGGGAAGAAAAACAGTTTAGAATTTTGAGAATTAATTTTGAACTGCAGGAAAGTCTTTTTGAAAATGGGTCTTTAGAGGAAAGAGTTTTTTGAAAAATTTGGAGAAAAGGATTAAGAAACTCTTTGAGAAGCTGAATTTAAGAAACTTTGAGAGTTGTGTTTTAAAAACATTTTGAAATTGGCTAGGGCAGGATCTAGTGTCAGCTGTGTCATTAATTTTTTTTATACTCATGCTTTTATACTTGATTATTATCTGCATATACCGTATATTAACACCTCTTACCTTGGCTTACCTTTTCAAGATGGCAGATGCAGGTGATAATGGTTTCGAGAGGATACGCCGCACCGGGAAGGCGGCTTGAACGGATTCTTTCAGTGGTTCCAGTCGATCTAGGGGTAGCCAGCGATCTACTGGACATGCATCGTCTAATCAGAGAGGACGGGGGAGTAGACCACCTGTCGACCCCTTTCCTCCAGTTGAGCAGGCCTTTAAGGAGGAGATTGGTGCAGAGGAGGAGGTATCGGGTCTTGGCGATCAGGTGACTGGTTATGGGAGAGCCTCCATCCGGCACAGACAGACAGATGCTTAGTTAGGCGATTTAGAGGTACCAAACATTCCACCACTGGGGGATCTTGCCTATCATCCCAACGTGTATTCTAGATAGCATTTGCCCCCATTGCGGGTACACACAACTTTCAGAGGGGTCGTCCATCAAGTGTTTGTGACCATGCAGCGAGCCGCTCCATCCTACTGTGCCTTTTTGGTAGAGATTGTGTTCTGGCTTTCATGGGATTATAGGCTAACCTCCTAAATTGACATCTGGTGCTAGCGCTTATTGAGAGATGGTTTAGAGAGATTAGAACTTTTCATTTTGTTGGCTTTGAGCTGGGTCTCACCCCCTTGGACTGGGCTATCATCACGGGTCTTTCCTTTGTCTGTCGACGGATCACTTTGCAGTCAGTCAGTAGAGATGATGCATGCATTCTGCTGAACATGCCCCCTCCAAAGCGTTCTGCTTTTCCAGTTTCCTGGCTCAATGGGGATGATAGTGCCTTTGCTGTTGAGCCATCACTTGCTCGACGAGACATCATGAGGCGGCGACTTGTTCTACACATCATCTTCAGCTGCTTCTGCAACAACAACAAGTCACTCGTGCCTTTTTGTTTGGTGAGCATAGTAGCTGATCTCGGGGCTTTATCTGAGTTGGATTGGGGGTCCTTCTCCTTCGGCTGCTTCTTTCTGTCGATGCAGGTCCAGACTTCCCCTCGTTGGGGCAGCATGACTGGCTTCTGGCCTTTCCTTGTTTGGTGGGGCTACGAGTACCTGCTAGGTCATCGTCCTACAGTTATCAAGGATGACCTTTATCCTCGTGCTTTGAGGTGGGCTCGTGACCAGGTAGCCTAATGATCAGAGATCATTAATTTTGTGATGCTTTGGGCGAACCTGGAGCTCATTGAGGTGAGGGACGTGACTTGGTGGCCCTTCATTGGATCAGTTCATTATGAGACAGTGTGGTACTTGGTCCCATCATCCCTGTCGAGGGCTTCTTTTCTCAGTGACAATTCTTGGGAGTCCTACATGGGGGACCTGCACTGGCATCAGTTTCATGAGGACTTTCGGTCAGCAGGAGATCCACCAAAGTACATGTTTGGAGCCTTGATGGAGGGAATTCCTATTCCCTATCAGGAGCGCCAGCCGGGTGCCGAGTTCTTACTTCCTCCGGAGACAGACTATACCGCACACTTTGGAGCTCATTCTATCAGTGCCTTCACTCGGTTTGAGGTAGTAGTCGGCGGATACGTTGTTAGTTAGGAGGTGGTCGACTTGTGGTGCCGTGCTAGGGGATACGTGCCTCAGGCTGAGTTTACTGCTATGAGAGACTAGAAGGATCGATACCAAACAGAGCGAGATGAATACCAGGTAGAGGTAGCTTCCTTGACGACTCGGTTAGCCCAGATGGGAGGTGGCAGGGTGTGTTGTGTTTTCGTTCCTTGTTTTCGCTCTATTATTGTTTAGTTATTCTTTCATGTGGTTGATTTCAATTCTGTCTTCTTTGCAAGTTGCTAGGGCTTCTAGTAGTTATCCATCTCCTCCGATGTCAGGTTTCGAGGATTTCAATCCGGAGGACATTAATTTTGACTTTTGACAGATGCCTCTTGTGGAGACCCTGATTTTCTTTTGCCCCTATCCCTAACATGTATTTACGTTAGACAGCTTTATTCTTGTTGATTTTGCATAGAGATAGACATTTATGATCTAGCTAGTTAAGTGCATGGACAGGCATAGATATTTATGATTTTTTATAGCTAAGCATGTGATTAGATGCATGTGGTGTATGATGATGCTGTATATTTATTACATGGGCTGATATTGAACTGTATTGGTAACTTCTGTTTCTACAGGGAGTTATGTCCTATGTATGCGAACCTCATGCTGATTTTTTTTTCTTTTTTTGAAAATGTATGCACATATTAGAAATACACTAGCTAATAGAACGACAAGGGATGTTGTCAAACTCAGTATCTTTGGAATGGTAACTCCTTCCTTTTCGGGGCTTGGCCTCTCCTTTGGCTCAACCGTACCTTGACTGGATAATAGCACTTCCTACCTTTCTTAACCTTTTAACCACCTTCAATTCTCTATCTCAGGGTTAGTGTATAGGATTATCGGGCTGAAATTCTCAACTCTCAGGATTTTAGCAGCAGCTTACCTAACCTTTAGTAGAGCGACAAATAGCCAATCCTTCGATCTGAGGAGACTTTACTTTATGACCGTACCGTGGGCTAGGTTATGGGGTTTTTGAAACAATGGGATATGTAGGCTCAAATTCGATGTTACTTTCGGCAGGGTTTAGATCCATACTATCCTTGACTATTTTTCCTTTCCAGTAAGGTTAGCGTCCTTCTTTAGCTTCGGCAGCGTGTCTAGCTCATTTAGATCAAGCAATCCATTTTCAATCAGAGTGGACTTTAGTAGAGTTGTAATGTAGGCCAGGGTTTCAGGGTTTTGCAAGAAAGGGTAAAGGCTCGAACCTATTGTTTCTACTGGGTTTCTTTGTAACCTAGGGTCACCTTTAAATTTCCTCCTTGCTCTTACTATATACTTCTCAAGGTGAAAACGACTCTTTTCTTTTCACTTTTCTATATGCTTTTTGAGATAAACATTATTCTCTTCTCTTTCGGCCCTCTTAATATGCTTTTCAAGATGGCTTAATCATGGTTTTCTTCAGGCCTTAGATAATTTTTTTTTTTTTGGCCTCTTGCCCTTTGGCAACTCCTTTCCTTTGTTTTTCTTTTCTTTCTTATCCTTTTCCTTTCTTTTTATGAAATGAATAATTCTTCAACCCTTTTTTCGTAGACTTTCTCTTTAGTAGTTCAATCTAATCCAATGTGGGTGGTGACCCCTAGGTTGGGGTTTCCTTGAAAAAGATGAACGGCTCAACAGGTTTGACAAAAGGTTGCTTCTGACTGTATGGGAAATGAAATGAGGGCCTCTCTTCACTTTGAACTAGATTGTTTGATCTATAGAGCCTTCAATGCTGCCCTAGCACGATAGAAAATAGACATCATTCCTAGAGTTCTCAACTATTATCTGCTCCAGTGTGAGGAGGATAGTCTTGGATCGGGGTTGACAAGGAAAACTTCTTTCGTGGCTGTAAGCACCCCATTTTTGCCCGCTCGGCAATCTTCGGCCCGACTAGAACCGGTTTCTGACATCACAACACAAGCAGGCTCAAGATGAGCCTTTCAATATCCAATCCAGTCAACTGGTCACTTCTCGGGTCCACAAGGATCCGCTGGAGCCTTAAGCACTATTATTCCAGGCAGCTTTCCAGACCGGGCGGTCTCGGAAACCAACGCCATCCAAGTAGCTCCCCGGGGTTGGGCGATCCCGGGGACCAACACCTCATCAAATTCCAAACGGTTCACTTCTGGCGCTTGCTAGCCCGCCAATGTAGAATGTCCGTCATTTGGTAGTTCCCCGAGACCGGGCATTCTCGGAGACTAACATCACACTTCCAGGTAGCTTTCTGGGACCAGGCGTTCTCATGAACCAACACCACCCCTACAGGTAGCTCTCCAAGAACGGGCATTCTTAGAGACCAACACCGCATAGGTAGTTTTTCGAGACCGGGCGGTCTCGAGAACCAACACCTAGGTCAACACCGGCACCTGCTAGCCCGACTTGGTGAAAAATGACCAAACTAGCCCCATGGGCTTCCAGGCACGTTTTGGGAAAGTTTAAAATCCCTCAAAACAATAAGTCCATCCTTCCACAATGTTGTCAAACCATCAGGCATCCCCCGCATGCCATTTGGTCCAAATCCGGTCCTATTCCGGCTTGTAAGCACCCCATTTTTGCCCGCTCGGCAATCTCCGACCCGACCGGATTCGATTTCCAACATCATAACACATGTAGGCTTAAGACGAGCCTTTCAATCTCCAATCTAGTCAATTGGTCGCTTCTCGGGTCCACAAGGATCCGCTGGAGCCTTAAGCACCATTATTCTAGGCAGTTTTCCAGACTGGGCGGTCCCAGAAACCAGCGTCATCCAGGTAACTTCCCGGGATCGGGCGATCTCGGGGACCAACACCTCATTAAAGATTCTAGACAGTTCACTTCTGGCACCTGCTAGCCCGCCAATATAGAATGTCCGTCATTCGGTAGTTCTCCAGGACCAGGCGTTCTCGAAGGCCAACACCACCCTTCCAGGTAGTTTTCTAGGACCAGGCGTTCTCAGGAACCAACACCACCCTACAGGTAGCTCTCTAAGACCAGGCGTTCTTAGAGACCAATACCGCACAGGTAGTTTTTCGAGACCGGGCGGTCTCGGGAACCAACACCTAGGTCAACATCGACACCTGCTAGCCCGACTTGGTGAAAAATGGCCAAATCTGTCCCTTGGGTCTCCAGGCACATTTTGGGAAAGTTCAAAATCCCTTAAAACTATAAGTTCATCCTTCCATAATGTTATCAAACCATCGGGCGTCCCCCGCACGCCATTTGGTCCAAATCAGGTTCTATTCCGGCTCATTCTGGCCAAAATGACCATTGTGCCGCTGAACGACTCAGCACGACACGAACCCCGTTGAACGGCGACAAACTCCCTCAAAACCATCCCTGAACAACCCTACACGCCTAACATAATACACCGGACCATTCCTGACCATTTCCAGCCAACTCCGGTCAAAATGACCGTTTTGCCATTGGAAACCCAAATATGCCCTGAAACAGCATCGGCCTTGGGATTTCGAGTGGAGGTTTCACCACATGCCTTTGTTTAACCAAAGGAACACCCTACGACACTAAACTCACACGACTCGATAAAAGTTCCCTGGAGCATCTCACAGACGCTCCGCTTAAATTGTCTTTTCTCCCGATTCCCTGATTATATCGCACCGTCAACCGACTTGAGAAGCGCGTAAATCAGGGAATTCTCGAAAGCTCGTCTATAGATCTTTCCATCGATACGGTTCGATCGAATAGATCGCTTCCCGAAGCCCTCCATCGTACGGTGCGAAAACTATAACTTTCAGCAACCCCTACAGCGTCTCGCAGACGCTCCGCCAAGGTTGACTTTTTCTTCGATTCCCTAATCAAAACGCACCGTCAAACGACTTAAGAAATGCGTAAATTTGGGAATTCTAGAAAGTATTTCCAGTATACTTTCCATCGGAACGGTCCGATAGGATAGATCGCTTCTCGAAGGCCTTGATCACACCAAACGAAAACAGCCACTTTCAAACACCCCCGGAGCGTATCACAGACGCTCAGCAATAGTGTCCTTTTTGGCACACTTCCCGAGACGATATCACACATCTCCAAATGCCACTCAAACTTTTTAAAAACATGAAAGTTCATCGGATGCACTACGAGAACATCCCAAGTGCGACCGATTCCCCTGGAACCTTCCTAGTTGGCCCAATTATCGAGGCAAAGTTTGGAAAAATCTTCCCGGTGATGGAGCGTATGCTACATGCACTCAAATTTTGTTCAGATCGACCGACTTTCGATCAACGGTCGAGATTTAACCAGTACATAGGGTGCCACGTGTTATTGTGGCAATGGAACAGTACCTGTGCATGTCCTACATGCGCACGGCCAAAGTTTGGCCATGCGCATGTAGCACATGCGCATGGTCTGTTACAAATTGCCTATAAATAGAGGTCTCCCCCCTTGCATATCCCAGATTCGAAATTGATACAAAACTCTGCTGAAATCACTCCAGAAACTCGAATCTCTACAAATATTCCTTCCCTCCAATACTTAGGCTAGATTCCACCTCTCCTAAGCCTATACACTCCATATACAAAACCTCATACACACATATACACTCCACTCAAGCCTCTCAAGCCTTCTTGAAGTCACTTAAGCTCCAATCAAGACATCCATTGAAGATTACAAGAGTGTTGAAGGCAAAAGGTGATATCCCTTTTATATTTGTGCTCTCCCCCACTCTTCTCTTCTCCTCCTAGCCTACTTAGGCTATTCTCTATTTTAATCCCCATCTACAACCCCCCTTTCTTGCATGCTTGAGCCAAGAGGGCTCCTAGATCATGCCTAGAGGAAAGCAAGTGAGAGCCACCGTGTAGGGGGACCTCTCACTAACCTACTTTAAGATGGTATGGCCTAAGAGCCCCTTGTTTGTATGGTGAAGCCTAAAAGCCTTGTATGTGAATCATGACCCCTTGCATATTATTATTTTAATCATGTCTTGTATGCTTGGATTCATTTTATGTTTATTGCTATATCCCACAATGCTTGCATTGCTCTTAATTTCATGACATTTCAAGTTCTAAATGTCCTTTAAAAATTATTCCAAGAGTTGGCCCCTTGAAGTTTAGGATGAGACTTTAGGAATCATGCCTTAGAAAATCCCTCTCAACCCCCTAATTCATGCTTTTGCATCATTGCATTTCAACTTGCACAAAGGTTGCTTTCAAATCCCTTAATTTTCAAAGGTTTTCATTCTCTCAAATTTAGTGGTTAGAATGGCCCCATGGAACCCTCTCTTGAATGGTCTCCCTTTATATTGGCCATAGAAACCCTAAATTGATAGAATGGCTCCCTTCTCTCTTTATGCTTGCAAAGGGATGATGTTCAAACTCTTTGAATTCTATGGTTTCTATTCTCTCAAGTTTAGTGGTTGAAATGGCCCCATAGAACCCTCTCTTGAGTGGTCTCCCTTTTATTGGCCATATAAACCCTTTCTTAATGGAATGGTTCCCTTAAAAGATGGTTTTTAAAATCCTTCTCCAAAGATGGTTTAAAAAATGCATTCTCTCCATCTTTGCATCAAAAATGATTTTTCAAAAATTGTCATCATCATGTTAAATTTTAATCCTTCCACTTTTTTCAAGATAAGGGTTATAATGGCCATGAGGAAACCTTCATTGGAATGGTCTCCAATCACTAACCATATAAACCATACTCTTAGCTAGAGTCAAAATTTTCATAGAAATGATCTTCACAAAGATTGCCAATCAAAGTCCATTGCATATCATATTTTTTATTTCAAAACACTTTCCAAGAATGCACCAAAACAACTTTCAAGACCATTCTCCAATCTAACCCTAGGTTAACATGACCCTAGTTATCCAACCCTAGGTTAACTTGACCCTAGTCATCCAACCTTAGGTTAACTTGACCCTAGTTACCAAAACCTAGGTTAACTTGACCCTAGTTACCAAACCCTAGGTTAACTTGACCCTAGTTACCTAACCTTAGGTTAACTTGACCCTAGGTTAACTTGACCCTAGTTACCTAACCCTAGGTTAACTTGACCCTAGTTACTTGACCCTAGGTTAACTTGATCCTAGTTACCTAACCCTAGGTTAACTTGACCCTAGTCACCTAACCCTAGGTTAACTTAACCCTAGTTAGTTAATCTTTAGTCTTTTTAACCTTAGGTTCCCCTTAACCCTAGGCTAACCCAACCAAGGTTAATACACTTCAAGGTTCCAACTCCTGAACTCTTTTTCAAATGATCATTCAAATTTTCCAATTACCTTCCTAACCTATTCTTCCAAAACCTCCTACCCCCATGATTTCAAAAACCCAACTCCATATACTCTTCTTATGTTCCCACACTCCGTCTTCAAGACCTTTCCAAAGATGTTTCCAAAGAGTCACAAACCTAAGGTATTCCTAGCCCTCTCATGGTTAGGGATTCCAAGGACAAGTGATAAATCAAGAACAACCTCTTAGGTTGTCCATGTTAGGATTCCAAACACTCCATTTTCAAAGACCACTTTAAAAAATTAATCCATCCAAACATTCTAAAGTCATGCCTCCAAGGTCTTCAAAACAAGACTACAAAAACACTTTCAAGTTCTCTTGAGTCATGCCAAATCATTTTTCCAAAACTCCCTCAGAGTCAATCCAAAAGCATTTTCAAAACACTTCACTTCCAATTTCAAGTCAAAACTTCCAAGACCACAAAGTGTCTTCAACTTATCCAAAGACCTCAAAGTGTCTTAAACTTTTTCAAAGGCCCCAAAGTGTCTTTAAACCTTCCAAAGGCCCTAATGCGCCTATTTTCTGTCGGGCTCTTGCCCGAACTACGAATGACCTGATTCTCGCCAAATGAGATACGTAGGCAACCTAAAATGGTGCGGTCATAAATTTTATTTCAACCCCAATCTCTTTTTCCAAAATTCCAATCAATTCAAAGTTTCTATTCCAAACTCTTTCAAAACCTCCATTATTTTCAAACTTCTTCCAAAACTTGCATCATGCATCATTCATCCAAAAAGCGATGACTAGACCTCGTTTTCAAAGTTCTAAAGTGGATATTAAGTGGTCAATGGTAACCGGTTATTCTAGTGAGTGAACCAAGTGTAGTTAGGCATGTAGGTACCGAAAGGACGGGGTAGGGTGATGATCTTAAGATATCTTCCCTACATGTAACCAACCCCCGAACCTTAGATTTCTGTTTTCGAAAGACCAAAAATGGAGTTATTTTCAAAAAGGGCTTAAACATTTCAAAAGATTGCCAAACACCCTATTTTCTTAAAAACCCTCTCTTGAGGGAGTTTTCAAAAACTTTTTTCAAAAACCTTTTTCAAAAACCCTAAGTTTAATCTTCGGATTAAGACTTAGTTTTAGGTGCCCTAACTCACCTTAATCAAGTTAGGTGGCGACTCCTATTTTTCTAAAAAGCCCTTAGTCAAATCAATTTTCAAACCTAGTCACACTTGTCCTTCTAGGATGACGAGTTCTAATGACAAAGTTCCGTGCTTTAAGGTCTCTGAGCCGAAAGGACATTGGACACTCCAAAAACCGGGGCACGACAGCTGGCGACTCCACTAGAGACTACTTAGAGGGTTAGGCCATTAGTATGTCTCTTCACCCTTCACTCACCCAGAATCTCCGGTTACCTTGTCCAAATTTTATCCACTCTTCGAAATTTTTCAAAGTTTCCAAAGCAAACCTGATTTTTCAAAATGATTTTCAAATAAGTGTCATCGCTCGCATTCATCGCCTACATTCATACTCTTGCATTGACCACCCATTTTATCTTGCATTGAGTCCTTTTGAAAAGTTACTAACTCTTTGCATTTGCCTTTTGTATGTGGACCTTTGTTCACATTTTTGTTTAATGTCTTATTTGTTGCCATGCATGTGAATGAATGGACAAGATGTGATGTGTGTTGTTGGGTCCTTTCCTCCATTTTTCAAAAATTCCACACACACTTGGTGCGTTCACTTGCATTTGCATCTTACATGTATTACCCGGTTACTACCCTTCTAGAGAGAAGGGGGAACAGTATATTGACTGTGGGCAGATGTTGTGTCAGTTTCTTAGCCTACGGTCTCTTGATAATTCCCCACTCGAACCACCAACCAAAGATGGAGTTCACCCTTTTGGGGGTGGACGCCGGAGGTTTGAAGGTTCGGGGACCTAGCTTTTTTAGGAAACATTAGCAAACCCCCAACCTCATGCTCATGTAGCACCCCATGTATAGCCGAACCTCTGCCGGATTTAGGACATACGCGTCAATTTCAAAATCAAGAAGGAAAGGGCGACCGCTTTATTTTTCCTTATAAACTTTGCTTAATCCTTGCTATTATGCTATCTAACTCTTACTGCTTCCATTTACATACATCATAACTGCTCATGCATTGGAATTCACTTCAAGACAAGAGTTCTCAAAGTAACTCAAGTCATTGCATCTTCATGCATCCAATCAACCCTTAGAGAAAGGCTCAAAGACCTTCTCGCTCAATTTAAGCCAACCCAAAATTCCTAAGGGTACCACGAGACCCTAAGGATTCACGGCATGCATCAAAGTCATCTCGTAAAGAGGGGCCCTAATCCCTCTTCGCTCATGGAGATAAGGTTGCCAAGAAGACAAGAGAACAATTCAAATCAAGGGCTCCTACCAACGAAGCAGATCCAGAGGCTCAAGAGTAGTTTAGGATCCTATAATGTAAATGTAGAAATAGGTGGAAGTCCTAACGAAAATGTTCCCCCTCCCCGTTTTTATGTATTTTTGAGAAAATTCTATGTACCAAAAACAATTCATCTTAATAAAATCTTTCTTATTGTCAAATGAATGAATGAATCTACGAATGGATGAATGAACAGGGGCAGGTATAGTATTTGCATGCAGGGGCAATCCCTTATCTCCAAACATGAGCCAAAGCATCACGCTTAGGTCCCCTCAAAAGGCAGGGGCACCCTTAGGTCATGCATCGCATAAAGCTTTTCCAAATCAAAAACCTAACTTGCAATCTTTTTGCTTTGTTTTTCTTTATTTTCTTTTCCTCCCCCTATCTCATCAAAAGACTAGCCATAGCTTTGGTGAGACTGCTTGCAATGTACGTCACCATTGCTCCGAGGAAAGGAAGAAGAGGAACACGAGTGACCCCCGTCCTTCGAACGCTAGTCCGTACCCGACTAAGAACCGCATAGATGTCAAGCGAAGGCAATACACCCGATCAACAAAACAGTTCAGTGACATGTGAAGAAGTGAATGAAATGAAGGCAAAGATAGACGAAATGTTCAAGCTCATGCAACTAATGGCCTTCAAGGGGCCCGTCACGAACCCTTCAGCATCCACATCCTATCCTAAGGAAACTGAAGCAATTCCACTAAGGGTCGTCCTGCAAACTGACGGTACAACAAAAAGCAAGGAGATCCCTAAAGTAGTACAAATCGAGGAAGGAGAGGAGGACAACCCTGAAACCATCTTGCTGACTGCCACTTCAAAGAAGGAAGGCCCAGACCCTCTCGATCTCAAAATACAAGGCTTGGAGGAGTCCTTGCGCAACCTCAAAGGTCATGACACCTTCGGCGAAATGACTTATGACGAACTCTACTTCTTCCCTGACCACCCAAGGTCGCCCAAGTTCAAAATGCTCGACTTTCAAAAATATGACGGGAGTGGGGACCCCGTAGCACACTTGAGGTTGTACGCTGGGGCATTAAGCGGACATGGGAATAACCCTAAACTTCTGATGCAATTGTTCCAACATAGCTTGACTGGGCCCGTGTTGCAATGGTTCGCCCGGTTAGATTTAAGGAAGATTACAACCTGGAATAAGTTAGTCATAGCTTTCCGATCTCGATATCTGCAGAACAGTGACCTGACCGTAGATAGATGTGCCTTGATGATGATGACTTGAGGCGAAAAGGAAAGCTTCAAAAGCTATGCTTTGAGATGGAGGGAGGCGGCTGCACAAGTTAACCCTCCACTACTAGAGAAGGAATACGTACATTTGTTCATGAACACCTTCCAAGGGCTGTACTATGAGCGCCTGTGCTTAAGTGTTGGAAAGAGCTGCTCTAAATTGATAATGCAAGGGGAAATGATTGAAAGTGGGCTGAAAACTAGTAGAATCACTGACCCCTATGCCAAGACAAGTGAGGGATTTGCTAACGCAGCCAAGAAGGTAGCAACCACTTGGGGCATGGGCAAGAAAGAGGGAGAAGTATCTGCTATCCTACCCACACAGCAACAACCATACTACCCCTAATACCAAGCCCGACCTTCATCACCTGCTCCCATCATCAATATCCCCATTGCTGCTACCCAAGCACCCCTAACTAGACTTGTTGCAACCCGCCCATACTTCAACCCCAAAAAGAACAACAATCGACAGAACCGAGAGTTCACGCGTTTGGCATGCACCTAGACGGAGGCCTATCATGAGCTCCTCAAAGCCAAGCATATAAACCCCATTCTCCCGCGGCCATTGCCAAGCCCACTACCGCCAACTTTCAACCCTGCCCTTACCTGTGAGTACCATTCTGGGGGACAGGGGCATGACACAGAATCCTGTTTCTCCTTGAAGCACAAGATTCAAGACCTCATTGATAACAAGGTCATCAACACCCAAGAAACAAAGACAGTCCCCGCGCCCAATGTCACGGCAAATCCCTTGCCGACCATGCTGTCAACATCATCACCGAGGATGAGGCGGATCCTGATGGCATCATAACCGCAGAGTACTTCGAGGGTGAGTTAGACACTGAAAGTGATTGGGAGGAAGAACTGCCGCCATGCCCCATCTATCTTTACAATGCAAGTGGAGAGTAGGACCCTTTCGACTGGCCCATGGAGGAACCTGTTGCAAACGTCCCTAATGATACTGCACCTGTTGGCGGTTGGGGAGAGTAATTCCTGTACCCTAAATATGCTGAAGCCGAGGCTCGCCTGAAGGAGGAGCTTTTCAATTACGAGGACATGGGTTGGGGCATCTATGAGCCAAAACTGCCGAACCCACCTTTCGACTTCAATGAAGGCGATCTAGATAGCCTGTTTGAAGAAATCGACAAAGAGGAAGCCAAAAAAGAGGAAGCCAAGGAAAAATCGTCGCAAGCTTCTGATGAAGATCTGGTCATGAAATCCCAAGAGGATGAACAAGAGAAAACTGCTCAACTAAAGGAAAGTCAACAGAAGTCCCGAGAAGGGGCACACAACCCCACTGACCACACTAAAGAAGAAGAAGGAAAAGGAGGAAGCCTCGGTCACACTATGGCTGCTGATCTCTGCCACCCCGCAGCTGATGCATCAATTGGCCTAGCACTACCAAGTGAGGAAACCGGCCAATGGAGCGTAGAGGAGGCAGGCGTGGTCCCAAAACCCACCTGAAAAAAGTGATTACCAAAGGGATGTTCCTCTACCAAACTTTGTCTTTACTTTCTTGTTAATCTTTGTTTCGTTAACTCTACTTTCATCTTTTGCTAATTAAGAGCTCATCATGTAAACAAAACTTTTGAAATGAAAGAAGTTGAAATTTGCATTTATCATCTTTGGCGCTCGCTCTTTCTCAGAATTTTCCTTTCTTGTTGATATGCCCTAACTTGAAAGGAGGGATGGTATGTACAACCTCGCCTGTGGCGACCATTTTCGATCTAGAGGAAAGGTAGTAAAAGGAAGAAAAGAGAGTGGGTCATGAAAAAGGTGGCTTTCGAAGAACGCCTTGGCAAAGCAGTCGGCAGTTAGACCCTCGAGAGGAAGCGAAGCCCTCATTCCAAAATCCCTGAAATAATAAAAGTAATTCCTTTGGTCAGCCAACTCGAGCCACGAGCAATTTTCATTCAAACACCTTGACCAGGAACCACCCCCTACGTTGGGGCAGGTGCAAGTAATAGAACAGTTAAGCTAGCTCTTTTCTGTTTTGAAGGATAATGCCAAAACCTCTAGAACTGAACTTCACAATCTAAGCAATCTTACCTGAAAGGAAGAAGGGTCATCTATTCTGCTACCATACAGTTAAAAGAACACCCTTTGAAAAACCCCTTTTGAGCCAAATTGTATTCTTTCAAAAAAACCCACCCTGGTGATCACCCCTTGCAATGGGCAAAAGAAAACTCGGAGGGAAAAGTGACAAAAAGAGGCATGGAGAGAAAGAAGGCCCCCTCCTGCATCAAAAAAGGAGGGAAACAAAAAAATACTCCGAAAAACAAATTGAAAATGAAAAATGAAATAAAGATTGATGTCTCTTGAGAGTCAATAGATTGTGCAAGCAATAATACTGAAGCAAAAACTAAAAGAAATGATGGGCCCTATACAAACACAAATTCGTACAAAAAGAAAAGAAGAAGAAGAGAAGAAACGAAGAGAGATGGAGAAAGAAACCCGCAGACAAAAGGAAAAGACCTGAAATGGTGATCACCAACAAACCCAGAAACCACATCACACTTTGAGCCATTAATACCCTTTCTTTCAAAAACCGACAACCTGGCCACGTTATAACCCCCAAAAAGTCCCCTCAGATCAGGGAAGATTGCTTAGTCTAAATAAGTTCAAGAGGGAATGGCGATACCCGAGAAAGAAAAAGGGGCAAAGCGGCGAAAATTTACTTAAGGTGGTTCGGGTTATTATTGCCCCAAAAAAAAAAAAAAAAAGAGGAAAAAAATCATTTTGAGCCTGAATATCCCTTCATTCATCTCCCATTACCTAGCCTACATTACAGTCCAAAGTAAAGCCTTCTTAGATTAAGGATGGAAACTACTCACTTCTTTGCTAAAGGCTACTTCGACTATCACCTGAAGAATCTACCAGATCAAACATAAGATCCCTGAGAGAAAATCAGTTGAGTGACATTTTCTCATATAAGAGAGAGGGGAGGCCGGGTCTGAAAATGAAAACCCTAAGGATGGGATAACTGCCATCTCACCATGACAGGAAAAAGGTGCAGCAAGAAAGGGAATCTCGAAAGAAAGATCAAAGTGCCAAAATGACAATTTCCAGGGAACACCCAATCTACCTCTACATGTGACTTCATATAGTCATACGCGTGCTTGTGCACTCTGCTTGACAAGTGCAATAATGCACCCACTCTTTCCACATCTACTTAAAAGTTTGCCATCTCTCATGCATACCATAATTTCTGCACCTTAGTGTTTGCATTCATACCTATCATATACCCACATAACATGACGAGACAAGAAGAAAGAAATAATCAACATCATACAAAAAACAAAAAAAAATAATGTACATAAAATCATCATACAGTCATCATCCATGAGGGCCAACATACGGCCTGAAATACATAAAACTACACAGCCAAACTAACTGAACTACAACTGTGTCAACAGATAAAAAAGGATGCCTCAAGGAGCAAGGTCGTCATCTAAGTCAAAGTCGCCAATGTCCGGCACATACGGAGAGGGCTGGCTGGAAGAAGCTCCCGCGTCAAAGGGACCCTGGTCAAGGAGAAAGGCAGGAAAGGAAGAAGAGTTAGCATCAAAACACAAGAGATGCATGAGGAACATGGAAATAATAAATCATAAATAACATACCCAGCGGGCCTCCATCAGAGATATGCGGGCAGTCAGAGCCTCCACCTCAGCTCGGTACTAATCTCGTGCCTGGCAAGCCACTAGGTACTCCTCCTCAGATACAAAGCCCTAGGCCCGACGCCAAAGCTCCACCACCTCATGGCCGGCCACCTGCCCTTCGACCACCAGATCCAGCTGGGTGAAAGCACCAATAGACCTCGTCCAGAAGTGAGCCTCATAATCCACGTCCGGCGGAAGCAAGAACCGCTCACCCGGGACCTCGACTATGCAAGGGATCTCTACCCCAGCCCGATAAAGTCCAAACATATACTGGGGAGGATCCATGGCGGCGTGGAAAGTAGAATGGAACTGCCGCTAGTGACGCTCCCCGAGGTATGTCTCCCACGACATGGGACCCCGGAAGGTGATCCGCGACCTGGATAGGAGGATGATATCCCTCATACCGGCATACTGGGTGGATTAGTGATAAGGTGTCCAAGTCACATCCCGAGGCCTCAGTAGCTCCAAGTTAGCCTGGAGGGCTACAAAATCTGTAAGCAAGGATCGCTGGACTACTTGTTGCCGGGCCCACCTCGTGGCTCGCGGGAAGGCATCGCTGGACAGCACCTCTGGTCGGCGAACTGGCAAATACTCATAGCTCCACCATATCAAAAACGGCCAAAAGCTCGTCAAGCTCCCCCAAGCCCCGGATGTCGTCACTCTCATCCCTCGTAGGAAGCAAGCAAAGGTGAAAGCACCCTAGTCAACATAATCCAGCCTAGTCAACATAATCCAGCCCATCCAGATCCGCCACCAGGCTCACCAAAGACAAAGGGACCGTCGACCTATTATTGTTGCAAAAGCAACTAAAGACAACGTACAGCACCAACCGGCGCCTCATGATAACCTGGTCGTCTTGTGAAGGCTCAAAAGCAAAGGCTGTCTCGGCCGAACATAAAAGCGAAATAGGGAAACTCGAGCCCCCAAGCCCGGGCAACCCCAAGAGAAGACGGGCCTCCTCTAGAGACACGTCCCGCAGAGAGATTGACACCCCTCCAAAAGATAGCCCAGTCAATGGGGGTAGGCCTCAACTCAAAACCCACCAAATGCACGGTCCCTATCTCCCCAAACCACTGCTCCAACAATCCCATAGCGAACTCGTGATCAAGCCTATCCATCTGCAGTGTCATAAAAGCGCCAAACCAATCTGATGCAAAAAGTCTTGATAGGACAGAGTTGATGCCTGCATAGCTCTCGAGGCCGAGATACTGGCCCCTCTGAAGGAACTATGTGTAGCCAATGGCATCCGACCATAGAGCGAATATAGGCTCGGATGGAACGCCAAGTCGCGCAGCGGGTAAATATCAGGAATGGCTAGCTGATCATCGATAAATGAAGCGTCTCTCTGCTTGTTCTGAACTGAAGCCATACCGTATCCTGTCCGGGGATCCACGGGTGAGTCAGCCTCATCCTCAAATCTCTCGTCAGGAGCTGCTGAGGGCTGTACCCTCACGAAACTCCCACTAGAAACAGTCCTGCTCGAGGATCTCTGTGACCCGCTGCAGCAGCTCTGAGGAGAACTGGCCCTACCATCGCCCCGTGCAAAAACATCCCTACTACCTCCACGCGCCGTGTCACCCCGACCGCTAATCTGAGCTGCGCCACTCCGACGGCTACCCCTAGCCGAGCTATCCCGGCTACTACCACCCTCCTCAAGCTCTATCCGTGGCACCTTCTTGTGGCGCCTCCTGTCTGAACCATTGCCTCCAGCCTTCGACATCCTGAAAAATGACAATATTCAAGAGGGTCAGTTAATCACTAATGTACGAAAAGTGCAAAGATAAATGCATCAATGTATATACATAAAAAAAAAAATGAAAAACAAATAATGAATGAATGCAAAAGAAAAGAAAAGAAAAAAAAGAGAAAAGAAAAGAAGAAAAACAAAGAAGAAAAAAAGAAGAAGAAAAAAAAAAAAAAAAAAAAGTGAAAGGGAGAGGGCCCCATCTATCCTGGTTCAAAATTTTCTAACAGGTTTTCTAGCTTTTTCCTCAAAAAGTTTGGTTTCTAAATTCAAACCGGTTTTTTCGGTTTTCTCCTTCAAAAACCCCGGTTGGAAAATTCAATAGGTTTTCAAGCTTTTTTCTCAAAAAGTTTAGTTTCTAAATTCAAACCAGTTTTCCGGGTTTTCTCCTTCAGAAACCCTGGCTCGAAATTCTCGTCAGGTTTTCTAGCTTTCTCCTCAAAAAGTTTGGTTTCTAAATTTCAAAACCGGTTTGTCGGGTTTTCTCCTTCGAAAACCCTAGTTCAAAAATTCTCTACAGGCTTTCTAGCTTTTTCCTCAAAAAGTTTGGTTTCTTAGTTCAAACCGGTTTTTCGGGTTTTCTCCTTCAAAAACCCTGGTTTGAAAATTCTCTACAGGTTTTCTAGCTTTTTTCCTCAAAAAGTTTAGTTTCTAAATTCAAACCTGTTTTTCGGGTTTTCTCCTTCAAAAACCCTAGTTCGAAAATTCTCTATAGGTTTTCAAGCTTTTTCCTCAAAAAGTTTGGTTTCTAAAATTCAAACAGGTTTTTCGGTTTTCTCCTTCAAAAACCCCGGTTCAAAATTCTCTATAGGTTTTCAATCTTTTTCCTCAAAAAGTTTGGTTTCTAAATTTCAAAGCCGATTTTTTAGGTTTTCTCCTTCAAAAACCCTGGTTCGAAAATTCTAATAGGTTTTCAAGCTTTTTCCTCAAAAGGTTTGGTTTCCAAATTCAAACCGATTTTTCAGGTTTTCTCCTTCAAAAACCCAGGTTCAAAAATCCTCCACAGGTTTTTAAGCTTTTTCCTTAAAAAGTTCTATTTCTAAATTTCGAAGCTGATTTTCTGGGCTTTCTCCCTCAAAAGCCCCTTTCTCAAAAAGATTTGCTCTATCGAAAGGTTTTTAAAATTTTTGAAAATTTCGGCTGAGTTTCGTCTTAAAAAGTCACTACCCCAAAAATTTCACAAGTCACAAACGCAACCTGAAACACCTCAAACCATCCAACCAAACAACCCCATCCTCCAAATCACGAATCCCGTTCTCAAACACAATTTTCAAGCCAATTTTTTGATCTTTTCAATTTTTCTCATTTCATCTACATTTCCAAAAAATTTCACAAAATCCCCCGGAACATGCAAAAATATCACTACGATCTTCAAAAAATGTTTTACGATTTTTCAACCATCGGCGAGTTTCATTTTATAATTTTCTTCAATTCTTTCTATTTTTCGTAATTTCTAAAAATTCAAAAAGTCGAAATTCTTTGAAAAATTACAAAACTTCATACGGTTGTTCTGCACACTTTTCTAAGGTTCTCGGTGTAAAAATCCCTCGCAAAAGGTCAATACCCAGGCCTGTAGAGGCAATTGTTCAGGTCCTGCAGGAAACCCTTTTCCCCAAAAGCACAAAAACATTCAAAACACACTCAAAACTCCACCAAATCACAAAAGTGATATGATCATTATGTTCTAAACATCTTAAAGCATAGGAATACACTGATCACTTGCAAAAAACGGAGCTACATGCGTCAAAATCAAAGAAATTTTCAAAACTAACCTGTGAAATTCTCCGACGAAAGCCTCACTTTCCGGCGAGAATCCGGTGATGATGATGATCTCCGGCGTGTACCCGAAGTCACCTAACACCCCTCTAATGATCCCCGAGAAAAACTCCGCAAAAACCTTTAGAGAAAATCCCGAAATCAACCAAAATCCGACCCGAACTTGCTCTGTTTTAAGGGCTACGGGCTCGCGCATGTAGTAGATGCGCCAAAACAAAAACTCTGCTGGAGCATGAATTAGATGCACATGGCTTATGCCCCGAAATGCGCATGTGATACATGCGCCCGGTCATCTGGTTTCCTGCCAAAACCAATTTCGAGCTTCCTAGAAACCCGAACTCGCTCGCGAAGGCTTTGTCAAAAGCCAAAAATCGAGCCTTTTAACACTAACTGGTAGGGATCAGTTGCCCTAGACCAAAACCATATCAAGTTGGCAACTCGGCCCCCGACCTAGGTCTAAGACTTTTCGAATTCCAAAATCTTCCGGACCAGTAACCCATAAGGGGTTTCGAAGCATTCCCAAATTCACCGACACATCGTCCCTCCGATCGCCGCGCGGTCAACATGGGATCCTTCCTTATTATTTTTCTGTCTTCGACAAGCAAAGCCAGAAAAAGAGGGGCAGCTGTAAGCACCCCATTTTTGCCCGCTCGGCAATCTCCGGCCCGACCGAATTCGGTTTCCAACATCACAACACATGCAGGCTCAAGACGAGCCTTTCAATCTCCAATCTAGTCAACTGGGTGCTTCTTGGGTCCACAAGGATCTGCTGGAGCCTTAAGCACCATTATTCCAGGCAGTTTTCCGGACCGGGCGGTCCCGGAAACCAGCGCCATCCAGGTAGCTTCCCGGGATCGGGCGATCTCGGGGACCAACACCTCATCAAAGATTCCAGACGGTTCACTTCTGGCGCCTGCTAGCCCGCCAATGTAGAATGTCTGTTATTCGGTAGTTCTCTAGGACCAGGCGTTCTCGGAGACCAACACCACCCTTTCAGGTAGCTTTCTCGGACCAGGCATTCTCAGGAACCAACACCACCCTATAGGTAGCTGTCTAAGATCAGGTGTTCTTAGAGACCAACACCGCACAGGTAGTTTTTCGAGACTGGGCGGTTTCGGGAACCAACACCTAGGTCAGCACCGGCGCTTACCAGCCCGACTCGGTGAAAAATGGCCAAATTTGCCCCTTGGGCCCCCAGGCATGTTTTGGGAAAGTTCAAAATCTCTCAAAATGATAAGTCCATCCTTCCATAATGTTTTCAAACCATCAGGCGTCCCCTGCACGCCATTTGGTCCAAATCCGGTCCTATTCCGGCTCACTCTGGCCAAAATGACCATTGTGCCCCTAAACGACTCAACACGACACGAACCCCGCTGAACGGTGACAAACTCCCTCAAAACCATCCCTAAACACCCCTACACGCCTAACACAATACACCGGACCATTCCTGACCATTTCCAGCCAACTCCGGTCAAAATGACCGTTTTGCCCGAGGAAACCCAAATATGCCCTAAAACAGCGCCGGCCTTGGGATTTCGAGCGGAGGTTTCACCACACGCCTTTGTTTAACCCAAGGAACACTCTACGACACTAAACTCACATGACTCGATAAAAGTTTCCTGGAGCGTCTCACAGACGCTCCGCTTAAATTGTGTTTTCTCCCGATTCCCTAATTATGTCACACCGTCAACCGACTTGAGAAACGCGTAAATCAGGGAATTCCAGAAACTATTTCCAGTATACTTTTCATCGAAACTGTCCGATCGAATAGATCGCTTCTCGAAGGCCTCGATCACATTAAACGAAAACAGCCACTTTCAAACACCTCCGGAGCGAATCACAGACAATTAGCAAAAATATCCTTTTTGGCACACTTCCCGAGATGATATCACACATCTCCAAACACCATTAAAACTTTTTGAAAACATAAAAGTTCATCGGATGCACTAGGAGAACATCCCAAGTGCGACCGATTCCCCTGGAACCGTCTCGATTGGCCCAATTATCAAGGCAAAGTTTGGACAAACCTTCCCGATGATGGAGCATATGCTACATGCGCTCAAATTTTATTCATATCGATCGACTTTCGATCAACGGTTGAGATTTAACCAGTACATAGGGTGCCATGTGTTATTGTGGCAATGGAACAGTACCTGCGCATGTCCTACATGCGCACAGCCAAAGTTTGGCCACGCTCATGTAGCACATGCGCATGGTCTGTTCCAGATTGTCTATAAATTGAGACCTCCCCCCTTGCATATCCTAGGTCCGAAATTGATACGAAACTTTGTTGAAATCACTCCAGAAACTCAAATCTCTACATATATTCCTCCCCTCCAACACTTAGGCTAGATTCCACCTCTCCTAAGCCTATACACTCCATATACAAAGCCCCATACACACATATACACTCCACTCAAGCCTCTCAAGCCTTCTTGAAGTCACTTAAGCTCCAACAGAGACATCTATTGAAGATTACAAGAGTGTTGAAGGCAAAAGGGGGTATCCCTTTTATATTTGTGCTCTCCCCCACTCTTCTCTTCTCCCTTCTAACCTACTTAGGCTATTCTCCATTTTAATCCCCATCTATAACCCCCCTTTCTTGCATGCTTGAGCCAAGAGGGCTCCTAGATTATGCCTAGAGGAAACCAAGTGAGAGCCACCGTGTAGAGGGACCTCTCACTAGCCTACTTTAAGATGGTATGGCCTAAGAGCCCCTCATTTGTATGGTGAAACCTAAAAGCCTTGTATATGAATCATGACCCCTTGTATATTATTATTTTGATCATGTCTTGTATGCTTGGATTCATTTTATGTTTATTGCCATATCCCACAATGCTTGCATTGCTCCTAATTTCATGACATTTTCAAGTTCTACATGTCCTTCAAAAATTGTTCCAACAGTTGGCCCCTCGAAGTTTAGGATGAGACTTTAGGAATCATGCCTTAGAAAATCCCTCTCAACCCTCTAATTGATGTTTTTGCATCATTGCATTGCAACTTGCACAAAGGTTGCTTTCAAACCCTTTAATTTTCAAACGTTTTCGTTCTCTCAAATTTAGTGGTTAGAATGGCCCCATGGAACCCTCTCTTAAGTGGTCTCCCTTTATATTGGCCATAGAAACCCTAAATTGATAGAATGGCTCCCTTCTCTCTTTACGCTTACCAAAGAATGATGTTCAAACTCTTTGAATTCTATAGTTTCTATTCTCTCAAGTTTAGTGGTTGAAATGGCCCCATGGAACCCTCTCTTGAGTGGTCTCCCTTTTATTGGCTGTATGAACCCTTTCTTGATGGAATGGTTCCCTTGAAAAATGGTTTTCAAAATCCTTCTCCAAAGATGGTTTCAAAAATGCATTCTCTCTATCTTTGCATCAAAAATGATTTTCCAAAAATTGTCATCATCATGTTAAATTTTAATCCCTCCACTCTTGTCAAGATAAGGGTTATAATGGCCATTAGGAAACCTTCATTGGAATGGTCTCCAATCACTAACCATATAAACCATACTCTTGGCTAGAGTCAAAATTTTCATGGAAATGATCTTCACAAAGATTGCCAATCAAAGTCCATTGCATATCATATTTTTTATTTCAAAACTTTTTCCAAGAATGCACCAAAACAACTTTCAAGACCGTTCTCCAATCTAACCCTAGGTTAACTTGACCCTAGTTATCCAACCCCAGGTTAAATTGACCCTAGTCATCCAACCCTAGGTTAACTTGACCCTAGTCATCCAACCTTAGGTTAACTTGACCCTAGTTATCAAACCCTAGGTTAACTTGACCCTCGTTACCAAATCCTAGGTTAACTTGACCCTAGTTACCTAGCCTTAGGTTAACTTGACCCTAGTTGCCTAACCCTAGGTTAACTTGACCCTAGTTACTTTACCCTAGGTTAACTTGACCCTAGTTACCTAACCCTAGGTTAACTTGACCCTAGTTACTTTACCCTAGGTTAACTTGACCCTAGTTACCTAACCCTAGGTTAACTTGACTCTAGTCACCTAACCCTAGGTTAACATAACCCTAGTTAGTTAACCCTTAGTCTTTTTAACCTTAGGTTCCCCCTAACCCTAGGCTAACCTGACCAAGGTTAATACACTTCAAGGTTCCAACTCTTGAACCCTTTTTCAAATGATCATTTAAATTTTCCAATTACCCTCCTAACCTATTCTTCCAAAACCTCCTACCCCCATGATTTCAAAAACCCAACTCCATATACTCTTCTTATGTTCCTACACTCTGTCTTCAAGACCTTTCCAAAGATGTTTCCAAAGAGTCACAAACCTAAGGTATTCCTAGCCCTCTCATGGTTAGGGATTCTAAGGACAAGTGATAAATCAAGAACAACCTCTTAGGTTGTCCATGTTAGGATTCCAAACACTCCATTTTCAAAGACCACTTTCAAAAATTAATCCATCCAAACATTCTAAAGTCATGCCTCCAAGGTCTTCAAAACAAGACTCCAAAAACACTTTCAAATTTTCTTGAGTCATGCCAAATCATTTTTCCAAAACTCCCTTGGAGTCATACCAAAAGCATTTTCAAAACACTTCACTTCCAATTTCAAGTCAAAACTTCCAAGACCACAAAGTGTCTTCAACTTATCCAAAGACCTCAAAGTGTCTTAAACTTTTCCAAAGACCCCAAAGTGTCTTTAAACCTTCCAAAGGCCCTAATGCGCCTATTTTCCATCGGGCTCTTGCCCGAACTACGAATGACCTGATTCTCGCCAAATGAGATACGTAGGCAACCTAAAATGGTGCGATCGTAACTTTTATTTCAACCACAATCTCTTTTTCAAAAATTCCAATCAATTCAAAGTTTCTATTCCAAACTTTTTCAAAACCTCCATTATTTTCAAGCTTCTTTCAAAACTTGCATCATGCATCATTCATCCAAAAAGTGATGACTACACCCCGTTTTCAAAGTTCTAAAGTGGATATTAAGTGGACAATGGTAACCGGTTATTCAAGTGAGTGAACCAAGGGTGGTTATACATGTAGGTACCGAAAGGGCGGGGTAGGGTGATGATCTTAGGATATCTTCCCTACACGTAACCAACCCCTGAACCTTAGATTTCTATTTTCGAAAGACCAAAAATGGAGTTATTTTCAAAAAGGGCTTAAACATTTCAAAAGATTGCCAAACAACCTATTTTCTTAAAGACCCTTTCTTAAGGGAGTTTTCAAAAACCTTTTTCAAAAACCCTAAGTTTAATCTTCGAATTAACGCTTAGTTTTAGGTGCCCTAACTCACCTTAATCAAGTTAGGTGGCGACTCCTATTTTTCTAAAAAGCCCTTAGTCAAATCAATTTTAAAAACCTAGTCGCACTTGTCCTTCTAGGAGGACGAGTTCTAATGACAGAGTTTCGTGCTTTAAGGTCTCCGAGCCGAAAGGACATTGGACACCCCAAAAATCGGGGCGCGACATGGCTCACTCTGGTCAAAATGACCATTTTGCCCTGAACACCTCAGCACGGCACAAACCCCACTAAATGGTAGAAGACTCTCTCAAAACCATTCCTGAACAGCCCTACACACTTAACACAACATACCAAACCATTCCTGACCATTTCCAGCCAACTCCGGTCAAAATGACCGTTTTGCCCCTGGAAACCCAAATATGCCCCGAAGCAGCATCGGCCTTGGGATTTCGAGCGGAGGTTTCACCACACGCCTTTGTTTAACCTAAGGAACACCTTACGATGCTAAACTCACACAACTCGACAGAAGTTCCCTGGAGCGCCTCGCAGACGCTCCGCCTAAATTGTCTTTTCCCCCGATTCCCTGGTTATAATGCACCGTCAACCGACTTGAGAAATGCGTAAATCAGGAAATTCTCGAAAGCTCGTCCATAGATCTTTCCATCGATACGGTTCGATCGAATAGATCACCCCCCGAGGCCCCCCATCGTACGGTGCGAAAACTATAACTTTCTGCAACCCTTGGAGCGTCTCGCAGACACTCCGCCAAGGTTGACTTTTTCTCCAATTCCCTGATTAAAACGCATCGTCAAACGACTTGAGAAATGCGTAAACATGGGAATTCCGGAAAGTAATTCCAGAGTACTTTCCATCGATATGGTCCGATCGAGTAGATTGCTTCTCGAAGGCCTCGATCACACGAAATGAAAATAGCCACTTTCAAACACCCACGGAGCGTATCACAGATGCTCGGCAAAAATGTCCTTTTTGGCACACTTCCCAAGACGATATCACACATCTCCAAACGCAATTCAAACTTTTTGAAAACATGAAAGTTCATCGAATGCACTAGGAGAACATCCCGAGTGCTACTGATTCCCCTGGAACCTTCTCGGTTGGCCCAATTATCGAGGCAAAGTTTGGGCAATTCTTCCCGGTGATGGAGCGTATGCTACATGCGCTCAAATTTTGTACAGATCAACCGACTTTCAATCAACGGCCGAGATTTAATCAGTACATAGGGTGCCACATGTTATTCTGACAATGGAATAGTACCTGCGCATGTCCTACATGCGTACGGCTAAATTTTGTCCATGCACATGTAGCACATGCGCATAGTCTGTTGCAGATTGCCTATAAATAGAGGCCTCCCCCCCTTGCATATTCCAGGTCCAAAATTGATACGAAACTCTGCTGAAATCACTCCAGAACCTCGAATCTCCATATATATTCTCCCTCTCCAACACTTAGGCTAGATTCTACCCCTCCTAAGCCTATACACTCCACATACAAGGCCCCATACACACTTATACACTCCACTCTAGCCTCCCAAGCCCTCTTGAAGTCACTCAAGCTCCAATCAAGACATCCATTGAAGACTACAAATGTGTTGAAGACAAAAGGTGGTATCCCTTTTACATTTATCCTCTCCCCCACTCTTCTCTTCTCCCTCCTAGCCTACTTAGTCTATTCTCTAGTTTACCCCCCATCTTCAATCCCCATTTCTTGCATGCTTGAGCTAAGAGGGCTCCTAGATCATGCCTAGAGGAAAGCAAGTGAGAGCCACTGTGTAGGGGACCTCTCACTAGCCTACTTTAAGATGGCATGGCCTAAGAGCCCATTGTTTATGTGGTGAAGTCTAAAAGTCTTGTATGTGAATCATGACCCCTTGCATATTATTATTTTGATCATATCTTGTATGCTTGGCTTTATTTTATGTTTATTGCTATATCCCACAATGCTTGCATTGCTTTTAATTTCATAACATTTTCAAGTTCTACATGTCCTTCAAAAATTGTTCCAAGAGTTGGCCCCTTGAACTTTAGGATGAGACTTTAGGATTCATGCCTTAAAAAATCCCTCTCAACCCCCTAATTCATGCTTTTGCATCATTGTATTTTAACTTGCATGAAAGTTGCTTTCAAACTCTCTAATATTCAAGGTTTCCATTCTCTCAAATTTAGTGGTTAGAATGGCCCCATGGAACCCTCTCTTGAGTGGTCTCTCATTTATTAGCCATATGAACCTTCTCTTGATGGAATGGTTCCTTTGAAAAATGGTTTTTAAAATCTTTCTCCAAAAATGATTTCAAAAATGCACTCTTTCCATCTTTGCATAAAAAATGATTTTCCAAAAATCACCATCATTATGTTTAATTTTGAACCCTTATACTCTTGTCAAGATATTGGTTATAATGGCCATAAGGAAACTGTAAGCACCCTATTTTTGACCGCTCGGCAGTCTACACTCCGTCCAGACTTCTTTTCAAGTCATTGTAGGCATATTCCAATCGAAACGAATTCTCTAGGTCCAAATTCCGTCTTTCCATCGCTTCGTGGGCCTGTCATGCCCAAATAGAGGCAAAATGACCAAAATGCCCTTAGGGGCATTGTCCTTTCCAAAATCTTTCCAATCCCACTCTCGAGACAGTTTATTCCTAAAGACGGTTCCAATCCAGGCACGTCTCTTCGGAGACAGTAAGACCCCTTTCCAATCCCACTCTCGAGACAGTTTATTCCTCGAGACGGTTCCAATCCAAGCACGTCTCTTTGGAGACGGTAAGACCCCTTTCCAATCCCACTCTCGAGACAGTTTATTCCTCGAGATGGTTCCAATCCAGGCACGTCTCCTCGGAGACGGTAAGACCCCTTTCCAATCCCTCTCTCGAGACAATTTATTCCTCGAGACGGTTCCAATCCAGGCACGTCTCCTCGGAGATGGTAAGACCCCTTTCCAATCCCTCTCTCGAGACAGTTTATTCCTCGAGACGGTTCCAATCTAGGCACGTCTCTTCGGAGACAATAAGACCCCTTTCCAATCCCACTCTCGAGACAGTTTATTCCTCGAGACGGTTCCAATCCAGGCACGTCTCTTTGGAGACAGTAAGACCCCTTTTCAATCCCTCTCTCGAGACAGTTTATTCCTCGAGACGGTCCGAGTAGCAAAACTACTCACAAAACCGTTAGAGTAGCGGAAATACTGACAAATAGGTCGATATAGGGAATTGGCAACAAACCCCTGTGTCACGACGACCGCCGTTAGAGTGGCGAAAACACTCAAAACCCAGGTTAACACCAGTGTCTGTTAGCCCATTTTGGTGAAAAATGACCAAACTGTCCTTTATACCTTTTTTGAGACTTTCCGATCAGGATGACCATTTTGTCCCTAGGCATCTGAATGCGCCGGGAACCACACCGGCTCTGGGTATCAAACCGTTAATGTCCCGAGAATACTTTTTATAGTGTTCTCAACCTTCCTTTACCTTTCCAGACCATTCAGAGTCAGTTCCGGCCAACCCGGTACAAAATGATCGTTTTGCCCTTAGAGGGCCGGTCTCCTTCTTCGACCACACTGGCTCTAGGTATCAAACCAGTAATGTCCCCAGAATACTTTTTATAGTGTTCTCAACCTTCCTTTACCTTTCCGGACCATTCCGAGTCAGTTCCGGCAAACCCGGTGCAAAATGATCGTTTTGCCCCTGGTGGGCCAGTCTCCTTTTCCGACCACGCCGGCTCTGGGAATCAAACTGGTAACCTCCGGGAACATTCTGAATAATGTTTCCAGATCCCAAGTCTTCTTCCGAGACAATCCGAGTTCGCCCCGGCAGCTTCCCGGTCCGATTGACCATTTTGCCCCTAAGGGCCCAGTCAACCTTTCTGACACATTTTGTCCTCACTTTTTAAGTCAAATACCTCCCGGACACTATTTTAAGTGTTCCTGCTCCTTTCCGGCCTTCCGGGTCATTCCCGGCTCCTCCAAATCATTCCCGGACTTTCCGGAGTCACTCCTAGTGAAGCCAGGCTAAAAGTTGCATGGTAGTCACTAGTACAGGTGCCCAAATCTAGTCAAAGATACGTTGCTTGCCGACTTATAAAGTTTCCTAAGTGGCTGGCGCCACTAGTAGTGGCGCCAAGCCAAGAATTGGCCTAGCGCCACTCCTAGTGGCGCCAAGAGCAATTTTGCCATGGCGCCACTGCAACAGGCGCTAGGTTTGTCCAACTTCTATAAATATAGAGCCTCATTCAACGTGAAAGGGGTCTGCAAACTTGACCTAAAAATCCTATATTTCGATATACAGAGCTTGAGCACCTCCGAAACCTTAGTTTCCTTAGGTTTCCCAAACCCTAGCCACCCTACACTAAACCCTAGCCTCCTATACACTTGTACACTCCCCCATACACTCATACACTAGCCTTTAACCATCCTTTGAAGATTTGAAGAGCCGCCATCTAAAGCTTGAAGACAACCCTTGAAGGTTGAGAAGAAGATCAAGACGAAGACCGACGATTGAAGACAAGCAAGGTGCGCAAAATAAAGAAGACATACGGTAGGTTTCCTATTTAAATTTTCGCACTTCCCCCCTCTCTCTTCTCTCTCCTAACCCACTTGGGTTTTCTCTATTTTAATCCCCTATCTCTTTCCCCCCTTTCTTTGCATGCTTGAAACAAGAGGACTCCCAGTCCATGTGTAGGATTAGATTATCGGAGGGTCACCGTGTCGGGGGCTTTCCTTTAGGCTAACCAAAGACCACGTGGGTCCGGCCCCCTTGATTATGTGGTGAAGCCTTAGCCTTGTATGTTCACGACCCCAAATTGCATTGTGCATATCATAGTTTTGCATCTTCCAAAATCCGTTTTCAAAGTTGTTTTCAAAATCGTTTCCAAACTTGTTTTCAAAATTGTATCAAAATCTCTTTTTCAAAAACTTGTTTTCAAAATCATAATTCTAGGGTGATTCTAGCCTTTCCATGGCTAGGGTTGCTTTAGAAAAGTGTTACATTAAAAGTGACATTTTTGGTCTATAGTTTCAAATCTTATTGTTTTCCAAAACCACTTTCTTAAAGTGGTTCTAGCCCTCTTATGGCTAGAATCGCTTTAGGAAAGTAAGACGTTTTCAAACTTTCCAAAACTCTCTCTCTTCAAAAATCCCTTCCTAAAAATCTTTTTTTCAACATACTTTCCTAAAACTCTCCTCTTCAAAGTGGTTTTCAAAAACTCCCTCCAAAATCTATTTTTCAAAACTCCCTTTTTCAACTCATTTCCAAAATCCTCTCCCCAAAATTCATTTTCCAAAAACGTTCCTTAGGTCTCTTTCTTAGAAAAACTCTCTCCAAAAATCTTTCCAAAAACTCTCTTTCCAAAATCTCCCTTCTAGAAATTTTCTCTCTAGGATTTTCCTTCTAAAACCTTCGTTTCTAAAAACGCACTTTCCAAAAACTCTTTCCTTAGAACCCAAGTCAAGCCTTAGAGCCCACAATTAGGAAACCCTAATTTTCTTTCCAAAAACATGATTTTCAAACTTTGCCCCAAACCTAGGTTTCCAAAATCTCTTGTTTTCACATCCAAACTATACATGTTTCCAAAACTTCTTTTTTTTCAAAACTAGGGTTTCTAGAATTTCCTTTTCCAAATCCTTGCCAAATCCTACCTTCCCTTTAGCAAACCGAATCCAATCTCCCCGTTTAGGAAACTAAATCCAATCCTCCGTTTTTGGAAACAAATCCCAAACCTTTCTTAATTCAACTTCTTCCTAATTTCCTACTTTCCTAAACCATAAGTTTCCTAAACCTAAACTCTAAGTCTCCCTTTAAATTTCAAAATCCAAATCTTTTCGAATTCAAATCCTTTCTAAACTTCCACTTTCCTAAACCTTAAGTTTCCAAAACTTGAATATAAAAATCTTTCCTAAAGTTTTAAAATTCAACCATTTCCTAATTTAACCCCCTTTCTAAATCTTAACTTTCCAAATTCAAGTTTTCAAAACCTTTCCTAAATTCAAGCCTTTCCTAATTTCAAGACTTTCTAAAATTCAAACTCTAAATCTTTCTAAACTTCCAAACCTTCTAAATTCTAAACTTTCCAAAACTTCAAAATCTTTATAAATCTAAGGCTTTTCTAAACTCAAAACTTTCTTAATTCAAACATTTCCTAAACTGAAAACTTTCCTTTTTCAAACATTTCCTAAAATAAAACTTTCTTGTTTTCAAAGCTTTCCAAATTCAAAACTTCCCTTTTTCAAACATTCCAAAATTCAAAACTTTCTTAATTTGAAACTTTCTAAATTCTAAGTCTGTCTTAAACTAAACTTTCCCGAATTCAAAACATTTCTAAATTCAAAACTTTTTGATTTTCGAAACTTCCCTAATTTGGGAACTTTCCTAATCTTAAAACCTTTCCTTTTTCGAAAACTTCCTAAACTCGAAACTTCCCAATTTTCAAAACTTCCCTATTTCAAAAAATTTCCTAATTTGAAAACTTTCCTAATTCGAAACTTTCCAAATTCAAAGCTTTCCTAAGTTAAAACTTTCCTAATTCTAAAACCTTCCTAAATCGAACCTTTCCTAATTCGAATATTTCCTAAATCCAATCTTTCCTAATTTCCTAAACCTTCCAAGTCAAGTCAAATGTTTTCTAAATCTCTTCTCTTTCCTAAGTCTAGGTTTCCTAAAACCAAGTCTTTCCAAAATCAATCTCTCCAAAGCAAGTCCAATCTTCTCAAATTCAATCTCCTCTTCTATTCTCAAATCAAATCCAGTTTTCAATTCAATCTCTTTCTTCTAATCCAATTTCTCTCTTCAAATCAATCTCTTTTCAATCGGACTCCGGTCCGAACTACGACTGACCTGATTCCCCCAAAGGGATACGTAGGCAACCTTCATAGGTGCGGTCACAACACTTTTCAAACTTTCAATTCCACCCTCATGGGTGCGGTTTCCAAATCTCAAATTCCAATCTATTTTCAAAATTCCAATTCCAAAATTTCTATTTTCAAATTTCTACTTTCAATTTTCAAACTTTCCAATGTCAATTCCATTTTTTTCAATTCTATTTTCAAATCAAATTAACTTCAAATCAATTTCTTTTCAAATCTACTTTTCAATTCTCATAACTTGCACTTGCATATCATACATCATGATAATTTATAAACATTGTTTTTTAAAATGGATAGGATTGAACTATAGTTAGTTGAAGACTCTCATAGGTAAATCTAGGGTAGATTGACATGTAGGTACCGAAAGGACGGGGTAGGGTGATAGCTTAGTGCGTCTTCCCTACACGTAATCAACCTCCGAACCTAGATCACTAACTTCAAAGACCAAAAGGAGTTATTTTTCATAAAGGGCTAAATGTTTTCCAAAAGGTTGCCAAACAACCTGTTTTCTTAAAAAACCCTCTCTTGAGGAGGTATTTTCAAAATTGTTTTCTAAAAACCCTAAGTGTAGTCTTCGGATTATTCTTAGTTTTTAGGTGACCTAACTCACCTTAATCAAGTTAGGTGGCGACTCCGAATCTTTTTCAAAGGCCCTTTATTCAAACTTATTTTCAATTCAAACCTAGTCGCACTCATTCTTTTAGGAGGGTGAGTTCTAACGAGAGAGTACAACATTTTTCCTGCTTGTGGGAGTATTCCTCGAGTGTGAAAAATCTGGGCGCGACAGAAACCTTCCTTGGAATGGTCTCCAATCACCAACGATATAAACCATACTCTTGGCTAGAGTCAAAATTTTCATGGAAATGATTTTTATAAAGATTACCAACCAAAGTCCATTGCATATCATGTTTTGTTTTCAAAACTCTTTCCAAGAATGCATCAAAATAACTTTCAAGACCATTCTCCAATTTAACCTTAGGTTAACTTGACCCTAGTTACCAAACCCTAGGTTAACTTGACCCTAGTGTCGCGCCCAGATTTTTCGCACTCGAGGAATACTCACACAAGCGGGAAAAATGCTGTACTCTCTCGTTAGAACTCACCCTCCTAGAAGAATGAGTGCGACTAGGTTTGAATTGAAAATTTGATTTAAATAAAGGGCTTTTGAAAAAGATTCGAAGTCGCCACCTAACTTGATTAAGGTGAGTTAGGTCACCTAAAAACTAAGCATAATCCGAAGACTACACTTAGGGTTTTTGGAAAACAATTTGAAAATATCTCCTCGAGAGAGGGTTTTTAAGAAAACGGGTTGTTTGGCAACCTTTGGAAAATATTTAGCCCTTTTTAGAAAAATAACTCCTTTTGGTCTTTCGAAAACAGTGATCCTAGGTTCGGAGGTTGGTTACGTGTAGGGAAGACGCACTAAGCTATCAGCCTACCCCGCCCTTTCGATACCTACATGTCAATCTATCCTAGATTCACCTATGAGAGTCTTTAACTAACTAATGGTTCAACCCTATTCACTTTTAAAAATAATGTTTGAAAACCAACATGATGCATGATATGCAAGTGCAACAGAAGAGAATTGAAAAATAGATTTGGAAAGAGATTTGATTTGAAATTAATTTGATTTGAAAATAGATTTGAAGAGATGGAATTGAAATTGGAAAGATAAAAAAATTGAAATTTTGAAATTGAAATTTTAGATTTGAAAAGATTTTGAAAACCGCACCCATGAGGGTGGAATTGAAAGTTTGAAAAGTATTGTGACCGCACCTATAGAGGTTGCCTACGTATCCCTTTGGGAGAATCAGGTCAGTCGTAGTTCGAACCGGAGTCTGATTAAAAAGAGATTGATTTGAAGAGAGAAATTGGATTGGAAGAAAGAGATTGAATTGAAAATTGGATTTGATTTGAGACTAGAAGAGGAGATTGGAAATTGAAATTGAGAAGATTGGACTTGTTTTGGAAAGATTGATTTTGGAAAGACTTGGTTTTTGGGAAGAAGGAGGTTTAGGAAACCTAGACTTGAGATTAAGAAAGATTGGATTGGAATGTTGGATTTGGAAGATTTGGATTAGGAAAGTTTCATTTTTGGAAAGTTTTAGGTTTAGGAAAGTTTCAACTTAGGAAAGTTTTGAATTATGAAAGTTTTCAAATTAGGAGAGTTTCGAATTTAGAAATGTTTTGAAATTAGGAAACTTTTAGGTTTAGGAAAATTTTCACTTTAGGAAAGCTTTGAATAGGAAGGTATTGAATTTAGAAATGTTTTTGAATTAGGAAAAGTTTAGTTTAAGAAAGGCTTAGAATTTAGAAAGTTTCAAGTTAAGAAAGCTTTGAATTTTGTAATGTTTTGAAAAAGGAAAGTTTTGAATTTGGAAAGCTTTGAAAACAAGGAAGTTTTGAAAATAAGAAAGTTTCGTTTTAGGAAAGGTTTTGAAAAAGGAAAATTTTCAGTTTAGGAAATGTTTGAATTAAGAAAGTTTCAACTTAAGAAAGTCTTAAATTAAGAGAGTTTTGAGTTTAGAAAAGTCTTAGAATTAAGAAAGCTCCATTTTAAGAAAGGTTTTGAAAAAAGGAAAGGTTTTGAAAATAAGGAAGTTTTGAAAATAGGAAAGTTTTGGATTTGGTAAGATGTTGAAGTTTTGGAAAGATTTAGAATTTAGAAAGCTTGGAAGTTTAGAAAGATTTAACTTAAGAAAATTTTGAATTTAGGAAACTTTGGATTTGAAAAGATTTGAAATTTGGAAAGTTTAGGATTTAGAAAGTTTTAGAGTTTGGAAAGATTTAAGATTTTAGAAAGTTTTAGAGTTTTAGAAAATCTTGAAATTAAGAAAGGTTTGAATTTAGAAAGTTAAGATTTGGAAAGGGGGTTAAATTAGGAAAGGGTTGAATTAGGAAAGATTTTTATGTACAAGTTTTTGGAAACTTAGGGTTTAGGAAAGTGAAAGTTTAGGAAGGATTTGAATTAAGAAAAAAAAGTCAGATTAGGAAAGGATTGGATTTTGTTTCTAAAAGGAAAGGTTTGATTTGGTTTTCAAAAACGGAGGATAAGATCTAGTTTCCTAAACGGGGAGATTGGATTTGGTTTCCTAAAGCAAAGGTTTGATTTTGTTTCCTAAAGGGAAGATTTAATTTGGCAAGGATTTGGAAAGGGAGGTTTTAGAAACCCTAGATTTGAAAAACCATAGTTTTGACGTAGAAAATAGGTTTTGGAAACGTGTATCATTTGGATGTGAAAACAAGAGATTTTGGAAACCTAGGTTTGGGGCAAAGTTTGAAAACCATGTTTTTGGGAAGAAAATTTAGGGTTTCCTAATTGTGGGTTCTAGGGCTTGACTTGGGCTCTAAGGAAAAGGGATTTTTAGAAAGTGCGTTTTTGGAAACGAAGGTTTTGGAAGGAAAACCTAGAGGGGAATTTCTAGAAGGAAGATTTTAGAAAAGAAAGTTTTTGGAAAGATTTTTAGGAGAGATTTTTTTTAGGAAAGTGAATCTAGGGAGTGATTTTAGAAAGTGAATTTTGAGGAAAAGATTTTGGAGAGGAGTTGAAAAAGAGAGTTTTGAAAAATAGATTTTGGAAGGGAGTTTTTGAAAACAATTTTGAAGAGGGGAATTTTAGGAAAGTATGTTGAAAAAGAGATTTTTAGGAAGAGATTTTTGAAGAGAGAGTTTTTTGAAAAGTATGAAAATGTCTCACTTTCCTAAAGCGATTCTAGCCATAAGAGAGCTAGAACCACTTTAAGAAAGTGGTTTTGAAAACAATAAGATTTGAAAATATAGACCAAAAAGGTCACTTTTAATGTAACACTTTCCTAAAGCAACCCTAGCCATGGAAAGGCTAGAATCACCCTAGAATCGTGGTTTTGAAAACAAGTTTTTGAAAAAGAGATTTTGATGCAATTTTGAAAACAAGTTTGAAAACGATTTGAAAAGCAACTTTGAAAACGGTTTTTGGAAGATGCAAGACTATGATATGCACAATGCAATTTGGGGTCGTGAACATACAAGGTTAAGGTTTCACCACATAATCAAGGGGGCCGGACCCACGTGGTCTTTGGTTAGACTAGAAGAAAGCCCCCAACACGTGACTCTCCAATAGTCCAATCCTACACATGGATCGGGAATCCCCTTGTTTCAAGCATGCAAAGAAAGGGGGGGAAAGAGATGGGGGATTAAAATAGAGAAAACCCAAGTGGGTTGGAGAGAGAAGAGAGAGGGGGGAAGTGTGGAAACTTAAATAGGGAGCCTACCTTGTATCTAGTTTATTTTGCGCGCCGTGTAGTCTTCGGTCTTCGGTCTTCGGTCTTTGTCTTGATCTTCACCTTCAGTCTTTAGGAGTTGTTTTCAAGCTTTGGATGGCAGCTCTTCAAGTCTTCAAGGGATGGTTGAAGGCTAGTGTATGAGTGTATGGGGGAGTGTATAAGTGTATAGAAGGCTAGGGTTTGTATATGGTGGCTAGGGTTTAAGAAAACCTAGGGAGGCTAGGGTTTTTGGAGGTGCTCGAGCTCTGCATATCGAAATATAGGATTCTTAGGTTAAGTTTGCAGACCCCTTTCACGTTGAATGAGGCTCTGTATTTATAGAAGGAGGATAAACCTGGCGCTTGTTGTAGTGGCGCCTATTGCAATGGCGCCAGGCCAAATTCTACATTGGCGCCACTAGTAGTAGCGCCAGGCCATTTTTTAGTAGTGGCACCAGCCAATTAGGAAAGATTTAAGATCGGCAAGCAACGTATCTTTGACTAGATTTGGGCGCCTGTACTAGTGACTACCATGTAAACTTTAGCCTGAATGATTTAGAGGAGCCGGGAATGACCCGGAAGGCTGGAAAGGAGCAGGAACACTTAAAATAGTGTCCTGGAGGTATTTGACTTGAAAAGTGAGGATAGGATGGGTCGGAAAGGTCAACCGAGCTTTTAGGGGCAAAACGATCAATCAGACTAAGAAACTGCCAGGGCAAACTCGGATTGTCCCGGAAAAAGACTTGGGATCTGGAAACATTATGTAAAATGTTTCCAGAGGTTGCCGGTTTGATTCCCAGAGCCGGCGTGGTCAGAAAAGGAGACCGGCCCACTAGGGGCAAAACGGTCATTTTGTGCCAGGTTTGCCGGAACTGACTCGGAATGGTCCGGAAAGGTAAAGGAAGGTTGAGAATACTGTAAAAAGTATTCTCGGGACATTACCGGTTTGATACTCAAAGCCGGTATGGTCGAAGAAGGAGACCGGCCCTCCAGGGCAAAAACGGTCATTTTGGACCGGGTTGGCCGGAACTGACTCGGAATGGTCTGGAAAGGTAAAGGAAGGTTGAGAATACTATAAAAAGTATTCTTGGGACATTACCGGTTTGATACTCAAAGCCGGTATGGTCGAAGAAGGAGACCGGCCCTCTAGGGGCAAAACGGTCATTTTGTACTGGGTTGGCCGGAACTGACTCGGAATGATCCAGAAAGGTAAGGGGAGGTTGAGAACACTATAAAAAGTATTCTCAGGAGGTTACCTATTTGATACCCAGAGCTGGTGTGGTTCCCGGGGCATTCGGATGCTTAGGGGCAAAATGGTCATCTTGACCGAAAAGTCTCAAAAAAGGTCCTAAGGGTAGTCTGGTCATTTTTCACCGAAATGAGCTAACAGACACTGGTGTTGACCTGGGTTTTGAGTGTTTCCGCCACTCTCACGGTGTGAGTACTTCCGCTACTCGGACGGGGTTGATGATTTGTGAGTATTTTCGCTACTCGGACGGGGTTAATGATTTGGGAGTATTTCCGCTACTCGGACGGGGTTGAGTATTTCTGCTACTCTAACGGTTCTGTGAGTATTTCAGCTACTCTAACGGTTCTGTGAGTATTTTCGCTACTCTAACGGTTCTGTGAGTATTTCCGCTACTCTAACGGCTCTGTGAGTAGTTTTGCTACTCGGACCGTCTCGAGGAATAAACTGTCTCGAGAGTGGGACTGGAAGGGGTCTTTCCATCTCCGAAGAGACGTGCCTGGATTGGAGCCGTCTCGAGGAATAAACTGTCTCGAGAGTGGGATTGGAAAGGGGTCTTACCGTCTCCAAAGAGACGTGCCTGGATTGTGAGTGTTTCCGCCACTCTAACAGTTTTGTGAGTATTTCCGCTACTCTAACAGTTTTGTGAGTGTTTCCGCCACTCTAACGGTTTTGTGAGTGTTTCCGCCACTCTAACGGTTTTGTGAGTAGTTTTGCTACTCGGACCGTCTCGAGGAATAAACTGTCTCGAGAGAGGGATTGGAATTGAAATAAGAAAGGACAATGCCCCTAAGGGCATTTTGGTCATTTTGCCTCTATTTGGGCCTGACAGGCCCGCGAAGCGATGGAAAGACGGAATTTGGACCTAGAGGATTGGTTTCAATTGGAATATGTCCAAAATGACTTGAAAACAAGTCTGGACGGAGTGTAGACTACCGAGCGGTCAAAAATGGGGTGCTTACACCTAGTTACCTAACCCTAGGTTAACTTGACCCTAGTTACCACACCCTAGGTTAACTTGACCCTAGTTACCTAACCCTAGGTTAACTTGACCCTAGTTACCACACCCTAGGTTAACTTGACCCTAGTTACCTAACCCTAGGATAACTTGACCCTAGTTACCACACCCTTGACCCTAGTTACCTAACCCTAGGATAACTTGACCCTAGTTACCACACCCTAGGTTAACTTGACCCTAGTTACCTAACCCTAGGTTAACTTAACCCTAATTAGTTAACCCTTAGTCTTCTTAACCTTAGGTCAACCTAACCTAAGTTAATTAACCTTAGGTTCCCCCTAACCCTAGGCTAACCCAACCTAAGTTAAGTGAACTTCAAGGTCCCAACTCTTGGACCCTTTTCTAAATGATCATTCAAAATTTCAAACTATTCTCATAGCTTATTTTCCAAAACCTCCTATTCCCTTGATTTCAAAAACCTAACTCCATACACTCTTCTAATGTTCCTACACTCCATCTTCAAGGCATTGCCAAAAAAATTTTCAGAAGGTCACAAACCTAAGGTGTCCCTGGCCCTCTCATGGTTAGGGATCCCAAGGAGAAGTGAAAAATCAAGAACAACCTCTAAGGTTGTCCATATTAGGGTTCCAAACTCTTGGCCAATCCCAAAGACCACTTTTAAAAATAAATTCATCAAAACATTCCAAAATCATACCTCCAAAGTTTTCAAAAAAAACACTCTCAAACTCTCTTGAGTTATTCAAAGACATCTTCCAAAACTCTCTCATGTTGATCCAAAAACATTTTTAAGAAACACTCCACCATTCAATTTCAAGTCAAAACCTCCAAGACCACAAAGGGTCTTCAATTTCCAAAAACCTCAAAATGTCTTAAACTCCTCCAAAGACCTCAAAGTGTCTTAAACTTATCCGAAGACCTTAAAGTGTTTTAGACTTTTCCAAAGACCCCAAAGTGTCTTGAGCTCTTTCAAAGACCCAAAGTGTCTTCAAACCTCCCAAAGGCCCTAATGCGCCTATCTTCTGTAAGCATCCCATTTTTTACCGCTCGGCAGTCTACACTCCGTCCAGACTTGTTTTCAAGTCATTGTGGGCGTATTCCAACCGAAACTAACTTTCTAAGTCCAAATCCCATTTGTCCATCACCTCGCGGGCCCACCAGGCCCAAATAGAGGCAAAATGACCAAAATGCCCTTAGGGGCATTGTCCTTTCCAATTCCAACTCCACCCCCCCTCTCGAGACAGTTGATTCCTCGAGATGGTAAATCTATTCCAAATCAGGCATGTCTTTTTGAAGACGATAAGTCCCCTTTCCAATCCCTTTCTCGGGATAGTTTGTTCCTCGAGACAGTTCCAATCAGGCACGTCTTTTCGAAGACGATAAGTCCCCTTTCCAACCCCTCTCTCGAGACAGTTTATTCCTCGAGACGGTTCCAATTCACGCACGTCTTTTCGAAGACGGTAAGTCCCCTTTCCAATCCCTCTCTCAAGACAGTTTATTCCTCGAGACGGTTCCAAATCAGGCACGTCTTTTCGAAGATGGTAAGTCCCATTTCCAATCCCTCTCTCGAGACAGTTTATTCCTCGAGACGGTTCCAACCAGGCACGTCTTTTCGAAGGTGGTAAGACCCCTTTCCAATCCCTCTCTCGAGACAGTTTATTCCTCGAGACAGTCCGAGTAGCGAAAATACTCGTAAGTATCATAACTGTCAGAGTAGCGGAAATACTCACAAATAGGTCGATATAGGGAATTGCCAACAAACCCCTGTGTCACGACGATCGCCGTCAGAGTGGCGGAAACACTCAAAACCTAGGTCAACACTAGTGTCTGTTAGTCCACTTCGGTGAAAAATGACCAAACTGCCCCTTGGAACTTTTCCGAGACTTTCCGGTCAAGATAACCATTTTGCCCCTAGGCATCCGAACGCCCCGGGAACCACACCAGCTCTGGATATCAAACCGGTAATCTCCTGAGATTGCTTCTTATAGTATTCTCAACCTTTTCTTATCTTTTCGGATCATTCTGAGTCAGTTCCGATCAACCCGGTACAAAATGACCGTTTTGCCCCTAGTGGGCCGATCTCCTTTTTCAACCACACCGGCTCTAGGTATCAAACCAGTAATCTCCTGAGATTGCTTCTTATAGTATTCTCAACCTTTCCTTATCTTTCCGGATCATTCCGAGTTAGTTTCGATAAACCCAGTACAAAATGACCGTTTTGCCCCTAGTGGGCCGGTCTCCTTTTCCAACCACACCGGCTTTGGGTATCAAACCGACAACCTTTGGGAACATTCTAAATAATGTTTCCAAATCCCAAGTCTTCTTTCGGGACAGTCCGAGTCTGTCCCGGCAGTTTTTCAGTCCGATTGACCATTTTGCCCCTAAAGGCCCGGTCAACCTTTTCGACCCATCTTATCCTCATTTCTCAAGTCAAATATCTCTAGGACACTATTTTAAGTGTTCCTGCTCCTTTCCAGCCTTTCGGGTCATTCTCGGCTCCTTCAAATCATTCCCGGACTTTCCGGAGTCACTCCTAGTGAAGCCAGGCTAAAAATTGCATGGTAGTCACTAATACAGGCGCCCAAATCTAGTTAAAGATACGTTGCTTGCCAACCTTAAACATTTTTTAAATCGCTGGTGGTACCACACCAAAAAATGGCCTTGCGCCACTCCTAGTGGCGCCAATGTAAAATATGGCCTGGCGCCACTACAACAAGCGCCAGTGTTGTCTAACCTCTATAAATACAGAGCTTCTTCCAACGTGGAAAGGGTCCGTAAACTCAGTCTAAAAATCATATAATTCGATATATAGAGCTCGTGCACTCCCTAAACCCTAGCTTCCCTAGGTTTTCCAAACCCTAGCCACCATGCACAAACCCTAGCCTCATATAGACTTCTATACATCCCCATACACTTATACACTAACCTTCAACCCTCCTTCGAAGACTTGAAGAGTTGCAATCTGAAGTTTGAAGCTTGAAGACAACTCTTGAAGATTGAAGACGAAGATCAAGACGAAGACCGAAGAAAGCAAGGCGCGCAAAATAAACAAGATACAAGGTAGGTTCTCCATTTAAATTTCCGCACTTCCCCCCTCTCTCTTCTCTCTCCTAACCCACTTGGGTTTTCTCTATTTTAATCCCCCATCTCTTTCCCCCCCTTTCTTTGCATGCTTGAAACAAGAGGACTCCCAGTCCATGTGTAGGATTAGATTATCGGAGGGTCACCATGTCGGGGGCTTTCCTTTAAGCTAACCAGAGACCACGTGGGTCCGGCCCCCTTGATTATGTGGTGAAGCCTTAGCCTTGTATGTTCACGACCCCAAAATTGCATTGTGCATATCATAATCTTGCATCTTCCAAAAACCGTTTTCAAAGTTGTTTTTCAAATCGTTTTCAAACTTGTTTTCAAAATTGCATCAAAATTCCCTTTTCAAAAACTTGTTTTGAAAATCACAATCCTAGGGTGATTCTAGTTTTTCCATGGCTAGGATTGCTTTAGGAACGTGTTATCTTTAAAGTGACTTTCATGGTCCATATTTTCAACTCTTGTTGTTTTCAAAACCGCTTTCCTAAAGTGGTTCTAGCCCTTTTATGGTTAGAATTGCTTTAGGAAAGTGAGATGTTTTTACACCTTCCAAAAACTCTCTCTTCAAAAATCTCTTCCTAAAAAATCTTCTTTTTCAACATACTTCCCAAAAACTCTTCTTTCCAAATTTGTTTTCAAAAACTCCCTCCAAAAGTCTATTTTTCCAAACTCTCTTTTTCAATTCCTTTCCAAAATCCTCTCCTCAAAATCCACTTTCTAAAAACGCTCCCTAAAAATCTTTCCAAAAACTCTCTCTCCAAAATCTTCCCTCTAGAAACTCCTCTCTAGGATTTCCTTACAAAAACTTGTTTCCAAAAAACACACTTTCTAAAAAACTCTTTTTTTGATGCCCAAGTCAAGCCCTGGAACTCACCATTAGGAAACCCAAATTTTCTTCCCAAAAACATGGTTTTCAAACTTTGCCCCAAACCTAGGTTTCCAAAACCTTTTGTTTTCTACATCAAAGCTATACATATTTTCAAAACCTATTTTATACATCAAAACTATAGTTTTCCAAATTTAGGGTTTCTAAAACTTCCCTTTCCAAATTTTTGACCAAATCCAATCTTCCCGTTTAGGAAACTAGATCCAATCCTCCGTTTTTGGAAACGAGATCAAATACTTCTTTTTAAAAAAACAAAATCCAATCCCTTCCTAATCCAACTCTTTCCTAATTCAAATCCTTCCTAACCCCCCTCCACTTTCCTAAACCTTAAGTTTCCAAAACTTGAACATAAAATCTTTCCTAAATTTTAAAACTCAAAATCTAAATCTTTCCTAATTCAACTCTCTCCTAATTTCCCACCTTCCTAAATCATAAGTTTCCCAAAACTTTCAAATCTTTCTTTAAACATTAAGCTTTCAAATCTTTCCTAATTCAACCCTTTCCTAATTCTACCATCTTTTCAAATCTTAATTTTTCAAATCTAAGCTTTCAAACCTTTCTTGAACTCAAACCTTTCCTAATCTTAAGATTTTCTAAAACCCTAAAACTTTCTAAATCTTAAACTTTCTAAATCTCAAATCTTTCTAAATTCAAAAACTTTCTAAATCTTAAACTTTCTAAATTTCAAAATTTTTCCAAGTTCAAAACTTTCTAAATTTGAAACTTTCTCAAGTTAAATCTTTCTAAACCTAAATCTTTCCAAATTCTAAACTTTCCAAAACTTCAACATCTTTCCAAATCTAAGACTTTTCTAAACTCAAAACTTTCTTAATTCAAACATTTCCTAAATTGAAAACTTTCCTTTTTCAAACCTTTCCTAAAACGAAACTTTCCTTTTTCAAACCTTTCCTAAAACGAAACTTTCCTACTTTCAAAACTTCCCTATTTCAAAACTTTCCTAAATTCTAAACTTTCCAACTTTCAAAACTTTCCAAAAATGAAACTTTCCTAATTCAAAACTTTCCTAATTTGAAACTTTCCTAAATTTGAATCTTTCCTAAATCCAATCTTTCCAAATCTTTCCAAGTCAAATCCAATCTTTCTTACTCTCAAGTCCTTTCTAAATTCTCTCTTTCCTAAGTATAGGTTTCCTAAAACCGAGTTTTCCAAAGTCAAGTCTTTTCAAATATCTCAATCAAAGTTCAATCTTTCAAGCTTCTACTCCAATTTCCAATTCAATCTCTTTCTTCCAAATCAATCTCTTTTCAATCGGACTTTTGTCCGAACTACGACTGATCCGATTCCTCCTAAGGAATACGTAGGCAACCCTCATGGGTGCGGTCACAATTTCTTTCAAATTTCAAATTCCTCCATATTTTCCAAATCTCAAATTCCACAATCTTTTCAAATCTCCAATCTATTTTCAAACGTTCAATTTCAAATTTCTATTTCCAAATCTCTATTTTCAATTTCCAAAACCTTCTTTCCAAATTCAAACTTCTATCTCTTTCTTTTCAAATCTATTTCTAAATCAACTCTCTTTTATTACACTTACATATCATGCATCATGATAATTTTTAAACATTGTTTTATAAAGTGAATAGGATTGGACATTAGATTAGTTGAAGACTCTCATAGGTGAATCTAGGGTAGATTGACATGTAGGTACCGAAAGGGCGGGGTAGGGTGATGGCTTAGTGCGTCTTCCCTACACGTAACTAACCTTTGAACCTAGGATCACTGATTTCAAAGACCAAAAGGAGTTATTTTTCAAAAAAGGGCTAAATGTTTTGAAAACAAGTAGGAAAACAAATTTTGGCGAGATACAAGATCATGATATGCACAATGCAAGTTGGGGTCGTGAACATACAAGGTTAAGGCTTCACCATATAATCAAGGGGGCCAGACCCACGTGGTCTCCGGTTAAACTAAGAGAAAGCCCCCGACACAGTTGTAAGCACCCCATTTTTGACCGCTCGGCAGTCTACACTCCGTCCAGACTTGTTTTCAAGTCATTGTGGGCATATTCCTATCGAAACTAATTCTCTACATCCAAATTTCATCTTTCCATCGCTTCGCGGGCCTGTCAGGCCCAAATGGAGGCAAAATGACCAAAATGCCCTCAGGGGCATTGTCCTTTCTTATTCCAATTCCAATCCCTCTCTCAAGACAGTTTATTCCTCAAAACGGTCCGAGTAGCAAAACTACTCACAAAACCGTTAGAGTAGCGGAAATACTCACAAATAGGTCGATATAGGGAATTGGCAACAAATCCTTATGTCATGACGACCGCCGTTAGAGTGGCGGAAACACTCAAAACCCAGGCGCGTCTTTTCGGAGACGGTAAGACCCCTTTCCAATCCCACTCTCGAGACAGTTTATTCCTCGAGTTCTAGTGACAGAGTTCCGTGCTTTAGGGTCTCCGAGCCGAAAGGACCTTGGACACCCAAAAACCGGGGCGCGAAAGTGGCAAGGTACTAGGGGCTAAGCAAAGGGAATATAAACACATTTGTTTCTTTTACATAAGGAAATGAAAGGTGGCTCCTCTTCATCTCGATAATCTGGCCACACATCGCTTAGCTTTGGATTTTACAAGTGTTGCCTCTGGGTAGTTTCCTCACTCATCCTTATTCTCTCTCACTTTGGGAAGCTAAACATCTGGCGAGTGGTTAAATCATGCATATCAGCCCTTCAATTCAGATAATTCCATACGATAAACCATGCCCCTTATGTAGGAAAACTTCACCGTTCACAAGAGAAAATAAGATAATAGCAATGAATGAAGAGACTATCATTTGTTATTATTTTATAACAGGCATAGAGTTCTTAAGCAATATGGAAATTTACACATCAATTTAAAGACGTAAAATAAAAGGGATAGAAAGAAAGTGGGTGAAACACCACTCTCTTGTACGCTTTTAACAGTACTCCGTTTTTTTTAGTATGGCTTTAGGACAATACCCACGTCTTTAAAGCTTTGCTTGCTACTTGTCCCCGGGCAGATGACTAGATTCCCATGAGAACAGTTGAGGATGGTGCAATTGTCGATTTCTTCCTCCTTTATTGACGCAGGCACGACCATGTATGCCCCAAGATCTGTAGCTGCCTCATGGTGTTTCCTCCCTTTCTTAGCTCCTCTTTCTTCGAGTCTAGTTTCCTTTTCTTCTTTGTTTGCCCCAAATGGATAGGTCCATTTACTTTCTTCCAGCTGAACTGACTTAACCCGGGCCCTAGGTTTCTTGCTTTTGCATTCGGCCATGCTCTACTGGCCCTCAGGTGTGTATAGCGGCGAGTTCTTATCACTGAGTTTAAATGGCTCTTGGCTAACCTTCTCGGCAGATTCATCTACTAGTTCATCTTCGAGGACTACCATTTTATCGGGGTTGCACCACGACCAGGCATGACACGGTTCCTCATCTCCCCATTCTGTTTCCTCCCCATCCTCATAATGTATCTCTTGGCATATGGCGAACTAGACCTTATCGTTACCAAACTTCATGATGACGTTGATGGTGTGGTATTGCAGAAAGTCCGTAGTGGCATTCGGAGGAGGATTTACTGGTCGTAAGGCGATGATCTTGTTATCTATCAGGGTCAAACAATCTTTAGTGTCATGTCCTTGGCCGCTTGAATGGTACTCACAGCTTGCTGCTGATTCAAAGTAATGAGGCAGAGGATTGGGTTAGGGTCGAGCAGGTATAGGTTTCAAATATTCGGCCGCTAGGAGACCAAAATAGGCCTTGGTCTGTAAGCATGCGAGTTTAGTAAATGTCCATTTTTTCCCACTTGTTCGCCTAGGCCGAGGAAGTTTGCAGATGTTTTTGAAGATTGGGAACCTAGTTTTGGTGAGGTCACAACCAGGCTGGTAGTTCAGGAATTGGAAGGGCTTTGGGTTCCATGTTTCAAAGTAGGACGATTTTCGGTGCTAGGGCCAAATGGGTTGGGCTGGTATCCGTAGGAGAGATTGTATAATCCAAGGGTTTGGTTAGAGGTTGGCTTGAAAGGTGTCGGAGCAAGGCCCTTGGCCTAGGGAGGTTGTTGGTAAGCAGTGGTCGGGGCATAATCTTGGTCTTCCTTCTTCATCCTTTTTCATCCCTCATGGGTTTGGGCTTGCGAGGACTCTGCCTGGTCATGGGATAAAAGTGAAGAGAGCATGCCTTCCATTTTAGTCATCCTATGTCTGAATCCTTTTGCTTCCGCTAGTATTAAAGTTAAGGCATCGAGTGTGAGTGACTCCATGAGTGTTCCTTTGCTTTCAGCCTATAATGACGGAGAACGAGGAAAGGAACCTAAAACTAGCAAAAGGACAAAGTTTGTGTCTTGCTTTGACAAATTTTTATGCAATGCATGCCCTAGGGTGTTCCGACTTAAAAGGAAGACTAAATATGATGACTTGGCTCACTTTTGGAGCTAGGGGTTTGCCCCTGTATGCAAATATCTTACCATCGATCCAGCATTCCATACGCATCCTTACATTCATTCATTTGCAGAAAAGGGATACATTGAACTTCTGGGTCTAAAACATAAAAGAGACAAAATACACTTTAATAAGGGGAGGGGGAACATACTTCTTTAGACTTCCACCTATCTAATTTTACAAAAGAGAACCTAAACTACTATTGAGTCTTTGGAGTCGCCTTCGTTGGATTTGATGTCGAGGAGGTCACTGAGAGACCTTATTGATCGATTGCCCCTTGTCTTCTTGGTAACCCTATCTTCGTGAGCGTAGAGGGATTGTGGCCCCTCTTATGGAATGAATTGATGTGCATACCATGAGTCCTTAGGGTTACATGGGAACCCTTATGGTTTGGGTAGATTTAATGCAAGGGAGAGTAACCTCGGTGTCACTCTCTTTGGGTTGATCATATGCATGAGAATGCAGTGACTTGAGTTACTCTAGAACTCTTGTCTTGACATGGAATATGGAATGCATGAAAATAGATGCATAGAGTATAAGGAGATAGAATGCAATGATAAAGTAAACGTGCATACATAAGCAGTTAGACAGACATTGTAACAGTAAGAATACAGTCATTATAACAACAGGAATAAAGAGGTATAGAGGAAAGTAAAAGTAGTCACCATTTCCTCCATGGTTTTGAAAAACGGTGCGCGTGTCTTAAATCTGGCAGCGGTTCGGCTATGCATGGTGTCTATATGAGCATGAGGTTGAGGGTTTACTAATGCATCCTAAAAAAGCTCGTTCTTGTATCTTCAAACCAACGTCCATTCCCGAGGTGGTGCCATGATCGATTGGTGATCCGAGCAGAAGAACCATCAAGAGGCCGTTGGCGAAGAAACTGACACAGCATCTTGCCCACAACCAATATACCGTTCCCCCTTCTAACTAAAAGGGACAAATCAGGGTAAAAATACAAGTATGCAGAATTCAAGTGCACGTGTAGTGTGTGTGTGATTTTTTAAAAACGGAGGAAAGAGCCCAACAACTCCCATCCATCCTGTTCATCACATTCATGTATAGCAGTTAATAAAATAATATTGTAATAAAAAAGCACACCTACAAAACAAAGTTGCAAGAGTTAGTATGTGGATGGCAAGCTTAATACAAGATAATATGAATGGAATTAAGTGCATGTTTTTGAAAACAATTTCGAAATTTTGATTTTGAAAATTTAAAGTGAACAGAATTAAATAAGTTAACCGAAGACTCTGCATAGGTGAAGCATGAAGAGACATGACTATGACCTAACCCTCTAAGTGTCTCCATCTGTCACGCTCATATTTTTCGCACTCGAGGAATACACACACAAGTGAGAAAAATACTGTATTCTCTCGTTAGAGCTTATCCTCCTAGAAGAATGAGTATGACTAGGTTTGAATTGAAAATTGGCTTGAATAAAGGACTTTTAGAAAACAATTCGGAGTCGCCACCTAACTTGATTAAGGTGAGTTAGGTCACCTAAAACTAAGCACAATCCGAAGACTACACTTACGGTTTTTGAAAACGATTTTGAAAATACTTCCTCAAGAGAGGGTTTTTAAGAAAACAGGTTGTTTGGCAACCTTTAGAAAACACTTAAGCCATTTTTTTAAAATAACTCCATTTGCTCCTTGAAAACAGTGATCTAAGTTCAGAGGTTGGTTACGTGTAGGGAAGACACACTAAGCCATCACCCTTCCCCGTCCTTGCGGCACCTACATGTCTATTCTCCTTGGATTCAACCATTAGAGTTTTCGACTAACAAATGTCCAAAACTATCCACTTTAGAAAAAGAATGTTTAAAAGAAAGATGCATGATATGCAATTACAAGATAAGAGAGTTTGGAAATAGATTTGAAAAGAACTTGATTTGATTTGAAACAGATTTCGAAAGATAGAATTGATTTTGAAAATAGATTTTGAAAAGATAGAATTGATTTGAAAGAATATTTTAGAAATTAGAAATAGAGATTTGAAAGTAGATTTTTAGAATTGGAAGTTTGAAGAAAGTTGTGGAATTAGAGATTTGAAAGAAGTTATGGAATTGGAGATTTGAAAAAAAAAAAGTTAGGAAAGTTTCGATTAAGAAAAGTTTCAATTTAGAAAAATTTCGATTTAGGAAAATGTCATTTAAGCAGAGTTTTGAAATAAGAAAGGTTTCGATTTAGGAAAGTTTTCGTTTTAGAAAAGTTTTGATTTAGGAAAGTTTTGAAATAAGAAAGGTTTCGTTTTAGGAAAAAGGAATGTTTTTGAAATAGGAAAGTTTTGAAATAGGAAAAGTTTGAAAAAGGAAATATTTGGTTTTTAGAAAATTTAGAATTTTAGAAAGTTTTAACTTTAAAAAATTTTGGATTTGGAGAGATTTGAAATTTAGAAAGTTTAGAATTTTATAAAGATTCGAAGTTAAGTTTTAGAAATACTTGAAATTAAAAAAGGTTTGAGTTTAAGAAAGATTTAAAGATTTAGATTTGGAAAGTTGAAATTTAAAAAGGTATGAAATTAGAAAAGGTTTGAATTAGGAAGATTAAGAAACTTAAAGTTTAAGGAAAGATTTAAAAGTTCAAGTTTTGGAGACTTAAGATTTAGGAAAGTATGAGATTAGGAAGGATTGGGATTAGAAAAGGTTTAAACTAGGAAGGATTGAGATTCCTACTTCCTAAAACAAAAGATTGGATTTTGTTTCTAAAAAGAGATGGTTTGATTTTGTTTCAGAAAACGAAGGATTGGATCTAGTTTCCTAGATGGGGAGATTGGATATGGTATGGATTTGGAAGGTGAAGTTTTGGAAATCGTAGATTTGGAAGACTATAGTTTTGATGTAGAAAATAGGTTTTGAAAACTTATGATTTTGATGTAAAAAAGGAGATTTTGGAAACCTAGGTTTTGAGGCAAGAGTGAAAATCATGTTTTAGGAAAGAAAGTTAGGGTTTCCTAATCGTTGGCTCTAAGGCTTGACTTGGGCTCCAAGAAAAAAGATTTTGGAAAGTAAAATTTTTTAAAAGAAAAGGTTTTTGGAAGGAGATCTTAAAAAGGAGTTTTTGAAAAACGAATTTTGGAAAGAGAGTTTTAAGAAAGAGTTTTCCTAAGAAGGAGTTTTGGAAAGAGTTTTTAGGAAAGAGATTTAGGGAATGTTTTTAGAAAGTGAATTTTAAAGAGAGCTTTTTTTGGAAAGAAGCTTTGAAAGGAGTTTTAAAAAATAGATTTTTGAAGGGAGTTTTAGAAAACAATTTTGGAAAGCAGATTGGAGAGAGTTTTTAGAAAGTATGTTGGAAAAGAGAATTTTAGAAAGAGAGATTTGAAAAGAAACTTTTTTGGAACGTTCATAAAAATATCTCACTTTCTTAAAACGATTCTAACCATAAGAAGGCTAGAACATTTATAAGATAGTGGTTTTGAAAACACCAAGGATTTGAAAATATGGATTATATTGGCTACTTTAAATGTAACACTTTCCTAAAGCAACCCTAACCATGACAAGCCTAGAATCACCTTAGGATTGTGATTTTGAAAACAATTTTGGAAAAAGAAGATTTTGATGCAAGTTTGAAAACAATTTTAATATAAGTTTTGAAAACAAGTAGGAAAACAAATTTTGGCGAGATACAAGATCATGATATGCACAATGCAAGTTGGGGTCGTGAACATACAAGGTTAAGGATTCACCATATAATCAAGGGAGCGAGACCCACGTGGTCTCTGGTTAAACTAAGAGAAAGCCCCCGACACGGTTGTAAGCACCCCATTTTTGACCGCTCGGCAATCTACACTCCATCCAGACTTGTTTTCAAGTCATTGTGGGCATATTCCTATCGAAACTAATTCTCTACGTCCAAATTTCATCTTTCCATCGCTTCACGGGCTTGTCAGGCCCAAATGGAGGCAAAATGACCAAAATGCCCTTAGGGGCATTGTCCTTTCTTATTCCAATTCCAATCCCTCTCTCGAGACAGTTTATTCCTCGAAACGGTCCGAGTAGCAAAACTACTCACAAAACCGTTAGAGTAGCGGAAATACTCACAAATAGGTCGATATAGGGAATTGGCAACAAATCCTTATGTCATGACGACCGCCGTTAGAGTGGCGGAAACACTCAAAACCCAAGCGCGTCTCTCCGGAGACGGTAAGACCCCTTTCCAATCCCACTCTCGAGACAGTTTATTCCTCGAGACGGTTCCAATCCAGGCACGTCTCTTCGGAGACGGTAAGACCCCTTTCCAATCCCTCTGTAGAGAGTTTATTCCTCGAGACGGTTCCAAACCAGGCGCGTCTCTTAGGAGACGATAAGACCCCTTTCCAATCTCTCTCTAGAGACAGTTTATTCCTCGAGACGGTTCGAGTAGCAAAACTACTCACAAAACCGTTAAGAGTAGCGGAAATACTCACAAAGCCGTTAGAGTAGCGGAAATACTCACAAAACCGTTAGAGTAGCGGAAATACTCACAAATAGGTCGATATAGGAAATTGGCAACAAATCCTTGTGTCACGACGACCGCCGTTAGGGTGGCGGAAACACTCAAAACCCAGGTCAACACTAGTGTCTGTTAGCCCGCTTCGATGAAAAATGACCAAACTACCCTTAGGACCTTTTTCGAGACTTTCCAGTCAAGATGACCATTTTGCCCCTAGGCATCCGGATGCCCCGGGAACCACACCGGCTCTGGGTATCAAACCGGTAATGACCCAAGAATACTTTTTATAGTGTTCTCAACCTTCCTTTACCTTTCCGAACTATTCCGAGTCAGTTTCGGCAAACCCGGTACAAAATGACCGTTTTGCCCCTGGTGGGCCGGTCTCCTTTTCCGACCACGCCAGCTTTGGGAATCAAACCGGCAAACTCCGGGAACATTCTGAATAATGTTTCCAGATCCCAAGTCTTCTTCCGGGACAATCCGAGTTCGCCCTGGCGGCTTCCTAGTCCGATTGACCGTTTTGCCCCTAAGGGTCCGGTCAACCGTTCCGACACATCTTATCCTCATTTTTCAAGTCAAATACCTCCAGGACACTATTTTAAGTGTTCCTGCTCCTTTCCGACCTTCCGGGTCATTCCCGGCTCCTTCAAATCATTCCCGGACTTTCCGGAGTCACTCCTAGTGAAGCCAAGCTAAAAGTTGCATGGTAGTCACTAGTACAGGCGCCCAAATCTTGTCAAAGATACGTTGTTTGCCAACCTTAAACCTTTCCTAATTGGCTAGTGGCGCCAAGCCAAAAAATGGCCTGGCGCCACTCCTAGTGGCACCAGTGTAAAGTTTGTCCTAGCGCCACTCCAACAGGCGCTAGGTTTGTCCAACCTCTATAAATATAGAGCCTCGTTCAACGTGAAAAGGGTCTGCAAACTTAACCTAAAAATCCTATATTTCGATATATAGAGCTCGAGCGCCTCCTAAACCCTCGTCTCCTTAGGTTCTCCAAACCCTAGCCAACCTACACTAAACCCTAGCCTCCTATACACTTATACACTCATACACTCCCCCATACACTCATACACTAGCCTTCAACCATCCTTTGAAGACTTGAAGAGCTGCCATCCAAAGCTTGAAGACAACTCTTGAAGACTAAAGGTGAAGATCAAGACAAAGACTGAAGACCGAAGACAGTGCGACGCGCAAAATAAAGAAGACATATGGTAGGCTTTCTCTTTAATTTTCTGTACTTCCCCCTCTCTCTTCTCTCTCCAACCCACTTGGGTTTTCTCTATTTTAATCCCCCATCTCTTTCTCCCCCTTTCTTTGCATGCTTGAAACAAGGGGAGTCCTGATCCATGTGTAGGATTGGACTATTGGAGAGTCACCGTGTCGGGGGCTTTCTTCTAGTCTAACCAAAGAGCACGTGGGTCCGGCCCCCTTGATTATGTGGTGAAACCTTAGCCTTGTATGTTCATAACTCCAAAATTGCATTGTGCACATCATAGTCTTGCATCTTCCAATATTCGTTTTCAAACTCGTTTTCAAAATCGTTTTCAAACTTGTTTTCAAAATTGTATCAAAATCTCTTTTTCAAAAACTTGTTTTCAAAACCACAATTCTAGGGTGATTCTAGCCTTTCCATGGCTAGGGTTGCATTAGGAAAGTGTTACATTAAAAGTGACCTTTTTGGTCTATATTTTCGAATCTTATTGTTTTCCAAGACCACTTTCTTAAAGTGGTTCTAGCCCTCTTATGGCTAGAATCGCTTTAGGAAAGTGAGACGTTTTTTTTACTTTCCTAAAACTCTCTTTTCCAATCCCTCCTCTTAAAAATCTCTTTTCCAACATGTTTTCCAAAAAGCTCTTTTTTCAAAAATCTCTTCCTAAAAATCTTTTTCAATTCACTTTCCTAAAACTCTCCTCTCCAAAATTGTTTTCAAAAACTCCCTCTGAAATCTTTTTTTCAAAACTCTCTTTTTCAACTCCTTTCCAAAATCCTCTCCCCAAAATCCAATTTCTAAAAACGCTCCTTAAAAATCTTTCTAAAAACTCTCTTTCCTAAATCTCCCTTCTAGAAGTTCCCCTCTAGGATTTTCCTTCTAAAATCTACGTTTCTAAAAACACACTTTCCAAAACTCCTTCTCTTTAAAATCTTTTTCCAAAAACTCCCTCTTCAAATTCACTTTCCAAAAATGCCTCCCTAGGATTCCCTTCTAGAAAACCTTTGTTTCCAAAAACGCACTTTCTAAAAGCTCTCTCCTTAGAGCCCCAAATCAAGCCCTAGAACCCACGATTAGGAAACCCTAATTTTCTTTCCAAAAACATGATTTTCAAACTTTACCCCAAACCTAGGTTTCCAAAACCTCTTGTTTTCTACATCAAAACTATACATGTTTCCAAAACCTATTTTCTACGTCAAAACTACAATTTTTCAAAACTAGGGTTTCTAGAATCTCCCTTTCCAAATCCTTACCAAATCCTATCTTCCCTTTAGGAAACCAAATCAAATCTCCTCGTTTAGGAAACTAGATCCCGTCCTCCGTTTTTTGGAAACAAAATCCAACGATTTTCTTTTAGAAACCAAATCCAATCCCTTCCTAATCCAAACCTTTCTTAATTCAATTCCTTCCTAAACCATAAGTTTCTTAAACCTAAACCTTAAATCTTTCCTTAAATTTCAAAATTCAAATATTTCCTAATTCAACCCTTTTCTAATTCTACCCTCTTTTCAAATCTTAACTTTTCAAACCTAAGTTTTCAAACCTTTCCTAAATTCAAACCTTTTCCAATTTCAAGATTTTCTAAAATTCAAACTTTAAAACTTCCAAAATCTTAAACTTTCTAAATGTCAAATCTTTCTAAAATTCTAAGCTTTCAAAGTTCAAAACATTCTTAAGTCAAGACTTTCTAAATCTAAAAACTTTCTAAATTATAAACTTTCTTAAACTTCAAATCTTTTCAAATCTAAGACTTTTCTAAACTCAAAACTTTCTTAATCCAAACATTTCCTAATTCAAAACTTCCTTAATTCGAACTTTTCTTAATTCAAACATTTCCTAAACTGAAAACTTTCCTTTTTCAAATCTTTCCCAAAACAAAACTTTCTTATATTCAAAACTTCCTTGTTTTCAAAACTTCCCACATTCAAAACTTCCCTTTTTCAAACATTCCAAAATTCAAAACTTTCTTAATTTGAAACTTTCCAAATTTTAAACCTTTCTCAAACTAAACTTTTTCTAATTCAAAACATTTCTAAATTCAATACTTTCCCATTTCAAAACTTTCCTAAAGTTGAAAACTTTCTTAAACCTAAAACTTTCCTAATTCAAAACTTTCCAAAAATGAAACTTTCCTAAATCAGACTTTTTCTAATTCGAACATCTCCTAAAATCTAACCTTTCCAAATCTTCCAAGTCAAGTCAAATCTTTCCTAAGTCTCTTCTCTTTCCTAAGTCTAGGTTTTCTCAAACCTTCTCTTTTTCAAAACAAGTCCAAATCTATCTCTTCAAATCAAAGTCCAATCTTCTCAATTTCAATTTCCAATCTCCTCTTCTAATCTCAAATCGAATCCAATTTTCAATTCAATCTCTTTCTTCCAATTCAATCTCTCTCTTCAAATCAATCTCTTTTCAATCGGACTCTTGTCCGAACTACGACTGACCTGATTCCCCTAAAGGGATACGTAGGCAACCTTCATAGGTGCGGTCACAACACTTTTCAAACTTTCAATTCCACCCTCATGGGTGTGGTCTCCACATTTTTCAAATCTCGAATTCCAATCTATTTTCAAAATTTCAATTTCAAATTTCTATTTCAAAATTTCTACTTTCAATTTTCAAACTTTCCAATTTCAATTTCATTTCTTCAAAACTACTTTCAAATCAAATCAATTTCAAATCAATCTCTTTTCAAGTCTATTTTTCAATTTTCTTAACTTGCACTTGCATATCATGCATCATGTTAGTTTCTTTTCAAACATTGTTTTCAAAGTGAATAGGGTTGAACATTTGTTAATTAAAGACTCTCATAGGTGAATCTAGGGTAGATTGACATGTAGGTACCGAAAGGGCAGGGTAGGGTGATAGCTTAGTGCGTCTTCCCTACACGTAACCAACCTCCGAACCTAGGATCACTGTTTTCGAAAGACCAAACGGAGTTATTTTTCAAAAAGGGCTAAATATTTTCCAAAGGTTGCCAAACAACCTGTTTTCCTAAAAAACCCTCTCTTGAGGAGATATTTTCAAAAACCGTTTTCCAAAACCCTAAGTGTAGTATTTGGATTATTCTTAGTTTTTAGGTGGCCTAACTCACCTTAATCAAGTTAGGTGGTGACTCCGAGTCTTTTTCAAAAGCCCTTTATTCAATTCAACTTTCAATTCAAACCTAGTCGCACTTATTCTTTTAGGAGGGTGAGTTTTAACGAGAGAGTATAGCATTTTTCCCGCTTCTGTGAGTATTCCTCGAGTGCCAAAAATCTGGGCGCGACAACGGTGACTTCCAATAGCCTAATCCTACACATGGATCGGTAAGTCCCTTGTTTCAAGCATGCAAGAAAGGAGGGAAGAAGATGGGGGATTAAAATAGAAGAAAATCCAAGTGGGTTCGGAAGGAGAAGAGAAATGGGGGAATAGCGTAAACGTAAATAGGAAGCCTACCTTGTGTCTTGTTTTATTCGTGTTGTTTTGCTTGCTTTGTTTTTCTTGCTTTGCTTCGGTCTTCGCTTCGCTTTGGGTCGCAGCACTTCAAGTCTTCAATGGAGGCTTTGAAGGCTAGTATAGGAGTGAATAAGAGTGTGTATGAGTGCTAGAGTTTGTATATGGAGGCTAAGGTTTTGGAAAACCTAAAGAAGACTCGGGTTTAGGGAGGCTATGAGCTCTGTATATTGAAGAGGATAGTTTTTAGATTGATTTTGCTGACCTTTTTCACACTGGAAGAGGCTCTGTATTTATAGACAAAGGAATGACCTGGCGCCTGTTGCAGTGGCGCCAGGTAAAAAATCCTTCTGGCGCTACTAGGAGTGGTGTCAGGCCAAAATTTGGCTTGGCGCCACTACAACAACTTAGGAAAGTTTTAAGGTCGGCAAGCAACGTATCTTTAGAAGATTCGGGCACTTGTATTAGTGACTACCATGCAATTTTTAGCATGGCTTCACTAGGAGTGACTTCGGAAGGTCTGGGAAGGATTAGAGGACCGAGAATGGCCCAGAAGGTCGAAAAAGAACAGGAACCCTTAGAATAGAGTTCCGGAGGTATTAGACTTGAAAAATGATGATGAGATTTGTTAGAAGGGTTGACCAGGCCATTAGGGGCAAAACCGTCAATCGGGCCCGAAAGCTGCCGAGATGGACTCAAAATGTCCCAAAAAAAGACTCGATATTTGGAAACATTACTTAGAATGTCCCAAGACGTTACCGGTTTGTTTCCAGAGCCAGTGTGGTTAGAAGATGCCACCGGCCCACTAGGGGCAAAATAGTCATTTTACACCGGGTTTGCCGGAACTAACTCGAAAAGGTAATGGAAGGTTGGGAATACTATAAAAGGCATTATCAGGAGAATACCAGTTTGATACCCAGAGTCAGTGTGGTTCCCGGGGCATTTGGATGCCTAGGGACAAAATGGTCATCTTGACCGAAATGTCTTTAAATTAGCCTAAAACTGACTAGAAGGCACATAATCATACCGGATTGTCTTTAAGACAATCTTGGAAAGGTAGACTTACCATTCTAAGGACTTAAGTACTTTCTCGAGAAATGTGCCGAAAATAACCCTAGGGGTAGTTTGGTTATTTTTCACTAAAGTGGGCAAGCAGGCACCGATGTTGACCTGGTGTCGCGCCCAGATTTTTCGCACTCGAGGAATACTCACCCAAGTGGGAAAAATGTTGTACTCTCTCGTTAGAACTCACCCTCCTAGAAGAATGAGTGCGACTAGGTTTGAATTGAAAATTGATTTTGAATAAAGGGCTTTTGAAAAAGATTCGGAGTCGCCACCTAACTTGATTAAGGTGAGCTAGGTCACCTAAAAACTAAGCATAGTCCAAAAACTACACTTAGGTTTTGAAAAACGATTTTGAAAATATCTTCTCAAGAGAGGGTTTTTAGGAAAACAAGTTGTTTGGCAACCTTTGGAAAACATTTAGCCCTTTTTAGAAAAATAACTCCATTTGGTCTTTGAAATTAGTGATTCTAGGTTCGGAGGTTGGTTACGTGTAGGGAAAACGCACTAAGCTATCACCCTACCCCGCCCTTTCGGTACCTACATGTCAATCTACCCTAGATTCACCTATGAGAGTCTTTAATTAACATATGTTCAACCCTATTCACTTTAGAAAAGCAATGCTTGAAAAGAAACTAACATGATGCATGATATGCAAGTGCAAGTTAAGAGAATTGAAAAAAAATAGATTTGGAAAGCGATTGATTTGATTTGAAAATAGATATGAAAAGATGGGATTGAAATTGGAAAGTTTGAAAATTCAAAGTAGAAATTTGGAAATAGAAATTTTGAAATTGGAATTTTGAAAATAGATTGGAATTTGAGATTTGGAAAGATTTTGGAAACCGCACCCATGAGGGTGGAATTGAAAGTTTGAAAAGTGTTGTGACCGCACCTATGAAGGTTGCCTACGTATCCCTTTGGGGGAATCAGGTCAGTCGTAGTTCGGACCGGAGTCCGATTGAAAATAGAAGGTTGGATTGAAGAAGGAAATTGAATTGGATTTGAAATTAGAAGAGGAGATTGGAAATTGGAATTGAGAGGATTGGACTTGCTTTGGAAAGATTGATTTGGACTTGTTTTGGAAAATAGAAGGTTTAAGAAAACCTAGACTTAGGAAAGAGAAGAAACCTAGGAAAGATTTGACTTGGCTTGGAAGATTTGGAAAGATTGGATTTTAGGAGATGTTTGAATAGGAAAGGTCCGATTTAGGAAAGTTTCATTTTTGGAAAGTTTTTGAATTAGGAAAGTTTTGAATTTAAGAAAGTTTGGAAATTGGAAAGTTTTGAAAATTGGAAAGTTTTGAATTTAGAAAGTTTTTGAAATAGGGAAGTTTTGAAAATAGGAAAGTTTCGTTTTAGGAAAGGTTTGAAAAAGGAAAGTTTTCAATTTAGGAAATGTTTGAATTAAGAAAGTTTCAACTTAAGAAAGTTTTAAATTAAGAAAGTTTTGAGTTTAGAAAAGTCTTAGATTTGGAAAGATTTGAAGTTTAAGAAAGTTCAGAATTTAGAAAGATTTGAAATTTAGAAAGTTTAAGATTTAGAAAGTTTTAGGGTTTTAGGAAATCTTGAGATTAGGAAAGGTTTGAGTTTAGGAAGAGTTTGAAAACTTGAATTTGGAAAGTTAAGATTTGGAAAACGGGGGTTAAATTAGGAAAGGGTTGAATTAGGAAAGATTTGAAAGTTGAGTTTTAAAACTTAGGAAAGATTCTTATGTTCAAGTTTTGGAAACTTAAGATTTAGGAAAGTAGAAGTTTAGGAAGGATTTGAATTAGGAAAGAGTTGGATTTTGAAACTTAAGGAAAGGTTTAAAGTTTAGGTTTAGGAAACTTATGGTTTAGGAAGGAATTGAATTAGAAAAGGTTTGGATTAGGAAGGGATTGGATTTGGTTTCTAAAAGTGAAAGGTTGGATTTTGTTTCCAAAAACGGAGGACGGGATCTAGTTTCCTAAAGGGAAGATAGGATTTGGCAAGGATTTGAAAAGGGAGATTTTAGAAACCCTAGTTTTGAAAGTGTGGAATTTTAACGTAGAAAAGAGGTTTTGGAAACGTGTATAGTTTGGATATGAAAACAAGAGGTTTCGGAAACCTAGGTTTGGGGCAAAGTTTGAAAACCATGTTTTTGGAAAGAAAATTAGGGTTTCCTAATTGTGGGTTCTAAGGCTTGACTTGGGCCCTAAGGAAAGAGTTTTTGGAAAGTGCGTTTTTGGAAACAAAGGTTTTCTAGAAGGGAAATTCTAAGGAGGAGTTTTTGGAAAGTGAATTTGAAGAGGGAGTTTTTGGAAAAAGATTTTAAAGAAAAGGAGTTTTGGAAAGTGTGTTTTTAGAAATGTGTTTTTTGGAAGGAAAATCCTAAAGGGGAATTTCTAGAAGGGAGATTTTGAAAAAGAGAGTTTTTGGAAAGATTTTTAGGGAGCGTTTTTAGAAAGTGAATTTTTAGGAGAGAGAGTTTTGGAAAGGAGTTGAAAAAAGGGGGTTTTGAAAAATAGATTTTGGAGGGGAGTTTTTGAAAACAATTTTGGAGAGGAGAGTTTTCAAATAAGTCCTTAAGTTTTCAAATCCGAGAGGAGAGCTTTAGGAAAGTGTTACAATCTTGTTGTTACAATCTTGTTGTTATAATCTTTCAAAAGTCTAGGTTTCTTAAATCTCAATCTTTCTAAAATAAGTCCAAATCCTTCCTCCAAGTCCTATCTTTCCAAATCGAAGTCCAATCTTTTGAATTCCAAATTCTAATTTCCAATCTTCAATTCTAAGTTCAAATCAAATTCTTTTTCAAATCAAAAATCTCTTTTCCATCGGATTCTTGTCCGAACTACGACTGACCTGATTCCTCAAAAATGATACGTAGGCAACCCTCATGGGTGTGGTCACAACTTTTTTTAAATTTCTAATTCCACAACCTTTTTCAAATCTCCAATTCCATAATCTTTTTCCAACTTCCAATTCCAAATTTCCAATTCTAAATCTCTATTTCCAATCTTCAAAACTTTCTTTCAAAATTAAACCTATCTTTTCAAATCTCTTTTCTAAAGTCGAATCAAGTCTTTTCAAATCTATTTCCATATCAAAATCTCTTTTCTTGCAATTGCATATTATGCATCATTCTTTTAAACATTCTTTTCTAAAGTGGATAGTTTTGGACATGTATTAATTGAAGACTCTAATAGGTGAATCTATGGTGAATAGACACGTAGGTACTGCAAGGGCGAGGTAAGGTGATGGCTTAGTGCATCTTCCCTACACATAACCAACCTCCGAACCTAGAATCATTGTTTTCGAAAGACCAAAATGGAGTTATTTTAAAAAAAGGGCTTAAATATTTTCTAAAGGTTGCCAAACAACCTGTTTTCTTAAAAACCCTCTCTTGAGTAAGTATTTTCAAAATTGTTTTCAAAAACCCTAAGTGTGGTCTTCAGATTGTGCTTAGCTTTTAGGTGACCTAACTCACCTTAATCAAGTTAGGTGGTGGCTCCAAAATTATTTTTCCAAAGCCCTTAATTCAAATAAATTTTCAATTCAAACTGAGTCGCACTCACTCTTCTAGGAGGACGAGTTCTAACGAGAAAATACAGTATTTTTCACGCTTGTGTGTGTATTCTTCAAGTGCAAAAAATCCAGGCGCGACACTATCCTTTTCCGGGTTTCCGGGACATTCCCGACCCCTTTAAATCATTCCCGAACCTTCCAGAGTCACTCCTAGTGAAACCAAGCTAAAAATTGCATGGTAGTCACTAGTACATGCGCCCAAATCTTTTGAAGATACATTACTTGCCGATCTTAAACATTTCCTAAATAGCTGACGCCATTAGCAAAGTGGCGCCAATGTAATATTTTGTCTGGCTTCACTACAACAGGCGCTAGGTTAATCCTCTATGTCGCGCCCAGATTTTTCGCACTCGAGGAATACTCACCCAAGCGGGAAAAATGTTGTACTCTCTCGTTAGAACTCACCCTCGTAGAAGAATGAGTGCGACTAGGTTTGAATTGAAAATAGATTTGAATAAAGGGCTTTTGAAAAAGATTCGGAGTCGCCACCTAACTTAATTAAGGTGAGTTAGGTCACCTAAAAACTAAGAATAATCCGAAGACTACACTTAGGGTTTTGGAAAACGGTTTGAAAATATCTCCTCAAGAGAGGGTTTTAAGGAAAACGGGTTGTTTGGCAACCTTTGGAAAACATTTTAGCCCTTTTTAGAAAAATAACTCCGTTTTGGTCTTTCGAAAACAGTGATCTAGGTTCGGAGGTTGGTTACATGTAGGGAAGACGCACTAAGCTATCACCCTACCCCGCCCTTTCGGTACCTACATGTCAATCTACCCTAGATTCACCTATGAGAGTCTTTAACTAACTATAGTTCAATCCTATTTTACTTTAGAAAAACAATGTTTGAAAAGAAACTAACATGATGCATGATATGCAAATGCAAATTAAGAGAATTGAAAAATAAATTTGAAAAGAGATTGATTTGAAATTGATTTGATTTGAAAAATAGATTTGAAGAAATAGAATTGAAATTGGAAAGTTTAAAAATTGAAAATAGAAGTTTGAAAATAGAAATTTTGAAATTGGAATTTGGGGTTTGAAAATATGGAGACCGCACCCATGAGGGTAGAATTGAAAGTTTGAAAAGTATTGTGACTGCACCTATGAAGGTTGCCTACGTATCCCTTTGGGGGAATCAGGTCAATCGTAGTTCGGACCGGAGTCCGATTGAAAATAGAAGAGTGGATTGAAGAAGGAACTTGAATTGGACATTGAATTTGATTTGAAATTAGAAAAGGAGATTTGAAATTGGAACTAAGAGGATTGGACTTGCTTTGGAAAGATTGATTTTGGAAAGACTTGGTTTTGGGAAGAAGGAGGTTTAGGAAACCTAGACTTAAGAAAGATGAGACTTAGGAAAGACTTGAGATTAAGAAAGATTTGATTGGAATGTTGATTTTGAAAGATTTTGAAAGATTTGGAAACTTGGAATTTAGGAAAAATTTAGATTAGAAAAATTTCGAATTAGGAAAGTTTTAGGTTTAGGAAAGTTTTCACTTTAGGAAAGTTTTGAATTAAGAAATATTTTGAATTAGGAAAAGTTTAGTTTAGGAAAGACTTAGAATTTAGAAAGTTTCAAGTTAAGAAAGTTTTGAATTTTGGAATGTTTCGAAAAAGGGAAGTTTTGAAAGTGGGAAGTTTTGAAAACAAGGAAGTTTTGAAAATAAGAAAGTTTTGTTTTGAGAAAGGTTTGAAAAAGGAGAGTTTTCATTTTCGGAAAGTTTTGAAATAGGGAAGTTTAGAAAAGTGAAAAGTTTCGTTTTAGGAAATGTTTGAATTAAGAAAGTTTCAACTTAAAAAAGTCTTGAATTTAGAAAGTTTTGAATTTAGAAAAGTTCTAGATTTGAAAAGATTTTGAAGCTTTGGAAAGTTTAGAATTTAGAAAGATTTGAAATTTAGAAAGTTTAAGTTTTAGAAAGTTTTAGGGCTTTAGGAAATCTTGAAATTAGGAAAGGTTTGAGTTTAGGAAGAGTTTGAAAACTTGAATTTGGAGAGTTAAAATTTGGAAAGGGGGGTTAAATTAGGAAATGGTTGAATTAGGAAAGATTTGAAAGTTGAGTTTTAAAGTTTAGGAAAGATTTTTATGTTCAAGTTTTGAAAACTTAAGATTTAGGAAAGTGAAAGTTTAGGAAGGATTTGAATTAGGAAAGAGTTGGATTTTAAAATTTAAGGAAAGATTTAAAGTTTAAATTTAGGAAACTTATGGTTTAAGAAAGAATTGAATTAAGAAAGGTTTGGATTAGGAAGGGATTGGATTTGGTTTCTCAAAGAGAAGGTTTGATTTTGTTTCCAAAAACGGAGGATGGGATCTAGTTTCCTAAACGGGGAGATTTGATTTGGTTTCCTAAAGGGAAGATTGGATTTGGTAAGGATTTGGAAAGGGAGATTCTGGAAACCCTAGATTTGGAAAATTATTGTTTTGGCGTAGAAAAGTGGTTTTGGAAAGGTGTGTAGTTTCGATGTGAAAACAAGAGATTCTAGAAACCTAGGTTTGGGGCAAAGTTTGAAAACCTTGTTTTTGGGAGGAACATCAGGGTTTCCTAATTATGGGTTCTAGGGTTTGATTTGGGCTCTAAAAAAAGAGTTTTTGGAAAGTGCGTTTTTGGAAACGAAGGTTTTCTAGAAGGGAATCCTAGGGAGGAATTTTTGGAGAGTGAATTTGAAGAGGGAGTTTTTGGAAAAAGATTTTAAAGAGAAAGAGTTTTGGAAAGTGTGTTTTTAGAAACGTAGATTTTAGAAGGAAAATCCTAGAGGGGAAATTTTTAGAAGAAAGATTTTGGAAAGAAATTGCTTAGAAAGATCTTTAGGGAGCATTTTTAGAAAGTGAATTTTTAGGAGAGAGAGTTTTGGAAAGGAGTTGAAAAAGGGAGTTTTGAAAAATAGATTTTGGAAGGGAGTTTTTGAAAACAATTTTTGGAGAAGAGAGTTTTAGGAAAGTATGTTGAAAAAGAGATTTTTAGGAGGAAATTCTTGGAGAGAGAGAGTTTTTGGAAAGTATAAAAACATCTCACTTTCCTAAAGCGATTCTAGCCATAAGAGGGCTAGAACCACTTTAAGAAAGTGGTTTTGAAAACAAAGTTTGAAAATATAGGCCAAAAGGCCACTTTTAATATAACACTTTCCTAAAGCAACCCTAGCCATGGAAAGGCTAGAATCACCCTAGAATTGTGGTTTTGAAAACAAGTTTTTGAAAAAGAGATTTTGATGCAATTTTGAAAACAAGTTTGAAAACGAGTTTGAAAATGAATTTTGGAAGATGCAAGACTATGATATGCACAATGCAATTTGGGGTCGTGAACATACAAGGTTAAGGCTTCACCACATAATCAAGGGGGCCGGACCCACGTGGTCTCTAGTTAGACTAAAAGAAAGCCCCCGACACGGTGACTCTCCAATAGCCCAATCCTACACATGGACCAGGAATCCCCTTGTTTCAAGCATGCAAAGAAAGGGGGGGAAAGAGATGGGGGATTAAAATAGAGAAAACCCAAGTGGGTTGGAGAGAGAAGAGAGAGGGGGGAAGTACAGAAAATTAAAGAGAAAGCCTACCGTATGTCTTCTTTATTGTGCGCGCCGCACTGTCTTCGGTCTTCGGTCTTTGTCTTGATCTTCACCTTCAGTCTTCAAGAGTTGTCTTCAAGCTTCGGGTTGCAGCTCCTCAAGGCTTCAAAAGATGGTTGAAGGCTAGTGTACGAGTGTATGGGGGAGTGTATAAGTGTATAGGAGGCTAGGGTTTGTGTAGGGTGGCTAGGGTTTGGAAAACCTAAGGAAACTAGGGTTTTGGAGATGCTCGAGCTCTGTATATCGAAATATGTGATTTTTAGGTTAAGTTTGCAGACCCTTTTCACGTTGATCGAGGCTCTGTATTTATAGAAGTTGGACAAGCCTGGCGCCTGTTGCAGTGGTGCCAGGGCAAATTTTACATTGGCGCCACTAGTAGTGGCGCCAGGCCATTTTTTGGCTTGGCACCAGCCATTTAGGAAACAATTAAGGTTGGCAAGCAACGTATCTTTGACTAGATTTGGGCGCCTGTACTAGTGACTACCATGTAAACTTTAGCCTAGCTTCACTAGGAGTGACTCCAGAAAGTCCGGGAATGATTTGAAGGAGCCGGGAGTGACCCGGAAGGCTGGAAAGGAGCAGGAACACTTGAAATAGTGTCCTGGAGGTATTTGACTTGAAAAGTGAGGATAAGATGTGTCGGAAAGGTCGACCGGGCCTTTAGGGGCAAAACGGTCAATCGGACTAGGAAACTGCTGGGGCGAACCCGGATTGTCCTGGAAAAAGACTTGGGATCTGGAAACATTATTTAGAATGTTCCCAAAGGTTGCCGGTTTGATTCCTAGGGCCGGCGTGGTCGGAAATGGAGACCGGCCCACTAGGAGCAAAACGGTCATTTTGCACCGAGTTTGCCGGAACTGACTCGGAATGGTCCGGAAAGGTAAAGGAAGGTCGAGAACACTATAAAAAGTATTCTCGGGACATTACTGGTTTGATACCCAGAGCCGGTGTGATCGAAAAAGGAAACCGGCCCTCTAGGGGCAAAACGGTCATTTTGTACCAGGTTGGCCGGAACTAACTCGGAATGGTCTGAAAAGGTAAAGGAAGGTTGAGAATACTATAAAAAGTATTCTCAGGGCATTACCGGTTTGATACCCAGAGTCGGTGTGGTTCCCGGGGCATTCGGATGCTTAGGGGTAAAATGGTCATCTTGACCGAAAAGTCTCGAAAAAGGCCCTAAGGGTAGTCTGGTTATTTTTCACCGAAGTGAGCTAACAAACATGGGTATTAACCTAGGTGTTGAGTATTTCCGCTACTCGGATGGGGTTGAGTATTTCCGCTACTCGGGCGGGGTTGACGATTTGAGAGTATTTCCGCTACTCTAATGGTTCTGTGAGTATTTCCGCTACTCTAACGGTTCTGTGAGTATTTCCGCTACTCTAACGGCTCTGTGAGTATTTCCGCTACTCTAACGGTTCTGTGAGTATTTCCGCTACTCTAACGGTTGTGTGAGTAGTTTTGCTACTCGGATCGTCTCCAGGAATAAACTGTCTCGAGAGAGGGATTGGAAAGGGGTCTTAGCGTCTCCGAAGAGACGTGCCTGGATTGGAACCGTCTCGAGGAATAAACTGTCTCGAGAGATGGATTGGAAAGGGGTCTTACCGTCTCCGAAGAGACGTGCCTGGGTTTTGAGTGTTTCCGCCACTCTAACGGTGTGAGTATTTCCGTTACTCTAATGGTTTGGTGTGTACTTCCGCTACTCTAACGGTTTTATGAGTAGTTTCGCTACTCAGGATTGCCTCGAGGAATAAACTGCCTTGAGAGAGGGATTGGAATTGGAATAAGAAAGGACAATGCCCCTAAGGGCATTTTGGTCATGTTGCCTCTATTTGGGCCTGACAGGCCCGCGAAGCGATGGAGAGACGGAATTTGGACTAGAGGATTGGTTTCGAGTGGAATATGTCCATAATGACTTGAAAACAAGTTTGGACGGAGTGTAGACTGCCGAGCGATCAAAAATGGGGTGCTTACACTCTGTCTAAAAATACAGAGCCTCCCCTAGCCTAAAAACGGTCCGCAAACTCAGTCTAAAAACTCTCCTCTTCGATATACAGAGCTCGCAACCTCCCTAAACCCTAGTCTTCTTTAGGTCTCCCTAAACCCTTGCCTCCATACACACACTCTAACTCCCATACACTCACATATACTCTTATACACTCCTACACTAGCCTCTGAAGCCTCCATTGAAGACTTAAAGTGCTGCAACTCCGAAGCTCCCGAAGATCAGAACAAGCTCTTAAAGATCAAAGCGAAGACCGAATTAAAGCAAGAAGAAGAAAGCAAGCAAAACAACGCGAATAAAATAAGACACAAGGTAGGCTTCCTATTTACGTTTACGCAATTCTCCCCTCTCTCTTCTCTCTCCGAATCCACTTGGGTTTTCTTCTATTTTAATCTCTCATCTTCTTCCCCCCTTTCTTGCATGCTTGAAATAAGGGACTTCCTAGTCCATGTGTAGGATTACGCTAATGGAAGTCACTGTGTCGGGGGCTTTCTCTTAGTCTAACCAGAGACCACATGGGTTTGGCCTCCTTGATTATGTGGTGAAACCTTAACCTAATATGTTCACGACCCCAACTTGTATTATGCATATTATGATCTTGCATTTCTCTAAAATTTGTTTTCCAACTTGGTTTCAAAAATTGCATCAAAATTGTTTTCAAAACTTGCGTTAAAGTTTTCTTCTTTAAAACTTATTTTTAAAATCACAATCTTAAGGTGATTCTAGCCTTTCCATGGTTAGGGTTGCTTTAGGAAAGTGTTACATTTAAAGCGACTATTATGGTCCATATTTTGAAATTATTGTTGTTTTCAAACCACAATCCTAGAATGGTTCTAATCTTCTTGTGGTTAGAATCGTTTTAGGAAAGTCAGATATTCGAGAGACTTGTAAAAGTCCATATTCAAATCCCTCTCCAAAATCTCTTTTTAAACTTACGTTCCAAAACTTCTTTTTAAATCCTTTCCAAAATCCCTTTTTATATCTACTTTCTAAAATATCTCTCCAATCTCCTTTCCAAAATTGTTTTCTATAAATTCTCTTCAAAAATCTATTTTTCAAAACTACTGTTCAAACTTCTTTCCAAAAAGGCTCTCTTTAAAATTCACTTTCTAGAAACACTCCTTAAGTTTCCTTCGTTACAACTCTTTCCAAAAATCCCTTTCCAAAAACTCTATTTTCAAAAGTCACTTTCCGAAAACTCCTTTCTAAGATTTCCTTTCAAAAAATCTTTCTTTCCAAAATCTCTTTCTTTGAAGCCCAAGTCAAACCCTAGAGCCATGATTAGGAAACCCAAATTTTCTTTCCTAAAACATGATTTCTAATCTTGCCTCAAAACCTAGGTTTCCAAAATCTCCTTTTTACATCAAAATCATAAATTTCAAAAACCTATTTTTTTCCATCAAAACTATAACCTTCCAAATCTAGGATTTCTAAAACTTCACCTTCCAAATCCAATCTTTCCTATAGGAAATCAAATCCAATCTTTCCATTTCGGAAACTAGATACAATCCTCCATTTTTGGAAACAAAATCAAAACACTTCTTCTTAGACACAAAATCCAAATCTTTCCTAATTCCAATCCTTCCTAATCTCATACTTTCCTAAACCTTAAGTTTCCAAAACTTGAACTCCCAAATTTTCCTAATCTATATCTTCCCTAAATTCTAACATTTCCTAACTCCACACCTTTCCAAATTTTAACTTTCCAAATCTAAATTTTTCAAACTTTTTAGATTCAAACATTTCTTAAGTTCAAAACTTTCCAAAATTCTAAACTTTCCAAATTCCAAATCTTTCTTAAATCAAACTTTTCCTAATTCAAATCTTTTCAAAATCAACTCTTTCTTAAAAAGGAAGCTTTCCTATTTCGAACATTCTTAATTCAAAACTTCCCTAAAACGAAACTTTCCTAAATCGAAACCTTTCCTAAAACAGAACCTTTCCTAAAATGAAACTTTCCTAAAACTGAACCTTTCCTAAAATGAAAACTTTCCTAATTTGAACCTTTCCTAAATCCAATATTTCCCTAATCTTCTAAGTCCAACATTCGAGTCAAATCTTTCTTAAACCTCAAGTCTTTTGTAAATCCTATCTTTCTTAAGTCTAGGTTTCCTAAATCTCAATCTTTCCAAAATAAGCCTAAATCCTTCTTCCAAGTTCTATCTTTCTAAATCAAAGTTCAATCTTCTCAATTCCAAATTCTAATTTCAAATCTTCTATTATAAGTTCAAGTCAAACCCTTTTTCAAATCAAAATTTCTTTCTTCCAATCAAATCTTCTATTTTCAATCGGACTCTTATCCGAACTACGACTGACCTGATTCCTCGAAAAGGATACGTAGGCAACCCTCATGGGTGCGGTCATAACTTTTTTCAAATCTCCAATTTCATAACTCTTTTCAAATCCTCTATTTCTAAAACTTTATTTCAAATCAATTCTATCTCTTTTCTCAAATCTATTTCCAAAATCAAATCAAGTTCTTTTCAAATCTATTGTCAAAGTTAAACTCTTTTCTTGCACTTGCACATTATGCATCATGTAAATTTCTTTCTAAACATTCTTTTTTGAAGTGGATAGTTTTGGACATGTATTAATCAAAGATTCTAATGGGTCAATATAGGGTGAATAGACATGTAGGTACCATAAGGGCGAGGTAGGGTGATGGTTTAGTGCGTCTTCCCTACACGTAACCAACCTCCAAACTTAGGATCACTGTTTTCAAAAGACCAAAATGGAGTTATTTTTAAAAAAGGGCTTAAAATTTTTTCTAAAGGTTGCCAAACAACCTATTTTCTTAAAAACCCTCTCTTAGGAAAATATTTTCAAAATTGTTTTCAAAAACCCTAAGTGTAGTCTTCGGATTGTGCTTAGTTTTAGGTGACCTAACTCATCTTAATCAAGTTAGGTGGCGACTCCAAATTGTTTTCAAAAAGTCCTTTTATTCAAATCTATTTTCAATTCAAACCTAGTCGCACTCATTCTTCTAGGAGGATGAGTTCTAACGAGAGAGTACAGTATTTTTCCCGCTTGTGTGTGTATTCTTCAAGTGCGAAAAATCTGGGCGCGACTCCACTGGGGACACTTAGTGGGTTAGGCCATAGTCATGTCTCTTCACCCTTTAGCCATGTAGAGTCTTCAATTAACTTGTCCAATTCTATCCACTTTTAATTTTTAGAAATCAAAATTTCAAAGTTATTTAAAAAAAAAAAACATGCATTTATCTCCATTCATATTATCTCGCATTAAGTTTGCCATCCACATACTAACTCTTGCATCTTTGTTTTGTAGGTGGGCTTCTGTTTATTATTTTATACTAATTGCTATGCATGAATGAATGTGATGAACAGGATGGATGAGAGTTGTTGGGCTCTTTCTTTCGCTTTCAAAAATCACAGACACACTGCACGTGCACTTGCATTTTGCATACTTGCATTTTTACCCTGATCTATCCCTTCTAGTTAGAAAGGGGAATGGTATATTGGTTGTGGGCAAGATGTTGTGTCAGTTTCTTCATCTACGGCCCCTTGATGGTTCCCCCGCTCGGATCACCAACTGATCATGGCACCACCTTGGGGAATGGGCCTAGGTTTGAAGATCCGGGAACTAAGCCTTTTTAGGACACATTAGTAAACCCTCAACCTCATGCTCATATAGACACTATGCATAGCCGAACCTCTGTTGGATTTAAGACACGCACACTGTTTTCAAAACCATGGAGGAAATGGCAACTGCTTTTACTTTCCTTTATACCTGTTTATTCCTGTTGTTAGAATGATTGTATTCTTACTGCTATAATGCTTGTCTAATTGCTCACAAATACATGTTTACTTTACTATTGCATTCTCTCTCCTTATACTCTTCGTATCCATATTTATGCATTTCATATTCCATGTCAAGACGAGAGTTTCAGAGTAACTCAAGTCACTGCATTCTCATGCATATGATCAACCCAAAGAGAGTGACACCAAGGTTACTCTCTCTTGCATTAAACTAACCCAAACCCTAAGGGTTCCCTTGTAACCCTAAGGAATCATTACATGCATTTTAAGTCATCCCATAAGAGGGGCCCCAATTTCTCTATGCTCACAGAGATACGATTGCCAAGAAGACAAGGGGCAACCGATCAACAAGGTCTCTCAACAACCTTGTGGACATCAAATCCAACAAAGGTGAATCCGAAGAATCAAGAGTAGTTTAGAATTTCATATGTAAAATTAGATAGATGGACGTCCAAAGGAAAATGTTCCCCCTTCCCCTATGGAAATGTACTTTGATTCTCTTGTTTAATGAGTTTCCTTATTTTTTGCAAATAAATGATGAATTCATATTCCAGATCAATCATAAGGTGCTTGCATACAGGGGCAAACCCCTATTTCCAAAAGTGAGCCAATACATCATGATTAATTGCCCTCTCGAGTACGGGCATCCTTAAGGTATGCATTGCATAAAAATTTGTCAAAATAAGATACTAACTTTTTATTTTACTAGTTGCAGGTACCTCTCCTGCCCCCCCCCCCTTCGTTACAGGCCGAAAGCTAAGGAACGCCCATGAAGTCACTCACACTCGATACCTTAACTCTACTACTAGCAGAGGCGAGAGGAGTCAGATGTAGGATGACTAAAATGGAAGGCATACTCTCTTCACTCTTATCCTATGCAACCCAATGAATAGACAGAGTCCTCGCAGGCCCAGACTCATGAGGGACGAAAAAGGATGAAGAGGGAAGATTAAGATCATACCCCGACCATTGCTCACCAGCATCCTCCCCAGGTCGATCGCTGCATTCCGGCACCTCTCAAGCCGACATTTAACCAAACCTTTGAATCTTACAGTCTATCCTACGAGTACCAGTCCCACTCATTTGGCCCTGACGCCAGAAATTGTCCCACTTTAAAGCATAAAAATCGAAACCCCTTCAATTCCCAAACCACCGACCCACTTTGAAGCATAACAACTTGATCCCCGACCTTCTAGGTCATCTAGGACACCTAGGCGAATGAGACCAAAAGATTGAGTTTTCACTAAACTCACTTGCAACCACAGGTTACTTCAACCTCCTAGTCGCGAGATATTTGAAACCTATACCCACTCGACCTCGGCCTAATCCTCTGCCACCTCATTTTGACCTAAAGGCGTATTGCGAATACCATTTAGGCTGCCAAGGACATAATACCAAAGATTGTTGGACCCTTAAGCATAAAATTCAGGACCTGATAGATAGCAGGCTTATGACTAGTGAATCCTCCTCCGAATGCCACTATGGACCCTCGACCTTGGCCTAATCCTCTGCCACCTCATTTTGACCCAAAGGCGTACTGCGATTACCATTCAAACTGCCAAGGACATAATACCGAAGACTGCTGGACCCTCAAGCATAAAATTTAGGACCTCATAGATAACAAGGTCATCGGCTTACGACTAATGAATCCTCCTCCGAATGCCACTACGGACCCTTTGCTAGACCACACCGTCAATGTCATCACAAAGTTTGGTAACGACAAGGTCTGGTTCGCCACATGCCAAGAGATACATTACGATGATGAGGAGGAAACAGAATGGGGAGATGAGGAACCGTGTCATGCCTGGTCATGGTGCAACCCTGATAAAATGCTAGTCCCCGAAGATGAACTCGTAGATGAATCTATCGAGAAGGTTGACCAGAGGTCATTTAAACTCAGTGATAAGAACCCACCGCTATGCACACCTAAGGGGCAGCAGAACACGGCCGAATGCAAAAGCGAGAAACCTAGGGCCCGGGTTAAGTCAGTTCAGTTGGAAGAAAGTAAACGGACCTATCCATTTAGGGCAAACAAAGAGGAGAAGCTAGACTCAAAGAAAGAGGAGCTAAGAAATGGAGGAAACACCATGAGACAGCTATAGATCTTGGGGGATGCATGATTGTGTCTACGTCAATAAAGGAGGAAGAAATCGACAGTTGGACCAACCTCAACTATTCCCATGGGAATTTAGTCATCTGCCCAGAGACAAGTAGCAAGCAGAGCTTTAAAGACGTGAGCATTGTCCCAAAGCCATACTAAAGAGGAAGGACTCTCTCGTCAAAAGCGTACCAGAGAGGGGTGTCTTCACCCACTTTCTTTCTATTCCTTTTACTTTATGTCTTTAAATTGATGTTTACATTTCCATATTGCTTAAGAACTCTATACCTATCATAAAATAATAATAAATGATAATCTCTTCATTCATTGCTATTATCTTATTTTCTCTTGTGAATGGTGAATTTTTCCTACATGAGGGGCATGGTTTATCTTATGGAATGATCTGACTTGAAGGGCTGATAGCATGAGTTAACCACTTGCCAGATGATCAGCTTTCCAAAAAGAGAGAGGATAGGGATGAGTGAGGAAACTACCCAGAGACAACACTTGCAAGACTCCAAAGCTAAGTGATGTGTGGCAAGACTATCAGGATGAAGAAGAGTCATCTTTCATTTCCCTATAAATGTGTTTATATTCCCTTTTCTTAACCCCTAATGACTCACCAAGAGCGAAATATTTCTTGTTAACCCCGATCCAAGACTGTCCTCCCCACACTGGGGCAGACAACAATTAAGAACTCTAGGAATGATGTCCATTTTCTATCGTGCTAGGGCAGCGTTGAAGACTTTATAGATCAAGCAATCTAGTTCAAAGGGAAGAGAGGCCCTCATTTCATTTCTCATACAGTCAGAAGCAACCCCTTGCCAAAGCCGTTGAGCCATTTATCTTTTTCAAAAAAACCCCCAACCTAGGGATCACCGCCCACATTAGGTTAGATTAACTGCTAAGGAGAAGGTCTAAGAAAAAAGGGTTGTAGAATTATTCCTTTCATAAAAGGAAAAAAAAAAGAGATAAAAAGGAAAAAGTGAAAGAAAAGAGTTGCCAAGGGGTAAGAGGCTAAAAAAAAAAACTTTTTTTTTTCTAAGGCCTGAAGAAAACCATGATTGAGCCATCTTGAAAAGTATAATAAGAAGGCCGAAAGAGAAGAGAATTATGTTTATCCCAAAAAGCATATAGAAAAGTCAAAAGAAAAGAGTCGTTTTCACCTTAAGAAGTATATAGTAAGAGCAAGGAAGAAATTTAAAGGTGATCCTAGGTTACAAAAAAACCTAGTACAAACAATAGGTTCGAGCCTTTAACCCTTTCTTGTAAAACCTCGAAACCATAGCCTACATTATAACCTTACTAAAGTCCACTATGATTGAAAATGGATTGCTTGCTCTAAATAAGCTAGACACGTTGCCGAAGCTAAGAAAGGATGCTAACCCTACTGAAAGAAGAATAGTCAAGGATGGTATAGATCTAAACCTTGTTGAAAACAACATTGAATTTGAGCCTACATATCTTGTTGTTTTAGAAACCCCATAACCTAACCTGCATTACGGTCCTAAAAGCAAAGTCTCCTCAGATTGAAAGATTGGCCATTTATTGCTCTGCTAAAGGTTAGGTAAGCTGCTGCTAAAACCCCGAGAATTAAGAGTTTCAGCCCAAAAATCCTATACACTAACCCCGAGGTAGAGAAATCAGAGGCAGTCGAAAGGTTAAGAAAGGTACGAAGTGCTATCATCCAGTCAAGGTAAGGTTGAGCCAAAGGAGAGGCCAAGCCCCCGAAAAGGAAGGAGTTACCATTCTGAAGATAACAAGTTCGACAGCACCCCTTGTCATTCAGTTAACTAGTATATTTCTAATATGTGCATACATTTTCAAAAAAAAAAAAAATCGGCATGAGCTTTGCATACATAGGACGTGGCTCACTGTAAAAACAAAAGTCACCAATATAGTTTAATATCAACCCATGTAATAAATATAAAGCATCATCATCCATCACATGCATCTGATCCTACACTTAGCTACATAAACCATAAATATCTCTGCCTGTCCATACACTTAACTATCTAAATCATAAATGTCTATCTCTATGTAAAATCTACAAAACTAAAAATGTCTGACATAAATGCATCTCAGGGATAAGGGCAAAAGAAGATCAGGGTCTCCATCAAGGGCATCTGTCAAAGATCAAAGTCAATATCCTCAGGATCAAAATCTCCGAAACCTGGATCTGGAAGAGGTGGATAACTACTAAAAGCACCAATGCCCTGCAAAGAAGACAGAACCGGAATCAGCAACATAAAGGAATAACTAAACAATAGCAGTGCGAAAAGAAGAAGGAAGAAAAAGACGACATACCCGGCCACCTCCCATCTGGGCTAACTAAGCCGTCAAGGAAGTCACCTCTGCCTGGTACTAATCTCACTTTGTCTGGTATCGATCCCTCTGGTCCCTCACAGTAGGAAACTAAGTCTGGGGCACGTATCCCCCAGCACGGCGCCACAAGTCAACCACCTCTTGGCCAACAGCGTATCTGCCAACTACTACCTCAAACCGAGTGAAGGCACCGATAGAATGAGCCCCAAAGTGAGCAGCATAGTCCGTATCCGAGGGAAGTAGGAACCCAACACCCGGATGGCGCTTTTGATAAGGAATAGGAACTCCCTCTACCAAGGCTCCAAACATGTACTCTGGTGGAGCTCCTACTGACCAGAAGTCCTCATGAAACTGCCGCCAGTGTCGGTCCCCCAAGTAGGACTCCCAAGAATCATCGCTGAGAAAGGAAGCTCTCGATAAGGATAACAGGACCAAGTATTACACCGTCTCATAATGAACTGATCCAATGAAGGGCTGCCAAGTCACATCCCTCGCCTCAATGAGCTCTAGGTTCGCCCGTAATGTCACAAAATTAGTAATCTCTGATCGCTGGGCTACCTGCTCACGAGCCCACCTCAAAGCACGAGGATAAAGGTCATCCTCAACAACTGCAGGGCAACGAACAGGCAAGTACTCATAGCTCCACCAAACAAGGAAAGGCCAGAAACCAGTCATGTTGCCCCAACAAGAAGAAGTCTGGACCCGCATTGATTGAAGGAAGCAGCCGAAGGAGAAAGACACCCAATCCAGCTTAGATAAAACCCTAAGATCAACCACTATGCTCACCAACCGAAAAGGCACGAGCGACTTGTTGTTATTGCAGAAGCAGCTGAAGATGATGTACAAAACAATTCGTCGCCTCATGATGTCCTACCGGCCAGGTGATGTCTCAACGGCAAAAGTATTGTCATCCTGACTAAGCCAAGAAACTGGGAAAGCAGAATGCTCATGAGAGGGCAAGTCCAGCAGAATGCATGCATCGCCTCTACTGACTGACTGTAAGGTGACCTGTTGACCAACGAAAGAAGGCCCCGTGATGATCGCCCAGTCCAACGGAGTGGGCCCTAGCTCAAAATTGACAAATGGAAAGTCCTAGTCTCTCTAAACCACCTCTCGATAAGTGCCAGCACCAGATGTCGGTTCAGGCAGTTAGCCTATAATCCCATGAAATCCTCGAACCCAATCTCAGCCAAGAAAGCACAGTAGGATGGAGTGGCCCACTACATGGTCACAAATACCTGATGGACGACCTCTCTGAAGGCTGTGTGAACGCGTGGAGGAGGTAGGTGTTGTCTAGAATACACACTAGGATGATAGGCAAGATCTCCCAACGGTGGAATATCTGGTACCTCCAAGTCGCCTAGCTCAGCGTCTGTATGTCTGTGTCGGGTGGAGGCTCTCCCATAACCAGTCACCTGGTCGCCAATACCTGGTACCTCCTCCTCTGCACCAATCTGCTTCTCAAAAGCCTGCTCAACTAGAGGAAATGAGTCGACAGGTGGCCTACTCCCCCGTCCACTCTAACTAGACGATGTCTGTCCAGCTGATCGCCAGCTACCCCTGGATCGACTGGAACCACTGGCACAATCTATCCAGGCCGCATCTGCCATCCTTAAAAGGTAAACCAAGGTAAGAAGTGTTAATATACGATATATGCGAATAAGAAAATAAAAGAAGAAGAAGAAAAAAATAATAAAATAAATAAATAAATAATAAAAACAAACAAAAAAATAAACAAATAAAAAGAAAAATAATAATAAAAAGATTTCAAGTGATAAGTCAAAATGAATTTCCTATACATTTTTTATTTTAAAATTTCAAGTCAAAATGAATTTCCTACACATTTTGGTTTTTCAACTTCAAGTCAAAATGAATTTTCTAAATCTCAAGGGTTTTCTGTCTTTTTCTTTCAAAAATATTTTATTTCAAAACCTTTTCAAACTCTTTCCCTAATTTCTAAAAACTTTCGGCAGAATTTTGTTTAAAAATGGTCCCTACAACACTCACAATATCAACACAAAACACAAACCATACACTTTGTAACGTCACAAACACATAGCACTAACACCCGCGCACATTTTTCAAATTTTTAAATTTTTCAAAAGACTTGTTTTATTTTCCCACAAAACAATGATTTTCAAATTTATCCCAAAATTTCTCAAAATCATTTCAAATGTTTTCTAAAATATTACTACATTTTTCTAAATGTTAAACTCTAATAATTTTTAAATTTTCTCTATTTTTCCTATTTTTCTAAGTATTTTTCTATTTATCAAAAATAAAAAATTATAAAAGTTTTCAAAAAATCACGAAACTTCACACGGTTGTTAAACACATTTTTCTAAGGCACATGGTATAAAAATCTAGCCTAAAAGCTCAATGCCCAAAGCTGTAGGGATAAACCCCCAATTCTTGCAGAAACCCCCTTCACATAATCATGAAAAATCACTCACATTCAATCAAACAAGTACCAAAATGCAAAAATAACTTCATCACAGTGTTCAAAACATATCAAAATGTCAATTTTCACTGTTCACATGATCCAAACAAAATTCTACACATCAAAATCAACAAAAAATTAAAAACTCACCTCTTAGAGTTCTCTGCCGAAATCTTCCTTTCCGGTGACTTATCCGGCGACGGTGTCTACTTCAGGAATCCCCCGTGATCCCTAAGAGGTGCTCCTTCAATGTCTAAGTCGGTTTCCTTATAAAGACTCTCGGTTTTCCAAAAACTCTCCAACTTCCGTGAGAATGTCGAACCAGCAGTTTGCTGGTTTTAAAGGCGCCACTGTGAGTGGTGCCAGTTCCAAATTCTTGACAGTTTTGCCCTTTTCCCGCCAAAACTCGATTTCAAAGGCCTTTTGAGCCCAATATCCATTTCCAAACTCCCGTTTTCAAAAATTTTCAAAGTCCGTCCCTCCGACCGCCTCACTATCAACATGAGACTCTTACTCTATCATTTTTTGTCTTTGTCAAGCAAAGACAGAAAAAGAGGGTCAGCTGTAAGCACCCCAGTTTTGCCCGTTTGGCAGTCTCCAGTCCGTCCAGAGTGTATTCAAGTCAATATGGACATATTTTGAGTCAACTTAGTTTTCAAGTCTAATCCCGTCAATCAATCGCTTCGCGGGCCCATTGGGCCCAAATAAAGGCAAAATGACCAAAATGCCCTTGGTGGCATTAGTCGGTCCAATTCTAGTAGGCACATCTTTTCGAAGGCGGTAAGTCCCCTTTTCGATCCAATTTCAATTCTAATTCTAAATCCACTCTGGCACACCTTTCGAGAAGTTGATTCCTCGAGGCTGTAAGTCTATCTTGTCCGGCACATTTTTGAGTGAACTCTTCAGAATGGTAAGTCCCTTCAAACCAGTCAACCGGGGCGAGACCCCAAGTCCCCTAGATGGTAGAACGGTCCACCTTTAGCGCTTGCTAGCCCGCCAATGCAGAAATATCCGTTTCGGCATGCCTTTCAAGAAAGTTGATTCCTCAGGTGCTAAGTTCACCTAGCAGCTTCCAAAGATTAGGCAGTCTCTGGAATGATTGCAACCCGATAGAGTAATGAAAATACTCGTAAACATCGCAACCGTCAGAGTGGCGGAAACATGTAAGCACCCCATTTTTGACCGCTCGGCAGTCTACTCTCCGTCCAAACTTGTTTTCAAGTCATTTCGGGCATATTCCAATCGAAACCAATTCTCTAGGTCCAAATTCTGTCTTTCCATCGCTTCGCGGGCCTGTCAGGCCCAAATAGAGGCAAAATGACCAAAATGCCCTTAGGGGCATTGTCCTTTCTAATTCCCTTTCCAATCCATCTCTCGAGACAATTTATTCCTCGAGACGGTCCGAGTAGCGAAACTACTCACAAAACCGTTAGAGTAGCGGAAATACTCACAAAACCGTTAGAGTGGCGGAAACACTCATAATCTAGGCACGTCTCTTTGGAGACGGTAAGACCCATTTCCAATCCCACTCTCGAGACAGTTTATTCCTCGAGACAGTTCCAATCCAGGCACGTCTCTTCGGAGACAGTAAGACCCCTTCCAATCCCACTCTCGAGACAGTTTATTCCTCGAGACGGTTCCAATCCAGGCGCGTCTCTTCGGAGATGGTAAGACCCCTTTCCAATCCCTCTCTCGAGACAGTTTATTCCTCGAGACGGTCCAAGTAACAAAACTACTCACAAAGCCGTTAGAGTAGCGGAAATACTCATAAGTCATCAACCCCGTCCGAGTAGCGAAAATACTCACAAATCATCAACCCCGTCCGAGTAGCGGAAATACTCCCAAATCATCAACCCCGTCCGAGTAGCGGAAATACTCCCAAATCATCAACCCCGTCCGAGTAGCGGAAATACTCACAAATCATCAACCCCGTCCGAGTAGCAGAAATACTCACACCGTTAGAGTGGCGGAAACACTCAAAACCTAGGTCAACACCAGTGTCTGTTAGCCCACTTCGGTGGAAAATGACCAAACTACCCTTAGGACCTTTTCTGAGACTTTCCGGTCAAGATGACCATTTTGCCCCTAGGCATCCGAACGCCCGGGAACCACACCGGCTCTGGGTATCAAACCGGTAATGTCTCGAGAAAACTTTTTATAGTGTTCTCAACCTTCCTTTACCTTTCCGGACCATTCCGAGTCAGTTCCGGCAAACCCGGTACAAAATGACCGTTTTGCCCCTAGTGGGCCGGTCTCCTTTTCCGACCACGCCGGCTCTGGGAATCAAACCGGCAACCTTCGGGAACATTCTGAATAATGTTTCCAGATCCCAAGTCTTCTTCCGGGACAATCCGAGTCTATCTTGGCAGTTTCTCGGTCCGAGTGACCGTTTTGCCCCTAAAGGCCCGGTCAACCTTTCCGACACATCTTATCCTCACTTTTCAAGTCAAATACCTCCAGGACACTATTTTAAGTGTTCCTGCTCCTTTCTGGCCTTCTGGGTCATTCCCGGCTACTCCAAATCATTCCCAGACTTTTCGGAGTCACTCCTAGTGAAGCCAGGCTAAAAATTGCATGGTAGTTACTAGTGCAGGCGCCCAAATCTAGTCAAAGATACGTTGCTTGCCGACTTATAAAGTTTCCTAAGTGGGTGGCGCCACTAGTAGTGGCACCAAGCCAAGAATTGGCCTGGCGCCACTCCTAGTGGCGCCAAGTGAAATTTTGCCCTGGCGCCACTGCAACAGGTGTCAGGTTTGTCCTCCTTCTATAAATACAGAGCCTCATTCAACGTGAAAAGGGTCTGCAAACTTAACCTAAGAACCCTATATTTCGATATATAGAGCTCGAGCACCTCCAAAAACCCTAGTTTCCTTAGGTTCTCCAAACCCTAGCCACCCTACACTAAACCCTAACCATCATACACAAACCCTAGCCTCCTATACACTTACACACTCCCCCATATACTTATACACTAGCCTTCAACCATCTTTTGAAGACTGGAGGAACTGCAACCCGAAGCTTGAAGACAACTCTTGAAGACGAAAGACGAAGATCAAGACCGAAGACTGAAGACAGCACGGCGCGCAAAATAAACAAGATACAAGGTAGGCTCCCTATTTAAATTTCCGCACTTCCCCCCTCTCTCTTCTCTCTCCTAACCCACTTGGGTTTTCTCTATTTTAATCCCCCATCTCTTTCCTGCCCTTTCTTTGCATGCTTGAAACAAGGGGATTCCCGGTCCATGTGTAGGATTGGGCTATTGGAGAGTCACTGTGTCGGGGGCTTTCTTCTAGTCTAACCAAAGACCACGTGGGTCCAGCCCCCTTGATTATGTGGTGAAGCCTCAACCTTGTATGTTCACGACCCCAAATTGCATTGTGCATATCATAATCTTGCATCTTCCAAAAATTCGTTTTCAAAACCGTTTTCAATCTTGTTTTTAAAATTGCATCAAAATCTCTTTTTCAAAAACTTGTTTTCACAATCACAATCCTAGGGTGATTCTAGCCTTTTCATGGCTAGGGTTGCTTTAGGAAAGTGTTACATTAAAAGTGACTAATACGGTCCATATTTTCAAAATCTTGTTGATTTTCAAAACCGCTTTCCTAATATGGTCCATTTTCATACTTTCTAAAAACTCTCTTTAAAAATCTTTTCCTAAAAATCTCTTTTTCAACATACTTTCCTAAAACTCCCCTCTTCAAAATTGTTTTCAAAAACTCCCTTCCAAAATTTATTTTTCAAAACTCTCTTTTTCAACTCCTTTCCAAAATCTTTTCCTCAAAATTTACTTTCTAAAATCACTCCCTAGATTCACTTTCCTGAAAAAAATCTCTCCTAAAAATCTTTCCAAAAACTCTCTTTTCCAAAATCTTCCTTTTAGAAATTCCCCTCTAGGTTTTCCTTCCAAAACCTTCGTTTCCAAAAACGCACTTTCCAAAAACTCTTTCCTTAGAAGCCCAAGTCAAGCCGTAGAACTCACAATTAGGAAACCCTAATCTTTTTCCCAAAAATATGATTTTCAAACTTGGCCCCAAACTTAGGTTTCCAAAATCTCTTGTTTTCACATCCAAATGATACACGTTTCCAGAACCTATTTTCTACTTCAAAACTATAATTTTTCAAAACTAGGGTTTCTAGAATCTCCCTTTCCAAATCTTTACCAAATCCTATCTTCCCTTTAGGAAACCAAATCAAATATCCCCGTTTAGGAAACTAGATCCTATCCACCGTTTTTGGAAACAAAATCAAATCTTTTCTTTTAGAGACCAAAACCAATCCCTTCCAAATCCAAATCTTTCCTAATTCAAATCCTTCCTAAACTTTCACTTTCCTAAACCTTAAGTTTCCAAAAACTTGAACATAAAATCTTTCCTAATTCAACCCTTTCCTAATTCTACCCCTTTCCAAATCTTAACTTTTCAAACCTAAGTTTTCAAACATTTCCTAAACTCAAACCTTTCCTAATCTCAAGATTTTCTAAAACTAAAACTCTAAAACTTTCTAAATTTCAAATCTTTCCAAATTCAAAGCTTTCTAAATTCAAAATTTTCTTAAGTTAAATCTTTTTAAACTTCCTAAATCTTTCTAAAACTCTAAACTTTCCTAAAACTTCAAATCTTTCCAAATCTAAAACTTTCTTATTCTCAAAACTTTTTTATTTTCAAAACCTTTCCTATTTCAAAACTTTCTTAACTTGAAACTTTCCAAATTCTAAACTTTTCTTAAACTAAACTTTCCTATTTCAAAACTTTCTTAAATTCCAAACTTTCCTAATTTCAAAACTTTCCTAAACCTAAAAATTTCCTAATTTCGAAACTTTTTAAAAATGACACTTTCCTAATTCGAAACTTTCCTAATCTAAATCTTTCCTAAATTCCAAGTTTCCAAATCTTTCAAGATCTTTCCAAATCCAACATTCCAATCTAATCTTTCTTACTTTCGAGTCTTTCCTAAGTCTCATCTTTCTTAAGTCTAGGTTTCCTAAACCTCAATATTTCCAAAACAATTCCAATTTTCCATCTTCTATTCTATGTTCAAATCAAATCCTCTTTCCAATCCAATCTCTCTCTTCAAATCAATCTCTTTTTAATCGGACTCCGGTCCGAACTACGACTGACCTGATTCCCCCAAAGGGATACGTAGACAACTTTCATAGGTGCGGTCACAACATTTTTCAAACTTTCAATTCCACCCTCATGGGTGCGGTTTCCAAAATCTTTTCAAATCTCAAACTCCAATCTATTTTCAAAATTTCAAAATTTCTATTTTCAAACTTCTACTTTTAATTTTCAAACTTTCCAATTTCAATTCTATTTCTTCAAATCTATTTTCAAATCAAATCAATTTCTTTTCAAATCAATTTTTATTTTCCAATTCTCTCATCTTGCACTTGCATATCATGCATCATGCTAAATTAGTTTTCAAACATTGTTTTTCAAAGTGGATAGGATTGAACTATAGTTAGTTAAAGACTCTCATAGGTGAATCTAGGGTAGATTGACATGTAGGTACCGAAATGGCGGGGTAGGGTGATAGCTTAGTGCGTCTTCCCTACACGTAACCAACCTCCGAACCTAGAATCATTGTTTTCAAAGACCAGAAGGAGTTATTTTTCTAAAAAGGGCTAAATATTTTCCAAAGGTTGCCAAACAACCTGTTTTCTTTAAAACCCTCTCTTGAGGAGATATTTTCAAAACCTTTTTTTCAAAAACCCTAAGTGTAGTCTTCGGATTATGCTTAGTTTTTAGGTGACCTAACTCACCTTAATTAAGTTAGGTGGCGACTTCGAATCTTTTTCAAAAGCCCTTTATTTCAAATCAATTTTTCAATTCAAACCTAGTCACACTCATTCTTTTAGAAGGGTGAGTTCTAATGAGAGAGTACAACATTTTTTCCGCTTGTGTGAGTATTCCTCGAGTGCAAAAAATCTGGGCGCGACAAAGCACTCGCAAACAAGTCGATATATGGAATTGCCAACAAACCCCTATATCACGGAACTGCCATTAGTGTGACAGAAACACTCAAAACCCAGGTCAACACTAGTGCGTTCTAGCCCACTCTGGTGAAAAATGACCAAACTGCCCTAGGGCCATTTTCGACACGCTTCTCAAGAAAGTACCTAAGCCCTTAGAATGGTAAGTCCACACTTCTAATATTGTCTTAAAGACAATTCGGCATGATTAGGTGTCTTCCAGTCAATTTCGGACCAATTTTGGGACATTCCGATCAAGATGACCATTTTGCCCCTAGGCATCCAAGTGCCCCGGGAACCACATCGGCTCTAGGTATTAAACTGGTAGTCCCTTGAGAATGCTTCTTATAGTATTCCTGACCTTCCATTATCTTTCTAGATCATTTCGAGTTAGTTTTGCCAAACCTAGTGCAAAATTACAATTTTGCCCCTGGTGGGCCGATCACCTTTTCCGACCACATCGGCTTTGGGTTTCAAACCGGTAACCTCCTGGAACATTCTACTTAATATTTCCAAGTCTCGAGTCTTCATTTGGGTTATTCCGAGTCCATCCCGGTAGTTTTCTAACCTGATTGACCGTTTTACCCCAGATGGCCCGGTCAACCCCTCCGTCACATCTGGATATCATTTTTCAAGTCTACTACATGCGAGACATTGTTCTAAGGATTTTAGTCTATAAGCATCCCATTTTTGCCCACTTGGCAGTCTCCAGTCCGTCCAGACTTGTATTCAAGTCGATATGGATATATTTTGAGTTAACTTAATTTTTCAACTCTAATGTAGTCAATCCATCGTTTTGCGGGCCTGCCGAGCCCAAATAGAGCCAAAAAGACCAAAATGCCATTGGGGGCATTGTTCGGTCCAATTCCAATGGGCATGTCTTCTTGAAGACGATAAGTCCCCTTTTTAAATCCAATTCCAATCAAACTTCGAGTCCAATTTCAAATTCCAATCCGTCCCTCGAGAAAGTTGATTCCTAGAGGCGGTAGGTCCATCCAATCCGGCACGTTTTTCAAAAAAAGTTCTTCAAAACGGTAAGTCCCTTTAAACCCGTAGATCGAGACGAGACCCCAAGTCCCCGAGATGGTAGAACGGTCCACCTTTAGCACTTACTAGCCCGCCAATGCAAAAATGTCTGTTTCGGCACGCTTTTTGAAAAAGTTTATTCCTCAGGCACTAAGTCCATCTAGCAGCTTCCTGAGATTAGGTAGTCTCGGGAATGATCGCGAACCGTCATAGTAGCGGAAGTACTCGTAAACATCGCAACCGTCAGAGTAGCAGAAATACTCGTAAACAGGTCGATATAGGAAATTGTCAACAAACCCCTGTATCACAGAACCGCCATCGGAGTGGCAGAAACACTCAAAGCCCAGGTCAACACCGGTGCTTGCTAGCCCACTTTAGTGAAAAATGACCAAACTGCCCCTAAGGCCATTTCTAGCACGTTTCTCGAGAAAGTACCTAAGTCCTCAGAATAGTAATTTCACCTTTCCAAGATTGCCTTAAAGGTAATCTGGCGTGATTAGGTGCCTTCTAGTCAATTTCGGACCAATTCTGAGACTTTCCAATCAAGATGACCATTTTGCCCCTAGGCATCCAAATGTCGCGGGAACCACTTTGGCTCTAGGTATCAAACTGGTAACCTCCTGAGAATGCTTTTTGTAGTATTCTCAACCTTTCGTTATCTCTCCGGATCATTCCGAGTCAATTCCGGCAAAACCAGTGCAAAATGACCGTTTTGCCCCTGGTAGGCCGGTCGCCTTTTTCGACCACACCGGCTCTGGGTATCAAACCGGTAACCTCCTGGGACATTCTAAATAATTTTTTCAAACCTCGAGTCTTCTTCCGAGATATTCCAAGTCCGTCCCAGTAGTTTTTCGATCCAGTTGACCGTTTTGCCCCTAATGGCCTAGTCAACCCTTCCAACACATCTTGTCATCATTTTTCAAGTCTAATACCTCCGGGACTCTATTCTAAGGGTTCCTGTTCCGTTCCAGCCTTCCAGGCCATTCCCGGTCCTCTAAATCCTTCCTGGACTTTCCAGAGTCACTCCTAGTGAATCTAGGCTAAAAATTACATAATAGTCACTAGTACAAGCGCCCAAATCTTCTGAAGATATGTTACTTGCCAACCTTAAAACTTTCCTAAGTGGCTGGTGCCACTACAAGCCAGATTTTGGCCTGGCGCAAATCCTAGTGGCGTTAGAAAGATTTTTGGTCTGGCACCACTACAACAGGTGCTAGGACATTCCACTCTTTATAAATATAGAGCCTCTTCCAATGAGGAAAGGGTCCGCAAACTCAGTCTAAAAACCATACTCTTCGATATACAGAGCTCGTAGCCTCCCTAAACCCTAGTTTTCTTTAGGTTTTCCAAACCATAGCCTTCATACACAAACCCTAGCTCTCATTTACTCCCATACACTCATATACAGTCATACACTAGCCTCCAAAGCCTTCATTGAAGTCTTGAAGTGCTGCAATCCGAATCTCTCGAAGATCAAGACAAGTTCCCGAAGATCAAGACGAAGACTGAAGCGAAGGCTAAAGCAAAGTAAGAAAAACAAAGGGCGCAAAGCAAAGTAAAATAAAGAAGACACAAGGTTGGCTCTCTAGTTAAGTTTATGCATCTTCCCCCTCTCTCTTCTCCCTCCGAACCCACTTGGGTGTTCTTCTATTTTAATCCCCCATCTTCTTCCCCCCCTTTCTTGTATGCTTGAAACAAGGGACTTCCCGGTCCATATGTACGATTAGGCTATTGAGAATCATTGTGTCGGGGGCTTTCTCTTAGTCTAACCGGAGATCACGTGGGTTCGGCCCCCTTCGTTATGTAGTGAAGCCTTAACATTGTATGTTCACAACCCCAACTTGCATTGTGCATATCATGATCTTGCATTCCTCCAAAATTCATTTTCCAACTTGTTTTCAAAACTTGCATTAAAATCGTTTTCAAAACTTGTGTTAAAATTTTCTTCTTCAAAACTTGTTTTCAAAATCACAATTCTAAGGTGATTCTAGCCTTTCCATGGCTAGGGTTGCTTTAGGAAAGTGTTACATTTAAAGTGACCGATATGGTCTATATTTTTAAAATCCTTGTTATTTTCAAAACCACTATCTTAAAGTGGTTCTAACCTTCTTATAGTTATAATCGCTTTAGGAAAGTGAGGTATTTTATATACTTTCTAAAACTCTTTTTTTCAAATCTCTCCTTCTAAAAAATCTCTTTTCCAACGTACTTTCTAAAAACTCTCTCCAATCTCTTTTCAAAATTCTCTTTCCAAAAAATCCTTTTTAAAATCTCCTTCCAAAACCTCTTTTTCCAAAAACTCTCTCAAAGATTTACTTTCCAAAATCCCTTTCGAACAACTTTCTTTTCAAAATTCATTTTCTAAAAACTCCTCTCTAGGATTTCCTTCCAAAAATCTCCCTTTCTAAAAACTCACTTTTCAAAAATCTATTTTCTTGGAGTCCAAGTCAAACCCTAGTGCCAATGATTAGGAAACCCTAATTTCCTTTCTCAAAACATGATTGCCACTCTTGCCTCAAAACTTAGGTTTTCAAAATCTCCTTCTTTACATCTAAATCCTAGGTTTCCAAAACCTATTTTTTACATTAAAACTGTAGTCTTCCAAATCTAAGGTTCCTAAAACTTCACCTTCCAAATCCATGTCAAATCCTATCTTCCCTTTAGGAAACCAAATCCAATCTCTCATTTAGGAAACTAGATCCTATCCTTCGTTTTTGGAAATAAAATCGAGACATCTCCTTTAGAAACAAAATCCAATCCTTTGTTTTAGGAAATAGGAATCTCAATCCTTCCTAGTCTAAGCCTTTCCTAATTCACTCCTTCCTAATCTCATACCTTCCCAAGCCATAAGTTTCCTAAAATCAAACTTTTAAATCTTTCCTTAAACTTTAAACCTCAAATATTTCCGAATCTAAAATTTACTAAAATTCAAATATTTCTTATTTTCAAAACTTCCATATTTCAAAACATTCCAAATTCAAAACTTCCTTAAGTCAAAACTTTCTTAAGACGAAATTTTCTAAATTCTAAACTTTCTAAATTTCAAATCTTTCCAAATTCAAAACTTTCTTTGAGTTAAAACTTTCTAAATTTGAAATCTTTCCAAATCCAAAACTTTGTTAAGTTAAACCTTTCTAAATACTAAACTTTCTAAATTCCAAATCTTTTCCTAAAATGGAACTTTCCTAATTCGACCTGTCCTAAATCCAACTTTCCCTAATCTTCCAAATCCAACATTCGAGTCAAATCTTTCTAAATCTTAAGTCATTCCTGAATCCTATCTTTCATAAATCTAGATTTCCTAAATCTCAATCTTTCTAAAACAAGTCCAAATCCTTCTTCAAAGTTCTATCTTTCCAAATCAAAGTCCAATATTTTTAATTCCAAATTCTAATTGATTCCTCAAAAATGATACGTAGCCAACCCTCATGGGTGTGGACACAACCTTTTTCAAATTTTCAATTCAATAACCTTTTTCAAATCTCCAATTCCATGATCTTTTTCCAACTTCCAATTCTAAATTTTCAATTCTAAATCTCTATTTCTAATCTCTAAAACTTTCTTTCAAAATTAAACATATCTTTTCAAATCTCTTTTCCAAAGTCGAATCAAGTCTTTCCAAACCTATTTCTATATCAAAATCTCTTTTCTTTTCTTGCATATCATACATCATTCTTTTAAACATTTTATTCTAAAGTGAATAGTTTTGGACATGTATTAATTAAAGACTCTAATAGGTGAATCTAGGGTAAATAGACATGTAGGTACCACAAGAGCGGGGTGGGTGATGGCTTAGTGCATCTTCCTACATGTTACCAACCTCCGAACCTAGAATCACTGTTTTCGAAAGACCAAAATGGAGTTATTTTAAAAAAAGGGCTTAAATATTTTCTAAAGGTTGCCAAATCACCTGTTTTTTTAAAAACCCTCTCTTTAGGAAGTATTTTCAAAATCATTTTAAAAAACCCTAAGTGTGGTCTTCGAATTGTGCTTAACTTTTAGGTGACCTAACTCACCTTAATCAAGTTAGGTGGCGACTCCAAAATTGTTTTCCAAAAGCCCTTAATTCAAGTGAATTTTCAATTTAAACCTAGTCGTGCTCACTCTTCCAGGAGGACGAGTTCTAACGAAAGAGTACAGTATTTTTTCCACTTGTGTATGTATTCCTCGAGTGCGAAAAATTTGGGTGTGACACGGTCCCTTTCCGGCTTTCTGGGACATTTTTGGCCCCTTTAAATCATTCCCGAACCTTCCAAAGTCACTCCTAGTGAAATTAGGCTAAACATTGCATGGTAGTCACTAGTATAGGCCCCCAAATCTTCTGAAGATACATTGCTTGCCGACCTTAAACATTTCCTAATTGCCTGGCGCCACTAGCAGTGGTGCCAAGCCACAAAATGGCTTGGTGCCACTAGCAAAGTGGCGCCAATGTAATATTTTGCCTGGCACCACTACAACAAGCGCCAGGTTATTCCTCTGTCTATAAATACAAAGCCTCCTCTAGCGTAAAAAGGGTCTGCAAACCCAATCTAAAAACTCTCCTCTTCGATATACAGAGCTCGCAGCCTCCCTAAACCCTAGTTTTCTTTAGGTCTTCCTAAACCCTTGCCTCCATACACAAACCCTAACTCCTATACACTCACATATACTCCTATACACTCCTACACTAGCCTCTAAAGCCTCCATTGAAGACTTGAAGTGCTGCAACTCTGAAGCTCCTGAAGATCAGAACAAGCTCTTAAAGATCAAGGCCAAGACCGAATCAAAGCAAGAAGAAAGCAAGCAAAACAATGCGAATAAAACAAGACACAAGGTAGGCTTCCTATTTACATTTATGCAATTCCCCCCTCTCTCTTCTCTCTTCGAACCCACTTGGGTTTTCTTCTATTTTAATCCCCCATCTTCTTCCCCCCTTTCTTGCATGCTTAAAATATGGGACTCCCTAGTCCATGTGTAGGATTAGGCTTTTGGAAGTCACCGTGTCAGGGGGCTTTCTCTTAGTCTAATCGGAGACCACGTGGGTTCGGCCCCCTTGATTATGTGGTGAAGCTTTAACCGTGTATATTCATGACCCAACTTGTATTGTGCATATCATGATATTGCATTCCTCTAAAATTTGTTTTCCAACTTGTTTTCAAAACTTGCATCAAAATTGTTTTTAAAACTTATTTTTAAAATCACAATCCTAAGGTGATTCTAGTCTTTCCATAGTTAGGGTTGCTTTATGAAAGTGTTACATTTAAAGTGACTATTATGGTCCATATTTTCAAATTATTGTTGTTTTCAAACCACAATCCTAGAATGGTTCTAATCTTCTTGTGGTTAGAATCGTTTTAGGAAAATGAAATATTTCTAGAGACTTGTAAAAGTCCATTTTCAAATCCCTCTCCAAAACATCATTTTAAACTTACGTTCCTAAACTTCTTTTTAAATCCTCTCTAAAATCTCTTTTTAAGTCTACTTTCTAAAATCTCTCTCCAATCTCCTTTCCAAAATTGTTTTCTAAAAATTCTTTTCAAAAATCTATTTTCCAAAACTACTGTTCAAACTTCTTTCCAAAAAAGCTTTCTTTAAAATTCACTTTCTAGAAACACTCCCTAAGTTTCCTTCCTAACAACTCTTTCCAAAAATCCCTTTCCAAAAACTCTCGTTTCAAAATTCATTTTCCAAAAACTCCTTTCTAAGATTTTCTTCCAAAAATCTTTCTTTCCAAAATCTCTTTCCTTGAAGCCCAAGTCAAACCCTAGAGCCATGATTAGGAAACTCTAATTTTCTTTCCTAAAACATGATTTGTAACCTTGCCTCAAAACCAAAATCATAAATTTTCAAAACCTATTTTTTTACATCAAAACTATAGTCTTTCAAATCTAGAATTTCTAAAACTTCACCTTCCAAATCCATGCCAAATCCAATCTTCCCTTTAGGAAAATAAATCCAATCTTCCCATTTAGAAAACTAGATACAATCCTCCATTTTTGAAAACAAAATCAAAATATTTCTTCTTAGACACAAAATCCAAATATTTCCTATTTCCAATCCTTCCTAATCTCATACTTTCCTAAACCTTAAGTTTCCAAAACTTGAACTCTCAAATCTTTCCGAATCTAAATATTCCCCAAATTCCAATCTTTCCTAACTCCACACCTTTCCAAATTTTAACTTTCCAAATCTAAATTTTTTAAACTTTCTAAATTCGAACCTTTCTTAAGTTCAAATCTTTCCAAAATTTTAAACTTTCCAAATTCCAAATCTTTCTTAAATCAAACTTTTTCTAATTCAAATCTTTCCAAAATCAATGCTTTCTTAAAAAGGAAGCTTTCCTATTTTGAACATTCTTAATTCAAAACTTCCCTAAAACGAAAACTTTCCTAAATCGAAATCTTTCCTATTTCAAAACTTTCCTAAAATGAAACTTTCCTAAAATGGAACCTTTCTTAAAATGAAAACTTTTCTAATTTGAACCTTTCCTAAATCCAATCTTTCCCTGATCTTCTAAGTCCAACATTCGAGTCAAATCTTTATTAAACCTCAAGTCCTTCCTAAATCTGATCTTTCTTAAGTCTAGGTTTCCTAAATCTTAATCTTTCCAAAACAAGTCCAAATCCTTCTTCCAAATTCTATCTTTCTAAATCAAAGCCCAATCTTCTCAATTCAAAATTTTAATTTCAAATCTTCTATTCTAAGTTCAAGTCAAACCCTTTTTCAAATCAAAATTTCTTCCTTCCAATCAAAATCTTCTATTTTCAATCGGACTCTTGTCCGAACTATGACTGACCTGATTCCTCGAAAAGGATACGTAGGCAACCCTCATGGGTGCGGTCATAACTTTTTTCAAATCTCCAATTTCATAACTCTTTTCAAATCCTCTATTTCTAAAACTTTCTTTCAAATCAATTCTATGTCTTTTCTCAAATCTATTTCCAAAATCAAATCAAGTTCTTTTCAATTCTATTGTCAAAGTTAAACTCTTTTCTTGCACTTGCATATCATGCATCATGCAAATTTTTCTTTCTAAACATTCTTTTCTAAAGTGGATAGTTTTGGACATGTATTAATCGAAGACTCTAATGGGTGAATATAGGATAAATAGACATGTAGGTACCATAAGGGCGGGGTAGGGTGATGGCTTAGTGCGTCTTCCCTACACGTAACCAACCTCCGAACTTAGGATCACTGTTTTCGAAAGACCAAAATGGAGTTATTTTAAAAAAAGGGCTTAAATATTTTCTAAAGGTTGCCAAACAACCTGTTTTCTTAAAAACCCTCTCTTGGGGAAGTATTTTCAAAATAGTTTTCAAAAACCCTAAGTGTAGTCTTCGAATTGTGCTTAGTTTTAGGTGACCTAACTCACCTTAATCAAGTTAGGTGGCAACTCCAAATTGTTTTTCAAAAGCCCTTTATCCAAATCTAATTTCAATTCAAACCTAGTCACACTCATTCTTCTAGGAGGATGAGTTATAACGAGAGAGTACAGTATTTTTTCCGCTTATGTGTGTATTCCTTGATTGCAAAAAATCTGGGAGCGACATCTGTATTTATAGACAATTGAAATAGCCTTAGCGCCTGTTGCAGTGGCACCAAGGCAAAAAAAACACTGGCGCCACTCCTCGCCAAGCCATTTATTGGCTTGGCACCACTGCTAGTGGCGCCGGCCACTTAGAAAAGTTTTAAGCCAGTAAGAAATGCATCTTTCAACCCTTGATATGCAAGGCAAAAGATCTGGGCGCCTGTCCTAGTGCCTACCTTGCAATTTTTGGCTTGGCTCTACTAGGAGTGACTCCGAAAAGTCCAGGAATGATCTGAAAGGTTCTGAGTAACCAAACTCAGCCGGGAATGGACAGGAACTCTCAAGAGAATGTCTCAGAGGTAACTGGATTGAGAAACAATGTTGGAATAGTTGAAAAAGGTTGACTAGCCCACCAAGGGCAAAACGGTTGATTGAACCAAAAAAAAAAACTCTAGAATGGACTTGGAGTGACCCATGAGAAGGCTTGAGGGTTGGGAATACTATTGAGAGTGTTCCAAGGGGTGCCTGGTTTGATACCCAGAGCCAGCGTGGTTTGAAAGGGTAACTGGCCCACCAGGGGCAAAACGGTTATTTTGCACTGGTCTTACCGAAATGGACTCAGAATGATCCAGAAAGGTGTTAAAAGTCTGAGAATATTATTAGAAGCATCCTCGAAAGGTTACCAATTTGATACCCAGAGTCAGTGTGGTTCCTAAAGGCGATCGGATGCCTAGGGGCAAAATGGTCATTTTGACCGGATGGTCTCGGAATTGATTTGGAACTGATTGGAAGACATTTAAACATACCGGATTATCCTTGGGACAATCTTGGAAGGGTGGACTTACCGCTTTGAGCACTTAGGTACTTTCTTGATAAGCATGCCGGAAAGGGTCCAAGGGGCAGTTTGGTCATTTTTCACCAGAGTGAGCTAACATGCACTGGTGTTGACCTGGGTTTTGAGTGTTTCCGCCACTTTGATGGTGTGTGACAAGTTAGTTTCCAAAGGTATCTCATCCTTTAGTAAACATGTCACGGCCAAGAGGTGGGGTCGGTCTTGTGACATAGGGAGTTTGTTGGTAATTCACAATGTCGACCTATTTGCGAATGTGTCTGCCACTTTGACAGTAGCAATGTTTGCAAATGTTTCCGCCACTCTGATAATGTGCGTTCATTCCAAAGACTACTTGATCTTGAGAAGCTACTAGATGGACTTATCATCTGAGGGATCAACTTTCTCGAAAGACATGCCGAATAACAGACAATCTACATTGATGGGTTAGCAGGCGCCAGAAGTGAACCGTTCTACCATCTCGGGGACTTGGGTTCTGTCTCGGTTGATGGGTTTGAATGGACTTACCGTTTCGCGGTAAATGTACCAGACTGGATGGACTTACCGTCTAGGAGATTAGCTTTCTCAAAAGACGTGCTTGTTTGAGTTTGGTTAGTCTGGATTGGAATTGAAACTGGAATTAAGGATGAAATAGGGACTTACCATCTTTAGGAAGATGTGTCGACTGGAATTGGACCGAGCAATGTCCCACGGGCATTTTGGTTATTTTGTCTCTATTGGGCCACCCTCAAAGCTATTCATTGACTGGATTGAGTTTGGAAAATTGGTTCTGACTTGAATGTGTCTGTGCTAGTTTAAATGTGAGTCCGAACGGGCCAGAGATTGTCGAGCGGACAAAAATGGGGTACTTACAACTATCTGATCTTAGGAAGCTGCTGAATGGTCATATCGTCTCAGGGCCTTTGGTACTTTTCCGATCAACGTGCCAAATAACGAAAAATCTACATTGGCGAGCTAGCAGGCGCTAGAAGTGAACCACTCTACCATATCAAGGACTTGAGTTTCGTCCCGATCGATGAGTTTGAAGGGACTTATCGTTTTTAAGGAGTTTTCTCGGTAAACGTGCTGCGCTGGACGGATATTTCATTTGAGAGATCAACTTTCTTGAAAGACAAGCCAAATCGGGTTTGATTGACTTGGACTACAATTGGAATTGGAATTGATGCTAAAATAAGGACTTGCCATCTTTAAAGAAACATGCCAACTGGAATTGGACCAAATGATACTCTAAGGGCATTCTGGTCATTTTGCTTCTATTGGGCCTTGCAGGCTGGCGAAGCGATTGATTGACTGGATTGAGTCTGGAAAGCTAGTTTGGGCTTCAATGTGTCTATGTCAGTTTGAATGTGAGTCCGATCAGACTAGAGATTGCAGAGCGAGCAAAAATAGAGTGCTTATAGGTAGGTTCGATTAATATGAGATTGGAGTACTCCTTTCTCTCTATGGTTCATTAAATGCATGAGAATGCAATAACTTGAGTTTCTTAGAACTCTTATCCTATAATAGATATGGATGCATGAACATAATGAAAGTAAATATATGAGCAACACGATAATAGTAAATGAATGGTTTAGAAGACCTCCTTCTTGTCGTACTTCTGCCTTTAGTTTTCTTGGTACTTGAAGATGAGGGGGAAGTACAAAAGAGAAGTTAGTGCCTTGGTTTAAAATTTTTTATGCAATGTATGCCTTAAGGGTGCCCCTACTCTTTGAGGGAGTCTAGACATGATGTGTTTGGCTTGCTTTTTGAAGATAGGGGGTTTGCCCCTATATGCAGATATTTTGTCATTGATTGAGAACGTACATTCATTCATACATTCATTTTCAAGAAGTAAAAGGGTACATTGAGCTTTGTGTTTAATTACAAGAGATCGAAGTACATTTTAATAGGGGGAGGGGGAATATTTTTCTTAGGACTCCTGCCTATCTACTTTTACATTTGAAATCCTAAACTACTCTTGAGTCTTCAGATTTGCCTTCTTTGATAGAAGTCGATGGAAGACCTTGTTTCTGGATCTGTCCCTTGTCTTTTTGGCATCCATATCTCCATGAGCGGAAAGGGATTGAGGCTCCTCTCTATGGGATGACTTGAAATGTATGTTATAAGTCTTTAGGGTTGCATGGGAACCCTTAGAATTTTGGTAAGTTTTACGCAAGGGAGAGTAAGTTTGGTGTCACTCTCTATGGGTAGGTCATATACATGAAAATGTAATGACTTGAATTACTTTAGAACTCCTGTCTTGAAATGGAGTATTGAACGTGTGTAGATGTATGCAAGAGTATAAGAAGAGAGAGTATAATAGTAAAGTAAACATGTATGCATGAACATTTATACAAGCTTATAACAGCAGGAATAGACAAGAATAAAGAGAAGTAAAGCGGTCACCCTTTCCTTCATGAGTTTGAAATTGACGTGCGTGTCTTAAATATAGCAAAGGTTTGCCTATGCACGGGTTTATACATGAGCACGAGGTTGAGGGTTTACTAATGCTTCCTAAGAAGATTCGGTTCCCAAATCTTCAAACCTAGCCCCACTCCTCGAGGTGGTGCCATTATCGTTTGGTAATCCAAGGGGGGGAACCATCAAGAGGCCGTAGGCTAAGATACTGACGCAGCATCTGCCCACAACCTATATTCTATTCCCTCTTCTAACTAGAAGGGACGTAACCAGGTAGAGAATACAAATATGCAAATGCGAGTGCACATGTAGTGTGTGTGTGAAATTTTAAAAATTGGAGGAAATGACCCAACAACTCCCATCCATCCTGTCATTCATGACAATTTATGTAGACAAAAAAATAAATGTGAACATGGTTCACTTACAACTTAAAATACAAAAATTTAGTACCTTGATGACAAACTTAATGCATGATAGAATGACTGAATATGAATTAAATACAAATGATGGCATGTTTTTTAAAACAATTTTAAAAAGTTTAATTTTGACAAATTTGAAGTGGATAGAATTGGATTAATTAATCAAATATTCTAGATGAGTAAAGGGTGAAGAGACATGATAATAGCCTAACCTTTTAAGCATCCCCAGTGAAGTCTCCAACTGTCGCGCCTCGGTTTTTCTGCACTCGAGAATGGTGGGAAAAATGTACGTACTCTGTCGTTCAAACTCATCCTCCTAGAAAGACGAGTGTGACTAGGTTTGAATTAGAAATTGATTTATTTAAGGGCTTTTAGAGAAGATTTGCAGTCGTTACCTAACTTGATTGTGGTGAGTTACGTCACCTAAGACTAATCGCAATCCGAAAATTAAACTTCAGGTTTTTGAAAAAGGCAGTTTTGAAAACTTTCTCAAGCGAGAGTTTCTTTAGAGAAAACAGGTTGTTTGATAACCTTTGAAATGATTTAAGCCCTTTTTGAAAAATGACTCCGATTTTGGTCTCTCGAAAACAGTGATCTATGGTCTAGGAGTTAGTTACGTATAAGGAACATGCACTAGGCTATCACACTATTCCGCCCTTGCGGTACCTACATGTCTTTCTACCCTAGGTTTACTCATTTAGAATCTCCGATTAACAAATGTCAAATATTATCTACTTTGAAAAGAATTTTGAAAAAAGGTTTGATATGATGCATGCAAGTGCAAGAAAAGAATTTTATTTTGAAAAAGGTTGTGACCGCACCTATGAGGGTTGCCTATGTATCTCTTTGTTGAGAATCAGGTCAGTCGTAGTTCGGACTCGGGGTCTAATTGAAAATAGACACTTTGGGATCTTATTTGATTTGAAAATACACTTTGAGGCCTTTAAAAAGTTTAATTTGAAAAGTGTTTGATTTGAACTATGATTTGAAATTTTGAAATCGAACATTGAAGTAGAACTTGAACTTTGAAATCATCTTGACTTAGATTGGAGTTGAAAAACCATCTTGGTTTAAAAAAGAGTTGAAGTTTCCTAACTCAAGGTTACGAGTTGGACTAGGGTTTAGGTATCCTAGAGTTTAGACAACCTAGGATTTAGACAATCCAGGGTTGGAGCATGCAATTGAATTGGAAAAACTTGATTTGAACTTGAAAAGTTTGATTTTAGAAAGCTTAATTTTAGAAAGTCCCGATTTAGGAAAGATGGGGTTTAGAAAATATTGAAAAATGTTTGATTTGATTTAGAAACACTTAACTTGGAAAGGTTGGAAAATATTTGGTTTGATTTAGAATATTTGATTTGAAAAGATTAGAAAAGATTCGACTTGAATATTTGATTTGAAAGAATTTAGAAAGTTAGAGTTTGGAAAGATTGGATTTTAGAAAGCTTTAAATTAGGAAAGTTTCATTTTAGAAAAGTTTTCCTTTTAAGGAAAGAATTGATGTTGGAAATATTTGAATTAAGAAAAGTTTGAATATAGAACGGTTTGAACTTAGAAATATTTGAATTTGAAATTCAGAAAGTTGGAATTTGGAAAGATTTGAAAAGTTAAACTTGGAAAGAATTTGAAATTAGGAAAGATTTGATTTCTATTTCCTAAAGTAGGGGATTGGATTTTATTTTCAAAAATAAGTGATTTGATTTGGTTTTCTATTTAGAAAAGATTTGATTTGACTTAAAATTGGAAAGCTTTAATTTTGGAATCTATCAGTTTATGTGACTTTTGAATTAAGAAATCTATCATTTCATGTAGAAAATGATTTTGAAAAGTTGTGATTTGATACAGATAGAAAGTCATGATTTTATGAGGCATCTAGGGTTTCCTAACATGGACTTTAGGGTTTTGACTTGGATTTCAAGACAAAGAGTTTTTGAAAAGTAAATATTTGAAAAGACCTTTTTGGAAATGGATTTGTAAAAACTATTTTGGAAAAATTTAATTATGGACTTTTGCAAGTTTTTTAAATATCTCACTTTTTCTAAAATGTTTATAACCATGAAAAGATTAGAACTATTCTAGGATTGTGATTTTGACAACAACTAGGGTTTGAAAACAAGATTTCGACCTTGATGATCCCATTGAATCCACACTTTCCTAAAGTAACTCTAACTAGGGAATGGCTAGAATCACTATAGACTTGTGATTTATTAAAAAACAATTTAGGGTTCATGATGGTCACACTGAATGTAACACTTTACTAAAGCGATCGTAACCATGGAATGGCTAGAATCATCATAGGATTGTGGTTTTAAAAATAAGTTTGAAAATGAGGTTTTTGGATGCAAGTTTTGAAAGAGAAATTTGATACAAGTTTGAAAACAATTTTGAATGCAATATTGAATGTAATGTATGAACAAGACAACCACAATACAATAGGGTCGTGAACATACAAGATTAGGCTTCACCACATAATCAAGGGGGCTGAACACACACTATCTTACTTTGAACTTAAAGAAAGCCCCTAGCACTGTGACCCTCAACAAGTCTTCTCAGGCATGATCTAGGAAGTCCTTTGTTTCAAACATGCAAGAAAGTGGGGTAGAAGATGGGGATTAAAATAGAAGAAAACCCAAGTGAGTTCGGAGAAAGAAGAGAGGGGGATTGTATAAATTAAATCGAAAACCTAGCTTGTCTTCTCTTTGGTTTGATTGCTTTGTTTGCTTCCCCTTGAGAGCTTTGAAAACGCAGCACTCAATCTTCAATGGATGCTTATATTTGAATGTATATAGTGTATAGAAGCTAAGGTTTGTGTGTATGGAGTGTACAGAGGCTAGGGTTTGAAGGAGGCATGAGAGAACTAGGGTTTTGAGGCCTGTTTTCAGTGAGGTAGCATTTTTGGACTGAGTTTGCGAAACCTTTTTACACAAGGGTGGTATGTATTTATAGGTAATTGGAGTTGGCTCTAATGCCTATTGCAGTGACGCCAGGCCAGTTTTTGGTTTGTAATGGTGCCTGCCACTTAGGAAAATTTTAAGGCTACAAGAAACAGATATTTTGACCCTTGGGACGCAAGGCAAAAGATTTGGGCGCCTGTCTTAGTGACAACCATGTAATTTTTAGCCTGGTTCCACTAGGAGTGACTCAGAAAAGTCTAGAAATGATCCAAAAGGCCGGGGATGGACAAGAATCCCTAAAAGAGAGTCCCAGAGGTAACTGGATTGTCAACGAGAGTCAGTGTGGTTGAAGAGGATGAACAGCTCACCAGGGGCAAAATGTTCATTTTACATCGGGTTTACCGGAATGATCCGAAGGGTAATAGAAGATTGGGAATACTATTAAATGGTCATTTTGATCAAATGGTCTTGAGATTGATCTGGTGTGGTTCTTGGAGGCAATCAGATGTTAGGGAAAAATGGTCATTTTGACCAGATGGTCTCAGAATTTATCCGAAACTGACTAGAAGAGACTTGAATGTGCCGGATTGTATTTGGGACAATCCTAGAAGGGTGGAATTACAGCTCTGAGGTCTTAGGCACTTTCTCGAGAAGCATGCTAGTAGGGTCTAAGGGGCAGTTTGGTCATTTTTCACCGGAGTAGGCTAGCAAGAACTGATGTTGACCTGAGTTTTGAGTATTTCTACCACTCTAATGGTGTGTGACGAGTTGGTTTTCAAAGATATCTCATCCTTTGATAAACGTGCCATAGCCAAGAGGTGTGTTCGGTTGTTGCGCCTAAATTTTTCGCACTCGAGGAATACACACACAAGCAGAAAAAATACTGTACTCTCTCGTTAGAACTCACCCGCCTAGAAGAATGAGTGCGACTAGGTTTGAATTGAAAATCTAATTTTGAATAAAGGGCTTTTGGAAAAAGTTTGTAGTCACTACCTAACTTGATTAAGGTGAGTTAAGTCACTTAAAAACTAAGCATAATCTAAAAACTACACTTGGGGTTTTAGGAAAAAGGTTTTTGAAAATACCACCTCAAGATAGGGTTTTTAAGAAAAACAGGTTGTTTGGCAACCTTTAGAAAACATTTAGCTCTTTTTGAAAAATAACTCCATTTGGTCTTTCGAAATCAGTGATCCTAGGTTCGGAGGTTGGTTACGTGTAGAGAAGATGCACTAAGCCATCACCCTACCCCGCCATTTCGGTACCTACATTTCAATCTACCCTAGATTCACCTATGAGAGTCTTCAACTAACTAATGTTCAATCCTATCCACTTTGAAAAACAACGTTTGAAAAGAAACTAACATGATGCATGATATGCAAGTGCAAGAAAAGAGATTTGAATTGGAAATAAATTTGTACAGAAGAATTTGATTTGATTTGATTTAAAAAAAGAAAGAGATAGAAGTTTAAATTTGGAAACAAGATTTTGGAAACTGAAATTGAAGATTGAAAATAGAAATTTGAAATTGGAAATTTGAAAATAGATTGGAGATTTGAAAAGACTGTGGAATTAGAAATTTGAAAAATGTTGTGACCGCACCTATGAAGGTTGCCTACGTATCCTTTTGGAGGAATCAGGTCAGTCGTAGTTCGGACAAAAGTCCGATTAAAAATAGATTGATTTAGATTTGAAAAAGAGATTGAATTGGAATTTAGAGTAGAAGATTGAAATTTGGAAATTGGAATTTGGAAAGATTAAACTTAAGAGAAAGATTTAGGCTTATTTTGGAAAGTTGGAGGTTTAGGAAACCTAGACTTAAGAAAGACTTGAGAGTTTAAGAAATATTGGATTAGGAAAGGTTCGAATTAGGAAAGGTCCGATTTAGGAGAGTTTCGAATTAGGAAAGTTTTCAAATTAGAGGAGTTTTGAATGAGGAAAATTTTGAAATTTGGAAAGTGTCATTTTAGGAAAGATTTCGAATTAGGAAAGGTTTGAAAAAGGAAAGTTTTGAAAGTAGAAAAGTTTCAACTTAGGAAAGTTTTGAAATTAGAAAGTTTCATTTTAAGACAAGTTTTGAAATAGGAAATTGTTGAATTTTGGAAATGTTTTGAATTAGGAAAAGTTTAGTTTAAGAAAGGTCCAGAATTTGGAAAGTTTCAAGTTAAGAAAGTTTTGAATTAAGAAAAGATTTGAAATTTAGAGAGTTTAGGATTTAGAAAGTTTTAGAGTTTTAAAAAATCTTGAGATTAAGAAAGGTTTGAGTTTAAGAAAGATTGGAAAACCTAGATTTGGAAAGTTAAGATTTGGAAAGGGTTGAATTAGGAAAGATGTGGAAGTTTAATGTTTAAGGAAAGATTTGAAAGTTTTAGGAAACTTATGGTTTAGGAAAGTAGGAAATTAGGAGAGAGTTGAATTAGGAAAGATTTAGATTTTGAGTTTTAAAATTTAGGAAAGATTTTTATGTTCAAGTTTCGAAAACTTAAGATTTAGGAAAGGAGAAGATTAGGAAGGAGTTAAACTAGGGAAGATTTGGATTAGGAAGGGATTGGATTTGGTTTCTAAAAGAAAAGGTTTGATTTTGTTTCCAAAAACGGAGGACGGGATCTAGTTTCCTAAACGGGAAGATTGGATTTGACAAGGATTTGGAAAGGAAAAGTTTCTAGAAACCCTAGATTTGGAAGTGTAGAATTTTGACGTAGAAAAGAGGTTTTGGAAATGTGTATAGTTTGGATGTAGAAAACGAGAGATTTTAGAAACCTAGGTTTGGGGCAAAGTTTGAAAACCATGTTTTTGGGACGAAAATTAGGGTTTCCTAATTGTGAGTTCTAGGGCTTGACTTGGACTTTAAGGAAAGAATTTTTGGAAAGTGTGTCTTTTGGAAACAAGTTTTTGGGAGGAAATCCTAGAGAGAAGTTTTTAGAGGGAAGATTTTGGAAAGAAAGTTTTTTAGAAAGATTTTTGAAAGAAGATTGTTGGAGAGAGTTTTTGGAAAGATTTTTGGGGAGAGTTTTTCTAGGAAAGAGACCTAGGGAGCGTTTTTGGAAAGTGGACTTTGAAGAGAGCGTTTTGGAAAGGGGTTTGAAAAGAGAAGTTTTGGATGATGGATTTTTGGAGGGAGTTTTTGAAAACAACTTTGGAAAGAAGAATTTTAGGAAAGTATGTTGAAAAAGACATTTTTAGGAAGAGATTTTTGAAAATAGAGTATTTTGGAAAGTATAAAAACATCTCACTTTCCTAAAGCGATTCCAGCCATAAGAGGGCTAGAACCACTTTGAGAAAGTAGTTTCGAAAACAACTAGGGTTGAAAATATAGACCATGTTGGTCACTTTAAATGTAACACTTTCCTAAAGCAACCTTAGCCATGGAAAGGCTAGAATCACCCTAAGATTGTGGTTTTGAAAACGAGTTTTTGAAAAAGAGATTTTGATGCAATTTTGAAAACAAATTTGAAAATGATTTTGAAAACGGTTTTTTGGAAGATGCAAGATCATGATATGCACAATGCAAGTTTGGGGTCGTGAACATACAAGGCTAAGGCTTCACCGCATAATCAAGGGGGCCGAAACCACGTGGTCTCCGGTTAGCCTAAAGGAAAGCCCCTGACACGGTGACCCTCCAATAGTCTAATCCTACACATAGACCGGGAGTCCCCTTGTTTCAAGCATGCTAAGAAAGGGGGGGAAAGAGATGGGGGATTAAAATAGAGAAAACCCAAGTGGGTTAAGAGAGAAAAGCGAGAGGGGGGAAAGTGCGGAAATTTAAATAGAAAACCTACCTTGTATCTTGTTTATTTTCCGCGCCTTGCTTTCTTTAGTCTTCGCTTCACTTTAGTCTTGATCTTCAAGTGCTCGTCTTTAATCTTCAAGGCTTTGGTTTGCAGCTCTTTAACTCTTCAACGGAGGGTTGGAGGCTAGTGTATGAGTGTATGGGGGTGTGTATGAGTGTATAGAAGGCTAGGGTTTAGTATATAGTGGCTAGGGTTTGGAAAACCTAGGGAAGCTAAGGTTTAGGGAGTGTTCGAGCTCTGTATATCAAAATATATGATTTTTAGACTGAGTTTGCGGACCTCCTTCATGCTGGAAGAGGCTCTATATTTATAGAGGTTGGACAAACCTGGCGCCTGTTGCAGTGGCGCTAGGCCAATATTGCTCTTGGCGCCACTCTTAGTGGCGCTAGGCCAATTCTTGGCTTGGCACCACTAGTAGTGGCGCCAGCCAGTTAGGAAAGTTTGTAAGTCGGGAAGCAACGTATCTTTGACTAGATTTGGGTGCCTGTACTAGTGACTACCATGCAATTTTTAGCCTGGCTTCACTAGGGGTGACTCCAGAAAAGTTCGGGAAGGAGTTTGGAAGACCGGGAATGACCCGGAAGGCCGGAAAAGAGTAGGAACACTTAGAGTAGTGTCCCGGAGGTATTCGACTTGAAAAATAAGGATAGGATGTGTCGGAAGGGTTGACCAGGCCTTTAGGGGCAAAACGGTCAATCGGATTGGGAAGCTGCCGGGACGGACTCGGTTGTCCCGGAAGAAGACTCAAGATTTGGAAACATTATTCAGAATGTTCCCAAAGGTTGCTGGCTTGATTGCCAGAGCTGGTGTGGTCGGAAAAGGTGACCGGCCCACTAGGGGCAAAACGGTCATTTCGCACCGGGTTTGCCAGAACTAACTCGAAATGATCCGGAAAGATAAGGAAAGGTTGAGAATACTATAAGAAGCATTCTTAGGAGGTTACCGGTTTGATACCCAAAGCCGGTGTGGTCGGAAAAGGAGACTGGCCCACCAGGAGCAAAATGGTCATTTTGTGTCGGGTTTGTCAGAATTGACTTAGAATGATTCGGGAAGGTAGAGGAAGGCCGAAAATACTATAAGAAGTACTCCCGGGAGGTTACCGGTTTGATACCCATAGCCGGTGTGGTTCTCGGGGCATACGGATGCCTAGGGGCGAAATAGTCATCTTGACCGGAAAGTCTCAGAAAAGGCCCAAAGGGCAGTTTGGTCATTTTTTACCAAAGTGGGCTAGCAAGCACCAGTGTTGACCTGGGTTTTGAGTGTTTCCGCCACTCTAACGACGGTCGCGTGATATAGGGATTTGTTGACAATTCCTTATATCAACCTGTTTGTGAGTATTTCTGCTACTCTAACGGCTGTGATGTTTGCGAGTATTTTCGCTACTCAGACCGTCTCGAGGAATAAACTGTCTCGAAAGAGGGATTGGAAAGGAGACTTACCATCTTTGGAAAGGCGTGCCTGATTTGGGACTATCTCGAGGAATAAACTGTCTTGAGAAAGGGATTGGAAAGGGGACTTACCGTCTTCAAAAAGACATACCTGATTTGAACCGTCCCGAGGAATAAACTGTCTTGAGAGAGGGATTGGAAAGCGGACATACCGTCTTCGAAAAGACGTGCTTGATTTGGAACCGTCTCGAGGAATAAACTATCTCGAGAGAGGGATTGGAAAGGGGACTTACCGTCATAAAAAAGACATGCCTGATTTGAACTGTCTCGAGGAATAAATTGTCTCGAGAGAGGGATTGGAAAGGGGACTTACCATCTCGAGGAATAAACTGTCTCGAGAGAGGGGTTGGAGTTGGAGTTGGAAAGAACAATGCCCCTTGTCGTGCCCCAGTTTTTGGGTGTCCAATGTCCTTTCGGCTCGGAGACCTTAAAGCATGAAACTTTGTCATTAGAACTCATCCTCCTAGAAGGACAAGTGCGACTAGGTTTGAAAATTGATTTGACTAAGGGCTTTTTAGAAAAATAGGACTCGCCGCCTAACTTGATTAAGGTGAGTTAGGGCACCCAAAACTAAGCGTTAATCTGAAGATTAAACTTAGGGTTTTTGAAAAAAGTTTTTGAAAACTTCCTCAAGAGAGGGTTTTTAAAAAAATAGGTTGTTTGGCAATCTTTTGAAATGTTTACGCCATTTTTGAAAATAACTCCATTTTTGGTCTTTCAAAAACAGAAATCTAAGGTTCGGGGGTTGGTTACGTGTAGGGAAGATATCATAAGATCATCACCTTATCCCGCCCTTTCGGTACCTACATGTCTAACCACCCTTGGTTCACTCACTAGAATAACCGGTTACTATTGTCCACTTAATATCCACTTTAAAACTTTGAAAACGAGGTTTAGTCATCACTTTTTGGATGAATGATGCATGATGCAAGTTTTGGAAGAAGTTTGAAAATAATGGAGGTTTTGAAAGAGTTTGGAATATAAACTTTGAATTAATTGGAATTTTTGAAAAAGGGATTGGGGTTGAATTAAAAGTTATGACTGCACCATTTTAGGTTGTCTAGGTATCTCATTTGGCGAGAATCAGGTCATTCGTAGTTCGGGCAAAAGCCCGATGGAAAATAGGCGCATTAGGGCCTTTGGAAGGTTTAAAGACACTTTGGGGTCTTTGGAAAAGTTTAAGACACTTTGAGGTCTTTGGATAAGTTGAAGACACTTTGTGGTCTTGGAAGTTTTGACTTGAAATTGGAAGTGAAGTGTTTTGAAAATGCTTTTGGATTGACTCTAACGGAGTTTTGGAAAAATGATTTGGCATGACTCAAGAGAACTTGAAAGTGTTTTTGGAGTCTTGTTTTGAAGACCTTGGAGGCATGACTTTAGAATGTTTGGATGGATTAATTTTTGAAAGTGGTCTTTGAAAATGGAGTGTTTGGAATCCTAACATGGACAACCTAAGAGGTTGTTCTTAATTTATCACTTGTCCTTAGAATCCCTAACCATGAGAGGGCTAGGAATACCTTAGGTTTGTGACTCTTTGGAAACATCTTTGGAAAGGTCTTGAAGACGGAGTGTAGGAACATAAGAAGAGTATATGGAGTTGGGTTTTTGAAATTATAGGGGTTGGAGGTTTTGGAAGAATAGGTTAGGAGGGTAATTGGAAAATTTGAATGATCATTTGAAAAAGGGTTCAAGAGTTGGAACCTTGAAGTGTATTAACCTTGGTTGGGTTAGCCTAGAGTTAAGGTTAAAAAGACTAAGGGTTAACTAACTAGGGTTAAGTTAACCTAGGGTTAGGTGACTAGAGTCAAGTTAACCTAGGGTTAGGTAACTAGGGTCAAGTTAACCTAGGGTCAAGTAACTAGGGTCAAGTTAACCTAGGGTTAGGTAACTAGGGTCAAGTTAACCTAGGGTCAAGTAACTAGGGTCAAGTTAACCTAGGGTCAAGTTAACCTAAGTTTAGATTGTCGCGCCCAGATTTTTCGCACTCGAGGAATACTCACCCAAACGGGAAAAATGTTGTACTCTCTCGTTAGAACTCACCCTCCTAAAAGAATGAGTGCGACTAGGTTTGAATTGAAAAACTTGTTTGAATAAAGGGCTTTTGAAAAAGATTCGAAGTCGCCACCTAACTTGATTAAGGTGAGTTAGGTCACCTAAAAACTAAGCATAATCCGAAAACTACACTTAGGGTTTTTGAAAAACGATTTGAAAATATCTCCTCGAGAGAGGGTTTTTAAAGAAAACAGGTTGTTTGGCAACCTTTGGAAAACATTTAGCCCTTTTTGAAAAATAACTCCTTTCGGACTTTGAAATCAGTGATCCTAGGTTCGGAGGTTGGTTACGTGTAGGGAAGACACACTAAGCTATCACCCTACCCCACCCTTTCGGTACCTACATGTCAATCTATCCTAGATTCACCTATGAGAGTCTTTAACTAACTAATGTTCAACCCTATTCACTTTAGAAAAACAATGTTTGAAAACTAACATGATGCATGATATGCAAGTGCAAAATAAGAGAGAATTGAAAAATAGATTTGGAAACGAATTTAAAAAGAATTTGATTTGAAAATAGATTTGAAGAGATAGAAATTGAAATTGGAAAGTTTGAAAATTGAAAATAGAAGTTTGAAAATAGAAATTTTGAAATTGGAATTTGAAAATTGATTGGAATTTGAAATTTGGAAAGATGTTGGAAACCTCACCCATGAGGGTAGAATTGAAAGTTTGAAAAGTGTTGTGACCGCACCTATGAAGGTTGCCTACGTATCCCTTTGGGGGAATCGGGTCAGTCGTAGTTCGGACCGGAGTCCGATTGAAAAGAGATTGATTTGAAGAGAAAAATTGGATTAGAAGAAAAAAGTTGAATTGAAAACTGGATTTGATTTGGGATTGGAAATTAGAAGAGGAGATTGGAAATTGGAAATTGAGGACTTTGATTTGAAAAGATAGATTTGGACTTGTTTTGGAATAAGAAGGCTTAACAAAACCTAGACTTAGGAAAGAGAAGAGACTTTGGAAAGATTTGACTTGGCTTGGAAGATTTGGAAAGATTAGATTTTAGGAGATGTTCAAATTACGAAAGGTCTGATTTAGGAAAGTTTCGAATTAAGAAAGTTTCATTTTTGAAAAGTTTTTGAATTAGGAAAGTTTTGGTTTAGGAAAGTTTCAACTTAGGAAACCTTTGAATTAGGAAAGTTTTCAAATTAGGAGAGTTTCGAAATTAAGAAAGTTTTGAAATTAGGAAAGTTTTGAATTAAGAAAGTTTTGAATTTAGAAATGTTTGAAAAAGGGAAGTTTTGATTTTGGAAAGTTTTGAAAACAAGGAAGTTTTGACAAAGTTTTGTTTTGGGAAAGGTTTGAAAAAGAAAAGTTTTCAGTTTAGGAAATGTTTGAATTAAGAAAAGTTTCAACTTAAGAAAGTATTGAATTAAGAAAGTTTTGAATTTAGAAAAGCTTTAGATTTGGAAAGATTTAAAGTTCAAGAAAGTTTAGAATTTAGAAAGTTTTGAATTTGGAAAGATTTGAAATTTAGAAAGTTTAAGATTTAGAAAGTATTATAGTTTTAGGAAATCTTAAGATTAGGAAAGGTTTGAGTTTAGAGAAAGTTTGAAAAATTAGATTTGGAAAGTTGAGATTTGGAAAAGGGGTAGGATTAGGAAAGGGTTGAATTAGGAAAGATTTTTATGTTCAAGTTTTTGGAAACTTAAAGTTTAGGAAAGTGGAAGGTTAGGAAGGATTTGAAATAGGAAAGATTTGAATTTTGAAACTTAAGGAAAGATTTGAAGTTTAGGTTTAGGAAACTTATGGTTTAGGAAGGTAGGAAATTAGGAACGTTTAGATTAGGAAGGGATTGGATTTGGATTTTAAAAGCAAAGGTTTGATTTATTTCCAAAAACGGAGGATAGGATCTAGTTTCCTAAACGGGAAGATTGGATTTGGTTTCTTAAAGGGAAGATTTGATTTGACAAGGATTTGGAAAGGGAGATTCTAGAAACCCTAGTTTTGAAAAATTGTGGTTTTGACATAGAAAAGAGGTTTTGAAAACATGTATAGTTTTGATGTAGAAAACAAAAGATTTTGGAAACCTAGGTTTGGGGCAAAGTTTGAAAATCATGTTTTTGGAAAGAAAATTAGGGTTTCCTAATTGTGGGCTCTAAGGCTTGATTTTGGCTCTAAGGAAAAGAGATTTTTTTTAAAAAAGTGCGTTTTTGGAAAGAGATTTTAAAGAAGAGGAGTTTTTGGAAATTGTGTTTTTAAAAACTTAGATTTTGGAAAGAAGATCCTAGAGGAGAGTTTCTAGAAGAAAAATTTTGGGAAGAGAGTTTTTGGAAAGAGTTGTGGGGAACGTTTTTAGAAAGTGGATTTTGAAGAAAAGATTTTGGAGAGGAGTTGAAAAAGAGAGTTTTGAAAAATATATTTTTGGAGGGAGTTTTTGAAAACAATTTTGGAGAGGAGAGTTTTAGGAAAGTATGTTGAAAAATAGATTTTTAGGAAGGGATTTTTGAAGAGAGAGAGTTTTGGAAAGGTATAAAAACGTCTCACTTTCCTAAAGCGATTCTAGCCATAAGAGGACTAGAACCACCTTAAGAAAGTGGTTTTGAAAACAAGGTTTGAAAATATAGACCAAAAGGTCACTTTTAATATAACACTTTCCTAGCAACCCTAGCCATGGAAAAGCTAGAATCACCCTAGAATTGTGGTTTTGAAAACAAGTTTTTGAAAAAGAGATTTTGATGCAATTTTGAAAACAAGTTTGAAAACGATTTTGAAAACAACTTTGAAAACGAATTTTGGAAGATGCAAGATTATGATATGCATAATGCAATTTGGGGTCGTGAACAAACAAGGTTAAGGCTTCATCACATAATCAAGGGGGCCGGATCCACGTGGTCTTTGGTTAGACTAGAAGAAAGCCCCCGACACGGTGACTCTCCAATAGCCCAATCCTACACATGGACCGGGAATCCCCTTGTTTCAAGCATGCAAAGAAAGGAGGGGAAAGAGATGGAGGATTAAAATAGAGAAAACCCAAGTGGGTTGGAGAGAGAAGAGAGAGGGGAAAGTGCAGAAAAATTAAAAAGAAAACCTATCGTATGTTTTCTTTATTTTGCGCGCCGCACTGTCTTCGGTCTTTGTCTTGATCTTCACCTTTAGTCTTCAAGAGTTGTCTTCAAGCTTTAGATGGCAACTCTTCAAGTCTTCAAAGGACAGTTGAAGGTTAGTGTATGAGTGTATGGGGGAGTGTATTAGTGTATAGGAGACTAGGGTTTGTGTATAGTGGCTAGGGTTTGGAAAACCTAGGGAGGCTAGGGTTTACGAGATGCTCGAGCTTTGTATATCGAAATATAGGATTCTTAGGTTAAGTTTGCAGACCCCCTTCACGTTGAATGAAGCCCTGTATTTATAGAGGTTGGACAAAACTGGTGCCTGTTACAATGGCGCCAGGCCAAATTATACACTTGCGCCACTAGGAGTGGCGCCAGGCCATTTTTTGGCTTGGCACCACTACTAGTGGCGCCATCTAATTAGGAAAGATTCAAGGTCGGCAAGTAACGTATCTTTGACTAGATTTGGGTGCCTGTACTAGTGACTACCATGTAAATTTTAGCTTGGCTTCACTAGGAGTGACTCCGAGAAGTCCGGGAATGATTTGAAGGAGCCGGGAATGACCTGGGGGGCCGGAAAGGAGCAGGAACACTTAAAACAGTGTCCTGGAGGTACTTGACTTGAAAAGTGAGGATAAGATGTGTCGAAGAGGTTGACCGGGCCTTTTGGGGCAAAACGGTCAATCGGACTAAGAAACTGCCGGGACAGACTCAAACTGTCCTGGAAGAAGACTTGGGATCTGGAAACATTATTTAGAATGTTCCCCGAGGTTTCCGGTTTGATTCCCAGAGCCGGCGTGGTCAGAAAAGGAGACTGGCCCACTAGGGGCAAAACGGTTATTTTGTACCGGGTTTGCCGGAACTGACTCGGAATGATCCGGAGAGATAAAGGAAGGTTGAGAATACTATAAAAAGTATTCTCGGGACATTACCGGTTTGATACTCAAAGCCGGTATGGTCGAAGAAGGAGACCGGCCCTCTAGGGGCAAAACGGTCATTTTGTACCGGGTTGGCCGGAACTGAATCGGAATGGTCCGGAAAGGTAAAGGAAGGTTGATAATACTATAAAAAGTATTCTCGGGACATTACCGGTTTGATACTCAAAGCCGGTATAGTCGAAGAAGGAGAACGGCCCTCTAGGGGCAAAACGGTCATTTTGTACCGGGTTGGCCGGAACTGACTCGGAATGATCCGGAAAGGTAAGGGGAGGTTGAGAACACTATAAAAAGTATTCTCAGGAGGTTACCAGTTTGATACCCAAAGCCGGTGTGGTTCCCGGGGCATTCAGATGCTTAGGGGCAAAATGGTCATCTTGACCGAAAAGTCTCGGAAAAGGTCCTAAGGGTAGTCTGGTCATTTTTCACCGAAGTGAGCTAACAGACACTGGTGTTGACCTGGGTTTTGAGTGTTTTCGCCACTCTCACGGTGTGAGTACTTCCGCTACTCGGACGGGGTTGATGATTTGTGAGTATTTCCGCTACTCTAACGGGGTTGTGAGTATTTCCGCTACTATAACAGTTTTGTGAGTATTTCCGCTACTCTAACGGGTCTATGAGTATTTCCGCTACTTTAACGGTTCTGTGAGTATTTCCGCTACTCTAACGGGTCTGTCAGTATTTCCACTACTCTAACGGTTCTGTGAGTATTTCCGCTACTCTAACAGTTCTATGAGTATTTCCGTTACTCTAATGGTTTTGTGAGTAGTTTTGCTACTCGGACAGAGTTGATGATTTGTGAGTATTTCTGCTACTCTGACGGGGTTGTGAGTATTTCCGCTACTCTAACGGGGTTGTGAGTATTTCCGCTACTCTAACGGGTCTGTGAGGCACTAGGGGTTAAGCAAAGGGAATATGAACACATTTAGTTATTTATTCAGTTATTTATTCTTTATATGTGGGGGAATGAAAGATGGGTTCTTTTCATTTTGATAAAATGGCCACGCATCGCTTAGCCTCAGAGTCTTGCAAGTGCTGCCTTTGGGTAGTATTCTCACTCATCCTTATTCTCTCTCTCTGTGGAAGGCTGATCATTTGGCGAATGGTCAACTCATGCTATCATCCCTTCGAGTTGGATCATTCCATAAGATAAATCACGCCCCTTGCGTAGAAAGCAGTCACTATTCCCCAAGGAAGACAAGACAACAACAATAGAATAAAAGACTGTTATTTGATCATTATTATCATTTTCACGGAAAGCATAAAATTCTTAAACAATAAGAAGATGTAATCATGAATTTAAAGATAGGAAGTAAGAGGGATAGAAAGAGAGTGGGCGACAACACCCCTCTCTTGTACGCTCTTGCAAGGAATCCATTTTAGTACGGCCTTGGGACAATCCCCACGTCTTCGATGCTCCATTCGCGACCTGGATCCTCTGCCAAGGTGAGATAAGCAAAGGCTTCCCCTAGAGCTCCACAGGTGTTGACACTATTGATGCGGTTGTCAGCCTCCCTCTTGTTTTGTGTAGCGGGTTCTTCTGTAAATAGGGTGACCAGCTCACCCCCTTCCAACTCAAATGGCTCTGCTTGTGCTATTGGCTTCTCTATCTTCCAGCTCATTTCTTCATAGTTGTACTCATTCATCGGCCAATGATTCAAATGACGTTCGGCCGCGGCATATTTCGGATGCAGAAACTCAGCACCCTATTGTCGTGCCTAGATTTTTCGCACTCGAGGAATACTCACCCAAGCGGGAAAAATGCTGTACTCTCTCGTTAGAACTCACCCTCCTAGAAGAATGAGTGCGACTAGGTTTGAATTGAAAAATTGGTTTGAATAAAGGGCTTTTGAAAAAGATTCGGAGTCGCCACCTAACTTGATTAAGGTGAGTTAGGTCACCTAAAAACTAAGAATAATCCGAAGACTACACTTAGGGTTTTTAAAAAAATGATTTTGAAAATATCTCCTCAAGAGAGGGTTTTTAAGGAAAACAGGTTGTTTGGCAACCTTTGGAAAACATTTAGCCCTTTTTAGAAAAATAACTCCGTTTGGTCTTTGAAATCAGTGATCTTAGGTTCGGAGGTTGGTTACGTGTAGGGAAGACGCACTAAGCTATCACCCTACCCTGCCCTTTCGGTACCTACATGTCAATCTACCCTAGATTCACCTATGAGAGTCTTTAATTAACAAATGTTCAACCCTATTCCCTTTGAAAAACAATGTTTGAAAAGAAACTAACATGATGCATGATATGCAAGTGCAAATTAAGAGAATTGAAAAATAAATTTGAAAAGAGATTGATTTGAAATTGATTTGATTTGAAAATAGATTTGAAGAAATAGAATTGAAATTGGAAAGTTTGAAAATTGAAAATAGAAGTTTGAAAATAGAAATTTTGAAATTGGAATTTGAAAATTGATTGGAATTTGAGATTTGGAAAGATTTTGGAAACCACACCCATGAGGGTGGAATTGAAAGTTTGAAAAAGTATTGTGACCGCACCTATGAAGGTTGCCTACGTATCCCTTTGGGGGAATCAGGTCAGTCGCAGTTCGAACCGGAGTCCGATTGAAAATAGAAGAGTGGATTTGAAGAAGGAGATTGAATTGGAAATTGAATTTGATTTGAAATTGGAGGAGGAGATTGGAAATTGAAATTGAGAAGATTGGACTTTGATTTGGAAAGATTGATTTTGGAAAGACTTGGTTTTGGAAAGATGGAGGTTTAAGAAACCTAGACTTAGGAAAGAGAAGAGACTTAGAAAAGATTTGACTCGATTTGGAAGATTTAGGAGATTAGGAAAGATTGGATTTAGGAGATGTTCAAATTAGAAAAGTGTCATTTTCAGAAAGTTTCAAAATTAGGAAAGTTTTCATTTTAGAAAAGCTTCAAATTAAGAAAGGTTCGAATTAGGAAAGTTTTGAATTAGGAAAATTTCACTTTTGGAAAGTTTTGAAATTGGGAAAGTTTGGAATTTAGGAAAGTTTTAGGTTTAAGAAAGTTTAAACTTAGGAAAGTGTTGTTTTAAGAAAGGTTTTGAATTTAGAAAAGTTTTAGATTTGAAAAGATTTTGAAGTTTTGGAAAGTTTAGAATTTAGAAAGATTTGAAATTTTTTAGGGTTTTAGGAAATCTTGAGATTAGGAAAGGTTTGAGTTTAGAAAAAGTTTGAAAGCTTAGATTTGAAAAGTTAAGATTTGAAAAGAGGGTAGAATTAGGAAAAGGTTGAAGTAGGAAAGATTTGAAAGTTGAGTTTTAAAGTTTAGGAAAAATTTTTATGTTCAAGTTTTGAAAACTTAAGATTTAGGAAAGTGAAGGAGTTGAATTAGGAAAGAGTTGGATTTGGAGGGGATTGGATTTGGTTTCTAAAAGAGAAAGAATTTGATTTTGTTTCCAAAAACGGAGGACGGGATCTAGTTTCCTAAACGGGGAGATAGGATTTGGCAAAGATTTGGAAAGGGAGATTCTAGAAACCCTAGATTTGAAAAAAATTATAGTTTAGACGTAGAAAAGAGGTTTTGGGAACATGTATAGTTTGGATGTGAAAACAAGAGATTTTGGAAACCTAGGTGTGGGGCAAAGTTTGAAAATCATGTTTTGGGAAAGAAAATTAGGGTTTCCTAATTGCGAGTTCTAGGGCTCGACTTAGGCTCTAAGGAAAGAGATTTTTGGAAAATACACTTTTGGAAACGAGTTTTTGGAAGGAAGTCCTAGGGAGAAGTTTTTGGAAAGTGAATTTTTGGAAAGTAAATTTGAAGAGAGTTTTTGGAAAGAGATTTTAAAGAAGAGGAGTTTTTGGAAAGTGTGTTTTTGGAAACGAAGATTTTGGAAGGAAAATCCTAGAGGAGAGTTTCTAGAAGGAAAATTTTGGAAAGAGAGTTTTTGGAAAGATTTTTGGAGAGAGTTTTTAGAAAGTGAATTTTGGGGAGAGGGTTTTGGAAAGGAGTTGAAAAAGAGAGATTTTGAAAAATAGATTTTGGAAAGAGTTTTTAGAAAACACTTTTGGAGAGGAGAGTTTTAGGAAAGTATGTTGAAAAAGAGATTTTTAGGAAGAGATGTTTAAAGAGAGTTTTTAGAAGGTGTAAAAACATCTCACTTTCTTAAAGCAATTCTAACCATAGGAAGGCTAGAACCACTTTAGGAAAGCGGTTTTGAAAAACAATAAGATTTGAAAATATTGACCATAAAAGGTCACTTTTAATGTAACACTTTCCCAAAGCAACCCTAGCCATGGAAAGGCTAGAATCACCCAGGAATTGTGGTTTTGAAAACAAGTTTTTCAAAAAGAAATTTTGATGCAATTTTGAAAATAAGTTTAAAAACGTTTTGAAAAACAATTTTGAAAACTGTTTTTGAAAGATGCAAGACTATGATATGCACAATGCAATTTGGGGGTCGTGAACATACAAGGCTAAGGCTTCACCACATAATCAAGGGGGCCGGACCCACGTGGCCTCTGGTTAGACTAGAAGAAAGCCCCCAACACGGTGACTCTCCAACAGTCTAATCCTACACATGGACTGGGAGTCCCCTTGTTTCAAGCATGCAAAGAAAGGGGGGGAAAGAGATGGGGGATTAAAATAGAGAAAACCCAAGTGGGTTGGAGAGAGAAGAGAGAGGGGGGAAGTGCGGAAATTAAATAGGGAGCCTACCTTGTTTCTTGTTTATTTTGTGCGCCGTGCAGTCTTCGGTCTTCGGTCTTTGTCTTGATCTTCTTCTTCAACCTTCAAGGATTGTCTTCAAGCTTTAGATGGCAGCTCTTCAAGTCTTCAAAGAATGGTTGAAGGCTAGTGTATGAGTGTATGGGGGAGTATATGAGTGTATAGGAGGCTAGGGTTTGTGTATAGTGGCTAGGGTTTGGGAAAACCTAGGGAGGCTAGGGTTTAGGGAGTGCTCGAGCTCTGTATATCGAATTATATGATTCTTAGGTTGAGTTTGCAGACCCTTTTTACGTTGAATGAGGCTCTGTATTTATAGAAGTTGGACAAGCCTGGCGCCTGTTGTAGTGGCGCCAGGGCAAAATTTATACTGGAGCCACTAGTAGTGGCGCCATGCCATTTTTTGGCTTAGCGCCACTAAGCCAATTAGGAAAGATTTAAGGTCGGCAAGCAACGTATCTTTGACTAGATTTGGGCGCCTGTACTAGTGACTACCATGTAAACTTTAGCCTAGCTTCACTAGGAGTGACTCCGGAAAGTCCGAGAATGATTTGGAGGAGCTGGGAATGACCCGGAAGGCCGGAAGGGAGCAGGAACACTTAAAATAGTGTCCTGGAGGTATTTGACTTGAAAAATGAAGATAAGATGTGTCAGAAAGGTTGACCGAGCCTTTAGGGGCAAAACGGTCAACCGGACCGGAAAACTGTCGGGACAGACTCAAACTGTCCCGGAAGAAGACTTGGGATCTCGAAACATTATTTAGAATGTTCCCAGAGGTTGCTGGTCTACTACCCAGAGCCGGCGTGGTCGGAAAAGGAGATCGGCCCACCAGGGGCAAAATGATCATTTTGTACCGGGTTCGCCGGAACTGACTCGGAATGGTCCGGAAAGGTAAAGGAAGGTTGAGAATATTATAAAAATTATTCTCGGGACATTACCGGTTTGATACTCAAAGCCGGTATGGTCGAAGAAGGAGACTGGCCCTCTAGGGGCAAAACGGTCATTTTGTATCGGGTTGGCCGGAACTGACTCGGAATGATCCGGAAAGAGAAGGGGAGGTTGAGAACACTATAAAAAGTATTCTCAGGAGGTTACCAGTTTGATACCCAGAGCCGGTGTGGTTCTCGGGGCGTTTAGATGCCTAGAGGCAAAATGGTCATCCTGACCGAAAAGTCTCGGAAAAGGTCCTAAGGGTAGTTTGGTCCTTTTCCACCGAAGTGAGCTAACAGCTACTGGTGTTGACCTAGGTTTTGAGTGTTTCCGCCACTCTAACGGTGTGAGTATTTTCACAACTCGGATGGGGTTGAGTATTTCCGCTACTCGGACGAGGTTGAGTATTTCCGCTACTCGAACGGGGTTGATGATTTGGGAGTATTTTCGCTACTCGGACGGGGTTGATGATTTGTGAGTATTTTCGCTACTCGGACGGGATTGAGTATTTCCGCTACTCGGACGGGGTTGAGTATTTTCGCTGCTCGGACGAGGTTGATGATTTGGGAGTATTTCCGCTACTCGGACGGAGTTGATGATTTGTGAGTATTTTCGCTACTCGGACGAGATTGATGATTTGTGAGTATTTCTGCTACTCTAACGGTTTTGTGAGTAGTTTTGCTACTCGAACCGTCTCGAGGAATAAACTGTCTCGAGAGAGGGATTGGAAAGGGGTCTTACCGTCTCCGAAGAGACGTGCTTGGGTTTTGAGTGTTTCCGCCACTCTAACGGTTTTGTGAGTATTTCCGCTACTCTAACGGTTTTGTGAGTGTTTCCGCCACTCTAGCGGTTTTGTGAGTAGTTTTGCTGCTCGGACCGTCTCGAGGAATAAGCTGTCTCGAGAGAGGGATTGGAATTGAAATTAGAAAGGACAATGCCCCTAAGGGCATTTTGGTCATTTTACCTCTATTTGGGCCTGACAAGCCTGCGAAGTGATGGAAAAACAGAATTTGGACCTAGAGAATTGGTTTCGATTGGAATATGCCCAAAATGACTAGAAAACAAGTCTGGACAGAGTGTAGACTGCCGAGCGGTCAAAAATAGGGTGCTTACACCCATCCATCAGCAACCATGTTTTCAGTAGTCTCATCTCCCAAGAACATTGGCTCCTCAATGGGCCAGTCGAAAGCATCAGGCACTTCATCAGGGTTATGGAGATGGATTGGGCATAATGGGAGATCCTCCTCCCAGTCATCTTCTTCCTCAGTCTCCCAATCGTCCTCATAGTCCTCGGCCTCAGGCTCGTCAAACACTCCCTCGCCCCCCATTTCTACTAGTATCATATTGACGGTGTGATCTGGCAGAGGGTTAGCAGTCACATTGGGAGTGGGAGAAGATTTTACCGGCTGCAGATCGATGGTCTTATTGTCGATCAGGTCTTGGATCTTGTGCTTGAGAGCAAAGCAGCTTTCGGTGTCATGCCCCTGGCCACCTAAATGATATTCACATGTAAGGGCGGCATTAAAGGTTGGGGGTAGAGGGCTTGGTAACGGGCGAGCAGGTACGGGTTTCAGGATGTTATTCTTTAGAAGGCTATGGTAGGCCTCGGTTTGGGTGCATGCTAAGGCGTCGAAGGTACGGATGCGTCGGGCAGGTCTATTAAAGTTGGGTTGTGCCCCAGCGGGACCGTAGTTAGGGGTTGGAGCAGGCATGGTCAAGGTGGGCAAGGGCAGGACTTGGGGTGATTGGAGTGGAGGTCGGTATTGAGGTGGTTGACTGGGCAGAATAGCAGACACTTCACTTTCTTTCCTGATCGTGCCCCTTGTAGTAGCCACCTTCTTGGCTATGTTGGCAGTATTTTCTCCGGTCTTGGCATAGGGATCTGTAATTCTTCCTGTCTTGAGGCCATTTTCTATCATTTCCCCCTGCATGATGAGTTCGGAGAAACTTTTTCCCACGCTTGTGTAGAGTTTCTCATAGAATATACCTTGAAAAGTATGTATAAAGAGTTGTACATACTCCTTCTCCTCCAACGGGGGATTGACTTGTGCAGCGGCCTCCCTCCATCTTAAGGCGTATGCTTTAAAACTCTCCTTCTCACCATTGCTCATCGTCATCAAGGACCAGCGATCGGAAGTGAGATCGATGTTGTGCCGGTATTGGGCTTTGAATGCATTGACTAACTCCATCCAGGTTGTGATCTTCCTTAAGTCCAGACGAGCGAACCATTGTAGAGCCGACCCGGTGAGGCTGTGTTGGAATAACTGCATAAGGAGCTTCGGGTCATTGCCATGTCCACTTAGCGCTCTAGCATATAGACAAAGATGGGCAACAGGGTTACCGGTACCGTCGTACTTCTGGAAGTTAGGCATTCTAAACTTAGCAGGCCTCGGGTGGTCAGGGAAGAAACATAGCTCATCGTAGGAAGTGAATCCGTAAGCATCATGGCCATGGAGACTTCACAATGAATCCTCCAACCCTTGGATTTTTAGACTGAGAGGGTCTAGAGGGGCCTTCTTCGTAACAGGTGAAAGCAATATGGTCTCCTCTTCTTCAGTATTGACCCTTTTGGCATCTTCTTTGGTTTTCCCAGCATTGTCAGACTGAAGCAAGATCCTTGGATTAGTGGGTTCAAAGTCTTTAGATGAAGTCGTTGATGATGATGGGACCACAGTAGTATCCTTCATGGCCAGAGTTTGAATGAGTTTGTGTATCTCATCCATCTTAGTCCTCATTTCATTAACTTCCTCTCGAGAGACTTGAGAGGATTCTTCAGGGTTAGTAGCTATCAATGATGCTTTCTGCCGAGTGATAATAGGATCCCTAGGTGGATGTTACACTTTCTTGGGAGCAATGTTGATTCGGTACAAGGTGACTTCTGTAAATAGAAATAAAAAGAAAAAAAAAGAAAAAGACAAAAACACAAGTCACAAGTTAGTTTTTGGTTTTTTAGAGAGCTTTATGCAATGCATGTCCTAGGGTGCCCCTCTTAAAGAGGGAAACTAGTCATGATGTATTGGCTCACTTTTGGAGATAGGGGGTTTGCCCCTGTATGCAGACACCTTACCTGTCAGGTAGGAAACTTCAGTCATTCATGCATTCATTCATAAAAATAAAGAAGTACATTAAATTTTGGGTTTAAGATACAAAAGGATTGAAATACATTTTAATAGGGGGAGGGGGAACCTTTTCCTTTGGACTTCCACCTATCTACTTTTACAAAAGGGAACCCTAAACTACTATTGAGTCTTCAGATTCGCCCTCTTTGGATTTGATGTTGAGGAGGTCGCTGAGAGACCTTGTTGATTGATTGCCCCTTGTCTTCTTGGCAACCCTATCTCCGTGAGCATAGAGGGATTGGGGCCCCTCTTACGGAATGAATCGAGATGCATGCAATGAGTCCTTAGGGTTATGCGGGAACCCTTAGGGTTTGGGTAGGTTTAATGCAAGGGAGAGTGACGTTGGTGTCACTCTCAATGGGTTGATCGTATGCATGAGAATGCAGTGACTTGAGTTACTTGGAACTCTTGTCTTGACATGGGATAGTGAATGCATGAACATGAATATGCAAAAAGTATAAGGACAGAAGGTACAATTGAAGTAAGCATGCATGCATGAACAGTTGACAGGCATTATAACAGTATAAATACAATCATTATAACAGTAGGTATAAATGAAAATAAGAGCAGTCGCCCTTTCCTCCGTGATTTTGAAAATGGTGCTCGTGTCCTAAATCCGGCAAAGGTTCGGCTATGCATGGTGTTTATATGAGTATGAGGTTGAGGGTTGACTAATGCGTCCTAAAGAGGCTCAGTCCCCGGATCTTCAAACCTAGGCCCACTCCCCGAGGTGGTGTCATGATCGGTTGGTGATCTGAGCGGGGGAACCATCAAGAGGCCGTAGGCGAAGAAACTGACACAGCATCTTGCCCACAACCAATATACCGTTCCCCCTTTCTAACTAGAATGGACATATCAGGGTATGCAAGTATGCAGAATGCAAGTGCACATGCAGTGTGTGTGTGATTTTTTAAAAGTGGAGGAAAGGGCCCAACAACTCCCATTCATCCTGTACATCACATTCATACAAAGCAGTTAATAAAATTTAAACATAAAGCGCACCTACAAAACAAAGATGCAAGTGTCAGTATGTGGATGACAAACATAATACAAGATAATATGAATAAATGCATGTTTTTTTAAAATAATTTTGAAAAATTGGTTTTGAAAATTTAAAGTGAATAGGATTGAACCAAGTTAATTGAAGACTCTACATAGGTAAAGGGTAAAGAGACATGACTAACGGCCTAACCCTCTAAGTCTCCCCAATGGAGTCGCCAGCTGTCGCGCCTAGATTTTTCGCACTCGATGAATACTCACCCAAGCGGAAAAAATGCTGTACTCTCTTGTTAGAACTCACCCTCCTAAAAGAATGAGTGCAACTAGGTTTGAATTGAAAAACTTGTTTGAATAAAGGGGCTTTTGAAAAAGATTCGGAGTTGCCACCTAACTTGATTAAGGTGAGTTAGGTCACCTAAAAACTAAGCATAATCCGAAAACTACACTTAGGGTTTTTGAAAAACGATTTGAAAATATCTCCTCGAGAGAGGGCTTTTAAAGAAAACAGGTTGTTTGGCAACCTTTGGAAAACATTTAGCCCTTTTTGAAAAATAACTCCTTTTGGTCTTTGAAATCAGTGATCCTAGGTTCGGAGGTTGGTTACATGTAGGGAAGACGTACTAAGCTATCACCCTACCCCGCCCTTTCGGTACCTACATGTCAATCTACCCTAGATTCACCTATGAGAGTCTTTAACTAACTAATGTTCAACCCTATTCACTTTAGAAAAACAATGTTTGAAAACTAACATGATGCATGATATGCAAGTGCAAAATAAGAGAGAATTGAAAAATAGATTTGGAAATGAATTTAAAAAGAATTTGATTTGAAAATAGATTTGAAGAGATAGAAATTGAAATTGGAAAGTTTGAAAATTGAAAATAGAAGTTTGAAAATAGAAATTTTGAAATTAGAATTTGAAAATTGATTAGAATTTGAAATTTGAAAAGATGTTGGAAACCGCACCCATGAGGGTGGAATTGAAAGTTTGAAAGGTGTTGTGACAGCACCTATGAAAGTTGCCTACGTATCCCTTTGGGGGAATCAGGTCAGTCGTAGTTCGGACCGGAGTCCGATTGAAAAGAGATTGATTTGAAGAGAAAAATTGGATTAGAAGAAAGAGGTTGAATTGAAAACTGGATTTGATTTGGGATTGGAAATTGGAAATTGAGGACTTTGATTTGAAAAGATAGATTTGGACTTGTTTTGGAATAAGAAGGTTTAAGAAAACCTAGACTTAGGAAAGAGAAGAGACTTAGGAAAGATTGGATTTTAGGAGATGTTCAAATTAGGAAAGGTCTGATTTAGGAAAGTTTTGAATTAAGAAAGTTTCATTTTTGAAAAGTTTTTGAATTAGGAAAGTTTTGGTTTAGGAAAGTTTCAACTTAGGAAAGCTTTGAATTAGGAAAGTTTTCAAATTAGGAGAGTTTCGAAATTAAGAAAGTTTTGAAATTAGGAAAGTTTTGAATTAAGAAAGTTTCGAATTTAGAAATGTTTGAAAAAGGGAAGTTTTGATTTTGGAAAGTTTTGAAAACAAGGAAGTTTTGACAAAGTTTTGTTTTGGGAAAGGTTTGAAAAAGGAAAGTTTTCAGTTTAGGAAATGTTTGAATTAAGAAAAGTTTCAACTTAAGAAAGTCTTGAATTAAGAAAGTTTTGAATTTAGAAAGGCTTTAGATTTGGAAAGATTTGAAGTTCAAGAAAGTTTAGAATTTAGAAAGTTTTGAATTTGGAAAGATTTGAAATTTAGAAAGTTTAAGATTTAGAAAGTTTTATAGTGTTAGGAAATCTTAAGATTAGGAAAGGTTTGAGTTTAGAGAAAGTTTGAAAAATTAGATTTGGAAAGTTGAGATTTGGAAAATGGGTAGGATTAGGAAAGGGTTGAATTAGGAAAGATTTTTATGTTCAAGTTTTTGGAAACATAAGGTTTAGGAAAGTGGAAGGTTAGGAAGGATTTGAATTAGGAAAGATTTGGATTTTGAAACTTATGAAAAGATTTGAAGTTTAAGTTTAGGAAACTTATGGTTTAGGAAGGTAGGAAATTAGGAAGGTTTAGATTAGAAAGGGATTGGATTTGGTTTTTAAAAGCAAAGGTTTGATTTATTTCCAAAAACGGAGGATAGGATCTAGTTTCCTAAACGGGAAGATTGGATTTGGTTTCTTAAAGGGAAGATTTGATTTGACAAGGATTTGGAAAGGGAGATTCTAGAAACCCTACTTTTGAAAAATTGTGGTTTTGACGTAGAAAAGAGGTTTTGAAAACATGTATAGTTTTGATGTAGAAAACAAAAGATTTTGGAAACCTAGGTTTGGGGCAAAGTTTGAAAATCATGTTTTTGGAAAGAAAATTAGGGTTTCCTAATTGTGGGCTCTAAGGCTTGATTTAGGCTCTAAGGAAAAGAGATTTTTTTTAAAAAGTGCGTTTTTGGAAAGAGATTTTAAAGAAAAGGAGTTTTTGGAAATTGTGTTTTTAAAAACGTAGATTTTGGAAAGAAGATTCTAGAGGAGAGTTTCTAGAAGAAAAATTTTGGGAAGAGAGTTTTTGGAAAGAGTTGTGGGGAACGTTTTTAGAAAGTGGATTTTGAAGAAAAAGATTTTGGAGAGGAATTGAAAAAGAGAGTTTTGAAAAATATATTTTTGGAGGGAGTTTTTGAAAACAATTTTGGAGACAAGAGTTTTAGGAAAGTATGTTGAAAAATAGATTTTTAGGAAGGGATTTTTGAAAAGAGAGAGTTTTGGAAAGGTATAAAAACGTCTCACTTTCCTAAAGCGATTCTAGCCATAAGAGGACTAGAACCACCTTAAGAAAGTGGTTTTGAAAACAATGTTTGAAAATATAGACCAAAAGGTCACTTTTAATATAATACTTTTCTAAAGCAACCCTAGCCATGGAAAAGCTAGAATCACCCTAGAATTGTGGTTTTGAAAACAAGTTTTTGAAAAAGAGATTTTGATGCAATTTTGAAAACAAGTTTGAAAACGATTTTGAAAACAACTTTGAAAACGAATTTTGGAAGATGCAAGATTATGATATGCATAATGCAATTTGGGGTCGTGAACATACAAGGTTAAGGCTTCATCACATAATCAAGGGGGCTGGACCCACGTGGTCTTTGGTTAGACTAGAAGAAAGCCCCCAACACGGTGACTCTTCAATAGCCCAATCCTACACATGAACCAGGAATTCCCTTCTTTCAAGCATGCAAAGAAAGGAGGGGAAAGAGATGGGGGATTAAAATAGAGAAAACCCAAGTGGGTTGGAGAGAGAAGAGAGGGGGAAGTGCAGAAAAATTAAAGAGAAAACCTACCGTATGTTTTCTTTATTTTGCGCGCCGCGCTGTCTTCAGTCTTCGGTCTTTGTCTTGATCTTCACCTTCAGTCTTCAAGAGTTGTCTTCAAACTTTGGATGGTAGATCTTCAAGTCTTCAAAGGATGGTTGAAGGTTAGTGTATAAGTGTATGGGGGAGTGTATTAGTGTATAGGAGACTAGGGTTTGTGTATAGTGGCTAGGGTTTGGAAAACCTAGGGAGGCTAGGGTTTAGGAGATGCTCGAGCTCTGTATATCGAAATATAGGATTCTTAGATTAAGTTTGCAGACCCCATTCACGTTGAATGAGGCTCTGTATTTATAGAGGTTGGACAAAACTGGCGCCTGTTGCAGTGGCACCAGGCCAAATTACACACTGGCGCCACTAGGATTGGCGCCAGGCCATTTTTTGGCTTGGCGCCACTACTAGTGGCGCCAGCCAATTAGGAAAGATTCAAGGTTGGCAAGCAATGTATCTTTGACTAGATTTGGGCGCTTGTACTAGTGACTACCATGTAAATTTTAGCCTGGCTTCACTAGGAGTGACTCCGGGAAGTCCGGGAATGATTTGAAAGAGCCGGGAATGACCCGGGGGGCCAGAAAGGAGCAAGAATACTTAAAACAGTGTCCTAGAGGTACTTGACTTGAAAAGTGAGGATAAGATGTGTCGAAGAGGTTGACCGGGCCTTTAGGGGCAAAACGGTCAATCGGACTAAGAAACTACCGGGACAGACTCAAACTGTCCCGGAAGAAGACTTTGGATCTGGAAACATTATTTAGAATGTTCCCCGAGGTTTCCGGTTTGATTCCCAGAGTCGGCGTGGTTAGAAAAGGAGACCGGCCCACTAGGGGCAAAACGGTCATTTTGTACCGGGTTTGCCGGAACTGACTCGGAATGATCCGGAAAGGTAAAAGAAGGTTGAGAATACTATAAAAAGTATTCTTGGGACATTACCGTTTTGATACTCAAAGCCTGTATGGTCGAAGAAGGAGACCGGCCCTCTAGGGGCAAAACGGTCATTTTGTACCGGGTTGGCCGAAACTGACTCGGAATGGTCCGGAAACGTAAAGGAAGGTTGAGAATACTATAAAAAGTATTCTTGGGACATTACCGGTTTGATACTCAAAGCCGGTATGATCGAAGAAGGAGACCAGCCCTCTAGGGGCAAAACGGTCATTTTGTACCAGGTTGGCCGGAACTGACTCGGAATGATCCGAAAAGGTAAGGGGAGGTTGAGAACACTATAAAAAGTATTTTCAGGAGGTTACCAGTTTGACACCGAGAGCCGGTGTGGTTCCCGGGGCATTCGGATGCTTAGGGGCAAAATGGTCATCTTGACCGAAATGTCTCGGAAAAGGTCTTAAGGGTAGTCTGGTCATTTTTCACCGAAGTGTGCTAACAGACACTGGTGTTGACCTGGGTTTTGAGTGTTTCCGCCACTCTCACGGTGTGAGTACTTCCGCTACTCGGACGAGGTTGATGATTTGTGAGTATTTTCGCTACTCGGACGGGGTTGTGAGTATTTCCGCTACTCTAACGGTTTTGTGAGTATTTCCGCTACTCTAACGGGTCTGTGAGTATTTCCGCTACTCTAACGGTTCTTTGAGTATTTCCGCTACTCTAACGGTTCTGTGATTATTTCCACTACTCTAACGGTTCTGTGAGTATTTCCGCTACTCTAACGGTTCTGTGAGTATTTCCATTACTCTAACGGTTTTGTGAGTAGTTTTGCTACTCGGACAGGGTTGATGATTTGTGAGTATTTCCGCTTCTCTAACGGGTTGTGAGTATTTTCGCTACTCTGACGAGTCTGTGAGTATTTCCGCTACTCTAACGGTTTTGTGAGTAGTTTTGCTACTCGGACCGTCTCGAGGAATAAACTATCTCGAGAGAGGGATTGGAATTGGAATAAGAAAGGACAATGCCCCTAAGAGTATTTTGGTCATTTTGCCTCTATTTGGGCCTGACAGGCCCGCAAAGCGATGAAAAGAAGGAATTTGGACCTAGAGGATTGGTTTCGGTTGGAATATGTCCACAATGACTTGAAAACAAGTCTGGACGGAGTGTAGACTGCCGAGCGGTCAAAACTGGGGTGCTTACATAGATAACTAGGGTCAAGTTAACCTAGAGTTTGGTAACTAGGGTCAAGTTAACATAGGGTTTGGCAACTAGGGTCAAGTTAAGCTATGGTTGGATGACTAGGGTCAAGTTAACCTAGGGTTGGATAACTAGGGTCAAGTTAACCTAAGGTTAGATTGGAGAATGGTCTTGAAAGTTATTTTGGTGCATTCTTGGAAAGAGTTTTGAAATCAAAAATATGATATGCAATAGACTTTGATTGGCAATCTTTATGAAGATCATTTCCATGAAAATTTTGACTCTAGCCAAGAGTATGGTTTATATGGTTAGTGATTGGAGACCATTCCAAGGAAGGTTTCCTCATGGCCATTATAACCCTTATCTTGACAAGAGTGGAGGGATTAAAATTTAACATGATGATGACAATTTTTGAAAAATCATTTTTTATACAAAGATGGAGAGAATGCATTTTTGAAATCATCTTTGGAGAAAGATTTTGAAAATCATTTTTCAAGGGAACCATTCTATCAAGAAAGGGTTCATACAGCCAATAAAAGGGAGACCACTCAAGAGAGGGTTCCATGGGGCCATTTCAACCACTAAACTTGAGAGAATAGAAACCATAGAATTCAAAGAGTTTGAACATCATCCTTTGGCAAGCATAAAGAGAGAAGGGAGCCATTCTACCAATTTAGGGTTTCTATGGCCAATGTAAAGGGAGACCACTCAAGGGAGGGTTCCATGGGGCCATTCTAACCACTAAATTTGAGAGAATGAAAACCTTTGAAAATTAAGGGGTCTGAAAGCAACCTTTGTGCAAGTTGAAATGCAATGATGCAAAAGCATGAATTAGGGGGTTGAGAGGGATTTTCTAAGGCATGATTCCTAAAGTCTCATCCTAAACTTCAAGGGGCCAACTCTTGGAACAATTTTTGAAGGACGTGTAGAACTTGAAAATGTCATGAAATTAAGAGCAATGCAAGCATTGTGGGATATGGCAATAAACATAAAATGAAGCCAAGCATACAAGACATGGTCAAAATAATAATATGTCAGGGGTCATGATTCACATACAAGGCTTTTAGGCTTCACCATACAAACAAGGGGCTCTTAGGCCATACCATCTTAAAGTAGGCTAGTGAGAGGTCCCTCTACACGGTGGCTCTCGCTTGCTTTCCTCTAGGCATGATCTAGGTGTTGTACGTCGTCTTTAGTTGCTTTTGCAACAATAATAGGTCGACGGTCCCTTTGTCTTTGGTGAGCCTGGTGGCAGATCTGGATGCGCTGGATTACGTTGACTGGGGTTCTTTCACCTTTGCTTGCTTGCTACGAGGGATGAGAGTGTGGACGTCCAGGGCCTGGGGGAGCTTGACGAGCTTTTGGCCATTTTTAATATGGTGGAGCTATGAGTATTTGCTAGTTCGCCGACCAGAGGTGAAGTCCAGCGATGCCTTCCCGAAAGCCACGAGGTGGGCCCGGCAGTAGGTAGTCCAGCGATCCTTGCTTACAGATTTTGTAGCCCTCTGGGCTAACTTGGAGCTGCTGAGGCCTCGGGATGTGACTTGGACACGTTATCACCGATCCACCCAGTATGCCGGTATGAGGGATATCATCCTCCTATCCAAGTCGCGGATCACCTTCCGGGGTCCCGTGTCGTGGGAGATATACCTCGAGGAGCGTCACTGACGGCAATTCCATTCTACTTTCTGCGCCGCCATGGATCCTCCCCAGTATATGTTTGGACTTTATCGGGCTGGGGTAGAGATCCCTTACATAGTCGGGGTCCCGGGTGAGCGGTTCTTGCTTCCGCCGGATGTGGATTATGAGGCTCACTTCTGGGCGAGGTCTATTGGTGCTTTCACCCAGCTGGATCTGGTGGTCGGAGGGCAGGTGGCTGGCCATGAGGTGGTGGAGCTTTGGCATCGGGCCCAGGGCTTTGTATCTGAGGAGGAGTACCTAGCGGCTTGCCAGGCACGAGATCAGTACCGAGCTGAGGTGGAGGCTCTGATTGCCCACATATCTCTGATGGAGGCCCGCTGGGTATGTTATTTATGATTTATTATTTCCATGTTCCTCATACATCTCTTGTGTTCTAATGCTAACTCTTCTTCCTTTCCTGCCTTTCTCCTTGACCAGGGTTCCTTTGACGCAGGAGCTTCTTCCAGCCAGCCCTCTTCGTATGTGCCGGACATTGGCGACTTTGACTTAGATGACGACCCTGCTCCTTAAGGCATCCTTTTTTATCTATTGACACAGTTGTAGTTCAGTTAGTTTAGCTGTGTAGTTTTATGTATTTTAGGCCGTATGTTAGCCCTCATAGATGATGACTGTATGATGATTTTATGTACATTATTTTTTTTTTGTTTTTTGTATGATGATGATTATTTCTTTCTTCTTGCCTCGTCATGTATGTTATGTGGGTATATGATAGGTATGAATGCAAACACTAAGGTGCAGAAATCATGGTATGCATGAGAGATGGCAAACTTTTAAGTAGATGTGGAAAGAGTGGGTGCATTATTGCACTTGTCAGGCAGAGTGCACAAGCACGCATATGACTATATGAAGTCACATCTAGAGGTAGATTGGGTGTTCCCTGGAAATTGTCATTTTGGCACTTTGATCTTTCTTTGGAGATTCCCTTTCTTGCTGCGCCTTTTTCCTGTCATGGTGAGATGGCAGTTGTCCCATCCTTAGGGTTTTCATTTTCAGACCCGACCTCCCCTCTCTCTTATATGGGAAAATGTCACTCAACTGATTTTCTCTTAGGGGTCTTATGTTTGATCTGGTAGATTCTTCAGGTGATAGTCGAAGTAGCCTTTAGCAAAGAAGCTAGTAGTTTCCATCCTCAATCCAAGAAGGCTTTACTTTGGACTGTAATGTAGGCTAGGTAATGGGAGATGAATGAAGGGGTATTCAGGCTCAAAATGATTTTTTTCCTCTTTTTTTTTTTTTTCGGGTGATAATAATCAGAACCACCTTAAGTAAATTTCCGCCGCTTTGCCCCTTTTTCTTTCTCAGGTATCGCCATTCCCTCTTGAACTTGTTTAGACTAAGCAATCTTCCCTAATCTGAGGGGACTTTCTGGGGGTTGTAACATGGCCAGGTTGTGGGTTTTTGAAAGAAAGGGTATTAATGGCTCAAAGTGTGATGTGGTTTCTGGGTTTGCTAGTGATTGCCGTTTCAGGTCTTTTTCTTTTGTCTGCGGGTTTCTTTCTCCATCTCTCTTCGTTTCCTCTCTTCTTCTTCTTTTCTTTTTGTACGAATTTGTGTTTGTATAGGGCCCATCATTTCTTTTAGTTTTTGCCCCAGTATTATTGCTTGCACAATCTATTGACTCTCAAGAGACATCAATCTTTATTTCATTTTCCATTTTCATTTTTTTTTCGGAGTATTTCCTTGTTTCCCTCCTTTTTTGATGCAGGAGGGGGTCTTCTTTCTCTCCATACCCCTTTTTGTCACTTTTCCCTCCGAGTTTTCTTTTGCCCATTGCAAGGAGTGATCACCAGGGTGGGTTTTTCGAAAGAATACAATTTGGCTCAACAAGGGTTTTTCAAAGGGTGTTCTTTTAACTGTATGGTAGCAGAATAGATGGCCCTTCTTCCTTTCAGGTAAGATTGCTTAGACCGTGAAGTTCAGTTCTAGAGGTTTTGGCATTATCCTTTGAAATAGACAAGAGCTAGCTTAACTGTTCTATTACTTGCACCTGCCCCAATGTGGGGGGTGGTTCCTGGTCTGGGTGTTTGAATGAAAATTGCTCATGGCTCGAGTGGGCTGACCAAAGGAATTACTTTTATTATTCCAAGGATTTTGAAATGAGGGCTTCTCTTCCTCTCGAGGGTCTAACTGCCGACTGCTTTGCCAAGGTGTTCTTCGGAAGCCACCTTTTTCATGACCCACTCTCTTTTCTTCCTTTTAATACCTTTCCTCTAGATCGAAAATGGTCCCCACAGGCGAGGATGTACATACCATCCCTCCTTTCAAGTTAGGGCATATCAACAAGAAAGGAAAATTCTGAAAAGAGCGAGCGCCAAAGATGATAAATGCAAATTTCAACTTCTTTCATTTCAAAAGTTTTGTTTACATGATGAGCTCTTGATTAGCAAAAGATGAAAGTAGAGTTAACGGAACAAAGATTAGCAGGAAAGTAAAGACAAAGTTTGGTAGCGGAACATCCCTTTGGTAATCACTTCTTCAGGTGGGTTTTGGGACCACGCCTGCCTCCTCCATGCTCCATTGGCCGGCTTCCTCACTTGGTAGTGCTGGGCGAATTGATGCGTCAACTGCGGGGTGGCAGAGATCAACAGCCATAGTGTGACCAGGGCTTCCTCCTTTTCCTTCTTCTTCTTTAGTGTGGTCAGTGGGGTTGTGTGCCCCTTCTCGGGACTTCTGCTGACTTTCTTTTAGTTGAGCAGTTTTCTCTTGTTCGTCCTCTTGGGATTTCATGACCAAATCTTCATCAAAAGCTTGCGACGACTTTTCCTTGGCTTCCTCTCTATTGATTTCTTTAAACAGGCTATCCAGATCGCCTTCGTTGAAGTCAAAGGGTGGGTTCGGCAGTTTTGGCTCATAGATGCCCCAACCCATGTCCTCGTAATCGAAGAGCTCCTCCTTTAGGCGAGCCTCGGCTTCAGCATATTTAGGGTGTAGGAATTCCTCTCCCCAATCGTCAACAGGTGCAATATCATTAGGAATGTTTGCAACAGGTTCATCCATGGGCCAGTCGAAAGGGTCCTAATGTCCACTTGCATTGTAAAGGTAGATGGGGCATGGCGGCAGTTCTTCCTCCCAATCACTTTCAATGTCTGACTCACCCTCGAAGTACTCTGCGATTATGATGCCATCAGGATCTGCCTCATCCTCGGTGATGATGTTGACAGCATGGTCGGGCAAGGGATTTGCCGTGACATTGGGCACAGGGACCGTCTTTGTTTCTTAGGTATTGATGACCTTGTTATCAATGAGGTCTTGATTCTTGTGCTTCAAGGAGAAACAGGATTCTGTGTCATGCCCCTGTTGAAAGTTGGCGGTAGTGGGCTTGGCAATGGTCGTTGGGGAATGGGGTTTATATGCTTGGCTTTGAGTAGCTCATGATAGGCCTCTGTCTGGGTGCATGCCAAATGCGTGAACTCTCGGTTTCGTCGATTGTTGTTCTTGTTGGGGTTGAAGTATGGTAGGGTTGCAGCAGGTCCAGTTGGGGGTGCTTGGGTAGCAGCAACGGGGATATTAATGATGGGAGCAGGTGGTGAAGGTCGAGCTTGGTATTGGGGGTAATATGGTTATTACTGTGTAGGTAGGATAGCAGATACCTCTCCCTCTTTCTTGCCCGTGCCCCAACTGGTTGCCACCTTCTTGGCCGCGTTTGCAAATCCCTCACTTGTCTTGGCATAGAGATCGGTGATTCTGCCAGTTTTCAGTCCATTTTCGATCATTTCCCCTTGCATTATCAGTTCAGAAAAGCTTTTTCCGATGCTCAGACACAGACGCTTGTAGTATAGTCCTTGGAAGGTGTTCACAAATAGCTGCACATATTCTTTTTCCAACAATGGGGGGTTGACTTGAGTGGCTGCCTTCCTCCATCTCAGAGCATAATTTTTTAAGCTCTCTTTCTCACCTCGAGTCATTAGCATTAGGGCACACCGGTCCATGGTCAGATCGCTATTATGGCGGTATTGGGATCGAAAGGCTAAGACCAACTCATTCCAGGTAGTGATCTTCCTTAAATCTAACTGGGCAAACCATTGCAGCCTGGGCCCAGTCAAGCTATGTTGGAACAATTGCATCAAAAGTTTAGGGTCATTCCCATGTCCGCTTAATGCCCCAACGTACAACCTTAAGTGTGCTACGGGGTCCCCGCTCCCGTCATACTTCTGAAAGTCGGGCATTTTGAACTTGGGCGGCCTTGGTTGGTTAGGGAAGAAGCAGAGTTCATCATAAGCCATTCTGCCGAAGGAGTCATGACCTTGGAGGCTGCGTAAGGACTCTTCTAAGCCTTTTATTTTGAGATCGAGAGGGTTTGGGCCCTCTTTCTTTGAAGTGGCAGTCAGCAAGATGGTTTCAGGGTTGTCCTCCTCCCCTTCCTCGATTTGTACTACTTTAGGTTTCTCCTTGCTCTTTGTTGTCTCGTCAGTCCGCAGGACGACCCTTGGTGGAATTGCTTCAGTTTCCTTAGGATAGGATGTGGATGCCGAAGGGTTCGTGACGGGCCCTTTGAAGGCCATTAGTTATATGAGTTTGAACATTTCATCTATCTTTGCCTTCATTTCATTCACTTCTTCACGTGTCATTGAACTGTTTTGTTGATCGGGAGTATTGCCTTCCCTCGACATTTGCACAGTTCTTTGTCGGGTACGGACTGGCATTCGAAGGACGGGGTACACTCGCATTCCTCTTTTTCCTTTCTTCAGAGCAATGGTGACCAACAATGCAAGTAGTCTCACCAAAGCTATGGCTAGTCTTTTGATGAAATAGGAGGAGGAAAAGAAAATAAAGAAAAACAAAGCAAAAAGATTGCAAGTTAGGTTTTTGATTTGGAAAAGCTTTATGCGATGCTTGACCTAAGGATGCCCCTGTCTTTTGAGGGGAACTAAGCGTGATGCTTTGGCTCATGTCTGGAGATAAGGGATTGCCCCTGCATGCAAATACTATACTTGCCCTTGTTCATTCATCCATTCATAGATTCATTCATTCATTTGACAATAAGAAAGATTTTATTAAGATGAATTGTTTTTGGTACATAGAATTTTCTCAAAAATACATAGAAACGGGGAGGGGGAACATTTTCCTTAGGACTTCCACCTATTTCTACATTTACATTATAGGATCCTAAACTACTCTTGAGCCTCTAGATCTGCTTTGTTGGTAGGAGCCCTTGATTTGAATTGTTCTCTTGTCTTCTTGGCAACCTTATCTCCATGAGCGAAGAGGAATTAGGGCCCCTCTTTATGAGATGACTTTGATGCATGCCGTGAATCCTTAGGGTCTCGTGGTACCCTTAGGAATTTTAGGTTGGCTTAAATTGAGCGAGAAGGTCTTTGAGCCTTTCTCTAAGGGTTGATTGGATGCATGAAGATGCAATGACTTGAGTTACTTTGAGAACTCTTGTCTTGAAGTGAATTCCAATGCATGAGCAGTTATGATGTATGTACATGGAAGCAATAAGAGTTAGATAGCATAATAGCAAGGATTAAGCAAAGTTTATAAGGAAAAATAAAGCAGTCGTCCTTTCCTCCTTGATTTTGAAATTGACGCATGTATCCTAAATCCGGTAGAGGTTCGGCTATGCATGGGGTGTTACATGAGCATGAGGTTGGGGGTTTGCTAATGTTTCTTAAAAAAGCTCGGTCCCCGAACCTTCAAACCTCCCACGTCCACCCCCGAAAGGGTGAACTCCATCTTTGGTTGGTGGTTCGAGCGCGGGAACTATCAAAAGACCGTAGGCTAAGAAACTGACACAACATCCGCCCACAGTCAATATATTGTTCCCCCTTCTATCTAGAAGGGTAGTAACTGGGTAATACATGTAAGATGCAAATGCAAGTGAACGCACCAAGTGTGTGTGGAATTTTCAAAAAATGGAGGAAAGGACCCAATAACACACATCACATCATGTCCATTCATTCACATGCATGGCAACAAATAAGACATTAAACAAAAATGTGAACAAAGGTCCACCTACAAAAGGCAAATGCAAAGAGTTAGTAACTTTTCAAAGGACTCAATGCAAGATAAAATGGGTGGTCAATGCAAGAGTATGAATGTAGGCGATGAATGCGAGCGATGACACTTATTTGAAAATCATTTTGAAAAATAAGGTTTGCTTTGGAAACTTTGAAAAATTCGAAGAGTGGATAAAATTCGGACAAGGTAACCGGAGATTTTGGGTGAGTGAAGGGTGAAGAGACATATTAATGGCCTAACCTTCTAAATAGTCCCCAGCGGAGTCGCCAGCTGTCGCGCCCCCGTTTTTGGGTGTCCAATGTCCTTTCGGCTTAGAGACCTTAAAGCATGGAACTCTGTCATTAGAACTCGTCCTCCTAGAAGGACAAGTGCGACTAGGTTTGAAAATTGATTTGACTAAGGGCTTTTTAGAAAAATAGGAGTTGTCACCTAACTTGATTAAAGTGAGTTAGGGCACCTAAAACTAAGCGTTAATCCGAATATTAAACTTAGGGTTTTTGAAAAAGGTTTTTGAAAACTCCCTCAAGAGAGGGTTTTTAAGAAAATAGGTTGTTTGGCAATCTTTTGAAATGTTTAAGCCCTTTTTGAAAATAACTCCATTTTTGGTCTTTCGAAAACAGAAATCTAAGGTTCAGGGGTTGGTTACGTGTAGGGAAGATATCCTAAGATCATCACCCTACCCCGCCCTTTCGGTACCTACATGTCTAACCACCCTTGGTTCACTCACTAGAATAACCGGTTGCCATTGTCCACTTAATATCCACTTTAGAACTTTGAAAACGTGGTCTAGTCATCACTTTTTGGATGAATGATGCATGATGCAAGTTTTGGAAGAAGTTTGAAAATAATGGAGGTTTTAAAAGAGTTTGGAATAGAAACTTTGAATTGATTGAAATTTTTGAAAAAGGGATTGAGGTTGAAATAAAAGTTATGACCGCACCATTTTAGGTTGTCTACATATCTCATTTGGCGAGAATTAGGTCATTCGTAGTTCGGGCAAAAGCCCGATGGAAAATAGGCGCATTAGGGCCTTTGGAAGGTTTAAAGACACTTTGGGGTCTTTGGAAAAGTTTAAGATACTTTGAGGTCTTTGGATAAGTTGAAGACACTTTGTGGTCTTGGAAGTTTTGACTTGAAATTGGAAGTGAAGTGTTTTGAAAATGTTTTTGGATTGACTCTAAGGGAGTTTTGGAAAAATGATTTGGCATGACTCAAGAGAACTTGAAAGTGTTTTTGGAGTCTTGTTTTGAAGACCTTGGAGGCATGAATTTAGAATGTTTGGATGGATTAATTTTTGAAAGTGGTCTTTGAAAATGGAGTGTTTGGAATCCTAACATGGAAACCTAAGAGGTTGTTCTTGATTTATCACTTGTCCTTGGAATCCCTAACCATGAAAGGGCTAGGAATACCTTAGGTTTGTGACTCTTTGGAAACATCTTTGGAAAGGTCTTGAAGACGGAGTGTAGGAACATAAGAAGAGTATATGGAGTTGGGTTTTTGAAATCATAAGGGTAGGAGGTTTTGGAAGAATAGGTTAGGAGGGTAATTGGAAAATTTGAATGATCATTTGAAAAAGGGTTCAAGAGTTGGAACCTTGAAGTGTATTAACCTTGGTTGGGTTAGCCTAGGGTTAGGGGGAACCTAAGGTTCAAAAGACTAAGGGTTAACTAACTAAAGTTAAATTAACCTAGGGTTAGGTGACTAGAGTCAAGTTAACCTAGAGTTAGGTAACTAGGGTCAAGTAACTAGGGTCAAGTTAACCTAGGGTTAAGTAACTAGGGTCAAGTTAACCTAGGGTTTGGTAACTAGGGTCAAGTTAACCTAGGGTTTGGCAACTAGGGTCAAGTTAACCTCAGGTTAGATGACTAGGGTCAAGTTAACCTAGGGTTGGATAACTAAGGACAATTTAACCTAGGGTTAGATTGGAGAATGGTATTGAAAGTTGTTTTGGTACATTCTTGGAAAGAGTTTTGAAATCAAAAATATGATATGCAATGGACTTTGATTGGCAATCTTTGTGAAGATCATTTCTATTAAAATTTTGACTCTAGCCAAGAGTATGGTTTATATGGTTAGTGATTGGAGACCATTCCAAGGAAGGTTTCCTCATGGCTATTATAACCCTTATCTTGACAAGAGTGGAGGGATTAAAATTTAACATGATGATGACAATTTTTGAAAAATCATTTTTTATGCAAAGATGGAGAGAATGCATTTTTGAAACCATCTTTGGAGAAGGATTTTGAAAACCATTTTTCAAGGGAACCATTCCATCAAGAAAGGGTTCATACAGCCAATAAAAGGGAGACCACTCAAGAGAGGGTTCCATGGGGCCATTTCAACCACTAAACTTGAGAGAATAGAAACCATAGAGTTAAAAGAGTTTGAACATCATCCTTTGGCAAGCATAAAGAGAGAAGGGAGCCATTCTATCAATTTAGGGTTTCTATGGCCAATATAAAGGGAGACCACTCAAGAGAGGGTTCCATGGAGCCATTCTAACCACTAAATTTGAGAGAATGAAAACCTTTGAAAATTAAGGGGTTTGAAAGCAACCTTTGTGCAAGTTAAAATGCAATGATGCAAAAGCATGAATTAGGGGGTTGAGAGGGATTTTCTAAGGCATGATTCCTAAAGTCTTATCCTAAACTTCAAGGGGCCAACTCTTGGAACAACTTTTGAAGGACATGTAGAACTTGGAAATGTCATGAAATTAAGAGCAATGCAAGCATTGTGGGATATGGCAATAAACATAAAATGAAGCCAAGCATACAAGACATGATCAAAATAATAATATGCAAGGGGTTATGATTCACATACAAGGCTTTTAGGATTCACCATACAAACAAGGGGCTCTTAGGCCATACCATCTTAAAGTAGGCTAGTGAGAGGTCCCCCTACACGGTGGCTCTCGCTTGCTTTCCTCTAGGCATGATCTAGGAGCCCTCTTAGCTCAAGCATGCAAGAAAGGGGGGTTGTAGATGGGGATTAAAATAGAGAATAGCCTAAGTAGGCTAGGAGGGAGAAGAGAAGAGTAGGGGAGAGCACAAATATAAAAGGGATACCACCTTTTGCCTTCAACACTCTTGTAATCTTCAATGGATGTCTTAATTGGAGCTTGAGTGACTTCAAGAAGGCTTGAGAGGCTTGAGTGGAGTGTATATGTGTTTATGAGGCTTTGTATATGGAGTGTATGGGCTTAGGAGAGGTGGAATCTAGCCTAAGTGTTGGAGGGGAGGAATATATGTAGAGATTCAAGTTTCTGGAGTGATTTCAACAGAGTTTCGTGTCAATTTCGGACCTGGGATATGCATGGGGGAGGCCACTATTTATAGGCAATCTGGAATAGACCATGTGCATGTAGGACATGTGCAGGTACTATTCCATTACCATAATAACACGTGGCACCCTATGTACTGGTTAAATCTCGACCGTTGATCGAAAGTCGATCGATTTGAACAAAATTTGAGCACATGTAGCATACGCTCCATCACCGGGAAGGTTTGTCCAAACTTTGCCTCGATAATTGGGCCAACCGGGAAGGTTCTAGGGGAATCGGTCGCACTTGGGATGTTCTCCTAGTGCATCCGATGAACTTTCATGTTTTTGAAAAGTTTGAATGGCGTTTGGAGATGTGTGATATTGTCTCGGGAAGTGTGCCAAAAAGGACACTTTTGCTGAGCGTCTATGATACGCTCCGGGGGTGTTTCAAAGTGGCTGTTTTCGTTTGATGTGATCAAGGCCTTCGAGAAGCGATCTATTCGATTGGACCGTTTCGATGGAAAGTACACTAGAAATACTTTCTAGAATTCCCAAATTTACGCATTTCTCAAGTCGTTTGACTGTGCGTTTTGATTAGGGAATCGAAGAAAAAGTCAACCTTGGCGGAGCATCTGCGAGACGCTCCAAGGGTTGCTGAAAGTTATAGTTTTCACACCGTACGATAGAGGGCTTCGGGAAGCGATCTTTTCGATCAAACCGTATTGATGGAAAGATCTATGGACGAGCTTTCAAGAATTCCCTGATTTACGCATTTCTCAAGTCGGTTGATGGTGTGATATAATCAGGGAATCGGGAGAAAAGACAATTTAAGCGGAGCGTCTGTGAGACGCTCCAGGGAACTTTTATCGAGCCATGTGAGTTTAGTGTCGTAGGGTGTTCCTTGGGTTAAACAAAGGCGTGTGGTGAAACCTCCACTCGAAATCCCAAGGCCGGTGCTGTTTCAAGGCATATTTGGGTTTCCAGGGGCGAAACGGTCATTTTGACCGGAGTTGGCTGAAAATGGTCAGGAATGGTCCGGTGTATCGTGTTAGGCGTGTAGAGTTGTTCAGGGATAGTTTTGAGGGAGTTTCTCGCCATTCAGCGGGGTTCGTGTCGTGCTGAGTCGTTCAAGGGCAAAATGGTCATTTTGGCCAAGGTGAGCCGGAATAGGACCGGATTTGGACCAAATGGCGTGCGGGGGATGCCCGATGGTTTGACAACATTATGGAAGGATGGACTTATCATTTTGAGGGATTTTGAACTTTCTCAAAACGTGCTTAGAGGCCCAAGGGGCAGATTTGGCCATTTTTCACCGAGTCGAGCGAGCAAGCGCTGGTGTTGACCTAGGTGTTGGTTCTCGAGACCGCCCAGTCTCAAAAAACTACCTGTGCAGTGTTGGTCTCTAAGAACGGTTGGTGTTAGAGAGCTACCTGTAGGGTGGTGTTGGTTCCTGAAAACGCCTAGTCCTAGAAAGCTACCTGGAAGGGCGGTGTTGGTCTCCGAGAACGCCTGGTCCCGGAGAACTACCGAATGACTGACACATTCTACATTAGCGGGCTAGTAGGTGCCAAAAGTGAACCGTCTGGAATCTTTGATGAGGTGTTGGTCCCCGAGATTGCCCAATCCCGGGAAGCTACCTGGATGGCGTTGGTTTCCGGGATTGCTTGGTCCGGAAAACTACCTGGAACAATGGTGCTTAAGGCTTCAGTGGATCTTTATGGGCCCGAGAAGCGACCAGCTGGTTGGATTGGAGGTTGAAAGGCTCATCTTGAGCCTACATGTGTTGTGATGTTGGAAATCAAATCCAGTCAAGCCAGAGATTGCCGAGCAGGCAAAAATGGGGTGCTTACACCCTTAAGGGCATTTTGGTCATTTTGCCTCTATTTGGGCCTGGCGGGCCCGCGAAGCGATGGACAGACAGGATTTGGACTTAGGAAGTTGGTTTCGATTGGAATATGCCCACAGTGACTTGAACACAAGTTTGGACGGAGTGTAGATTGCCGAGCGGTCAAAAACGGGGTGCTTACAGCTGCCCCACTTTTTCTGTCTTTGCTTGTCAAAGGCAGAAAACGATAAAAGTAAGAGTCCCATGTTGACCGCAAGGCAGTCGGAGGGACGGACATTGGAAATCTTTCGACAACGGGGGTCGAAAACGGATAGCGGGTCAGAAAGGCCTTCGAAAATGAGTTTTGGCAGAAAAAGGGCAAAGCTGCCCAGAATTTGCAACTGGTGCCACTAGTAGTGGCGCCTTTGGCACAAAATGCCTGGCGCCTCTGCTAGTGGCGCCAGGCTTAGAGTTAAAAACCAGAAAATTTCTGGTTCAAATGGCTGCGGAATTGTGGAGAGTTCTCGTAAATCCGAGGGATTCTGCGTGAGAATTGACTTGAACCTTGAAGGGGCACTTCTTGAAGACCACGGGTGAATGCCCGAAGGAGACCACGTCGCCAGAAAAGTTGCCGGAAGAGAAGATTTTGCCAGAGAACTTCCAAAGAGTGAGTTTTCAAATTTTGTTGATTTTGATGCGTAGAACTTCATTTGAATCATGTGAATAGTGGAACTTGATGTTTTGATGTGTTTTGAACATGATGGTAATGTTATTTTTGCATTTTGGTGCTTGTTTGATTGAATTTGAATGATTATATATGAATATGTGAAGAGGGCTTTCTGTAGGAATAGTGAATTTGTTCCTACAGACTTGGGCAGGGGGTTTTCTGGCTATATTTTTGTGCAATGTGCCTTAGAAAAATGTGTTTAACAACCGTATGAAGTTTTGTGATTTTTTGAAAACTCGGTGAATTTTTGATTTTTTGAAAAATAGAAAAATACTTAAAAAATTTAGAAAAATGAGAAAGCTCAAGGAATTGATGGGATTTTTAGAGTTTAAAAATTTGAAAAAGGTAGGAATATTTTTGGAAAAAATTTGAAGAATTTTAAGGCATTTTTGAAAGCCGTGGATTTATTGGAAAAATAACACATGTTTTGGAAATTTTAAAAAATTGAAAAATGTGCATAGGTGCTGACATTATGTGATTGTAACATTATGAAGTGCACAATTTGTTTTTTGTGTTGATGTCATGGGTGTTGTAGGGGCCATTTTTAAGCGGGACTTTGTTGAAATTTTTAGAAATTAGGGAAAGAGTTAGAAAAAGTTTTTTTTTTTTTTAGAAATAAAATCTTTTTGGAAAAAAGACAGAGAACCCTTGAGATGTGATTTGAAAATTAGAAAACCAAGATGTGTAGAAATTTTGTTTTTGATTTGTTATTCGAAATCCTTTATTTGTTTTGTTTGTGTTAGTTGTTTATTTTATTTTACTATTATTTGAATTGCATGTATGGCATGTTAACGTCTCTTACCTTTGCTTACCTTTTCAGGATGGCAGATGCAGTTTTGAGTCGGCTGAGAGCCTAGCACAGCAGTTACCCTCCGGATGAGCAAGATATCTTTCGCTGGTCCTTTGGTCGGGTGGCTTCACTTCTATCAGTGTGGCTCATTCCTGGACTCATGGAGGCGGTGATCCCTTCCTGGCAACCTGACTTGTCTCTTTTCCGCTTTGGAGAGTGCGAGCTTACCCCTACTCCTCACGAGTATGGGTTTCTTCTTGGTTTCTGAGATATTTCTGCCGACATTGTGGGACCCCTCTTTCCGGATGGTTGTATTATAGTGGTTTCGTCCCAGCTCGGATTCAGACGTGCAGTTCTTTCGTCTTCTTCTTTGCCCCAGTTTCCTTATGTCCTAGCTGAGTTCCTCTTTTCCCGTTTTGAGTTTCCTACGGGTATGCGAGTTCATTCAGGTGAGTGGCACACTTCCCAGGATTGGACTGTTTCTCGTATGGTTGCTTTGGCCTTGCTTCTACTGAACTTCTTGGTGTTCCCACGAGAAGATGATTTAGTGGACTGTCGACTTTGTGCACTGCTGGCCTTTATTCGTAAGGGGCATTCCTATGCTCCCATGATTGTAGGGGAGACCTTCGTGAGTCTTAGGAGATTCCAGCAGACCCTTGATGCTCGTTTCTGGGGATACGCTACTCTCTTCCAGCTCTGGGCGATTGGACACCTGTTTGTTACACCTTTGTTCCAACATACATGGTATCCTGAGCTTAACCGTATACACTCCCTGGCGAGATCTCAGGATGTCATGGCAGATGGGGGGAGATTTTTGCAGACCATTGCATCCTAGGCTGACTACCTCCAGAGCATGAGGTCGGGCACTGTCCGGTGGTATTCAGGACTGGTCGGTAGGTATTGCTTGAGAGTTCAATCTTTCGGGAGGGCCTTCGTGCCCCTAGCAGGCTTGTGGGACATTGCCCCTTTCTTCGGTATTCGAGTTCTGCGACAACTTGGTAGGAGTTAGGATATCCCTTATTTAGCATCTGCAGCTGAGTTTACTCTTGTCTTTGAGGCGTCGATCCCTAGAGCATTGGTGGAGAAAGTTATGGATACATGGAGATATTTGCTTCCTCACGTTGATGATGATGGTCCCTTCTCTTTCATGCCCCCTGCGACTAAGGCCTATCATTATTGGCTTCGACACTATGTGTTGCGTCCCAGTAGACTTGGGGATCTTCTCATTAAGACTCCTTTACCTCCCGTAGGGTATACCGACTTCTTGACTGCTATGATTGTTCAGGGGTGTCGTCACAGGCGGGAGAACCGTCATCTGATACGGATGTTGCATAACCGGTTGAGGACGAGAGACGCTGAGATAGTTTTATTGGAGAGGCAGCTAGCAGCAGCCAGATCGACACATGATGACCCACCTTTGGGTGCTGCGAGGGTCCGTAGGCGGCCACGAGGCGTTCGAGGCAATTCTCCTTCCCTAGAGGGTGATGTGATGGATAGCCAGTCTTTGCGGGAGACTGTGGAGTCCCTTACTCGAGAGAGGGACATGCTTCTGGCTAGATGTGCGGACTATGAGCGAGGCCAGCGTGTGTCTTCTGCAGCTGGTACTCCTTCGAGTGCTCCTCTTGTGATCGGCGAGCCAGTGGATCCCTGCATAGCTGATTCCTCTGATGACGACGGGGAGCGATATATTTTTGCCCCTCGCTCTTAGATTTGCTGATTTTTGTATTTGTAGAAAAACATACTTTCTTTAGTGTTATGCCTCTTTTTGTCTTATGAATTCATGACCTACCGTACTTTTGGTATGACTTCCATGCATGGTTAGTATAGCAACAAATTTGGGGAAAATTAAATGAGAATTGCAGCTTAATGAAAAATAACTCCCTTTCGTTTGATTCTCTGACTCACTGATTATCCCGCAAAGGGGACTCTTGCTTCTTTTAACCCTAACTGGGCTAAGCCGGAGAATGCCTTTCGAGACGCCTGTCGCACCCAGATTTTTCGCACTCGAGGAATACACACACAAGTGGAAAAAACATTGTACTCTCTCGTTAGAACTCACCCTCCTAAAAGAATGAGTGCGACTAGGTTTGAATTGAAAAACTGGTTTGAATAAAGGGCTTTTAAAAAATATTTGGAGTCGCCACCTAACTTGATTAAGGTGAGTTAGGTCACCTAAAAACTAAGAATAATCCGAAGACTACACTTAGGGTTTTGGAAAATGATTTTTGAAAATATCTCCTCGAGAGAGGGTTTTTAAGAAAAACAGGTTGTTGGGCAACCTTTGGAAAGCATTTAGCCCTTTTTAGAAAAATAACTCCTCTTAGTCTTTGAAATCAGTGATCCTAGATTCGGAGGTTGGTTACGTGTAGGGAAGACGCACTAAGCTATCACCCTACCCCGCCCTTTCGGTACCTACATGTCAATCTACCCTAGATTCACCTATGAGAGTCTTTAACTAACTATTGACCAATCCTATTCACTTTGAAAAAGAATGTTTAAAAAGAAACTAACATGATGCATGATATGCAAGTGCAAGTTAAGAGAATTGAAAAATAATTTTGGAAAGAGATTGATTTGAAATTAATTTGATTTGAAAATAGATTTGAAGAGATGGAATTGAAATTGGAAAGTTTAAAAATTTGGAAATAGAAATTTGAAATTGGAAGTTTGAAAATAGATTGGAATTTGAGATTTGAAAATATGGAGACCGCACCCATGAAGGTTGAAAAGTGTTGTGACCGCACCTATGAAGGTTGCCTACGTATCCCTTTGGGGGAATCAGGTCAGCCGTAGTTCGGACCGGAGTCTGATTGAAAATAGATTGATTTGAAGGGAGAGATTGAATTGGAAATTGGATTTGATTTGAGATTAGAAAAGGAGATTGGAAATTGAAATTGAGAAGATCGGACTTTGATTTGAAGAGATAGATTTGGACTTGTTTTGAAAAAGAGAAGGTTTGAGAAAATCCAAACTTAGGAAAGAGAAGAGACTTAGGAAAGATTTGACTTGGCATGGAAGATTTGGAAAGGTTAGATTTTAGGAGATGTTCGAATTAGGAAAGGTTCGATTTAGGAAAGTCTCGAATTAGGAAAGTTTCATTTTTGGAAAGTTTCAAATTAGGAAAGCTTTGAATTAGGAAAGTTCGGAACTTAAGAAAGTTTCAACTTAGGAAAGTTTTGAAAATTGGAATGTTTTGAAATAGGAAAGTATTGAGGTTTAGGAAAGTTTTCACTTTAGGAAAGTTTTGAAATGGGAAAGTATTGAATTCAGAAATGTTCTGAATTAGGGAAGTTTCAACTTAGGAAAGTGTTGTTTTAGGAAGGTTTCAGAATTAGGAAAGGTTTTGAAATTAGGAAAGTTTTCACTTTAGGAAAGTTTTGAAATAGGAAAGTATTGAATTTAGAAATGTTTTGAATTAGGAAAAGTTTCGTTTAAGAATGGATTAGAATTTAGAAAATTTCAAGTTAAGAAAGTTTTGAATTTTGGAATGTTTTGAAAAAGGGAAGTTTTGAATTTGGAAATTTTTGAAAACAAGGAAGTTTTGAAAATAAGAAAGTTTCGTTTTGGGAAAGGTTTGAAAAAAAGAAAGTTTTCAGTTTAGGAAATGTTTAAATTAAGAAAGTTTGACTTTAGAAAAGTCTTAGATTTGGAAAGATATTGAAGTTTTGGAATGTTTAGAATTTAGAAAGATTTAGGAGTTTGAATTTTAGAAAGTCTTGAAATTAGGAAAGGCTTGAACTTAGGAAAGGTTTTGAAAACTTGAATTTGGAAAGTTAAGATTTAGAAAGGGGGTTAAATGAGGAAAGGGTTGAATTTTAGAATTTTAGGAAAGATTTTTATGTTCAAGTTTTAGAAACTTAAGGTTTAGGAAAGTGGAAGTTTAGGAATGATTTGAATTAGGAAAGAGTTGGATTTTGAAATTTAAAGGGAGATATAGAGTTTAGGTTTAGGAAACTTATGGTTTAGGAAGGTAGGAAATTAGGAAGAAGTTGAATTAGGAAAGGTTTGGGATTTGTTTCCAAAAACGAAGGATTGGAATTAGTTTCTTAAACGGGGAGATTGGATTCGGTTTCCTAAAGGGAAGGTAGGATTTGGCAAGGATTTGGAAAAGGAGATTCTAGAAACCTTAGTTTTGAAAAAAAAAAAAAAGGTTTTGGAATATGTATAGTTTGGATGTGAAAACAAGAGATTTTGGAAACCTAGGTTTGGGGCAAAGTTTGAAAATCATGTTTTTGAAAAGAAAATTAGGGTTTCCTAATTGTGGGCTCTAAGGCTTGACTTGGGCTCTAAGGAAAGAGTTTTTGGAAAGTGCGTTTTTAAAAACGAAGGTTTTGGGAGGAAAAATCCTAGAGGGGAGTTTCTAGAAAGAAGATTTTTGGAAAGAGAGTTTTTAGGAAGGTGAATTTAGGGAGTGTTTTTAGAAAGTGAATTTTGAGGAAAAGATTTTGGAGAGGAGTTGAAAAAGAGAGTTTTGAAAAATAGATTTTAAAAGGGAGTTTTTGAAAACAATTTTGAGGAGGAGAGTTTTAGGAAAGTATGTTGAAAAAGAGATTTTTAGGAAGAAAGACTTTTTGAAAAGAGAGTTTTTAGAAGGAGTAAAAACATCGCACTTTCCTAAAGCAATTCTAACCATAAGAGGGCTAGAACCACTTTAGGAAAGCGGTTTTGAAAAACAATAAGATTTAAAAATATAGACCAAAAAGGTCACTTTTAATGTAACACTTTCCTAAAGCAACCCTAGCCATGGAGAGGCTAGAATCACCCTAGGATTGTGGTTTTGAAAACAAGTTTTTGAAAAAGAGATTTTGATGCAATTTTGAAAACGAGTTTGAAAACAATTTTGAAAACGAGTTCGAAAACGAATTTTGGAAAATGCAAGACTATGATATGCACAATGCAATTTGGGGTTGTGAACATACTGGGAATCCGCTAAGCCAAGTTTTGTTGAAGTGGAGTGTGAGCAACTGCGGAGGTGGCTTGGAGAGGATAGAATTGTAGAGTGAGCTATTCCTTCTTGTCCTCCTTGCTCTCTTGATTGAATTTCACTTTCAGCTTTCAAGAGGCCTTCTAGAGGCTAGTAGCTTCTAAGTATTATTTTTGAAATTCTTTGGAATGTTGGTGAGGAAGAGGCCCATGTAAGGCTTCTTAGGAAGGATGCCCCAGGCGAGGTTATTAGAAATGAGCTGAACTTGAGGAGTCATGGGAGGTTGTTTTGTGTTTGAAGTTCCTTTGTGTTAGCTTAACTATTGAGTTTTGATTTTGGTAGGCAAGATAGGATTCTTGTGATATGTCTCTGGAAGGATTTTACTTCTCCAAGAGTCTTGAGCTGGTTTATGAAGGAGGTGAGATCTCCTTTGATGGGTTCGAAGTATCTGGAAAGTCGAGCATCTCCGATTGGTTCTTTATTTGATTAGGATGGTGGGCCATTGCCCCAGTCTTCATGGCTTGGAAAGGTTTAAATTAGGATAGATTGCCAAGTTAAGGGTGGGACATTGTCCCATTCTCTGTTTCTTGTTGGCTATAGACAGCAACCTAGGCTATATGCCATTTCTCTTCTGTTCTCTTATTTTCTCAAGGCTTACATGGGGCGAGAATTCCATCTAGTTGAACTTCTTTTGTTGAGCCAGTCACCTAGGGATTTTAACTTCGATGAGGAGCCTACCTCTTGCTGTGCTTCTATTTCTGGAGGCCTTTCCTTTGATGAATGCATGGGTTTATGGAGGACGGGCACGGATGCATGCCCCAGTTGGTTGTGACTTGGCTAATAGGATGATGCATCTTGTTGCGGTGTCGAAATGTTGTATTTTGGAGACGCCTTTAGAACTTGGGAAAGTTTCGAAAGGTGCCCCTTGAACTTATACCTATCTTAGTATCTCATTAGCAAATATCAAGATATAACAGAGTAATATTAATAAATGACTTCTGAAATTCATACTTATCACTTGGCCATGCTAAGTTTAGAAATTTGTTACCAATGCAGGTTCTCCACAAGTTGGCATCCCTTGACCCATTTGTTGAGGCGTGAGACTTTGTTGCTTCATTGAGGCCGTCTTAGATTGCTGATCAGGAGATTTGACTTTTTTTCTTTTCTTTTCTTTTCTTTTTCTCTCATTTAAGCCATTTTTTCCGCCTATGCCCTTGCGGGTTTTCACAAATGCTGACTCTACCATTATTGTACATCAATGCCCGTTTTTAGATTTTCACTACGTCAGTAGTTTTGTATCTTGCCACGACCCTACTCTTTTACCCAAAACACCCCGAAGGCTTTTCACTATGTCCTTAGGACATGCATTTTCTTGTGGTTTTTCTCATTGATGCCGATGAAGATGACTCATTGCCAATCGTTAACTGAAGTTGTTACTTTAGTTGAAGACTGTTGATGCTGCTTTTGACAAGGGTGCATTGAAACACTTATTAAGTTGGAATAGAAGTTGTCTTCTCATAACTCCTTCTGTTAGATAGAGCACATCCCAATGTAACCATCTTACTTTAAAGAGCAATGACAACAATGACCAATTTGAAAGGTCTTTTTTTGACTATAACGTGAGCTGGGTGTCGAATTTTTTAAAGAATAGGATAGAAGGCTTAAACCTACCATTCTACTCGGCTTTGATTCCCGTGATCACCTTTAACAGTTTCATCCCTTTTCTTACCCTTTGCTTTTATAACTAATGTTGAGGTCGTTTATTTGATGACTTTGACCTTTGCATTGCTAAATTTTTCCTATTTATTTTCTCCCACTTACCTGGTGAAAAATCATCGAACTCTTCTTATTCGTTTTTTGCCACTTACCTGGCAGAAAACGACATTGCTTGAGCTTTTTTTTTTACATGTATTGCTATCCTTTTTTTTTCTCTTTCCCTACCCCTATGCTATGGCTTTCGACCCATTGTGGGTGGTGATCACTCGGCTGGTTATATGATGGAAATGTGACAAGCTCAAGGAGGTTTTGCAAGGGTTTTATTTAACTATATGGTAGAGGAATTGAGGGTCTCTCTTTATTTTGATCATTGTCATCATTGCTCTATCAGAGTTTCTAATTACACAGAGTAGTGCTTTATCAAGCTTGAGTTAATGGGTGCTGGGAAAACTTCCCTGTTCGTCTCTGCCACAATCAATGACTTTGAGATTTCATTGTTGGGAATGAACTTTGCTTCTAGCTTTCTACCATGTTGAAGATGTCTTTTTGGTGATGAAGCTTCCTATCGAGGTTTGATTTTTCTGTTGAAGGATCTAAAGATGCGTCTTTGATTGTACCGGGTATAATAGATGGCATGTTATTCTCTAAGAGGCAAGGATGCTCATACCGCTTCTATGGTTTGAGTTTCCTCGAGGATTTAGAGAGAGGGGGTTCCTTCTTTAACCAACAAAACTGCCTTATTGTAGTAGATCAATGAGGGTGGTGTTGCCCTAGTTGAGATTCTGACTGGGACTTTGTGAAAGGGTAGCTACTCATGCCAACCTTTATGATCTTCTTGACATTTGTATTCTGATGACTCAATGGTCTTCTTTGTTTGTAAATGGTTGGATACTGAACTATTTGTAATTGATTTTGAATTTCTGCTATCATGTGCTGTTTTAGGTTACTAGCCCTATCTGTGACAATCTGTAGAGGACCTCTGGGGAGTCTTTAGGGTCAAAAGATACCAGCCTTTGGGATACCTTGCAATTTTCAATTTTCTAGAAAAAATTTTAGGACGGTAGATAAAGCATTTCATGATCAATAGTCCTCTATTTCAGATTAGCCTGTTATACACTTGATATTTACATGACACTGCGACAAGCTAAAATCAAGAGTTCATCCCGTAGGCTTTACCAAGGCCTTTAGGGTCTAAGAATTTGACGGATGGTTCTATCAGCCAGATTCTAGATTGGCGAGATCTTGAGGAGAGTGAGCCGGTAGAAGATGAAGCATGGTTTTTCAGTCGATGATCAAGAATGGAATGGCATTTTTTTTTTGTTTTTTTTTAGGAGGACCACCCTGTAGCTTGTGCCCCTAGTCCCTTCTCAGGTTGGTACCTTCTGTTGCTAAGGTACTTGGTGACCATTTTCTTAACTGTCAAGTGACTGGAGGGTTTTGTCATGTCAATGTATAGATGGTAATTGTCAGGACATGGTGTGGAGGTTGCTGCTTGAGAGGTAACACTTTGTTGATGAGCGGTCAATCCCTTTTGCTCTTCAATGGGTTCATCCTTGCAAGAGTTATGGATTGGGTGGGACTACAGAGAGATTACATTGCTTTGGTTGTGCTCTTGGGCCTGGAAAAAGAAAAAAAAAAGTAGATGGAATTAGCATATGGAGTTGAAGACCTTATGCAATGCATGTCCTATGGAGGTCCCTTCTTTGTGGGAATCTAGGCATGATGCTGAGTCCATTTTGGATGTGGGGTGTTGTCCCTGTATGCAATATAATACCTCTTCGGCATGGGCCGATTGATGCTTCTTTGTTTGGGCAATCCCATATCCATGGACGGAGAGAGATTTGGGCCTCTCTTGAGATATGGTTCTATGCATGCCATGAATCCATAGGGGTGGGAAACCCTTAGTAGCTTTGGTAGGTTCGATTAATATGAGATCGGATTGTTCCTTTCTCTCTACAACTGATAAAAATGTGTTGACTTGAGTTTCTTGGAACTCGTGTCTTTAGAATGGATATTGATGCATGAGCATGATAGTAGTGAATATGTGCATAGCATAATGACAATAGATAAGTGGCTTAGGAAACCCCCTTTTATGTCCTTGCTTCGTCTTTGGTTTTCTTGGTACTTAAGAGATGAGGGGAAGACAGATGACACAAAACAAATAAGAAGGTAGTGCCTTGGTTTGAAAGTTTGAATGCAATGCATGCCCTATGGGTGCCCCTACTTTAAGAGAGGGACTAAGCATGTTGTGTTTGCTCACTTTTGGAGATAGGGGGTTGCCCCTGTATGCAATACCATACATGTGCCTGTAACATTCATTCATACATCTGTTCATTCAAGGGAAGTAAATTGACAATTTTATTACATTGGATTTTTTTAGTACATGGAATTAAAAATAGATAAAAAGGGAAGATGGAACATTTTCCATTGGACTTTCGACCTATCTACTATTACAAGGGAAAACCTAAACTACTCTTAAGTCTTCGGTTCCACCTTTTTGATGTTCGGAGGTCATTGAGCAACCGTATCTCCATAAGCAAGAGGGATTGGGGCCCCTCTTATGAAAATGACTTTTGGATGCCTACCATGGTCCTTAGGGTTTGGAACCCTTAGGAATTGGGTAGGCTTATGATTTGATATTGGCTCGTGGGCCATTCTCTTTAGGGTTGATCATATGCATGGAGTGCAAGTGGCTTGAGTTATTTTGGAACTCTTGCCTTGGGATGATTACATATGCGTGAGCAGTTTAATGGCATGAATGAAAAAATATTGATAGCAAAGCATTCACGTATGTAAGCATAATAACAACAGGAGTAAGGAAATTGAAAAGTGGTCACTCTTTTCTCCTTGGTTTTGAAAAGACACATGCCTTAAATCGGGCAGAGGTTCGGCTATGCATGGATGCTATATGAGCATGGGGTTAAGGGCTACTAATGTTTCCTAAAAAGCTTGGCTCCCAGATCTTCAAACCTAGACCCACTCCCTAGGGTGGTGCCATTATAGGTTGATGATCCAAACGGGGGAACTATATAAAGGAACAATCTAAAGACTGTTGGGTAACACATCTACCTACCACCAACAGTCAATGTACTGTTCCTCCTTCTAACTAGAAGGTAGTAACTAGGGTCAATATTCCATGAAGATGCATATACAAGTGTGTGTGTAATTTTGGAAATTAAAGAAAAGAGCCCAACAACTCCCATACATCCTGTCATACATAGCATACATGGTAGTTTATGAGCATAAATTAAAATGTGAACAAGGGTCCACCTATAAAACAAATGCACAGAGTTAGTAATTTTCAAAGAACTCAAATGCAAAATAAAGTATGATGTTGGAACAATGCAAGAGTATGTAATAAATACAATGTTTGACCTTTTGCAAAACAAAAACCATTTTGAGAAAATTAGAAATTTAAAAAGCTTATAAGGTGGATATAATTAAACAAGGTAACCGGCGAACTTAAGGTGAGTAAAGGGTGACTAGACATGACATTGGCATAACCCTCTGATTGACCCCAACGAAGTCACCAAGCTGTCGTGCCCCATTTTTTGAACCAACTCCTCTTAGCTTGGGAAAAGCACAGTGCTCTCTCATTAGAACTCATCCTCCTAGAAAGATGTCGCGCCCAGATTTTTCGCACTCGAGGAATACTCACCCAAGCGGGAAAAATGTTGTACTCTCTCGTTAGAACTCACCCTCCTAAAAGAATGAGTGCGACTAGGTTTGAATAAAGGGCTTTTTGAAAAAGGTTCAGAGTCGCCACCTAACTTGATTATGGTGAGTTAGGTCACCTAAAAACTAAGCATAATTCGAAAACTACACTTAGGGTTTTTGAAAAAACGATTTTGAAAATATCTCCTCAAGAGAGGGTTTTTAAGAAAACAGGTTGTTTGGCAATCTTTGGAAAACATTTAGCCCTTTTTAGAAAAATGACTCCTTTTGGTCTTTGAAATCAGTGATCTAGGTTCGGAGGTTGGTTACGTGTAGGGAAGACGCACTAAGCTATCACCCTAGCCCGCCCTTTCGGTACCTACATGTCAATCTACCCTAGATTCACCTATGAGAGTCTTTAATTAACCCATGTTCAACCCTATTCACTTTGAAAAAAATAATGTTTGAAATAAATATGATGCATGATATGCAAGTGCAAGATGAAAGAATTGGAAAATAGAAATTGATTTGAAAAGAAATTGTTTAGATTTGAAAATAGATTTGAAAAGATGAAATTGAAATTGGAAACTTTGAAAACTTGGAAATAGGAATTTGAAAATTGAAATTTTGAAATTGAAATTTGAAAATTGATTGGAATTTGAAATTTGGAAAGATTTTGGAAACCACACCCATGAGGGTGGAATTGAAAGTTTGAAAAGTATTGTGACCGCACCTATGAAGGTTGCCTACGTATCCCTTTGGGGGAATCAGGTCAGTCGTAATTCGGACCGGAGTCCGATTGAAAAGAGATTGATTTGAAGAGAGAGATTGGATTGGAAGAAAGAGATTGAATTGAAAATTGGATTTGATTTGAGATTAGAAGAAGAGATTAGAAATTGAAATTGAAAAGAAGATTGGACTTTGATTTGAAAAGATTGATTTGGACTTGTTTTGAAAAAGAGAAAGATGAAGGTTTAGGAAACCTAGACTTAGGGAAAGCTTGACTTGACTTGGAAGGTTTAGGAGATTAGGAAAGGTTGGATTTAGGAAATGTTTGAATTAGGAAATGTTCGATTTAGGAAAGTTTCGAATTAAAAAAGTTTCATTTTTGGAAAGTTTTGAAATTAGGAAAGTTTTAGGTTTAGGAAAGTTTTCGAAAAAGGAAAGGTTTTCAGATTAGGAAAGTTCCCAAATTAGGAAAGTTTTGAAAATCGGAAAGTTTTGAATTTAGAAATGTTTTTTGAAAAAAAAGGAAGTTTTGAATTTGGAAAGCTTTGAAAACAAGGAAGTTTTGAAAATAAGAAAATTTCGTTTTAGGAAAGGTTTGAAAAATGAAAGTTTTCAACTTAGGAAGTGTTTGAATTAAGAAAGTTTCAACTTAAGAAAGTCTTAAATTAAGAAAGTTTTGAGTTTAGAAAAGTCTTAGATTTGGAAAGATTTGAAGTTTAAGAGAGTTTAGAATTTAGAAAGTTTTAGGTTTAGAAAGATTCAACTTAAGAAAGTTTCAAATTTAGAAAGTTTTGAATTTAGGAAGCTTAGAATGTTAGAAAGATTTGAAATTTAGAAAGTTTAGGATTTAGAAAGTTTTAGAGTTTGAATTTTAGAAAGTTTTGAAATTAGGAAATGTTTGAATTTAGGAAAGGTTTGAAAGCTTATATCTGAAAAGTTAAGATTTGAAAAGAGGGTAGAATTAGGAAAGGGTTGGATTAGAAAAGATTTTTATGTTCAAGTTTTGGAAACTTAAGGTTTAGGAAAGTGGAAGTTTAGGAAAGATTTGGATTTTGAAATTTAAGGAAAGATTTAAAGTTTAAGTTTAGGAAACTTATGGTTTAGGAAGGAATTGAATTAAGAAAGGTTTGGATTAGGAAGGGATTGGATTTGGTTTCTAAAAACAAGGGTTTGATTTTGTTTCCAAAAACGGAGGATAGGATCTAGTTTCCTAAACGGGGAGATTGGATTTGGTTTCCTAAAGCAAAGGTTTGATTTTGTTTCCTAAAGGGAAGATTTGATTTGGCAAGGATTTGGAAAAGGAGATTCTAGAAACCCTAGATTTGAAAAACCATAGTTTTGACATAGAAAATAGGTTCTGGAAACATGTATAGTTTGAATGTGAAAACAAGAGATTTTGGAAACCTAGATTTGGGGCAAAGCTTGAAAATCATGTTTTTGGAAAGAAAATTAGGGTTTCCTAATTGTGGGCTCTAGGGCTTGACTTGGGCTCTAAGGAAAGAGTTTTTGGAAAGTGCGTTTTTGGAAACGAAAGCTTTCTAGAAGGGAATCCTAGGGAGGAGTTTCTAGAGGGAAGAGTTTTTGGAAGGTAAATTTGAAGAGAGTTTTTCGAAAGAGATTTTAAAGAGAGGGAGTTTTTGGAAAGCATGTTTTTGGAAACGTAGATTTTAGAAGGAAAATCCTAAAGGGGAATTTCTAGAAGGAAGATTTTGGAAAGAGAGTTTTTTTAGAAAGATTTTTGGAAGAGGTTGTTGGAGAGAGTTTTTAGGAAGGTGAATTTAGGGAGTGTTTTTAGAAAGTGAATTTTGAGGAGAAAGAGTTTTTGGAAAGGAGTAGAAAAAGGAAGTTTTGAAAAATAGATTTTGGAAGGGAGTTTTTAGAAAACAATTTTGAAGAGGAGAGTTTTAGGAAAGTATGTTAAAAAAGAGACTTTTAGGAAGAGAGATTTAGAAAAAGAGTTTTAGAAGGTGTAAAAATATCTCACTTTCCTAAAGCGATTCTAGCCATAAGAGAGCTAGAACCACTTTAAGAAAGCGGTTTTGAAAACAAAGTTTTTGAAAAAGAGATTTTGATGCAATTTTGAAAAACAAATTTGAAAACGATTTTTGAAAACAACTTTTTGAAAACGAATTTTGGAAGATGCAAGACTATGATATGCACAATGCAATTTGGGGTCGTGAACATACAAGGTTAAGGCTTCACCACATAATCAAGGGGGCCGGACCCACGTGGTCTTTGGTTAGACTAGAAGAAAGCCCCCGACACGGTGACTCTCCCATAGTCCAATCCTACACATGGACCGGGAATCCCCTTGTTTCAAGCATGCAAAGAAAGGGGGGGAAAGAGATGGGGGATTAAAATAGAGAAAACCCAAGTGGGTTGGAGAGAGAAGAGAGAGGGGGGAAGTGCAGAAAATTAAAGAGAAAGCCTACCTTGTTTCTTGTTTATTTTGCGCGCCGTGCAGTCTTCGGTCTTCGGTCTTCGGTCTTAAACTTCTTCTTCAACCTTCAAGGATTGTCTTCAAGCTTTAGATGGCAGCTCTTCAAGTCTTCCAACGATAGTTGAAGGTTAGGGTATGAGTGTATGAGGGAGTGTATGAGTGTATAGGAGGCTAGGGTTTGTGTATAGTGGCTAGGGTTTAGAAAACCTAAGGAGGCTAGGGTTTTGGAGGTGCTCGAGCTCTATATATCGAAATATAGGATTCTTAGGTTAAGTTTGCAGACCCCTTTCACGTTGATCGAGGCTCTGTATTTATAGAAGTTGGACAAGCCCGGCGCCTGTTGTAGTGGCGCCAGGGCAAAATTTATACTGGCGCCACTAGGAGTGGCGCCAGGCCATTTTTTGGCTTGGCGCCACTGCTAGTGGTGCCAGCCATTTAGGAAACAATTAAGGTCGGCAAGCAACGTATCTTTGACTAGATTTGGGCGCCTGTACAAGTGACTACCATGTAAATTTTAGTCTGGCTTCACTAGAAGTGACTCCGGAAAGTCCGGGAATGATTTGAAGGAGCTGGGAGTGACCCGGAAGGCCGGAAACGAGCAGGAACACTTAAAATAGTGTCCTGGAGGTATTTGACTTGAAAAGTGAGGATTGGATGTGTCGGAAAGGTTGACCGAGCCTTTAGGGGCAAAACGGTCCATCGGACCGGAAAACTGCCAGGACAGACTCAAACTGTCCTGGAAGAAGACTTGGGATCTGGAGACATTATTTAGAATGTTCCCAGAGGTTGCCGGTTTGATTCCCAGGGCCGGCGTGGTCGAAAATGGAGACCGGCCCACTAGGGGCAAAATGGTCATTTTGTACCGGGTTTACCGGAACTGACTCGGAATGGTCCGGAAAGGTAAAGGAAGGTCGAGAACACTATAAAAAGTATTCTCGGGACATTACCGATTTGATACCTAGAGCCGGTGTGGTCGAAGAAGGAGACCGGCCCTCTAGGGGCAAAACGGTCATTTTGCACCGGGTTGGCCGAAACTGACTTGGGATGGTCCGGAAAGGTAACGGAAGGTCGAGAACACTATAAAAAGTATTCTCAGGACATTACCGGTTTGATACCCAGAGCCAGTGTGGTTGAAGAAGGAGACCGGCCCTCCAGGGGCAAAACGGTCATTTTGTACCGGGTTGGCCGGAACTGACTCGGAATGATCCGGAAAGAGAAGGAAGGTTGAGAACACTTTAAAAAGTATTCTCAGGATATTACCGGTTTGATACCCAGAGCCGGTGTGGTCGAAGAAGGAGACCGGCCCTCTAGGGGCAAAACGGTCATTTTGCACCGGGTTGGCCGGAACTGACTCGGGATGGTCCGGAAAGGTAACGGAAGGTCGAGAACACTATAAAAAGTATTCTCAGGACATTACCGGTTTGATACCCAGAGCCGATGTGGTTGAAGAAGGAGACCGGCCCTCTAGGGGCAAAACGGTCATTTTGTACCAAGTTGGCCGGAACTGACTCGGAATGATCCGGAAAGAGAAGGAAAGCTTGAGAATACTATAAAAAGTATTCTCAGAAGGTTACCGGTTTGATACCCAGAGCCGATGTGGTTCCCGGGGCGTTCAGATGCCTACGGGCAAAATGGTCATCTTGACCGAAAAGTCTCAGAAAAGGTCCTAAGGGTAGTCTGGTCATTTTTCACCGAAGTGGGCTAACAGCCACTGGTGTTGACCTAGGTTTTGAGTGTTTCCGCCACTCAAACGGTGTGAGTATTTTCGCTACTCGGACGGGGTTGAGTATTTCCGCTACTCGGACGGGGTTGATGATTTGTGAGTATTTCCGCTACTCGGACGGGGTTGATGATTTGTGAGTATTTCCGCTACTCGGACGGGATTGAGTATTTTTGCTACTCAGACGGGATTGAGTATTTCCACTACTCAGACGGGATTGATGATTTGGGAGTATTTCCGCTACTCTAACTGTTGAGTATTTCCGCTACTCAGACGGGATTGATGATTTGGGAGTATTTCCGCTACTCTAACGGTTTTATGAGTAGTTTTGCTACTCGAACGATCTTGAGGAATAAACTGTCTCGAGAGAGGGATTGGAAAGGGGTCTTATTGTCTCCGAAGAGACGTGCCTGGATTGGAACCGTCTCGAGGAATAAACTGTCTCGAGAGACGGATTGGAAAGGGGTCTTACCGACTCCGAAGAGACGTGCCTGGGTGTGACGGTTTTGAGTGTTTCCGCCACTCTAACGGTTTTGTGAGTGTTTCCGCCACTCTGACGGTTTTGTGAGTGTTTCCGTCACTCTGACGGTTTTGTGAGTGTTTTACTACTCGGACCGTCTCGAAGAATAAACTGTCTCGAGAGAGGGATTGGAATTGGAATAAGAAAGGATAATGCCCCTAAGGGCATTTTGGTCATTTTGCCTCTATTTGGGCCTGACAGGCCCGCGAAGCGATGGAAAGACGGAATTTGGACTAGAGGATTGGATTCAATTGGAATATGTCCATAATGACTTGAAAACAAGTCTGGATGGAGTGTAGACTGCCGAGCGGTCAAAAATGGGGTGCTTACAAAAGACAAATGTAACGGGGCTTGAATTTTTTAAATGAAATTGATTAGGACTTTTTCAAAAGGTCTTTGGAATCGCCACTGACCATATTTAAAGTTGTGTTAGGTAATTTCCACAAAATAAAACCCGAGAGTTAAACTTAGATTTTGGAAAGTATTTTTGAAAGACGACCTCATGAGAGGGTTTTAGAAGGTAGGGTTGTTTGACAACCCTAAAAATGTTGGAAATTTTTAAGTCCGAGGCTTGGTTACATGTACGGAAGATGTCCTAAGACTATCACCTTACCCGTATTTGTTGTACCTATATGTCTATTCGCCTTTTACTCACCTAATTATGACTTACCAGTTACCTATGTTTAATGCTATCCCATCAGAAAATATTTGAAAACAAAACTTGAAAAAGATTTTGAAAGATGGAATTGAGTTTTGAAAATGGTTATGGAATTGGAAATTTAAAAAGGGTTGTGGAATTAGAAACTTGAAAAGGGTTATGGAATTGGAAATTTGACAAGGGGTTGTAGATTTGGAAATTTGAAAGGGGTTGTAGATTTGAAAATTTAAAAAGGGTTGTGAAATTGGAAATTTGAAAAGGGTTGTGATCGCACCCCATGAAGAGTTGCCTACGTACTTCCTTAAAGAGGATCAGGTCAGCCGTAGTTCAAACAAGAAACCAAAAAAGTTAGAATTTTGAAATAGGTTTCTATTTCTAAAAAGTTTTCATTTTTAGAAAGTTTCCTTTTCAGGAAAGTTTGAGTTTGAAAATGTTTCCTTTTTTGAAAAGTTTGACTTTGAAAGATTTCCTTTATAGGAAGATTGGATTTTGAAAATGTTTCCTTTTCACAAGATTTGATTTTTGAAATGTTTCTTTTCCAGGAAGATTGGATTTGGAAATGTTTCCTTAATTTAAAAAGATTAAGATGTGATTCGAAAAGATTTGATTTGATTTGAAAAGATTAGATTTAAAAAGATTTTATTTGAGAAGATTTTATTTCCTTTTTGGAAAAGATTTGTTTCTTTTTTTTGAAAAAATATTTGATTTGTTTCCTTTCGGAAAGATTTGAAAGATTTGAAAGGGTTTGAAAAGATTTGGAAAAGTTTTGCTTCCTTTTTGAAAAAAATTTGATTTGCTTGAAAAAGGTAAGTTTAGATTATTTCCAAAATGGGAGGAGTTGATTTAGGGTTTAAATTTGGAAGGTTTGAAAAAGAAGTGATTTGAGAAATTTGAAACATAAGGTTTTGATTCGATCGATTTAAAAAGGAAAGCTTGAAAAGAAAAGGTTTGATTGATTCGGAAATTGAGAATTTTGAGGGTTTTGAAAAAAGGTATGATTTTGGTTTAAAAATGGAAGGTTTCTAAGTTGGCAAAGATAAGATTTTCCTAGGATTGAACTTCTAGGGTTTAACAAATGTAAGTTTTGTAAATGGTTCAAAAACCGAGTCTTTTGAAAACATGTTTTAGGGCCCAAAACCCTAACTTGGATTTTAGACATCCAAACGAATATCGCACTTTGGCTAAAGCCATTCTAGCCATTAGAAGACACGAATCACTTTAGGCTCGTGACTTTGAAAAACAATAAAGGCACGAAGCCAAAAATGTATACCTTTTCCCCGAGACAACCTTAGTCATGGAATAACTAGGATCATTTTAGGATTGTGGTTTTTGAAAAGAAAACAATATAAGCTATTAGAAGCCATTTCAAATGTCACACTTTTCTAGGAAAATCCTAACCATGAAAAGGTTAGGATTAACCTAGAATTGTGGTTTTTAGAAACCAACTTTGAAGTTGATTTTTAGGGATAAAGAGATGACAAAAATGTAAATGTATGACAACGATAGTAACGGCATGAATCATAGAAGGCTAAGTATCACCACATTGCAAGAGGGCCCTAAAGCCATGCCGTGAGGCGAGTGAAAGTCAAGAAGGGAGTCTCGATCGGTAGTCCCCTCTTGTCCACTCTCGACATGGACTTAGCATCCTCTTATTCCAAGCATGCATGAAAGGGGGGTTTAAAAATGTGGATTAAAAATGAGAAGAACCCAAGTGGGCTCAAAAGGAGAAGAGAGAGTGAGGAATAAAGAAAGACAAAAAAAGGATTACCTTGTTTTGTTTCTTCTTTCTTCAATGGAGACTCAAACCTTGGTCTTGAGAAGAGATCGGGAGCTTCCAAGCAGCGGGGCGGACCTTCGATGGAGCTTGGAGACTAAGGCTTCAGAGCTTCGGGCTAAGGCTCGATCAACAGGACTTCGAGAGATAGAGATAAGGCTCCGGGAGCTCTCTAAAGAGAGGGGGAGAGTTTCTGGATTTTTTTTTTCGTCCTAAAACTGTTAGGGAGGAAGGTCTGTATTTATAGTGCAAAACCAAAGGATTTATGCGCCACTCCTAGTGGCACACTTCTTAGCTTTGGTCGTGCGCCACTAAGAGTGGTGCAGGCTCATTTATTGAGGGCTGGAAAAAAGGTTGGATAAGGGGCTAGTTGGGTGTTGGTTGATCTGTAACCACTTTTGACATCCTGGGGGGTTAGTGTGCACCTCTAGAAGTGGCTCAAGGCTAAAAATTGGTTATACTTCACTCGAAGTGGAGCAGGGAGGTTCTGGTTCGAAAAGAAAAGTGCCGGATAGTGGGGCCCAGCCAGAAATGAAAGAGAATACTCTAGAAAGTGCCTTGGAGGTTGCCGATTTGATTCCCAGAGACGGTGTGGTTGAAGAGAGTGACTGGATCGCGGTCACCTTATCGCGGGAGCTCTCAGATTGACTAAGATTGGCCAGGGTTAAGTGGGTTGACAAGAGTTAACTGGGGTTGACCAGAGTTGATTGGGTTGATCAGAGTTGACTGGGTTGACCAAAGTTGACCAGAGTTAACCAGAGTTGACTAGGGTGACCAGAGTTGACTGGAGTTGACTGGGGTTTTCCAGAGTTGACTGGAGTTAACCAAAGTTAACTGGGGGGTTTCTTTTTTGATACCTAGAGCCGGTGTAGTTTCCTATGGCATTTGGATGCCTAAGGGCAAAATGATCATTTTGACTGAGGAACCTCCGGTAAAGGACCAGGGTTGATTGGATGGCACTAAACATGCTAGACTGTCTAGGGATGACCTAGAAAGGTGGTCTTACCATTTTGAGGATTTGGTACTTTCTTGAAGAATGTGTCGGGCTTGCTAGGGGTAAAATGGTCATTTTCACCTGGACGGGCTAGCAAGCGTCAGTGTTATCCGGTCTAGATCTGGTTTGGACTTCTATCTAAGGAGTTGGTACTTTCTCGGTGGACAAGTTTGAAAGTGTCTTACTGCCTTGAGAGATAAACTTTCTCGAATGTTATGTCGGACTAGGACGGTTTTCCGTTCTTGAGGGGTTTGTGCTTTCTCAAGGAACGTGCCGGACTAGCAGACATTCTACTTGTCGCGCCCTGAATTTTTGCACCTGCGAAAAATACGCACAAGTGGAAAAAATACAATACTCTCTCGTTAGAACTCATCCTCCTATAAGGATGAGTACGACTAGGTTTGAATTGAAAATTTGATTTTGAATAAGGGCTTTTGGAAAATAATTTAGAGTCACCACCTAACTTGATTAAGGTGATTTAGCTCACCTAAAACTAGCATAATCCGAAGATTATAGTTTGGGTTTTTGAAAATGTTTTGAAAACTTCCTCAAGAGAGGGTTTTTAAGAAAATAGGTTATTTGGCAACCTTTGTGTATTACTCGAGTGCAAAAAATCTAGGCACGACAATGATATGCAAAATGCAAGTAGGGTCGTGCACATACAAGGTTTAGACTTTACCACATAATCAAGAGGGCCGAATCCACATGATCTAAGGTAATTAGAAGAAAGCCCTTGACACAGTGACTTTCAATCATTCTTCCTACACATGAATTGGGGATACTCTTGTTTCAAGCATGCAAGAAAGGGGGGAAAGAAGATAACGAATTATAATAGAAGAAAACCCAAGTTTTTTAGGAGGGAGAAGAGAGAAAGGGGAATTGTATAAACGTAAATAGAAACCTAACCTTGTGTCTTCTTTGATTTGCTTGTTTTATTGCTTTACGTCGCTTTGATCTTCAAGTACTTTGAGATTGCAGCACCTTAAATCTTCAATGGTCTACTTGGAGGTTCGTATAAACGTGTATTGAGTGTATGTATGCTAGGGTTAAAGTGTATGGGGGCTAGGGTTTGAAGGGAGCTCAAAGTTTTTATATTGAAAGACAGAGTTTCTGGAGTTAAATTGCCGACCCCCTTCACGCAAGGGGGAGGCTCTGTATTTATAGACAAAAGATTGACCTGGCGCCTGTTACAGTGGCACCAGGCTAAAATTCCTTCTAGCGCCATTGCTAGTGACTCCAGCCACTTAGAAAATTCTTAAGATCGGCAAGCAACATATCTTTCAAGCCTTGATAAGCAAGGTAAAAGATTTGGGCGCCTGTATTAGTGACTACCATGCAATTTTTGGCTTGGCTCCACTAGGAGTGACTCCGAAAGGTTCGGGAATGTTCTAGAAGGCTGGGAAGGGTTGGGAAGGCCATAAATGGGTAAAAACCCCTGTAATAGTGTCACAGGGGTAACGGACATGAAAAACAGGGTCAGAGTTGTTGACCGAGCTTTTAGGGGCAAAATAGTCAACTAGACTGGAAGACCATTAGAATTGTCTCATAATGGCCCATAAGAGGACTTGACGGTTGGAAACACTATCCAGAGTGTTCCAAGGGAGTGCCAGTTTGATATCCAGAGCCGATGTGGTTAGAAATGGTGACCAGCCCACCAGGGGCAAAACGGTCATTTTGCACCAATTTTGTCGAAATTGACTCGGAATGATCTGAAAAGGTATTAGAAGGTCGAAAATACTATTAGAAGCATTCTCGGGAGGTTACCGATTTGATACCAAAGTCGGTGTGGTTCCCAAATGCCTAAGGGCAAAATAGTCATTTTGACCGAATGGTCCCGAAATTTGTTTGGAACCTACTAGAAGGCATTTGAACATGCCGGATCGTCTTTGGGACAATTTTGGAATGGTGGACTTACCGCTTTGAGGACTTAGGTACTTTCTCAAGAAACGTGTCAAAAATGGCCCAAGAGGGCAATTTGGTCATTTTTCACCGAAGTGGGCTAGCAGGTACTAGTGTTGACCTGGGTTTTGAGTGTTTCCATCACTCTGACGGTCTGTGACGAGTTAGTTTCGAAAGGTATCTAGTCCTTTAGTAAACGTGTCACGGCCAAGAGGCGAGTTAGGTCCCGTGACATAGGGAGTTTGTTGGCAATTCCCAATGTCGGCCTGTTTACGAGTGTTTTCGCCACTTTGACGGTTGCAATGTTTACGAGTATTTCTACCACTCTGACAGTTCGCATTCATTCCGGAGAGTGCCTGATCTCGGAAGCTGCTAGATGGACTTATCGTCTAAGGAATCAACTTTCTCGAAAGACATGCCGAATAACGGACATTCTTCATTAGCGGGCTAGCAGGCACTAAAGGTGGACCGTTCTACCATCTTAGGGACTTGGGTTCCATCCCGATCGACAGGTTTGAAGGGACTTACCGTTTCAAAGAGTTTTTTTACAAAACGTGCTGGATTGGATGGTCTTACCGTATAAGGGATCAACTTTCTCAAAAGGCGTGCTGAATTTGATTTAAATTGGAATTGGACTTGAAGTTGAGTTTGAGATTGAAACGGGGACTTATTGTCTCCAGGAAGACATGCCAATAGGAGTTGGACTGAGCAATGCCACAAGAGCATTTTGGTCATTTTGCCTCTATTGGACCTAATGGGCCCGCAAAGCGAAGGATTAACTTAATTGAGTTTGAAAAATTGATTTGAACTTAAACATGTTTATGTTGATTTGAATACGAGTTCGAACGGAACGGAGATTGCCGAGCGGGCAAAAATGGGGTGCTTCGGTTGCCCCTCTTTTTTTGTCTTTGCTTGTCGAAGACAGAAAACGATAAAGTAAGAGTCTCATGTTGACCGCAAGCTGATCGGGGGGACGTACTTTGGAAATTTTTGAAAATTAGAGTTTGAAAATGGATATTTGGCCCAAATGGGTGTTTGAAATCGAGTTTTGGCGAGAAAAAGGCAAACTGCCTGGATTTGGAACCGACTAATGGCGCCTTTGATAAATTTGCTTTGGCACCACTAGTCTTGGATTAAAACCAGAAAACTGCTAGTTTGACGTTTTGCGGGATTTGAAAGATTTTTCGAGAATTTGAGAGTTCTTTATCGAGGTCTCACAAGGAAGAAACTTAGAACTTCGAAGGAGTGGACTTGAGGACCCAGGAAGGTCACCAGAAGCAACTACCATTGTCAGAAAAGTCGTCGGAGAAGGGGATTTCGCCGGAGAATTTTAAGAGGTGAGTTTTTGGTTTTATGTTGATTTTGAAGTATAGAACTCCGTTTAAGTCGTGTAAACAACCGAAATTGGTGTTTTAACGTGTTTTAAACGCTCTGGTGATGTTATTTTGATGTTTTGATACTTGTTTGATTTAGTTAGAGCAATTTTGCATGATTATGTGAAGGGGGGTTTCTGCAAGAATTGGGGGTTTGTCCTTACAGCTTTGGGTATTGAGTTTTTTGGATAGATTTTTATCCTATGTGCCTTAGAAAAATGTGATAAACAGCCGTGTGACGTTTTGTCTTTGGTTCTAGTGTCATGGGCTTTGTAGGCACCATTTTTAAGTAGAACTCTGCCGAATTTTTTAAAATTTAGAAAAGAGTTGAAAAATTTTGAAATAAAATCTTTTTTAAGGAAAAAGATATAAAACAGTTGAGGGCAAGGCCTTTCTGGCAGAGAAGACCCCAAGAAACTCAGGGATCTTTTAAAAAATTTGGGACAAAAAAACTTAGGAGATTTTAGAAAACAAAATTTGGAGGAAAAACTTGGGAAAATCTTTTGAAAATAAACTTACAAAACTTGTGAAACGGATGGGCTCAGAAAACCTTGGAATTTGATAGAAATTTTGGAAGAAGGAGTTTCGATTGAAGCTTTGAAAATTCTTGACGATTTGTTTTGACTAAGAATTTTGGAAAACCTTGAACTTAATTGGAATAGAGATTTTTCTGGAAAATGGAATTAGCAAACCTTTGTGAAGGATTGGAGAAGTTTGAGATTTGATTATGAAAAGGATTTTTGACCCAGATGTTTAAAATAGATTTTCGAGGGAAACCTTTAAGAACCTCAGGATTTGATTTTGAAAAAGATTTGAAAATGAACCTTTTTGAAAGCTGATTTTGAAAAAGAAACTTTTGGAAGAAAAGAGCTAAGAAACTCTTTTGAGGACTTTTTGGAGAAAATATTTGGAAAGTCCCTTAGAAAATTGATTTGGAAAGGGACTTTTGAAGGAAAAAACTTTTTACGAAATCTTAGAGAGTTGATTTTAGAAAAAAAAAATTTCAAGGAAAATTTTAAGAAACCATTTGAGTTCATTTGACTGGAATCTATTGAAAGTGATGTCATTTGTTTTCATTTATTTGTCGCGCCCAGATATATCACACTTGAGGAATACTTACACAAGTGAAAAAAATACTGTACTCTCTCGCTAGAACTCATCCTCCCAGAAGAATGAGTGCGACTAGGTTTGAATTGAAAATTGATTTGAATAAAGGGCTTTTGGAAAACATTTTGGAGTCGCCACCTGACTTCATTAAGATGAGTTAGGTCACCTAAAAACTAAGCACAATCCGAGGATCACACTTAGGGTTATTGAAAACAATTTTGAAAATACTTCCTCAAGAGAGGGTTTTTAAGAAAATAGGTTGTTTGGTAACATTTAGAAAATATTTAAGCCCTTTTTTGAAAATAACTCCGTTTTGGTCTTTGAAAACAGTGATCCTAGGTTCGGAGGTTGATTACGTGTAGGGAAGACACACTAAGCCATCACGCTACCCCGCCTTTGCGGTACCTACATGTCTATTCACCCTAGATTCACCTATGAGAGTCTTCAACTAACAAATGTCCAATCCTATCCACTTTAGAAAAAGAATGTTTAAAAAGAAACTATCATGATGCATGATATGCAAGTGCAAGAAAAGAGACTTGATTTGGAAATAGATTTGAAAAGAAGAATTTGATTTGATTTTAAAAGAGAGATTTGAAAAGATAGATTTGATTTTTGAAAGAAAGTTTTAGAGATTTGAAAATAGATTTTTGGAATTGGAAACTTGAAATAGATCATGGAATTGGAAGTTGGAAAGCAGTTATGGAATTGGAGATTTGAAAAAGGTTGTGACCGCACCCATGATGGTTGCCTACGTATCCTTTTTTGAGGAATCAAGTCAGTCGTAGTTCGGACAAGAGTCCGATAGAAAATAGAATGTTTGGTTTGAAAAAAAAAAGGATTTGAATTGGAATTTGGATGTGATTCGAATTTAGAATGGAGGATTGGAAATTAAAATTTGGAATTGAAAAGATTAGACTTTGATTTCGAAAGATAGAAGTTTAGGAAACCTAGACTTAGGAAAGATAAAATTTAAGAAGGACTTAATTGGAAAGTTGGACTTGGAAGATTAGGGAAAGATTGGATTTAGGAAATGTTCGAATTAGGAAAGTTTTGAAATAGGAAAGTGTCATTTTAAGAAAGTTTCATTTTAGGAAAGTTTCATTTTAGGAAAGTTTTGCTTTAGGAAAGTTTTGAAATAAGAAAGGTTTCGATTTGGAAATATTCTGAAATAGAAAAGTTTTGGAATAAGAAAGTCTTCTTTTTGAGAAAGAGTTGATTTTTTGAAAGAGTTGGATTAGGAGAAGTTTGGTTTAAGAAAGATTTAGAATTTTAGAAAGTTTAAGATTTAGAAAGTTTTGATTTAAGAAAGTTTTGAATTTGGAAAGTTTTAACTTAGGGAAGTTTTGAAAGTAAGAAAGTTTGGAGTTTAGAAAGTTTTAGATTTCGAAAGATTTGAAGTTTAGGAAAGATTTAAAAACTTAGATTTGGAAAGTCAAAATTTGGAAAGGTATGGAATCAGGAAAAGTTTAGACAATGAAGGATTTAGAAGTTTAAAGTTTAAGAAATGATTTAAAAGTTTGAGTTTATGAAACTTACGGTTTAGGAAGGTATGAAATTAGGAATAATTGGATTAAGAAAGATTTGGATTCCTATTTCCTAAAACAAGATATTGGATTTTGTTTCCAAAGGAGATGGTTTGATTTTGTTTCCAAAAAACGGAGGATAGGATCTAGTTTCCTAAATTAGATTTGGTTTCCTAAAGGAAAGATTGGATTTGGTTTCCTAAAACGGAGGATTTGATATGGATTTGGAAAGTGAAATCTTAGAAACCCTAGATTTGAAAGACTATAGTTTCGATATAGAAAATAGGTTTTGGAAACTCATGATTTTGATGTGAAAAGAGAGATTTTGGAAACCTAGGTTTTAAGGCAAGATTAAATATCATGTTTTTGGAAAGGAAAATTAGGGTTTCCTAATTGTTGGCTCTAAGGCTTGACTTGGGCTCCAAGAAAAGAGATTTTGGAAAGTGAGTTTTTGAAAAAATATTTTTGAAAAGAGATCCTAAAAAGGAGTTTTTAGAAAGTGAGTTTTGACGAGAAAGTTTTTGAAAAGATTTTGGAAAAAGCTTTTAGGAAAGTGTTTTTAGGAAAGAGATTTAGGGAGCGTTTCTAGAAAGTGAACTTGAGAGGAGTTTTAAAAATAAAATTTGAAAGATAGATTTTTAAAGGGAATGTTTTAGAAAGCAATTTTGGAAAGAAATTTTGGGAAGGAGATTGAAGAGAATTTTTAGAAAGAGAGATTTGAAAAGGGCATTTTTGAAAGTCCATAAAAACATCTCACTTTCCTAAGGCGAATCTAACCATAAGAAGGCTAGAACCGCTTTAGGATAGTGGTTTTGAAAACGACAAGGATTTTGAAATTATGGACCATATTGGTCACTTTAAATGTAATACTTTCCTAAAGCAACCCTAACCATGAAAAGGCTAGAATCACCCTTGGATTGTGATTTTGAAAACAAGTTTTGAAAAAAAAGGTTTTGATGCAAGTTTGAAAACAATGATAATACAAGTTTTGAAAACGAGTTTGAAAACGAATTTTAGAAGAATGCAAGATCATGATATGCACAATGCAAGCTGGGGTCGTGAACATACAAGGTTAAAGGCTTCACCACATAATCAAGAGGGTCGAACTCACGTGGTCTCCGGTTAGACTAAAAGAAAGCCCTCGACACGATGACCTTCCAATAGCCTAATCCTACTCGTAGACCGAAAAGTCCCTTATTTCAAGCATGCAAGAAAGGCGGGGGAAGAAGATGGGGGATTAAAATAGAAGAAAACTCAAGTGGGTTCAGAAAGGGAAGAGAGAGGGGGAAGATGCGTAAACTTAAATAGAGATCCTACCTTGTGTCTTATTTATTTTGCTTTGCTTTGTGTGCTTTCTTTTTCTTGCTTCGGTCCTTGCTTCGGTCCTTGCTTCGCTTCAGTCTTTGAGAACTTATCTTCAATCTTCGGGAGCTTCGAAGATCCAGCACTTCAAATCTTCAATGGAGGCTTTGAGGCTAGTATATAAGTGTATAAGAGTGTATAGTAAGCTAGGGTTTGGTGTATAATGGCTAGAGTTTGGAAAACCAAAAGGAGACTAAGGTTTAGGGAGGATATGAGCTTTGTATATCGAATAATAGGGTTTTCAGACTGAGTTTAAGGACCTCTTTCACGCTAGAAGAGGCTCTGTATTTATAGAAAGAGGAATGACCTAGTGCTTGTTGCAGTGGCGCCAGGCCAAAAATCCTTCTGGCACCACTAGGAACATATCTTGAGAAGATTTAGGCGCCTGTACTAGTGACTACCATGCAATTTTTAGCCTGGCTTCACTAAAAGTGGCTTCGAAAGGTCCGAGAAGGATTTAAGGGACCGGGAATGGCCTAGAAGGACGAAAAATGGCAGGAACCCTTAGAATAAGGTCTTGGGGGTAATGGACTTGAAAAAGGATATCAGGGTTCGTTAGAGGGGTCGACCAAGCTATTAGGGGCAAAACGGTCGATTGGGCTGGAAAGCTACAAGGACGGACTCGGAATGTCCCAGAAGAAGACTCGAGATTTGGAAACATTATTTAGAATGTTCCCAAAGGTTACGGGTTTGATATCCAGAGCTGGTGTGGTCGAAAAAGGCGACCGGCTACCAAGGGCAAAACGGTCATTTCGCACTGGGTTTGCCAGAATTTACTCGGAATGATCCAAAAACACAATGGAAGCTTGAGAATACTATAAGAAGCATTATCGGGAGGTTACAGGTTTAATACCCAGAGCCGGTGTGGTTCTTCGGGCGTTCAAATGCTTAGGGGCAAAATGGTCATCTAGACCGGAAAGTCTCAGAATTGGCCCAAAACAGACTAGAAGGCACCTAATCATGCCGGATTGCCTTTAAGCCTATCTTGGAAAGGTGGACTTATCGTTCTGAAGACTTAGGTACTTTCTCGAGAAACGTGCCGAAAATGGCCCTATAGGCAGTTTGGTCATTTTTCACCGAAGTGGGCTAGCAGGCACCGATGTTGATCTGGGTTTTGAGTGTTTCCACCACTTTGACGGCGGTCCCGTGATACAGGGGTTTAGTGGCAATTCCCTAAATCGACCTGTTTGCGAGTATTTCCACTACTCTAACAGTTGCGATGTTTGTGAGTACTTCCACTACTCTGACGGTTCGCGATCATTCCCGAGACTGCCTGATCTCGAGAAGTTGCTAAATGGACTTAACGCCTGGGGAATCAACTTTCTCAAAAGGCGTGCCGAAACAGACATTTCTGCATTGGCGAGCTAGCAGGCGCCAAAGGTGGACCGTCTACCATCTTGGGGACTTGGGGTCTCATCCCGGTCGACGGGTTTGAAGGGACTTACCGTTCCGAAGAGTTCACTCAGAAACGTGCCAGATTGCAGGGTCTTACCATCTTGAGGAATCAACTTTCTTGAAAGGTGTGCCGAATTTAATTCGAATTAGAATTGGAATTGGAATTGGAAAGGGGACTTACCGTCTTCGAAAAGACATGCCTGTTAGAATTGGACCGAACATTACCCCTAAGGGCATTTTGGTCATTTTGTCTCTATTTGGGCTAGGCGGACGCGCGAAGCAGTTTGATTGACGGGATTAGACTTGGAAAGTTTGGATGGACTGGAGGCTGCCAAACAGACAAAAATGGGGTGCTTACAGCTACTTTTCTTTTTCTGTCTTGGCTTGTTGAAGACAGAAAACGATAGAGTAAGAGTGACCGTGAGAAACGAATATTGGGCCCAAAAGGCCTTTGAAATCGAGTTTTGGCAGGAAAAAGGGCAAAGCCGCCCAGAATTGGCAACCGGCGCTAGGCCTGGGATCAAAACCATAAATATTTCTGGTTCAAGCACTTGTAGGATTTTGGAAAATTTTTGCAAAACCGAGAGGCATTGCGAGTAAACCGATTTGGACATTGAAGAAGTACTTCTTGGAGACCACGGGGGTTTGCCGGAAGTGAACGCCATCGTCGGAAAAGTTGCCGGAAGAGAAGTTTTCGCCGGAGAACTCCAAGAGATGAGTTTTTGAGTTTATGTTGATTTTAATGTGTAGAATTCCGTTTAAGTTATGTGAATTGAGAAAATTGATGTTTTGATATATTTTGAACACCGTGGTGAAGTTATTTTTGCATTTTAGTGCTTGTTTGATTGAATTTGAGTGATTTTACGTGATTATGTGAGGGGAGTTTCTGCAGGAATTGGGGGTTTGTTTTTACAAGCTTGGGTGTTGAGTTTTTTGGCTAGATTTTTATACTGTGTGCCTTAGAAAAATATGTTTAACAACCCTATGAAATTTTGTGATTTTTTAAAAACTCGGTGAATTTTTGATTTTTTGAAAAAATAGAAAAATACTTGGAAATTTAAGAAAATTTAAGAAATTGATGAAATTTTGGTGTTTAAAATTTAGAAAAATTTGGAAATATTTTAAAAAACATTTGAAATGATTTTGAGGAATTTTAAGACATCTTTGGAAACTATTAACCTATCGGAAAAGAAAACATATGTTTTGAAAATTTTAAAAATTTGAATATTATGCGCAAGTGTTGATGTTATGTGATTATGACGTTGTGAGGTGTACAGTTTATGTTTTGTGTTAATGTGGTAGGTGTTGTAGGGACTGTTTTTCAAGCGGAACTCTGCCAAAATTTTTAGAAATTCAGAGAAAGGGTTGGAGAAACTTTGAAATTAAATCTTTTGAGGAAAAAAGATATAAAACCATTGAGGATGGGACCTTTTTAGCAGAGAAGACCCCAAGAAACTCAAGGGCCTTAAAACTATTAGAAGAAAAATTTGGGAAAAGGATATGTTTTGAAAGCAGATTTTGACTTTGGAAAACTCAGGATTTTGATGAGAACTTCAAAAGATTGAAAACTTGAAAATTAAGTTTTGAAGAAAACTTTTTGGAAGAAGTTTTTAGAAAATCTTGATTAGGATAGAAAAAAGGCTTGGGATGAATTTTGATTGGACTTATTTGGAATTTTTGGACAAAACGTATAGGAAATTCGTTTTGACTCAGAATGGGAAGTTAAAAATCAAAATGTGTTAGAAATTCATTTTGACTTAGAATTGGATTTAAAATCAAAATGTGTAGGAAATTCATTTTGACTTAGAATTGGAAAATTTTTTATGTTATTTTATCATCTTTTGTTTGTTTTGATTATTTATTTATTTATTTTACTATTATTTTTATCTGCATATGCGGTATATTAACACCTTTTACCTTGGCTTAGCTTTTCAGGATGGGAGACATGATTTTGAGTCAACTGAGAGCTAGCATAACAGTTACCCTTCGGATGAGCAGGATATCCTTCGCCGGTCCTTTGGTCAGGTGGCTTCACCTCGGTCAGTGCAGCTTATTCCCAGGTTTATGGTGGCAGTACTTCCCTTTGGGCAGCCTGGCTTATCTCTTTTCTGCTTTGGGGAGCGTGAGCTTACCCCTACCCCTCACGAGTATGGATTTCTTCTTGGTTTTCGAGATGATTCTACTGACATCGTAGGACCCATCTTTCCTAACGGTTGTATTATAGTGGTCTCATCTCAGCTTGGACTCCGGCGCGCAGTTCTTTCATCTTCTTCTCTGTCCCAGTTTTCTTACGTTCCAATAGAGTTCCTCTTTTCTCGCTTTGAGTTTACCATGGGTATGTGAGCCCACTCAGGTGATTGGCACACTTCCGAGGATTGGTCTATTTCCCGTATGGTTGCTCTGGCCCTGCTTCTTCTAAACTACTTGGTGTTCCCACAAGGAGATGATTTAGTTGACTGCCGACTATGTGCACTGCTGGCCCAAATTTGTAAGGGGCATTCCTATGCTCCTATGGTTGTGGGAGAGACCTTTGTGAGTCTTACGAGATTCCAGCAGACTGTTGACTCTCATTTCCAGGGATGCGTTACTCTCTTCCAACTTTGGGCGGTTGGGCACTTGTTTGTTACTCCTTTATTCCAGTATACATGGTATCCCGTGCTTGACCATATACGTTCCGTGGTGAGATCTCAAAGATACATGACAGATAAGGGGAGATTTTCGCAGACCGTTGCAGCCTGGGCTGACTACCTCCGGAGCATGAGGTCAAGCACGGTCATGTGGTATTCAAGACTAGTTGGTAGATATTGCTTGAGAGTTTGGCCTTCTAAGAGGGCCTCCATGCCCCTAGCAGGCTTGCGAGGCATTGCCCCTTTCTTTGGGATTCAGGTTCTGCGACGGTTTGGTAGGAGTCAGGATATCCCTTATTTGGTATCTGCAGCTGAGTTCACTCTTGTTTTTGAGGCGTCGATCCTAAGAGCGCTGGTGGAGAGAGTTATGGATATATGGAGATCTTTGCTTCCTCACGTAGACGACGATGGTCCATTCTCTGTTATTCCCCTTGAGACTGAGACTGAGACTTATCACTATTGGCTTCGGCGCTACGTGTTGGGTCCTAGCAGACTTGGGGATCTTCTCATTGAGTATCATTTACCTCCCGTAGGGTACGCCGACTTCTTGACAGCTATGATTGTTCAGGGGCATTGCCACAGGCGGCAAAATTGCCGATTGATATGAATATTGCATGACCGGTTGAAAGTGAGGGACGCTGAGGTAGCTTCTTTGGAGATGCAGCTAGTAGTGGCCAGATCGACACATGGTCTCCCACCTTTGAGTGTCTTGAGGGGACGTAGGCGACCACGAGGCGTTCTTGACCATTCCACTCCCCAGGTGGATGATACGACGGATAATCAATCTTTGTAGGAGGCTGTGTGTCGCGCCCAGATTTTTCGCACTCGAGGAATACTCACACAAGTGGGAAAAATGTTGTACTCTCTCATTAGAACTCACCCTCCTAGAAGAATGAGTGCTACTAGGTTTGAATTGAAAAATTGGTTTGAATAAAGGGCTTTTGAAAAAGATTCGGAGTCGCCACCTAACTTAATTAAGGTGAGTTAGGTTACCTAAAAGCTAAGCATAGTCCGAAGACTACACTTAGGGTTTTGGAAAACGATTTTGAAAATATCTCCTCAAGAGAGGGTTTTTAAGGAAAACAGGTTGTTTGGCAACCTTTGAAAAACATTTAGCCCTTTTTAGAAAAATAACTCCTTTTGGTCTTTGAAATCAGTGATTCTAAGTTCGGAGGTTGGTTACGTGTAGGGAAGACGGACTAAGCTATCACCCTACCCCACCCTTTCGGTACCTACATGTCAATCTACCCTAGATTTACCTATGAGAGTCTTTAACTGACTATAGTTTAATCCTATTTCACTTTAGAAAAACAATGTTTGAAAAATATGATGCATGATATGCAAGTGCAATAGAAAAGAATTGAAAAATAGATTTGAAAAGAGATTAATTTGAAATTGATTTGATTTAAAAATAGATTTGAAGACATGGAATTGAAATTGGAAAGTTTAAAAATTGAAAGTAGAAATTTGGAAATAGAAATTTTAAAATTGGAAGTTTGAAAGTAGATTGGAATTTGAGATTTGAAAAGATTTTGGAAACCGCACCCATGAGGGTGGAATTGAAAGTTTGAAAAGTATTGTGATCGCACCTATAAAGGTTGCCTACATATCCCTTTGGGGGAATCAGGTCAGTCGTAGTTCGGACAAGAGTCCGATTGAAAATAGAAGGTTGGATTGGAAGAGAAAGATTGAATTGGAAATTGAATTTGACTTGAAATTAGAAAAGGAGATTGGAATTTGAAATTGAGAAGATTGGACTTGGATTTGAAAAGATTGATTTTGGAAAGACTTGGTTGTGGAAAGATGGAGGTTTGGAAAACCTAGACTTAGGAAAGATAGGAGACCTAGGAAAGACTTGAGATTAAGAAAGATTGGATTGGAATATTGAATTTGGAAGATTTGGAAACTTGAAATTTAGGAAAGATTTGGATTAGGAAAGTTTCGAATTAGGAAAGTTTCATTTCTGGAAAGTTTCGAAATTAGGAAAGTTTCGATTTCAGAAAAGTTTTGAATTAAGAAAGTTTCAACTTAGGAAAGTTTTGAATTTAAGAAAGTTTGGAAATTGGAAAGTTTTGAAAATTGGAAAGTTTTGAATTTAGTAATGTTTTGAATTAAAAAAAAAGTTTAGTTTGAGAAAGGTTTAGAATTTGGAGAGTTTCAAATTAAGAAAGTTTTGAATTTTGGAATATTTGAAAAAGGAAAGTTTTGAATTTGGAAAGTTTTGAAAACAAGGAAGTTTTGAAAATAAGAAAGTTTCGTTTTGGGAAAGGCTTGAAAAAGGAAAGTTTTTAGTTTAGAAATGTTTGAATTAAGAAAGTTTTGAGTTTAGAAAAGTCTTAGATTTGGAAAGATGTTGAAGTTTTGGAAAGTTTAGAATTTAGAAAGATTTGAAACTTAGAAAGATTTAACTTAAGAAAGTTTTGAATTTAGGAAGCTTAGAATTTTAGAAAGATTTGAAATTTAGAAAGAGTAGGATTTAGAAAGTTTTAGAGTTTAAATTTTAGAAAGTCTTGAAATTAGGAAAGGCTTGAGTTTAGGAAAGGTTTGAAAACTTAGGTTTAAGAAGTTAAGATTTGAAAAGAGGGTAGAATTAGGAAATGGTTGAATTAGGAAAGATTTTTATGTTCAAGTTTTGGAAACTTAAGATTTAGGAAAGTGGAGGATTAGGAAGGACGTGAATTAGGAAAGAGTTGAATTTTGCAATTTAAGGAAAGATTTAAAGTTTAGGTTTAGGAAACTTATGGTTTAGGAGGGTATTGGATTAAGAAAGGTTTGGATTAGGAAGGGATTGGATTTGGTTTCTAAAAGCAAAGGTTTGATTTTGTTTCCAAAAACGGAGGATTGGATTTGGCTTCCTAAAGGGAAAATAGGATTTGGCAAGGATTTGGAAAGGGAGATTCTAGAAACCCTAGTTTTGGAAACATGTATCGTTTGGATGTGAAAACAAGAGGTTTTGGAAACCTAGGTTTGGGGCAAAGTTTGAAAACCATGTTTTTGGAAAGAAAATTAGGGTTTCCTAATTGTGGGTTCTAGGGCTTGACATGGGCTCTAAGGAAAGAGTTTTTGGAAAGTACGTTTTTAGAAACGAAGGTTTTCTAGAAGGGGAATCCTAGGGAGAAGTTTTTAGAAAGTGCGTTTTTAAAAACGTAGATTTTGGAAGGAAGATCCTAGAGGAAATTTTCTAGAAGGAAGATTTTGGAAAGGGAGTTTTTCGAAAGATTTTTGGAGAGAGTTTTTAGAAAGTGGATTTTGGGGAGAGGATTTTGGAATGGAGTTGAAAAATGGAGTTTTGAAAAATAGATTTTGGAAGGAGTTTTTGAAAACAACTTTGGAGAGGAGAGTTTTAGGAAAGTATGTTGAAAAAGAGATTTTTTTGGAAGAGATTTTTAAAGAGAATTTTTAAAAAGTATGAAAACATCTCACTTTCCTAAAGCAATTCTAACCATAGGAAGGCTAGAACCACTTTAGGAAAGCGGTTTTGAAAACAGTAAGGTTTGAAAATATAGACCAAAAAGGCCACTTTTAATGCAACACTTTCCTAAAGCAACCCTAGCCATGGAAAGGCTACAATCACCCTAGGATTGTGATTTTGAAAACAAGTTTTTGAAAAAGAGCTTTTGATGCAATTTTGAAAACAAGTTTGAAAACGGTTTTGAAAACGAGTTTGAAAACGAATTTTGGAAGATGCAAGACTATGATATGCACAATGCAATTTGGGGTCGTGAACATACAAGGCTAAGGCTTTACCACATAATCAAGGGGGCCGGACCCACGTGGTCTTTGGTTAGACTAGAAGAAAACCCCTGACACGGTGACTCTCCAACAGTCTAATCCTACACATGGACCGGGAGTCCCCTTGTTTCAAGCATACAAAGAAAGGGGGGGAAAGAGATGGGGGATTAAAATAGAGAAAACCCAAGTGGGTTGGAGAGAGAAGAGAGAGGGGGGAAGTGCAGAAAATTAAAGAGAAAGCCTACCGTATGTCTTCTTTATTTTGCGCGCCTTGCTTGTCTTCGGTCTTTAGTTTTTGTCTTGATCTTCACCTTCAGTCTTCAAGAGTTGTCTTCAAGCTTTGGATGACAGCTCCTCAAGTCTTCAAAGGATGGTTGAAGGCTAGTGTATGAGTGTATGGGGGAGTGTATAAGTGTATAGGAGGCTAGGGTTTGTGTAAGGTGGCTAGGGTTTGGAGAAAACCTAGGGAGGCTAGGGTTTGGAGAACCTAAGGAAACTAGGATTTTTGGAGGTGCTCGAGCTCTATATATCGAAATATAGGATTCTTAGGTTAAGTTTGCAGACTTTTTTCATGTTGAATGAGGCTTTGTATTTATAGAGGGAGGACAAACTTGGCGCCTGTTGCAGTGCCGCCAGGGCAAAATTTCTCTTGGCGCCACTACTAGTGGCGCCAGCCAGTTAGGAAACTTTATAAGTCGGCAAGCAACGTATCTTTGACTAGATTTGGGCGCCTGTACTAGTGACTACCATGTAATTTTTAGCCTGGCTTCATTAGGAGTGACTACGGAAAGTCCGGGAATGATTTGAAAGAGCCGGGAATGACCCGGAAGGCCGGAAAGGAGTAGGAACACTTAAATTAGTGTCCTGGAGGTATTTGACTTAAAAAGCGAAGACAAAATGTGTCGGAAAGGTTGATCGGGCCTTTAGGGGCAAAACGGTCAATCGGACTGGGAAGCTGCCGAGGCAAACTCGGACTGTCCCGGAAGAAGACTTGGGATCTGGAAACATTATTTAGAATGTTCCCAGAGGTTGCTGGTTTGATTTCCAAGGCCAGCGTGGTTGGAAAAGGAAACCAGCCCACCAGGGGCAAAACGGTCATTTTGCACCGGGTTGGCCAGAACTGACTCGGAATGATCCAGAAAGATAAGGAAAGGCTGAGAATACTACAAGAAGCATTCTCGGGAGGTTACCGGTTTGATACCCAGAGCCGGTGTGGTCGGAAAAGAAGACCGGCCCACTAGGGGCAAAACGGTCATTTTGTACCGGATTGGCCGGAACTGACTCGGAATGATCTGGAAAGGTAAAGAAAGATTGAGAATACTATAAAAAGTAGTTTCAGGAGGTTACCGGTTTGATACCCAGAGGCGATGTGGTTCCCGGGGCATTCGGATGCCTAGGGGCAAAATGGTCATCTTAACCGGAAAAGGGCCAAAGGGTAGTTTGGTCATTTTTCACCGAAGTGGGCTAACAGACATTGGTGTTGACTTGGGTTTTGAGTGTTTCCGCCACTCTAATGGCGGTCGTCGTGACACAGGGATTTGTTGCCAATTTCCTATATCGACCTATTTGTGAGTATTTCCGCTACTCTAACGGTTTTGTGAGTATTTCCGCCACTCTAACGGTTTTGTGAGTGGTTTCACTACTCGGATGGTTTTGTGAGTATTTCCACTACTGTAATGGTTTGGTGAGTATTTCCGCTACTCTAACGGCTTTGTGACTATTTCCGCTACTCTAACGGTTTTGTGAGTAGTTTTGCTACTCAGACCGTCTCGAGGAATAAACTGTCTCGAGGGTGGGATTGGAAAGGGGTCTTACCGTCTCTGTGGAGACATGCCTGGGTTGGAACCGTCTCGAGGAATAAACTGTCTCAAGAGAGGGATTGAAAAAGGGTCTTACTGTCTCCGAAGAGACGTGCCTGGATTGGAACCGTCTCGAGGAATAAACTGTCTCGAGAGTGGGATTGGAAAGGGGTCTTACCGTCTCCGAAGAGACGTGCCTGGATTGGAACCGTCTCGAGGAATAAACTGTCTCGAGAGTGGGATTAGAAAGGGGTCTTACCGTCTCCGAAAAGACGTGCCTGGATTGAAACCATCTCGAGGAATAAACTGTCTCGAGAGAGGGATTGGAAAGGGGTCTTACCGTCTCTGAGGAGACGTGCCTGGATTGTGAGTGCTTCCGCCACGCTAATGGTTTTGTGAGTATTTTCGCTACTCTAACGGTTTTGTGAGTAGTTTCGCTACTCGGACCGTCTCGAGGAATAAACTGTCTCGAGAGAGGGATTGAAAAGGGAATTGGAAAGAAACAATGCCCCTAAGGGCATTTTGGTCATTTTGCCTCTATTTGAGCTTGACAGGCCCGCGAAGCGATGGAAAGATGGAATTTGGACCTAGAAAAATGGTTTCGATTGGAATATGCCCACAATGACTTGAAACAAGTCTGGACGGAGTGTAGACTACCGAGCGGTCAAAAATGGGATGCTTACACTGTGGAGTCCCTTGCCCGAGAGAGGGATATGCTTCTGGCCAAGTGTGCAGACTACGAGCGAGACCGGCTTGGATCTTCTACAACTAGTACTTCTTCAAGTGCTCCTCTTCCGATTGGCGAGCCAGTTAATCCTTGCTTAGCTGATTCCTTCGATGAATATGATGGGGAGCTATATATTTTTACCCCTCGTTCCCAGATTTATTGATTCCTGCATTTGTAAAAAAACATACTTCGTTTAGTATTGAATACCTTTTTGCTTTATGAACTTATGGCCTTCCATACTTTTGATATGATTTTCCTGCGTGGTTAGTATAATAACAGACTTGAGAAAAGCCGAATGAAAACCACAGCTCAATGGAAAATAACTCCCTTTGGTTTGATACTCTGACTAACTGATTGTCCCGTGAAAGAAACCCCCTGCTACCTTTAACCTTAACTGGGCTAACCCGGAGAATGCCTTTCGAGACACCTTCTGACTTTCACACTGCTGCTTTCATACGTATAACTTTTGGGGGAATGCTATAGCTTGGGTTATTTCTTACATCTAAGCCCCTTTCGCCCCCCCCCCCCCCCCCCGGCCCTTTCTTTTTTTTTTTTTTTGGGTATTTTTACTACTAGTGCCTGTGAGGGTTTTCACTAGTCCCAGCTCTGTCATTTTTGTACCAAGGCGCCTTTGCAGGTTTTCAATGAGGTCAATAGTTTTGTATCTTGCCACATCCCTACTCTTTTACCTACAGCGCCCTTTTGGGTTTTCACCACATCCTCGGGAACATGCTTATTTTCTCTCTTCTTTCTCTCTCTTTCCTTAGCTTGGTCTCTGGTTTCTGTTGAGAAGCTTCTAAATACTACTTTTGCCATCCCCCAGCTTTCTTTGCCGATAGCATATTTCGGTAGGCTCATTTGAACTAAACAATTTAACTCTGATCTGAGAGGACTTTTAGGGATTATGATGTGGGTTTTTACTTTTGAAAGAAAAGGAAAAGTCTCAAACCTACCATTCTACTAGTGATCTCTGTCAATGATTTTTGGTCTAATAGTACTTTTTCTGCATATTCTTACCTTTCTTTAGATATCTCATCACCTTTTTTTTATTCTTTTGAAATAACGATGCTAACAACAACTCTTGTGCGAACTTAAGGTAATACTTTAAGGATTTCTCTTTTTTTTTTTTTTTTATGACGCATATCTTCAGTGCTTCTAATTTGACCTAGCGTGATCACTTTGCTAGGGAATGTTCTTGAAGGAAAGCAACCGGCTCTAAGGGTTTGACAAAGGTTATATATATATATATTTAATTATATAGAAAATGAAATGAGGGCCTCTCATCATCTCAGAATTAAATTGCTTAGTCCATAGAGCTTTACCATTGAAACCCTACCCCATTGATTAGCGAAGATTAAGGAAAGTAGATTTTATTGCTTCCGCACAAAAACCAAAGGTCTAGCTTTTGGAATCATATGTAGTAGTGTTTGACAGCATCTGAATTCAACAAACCAGGGAATTCTTGGCCATCCATTTACTCTAAAACGAGAGCTCCTCCAGACAGGGCATTTTTTTATCACGAATGGCCCTTCATAGTTTGGAGCAAATTTCACTTGCGCTACCTCCTGATGGGGGAACATCTTTTTAAGCACCAAATCTCCTGGTTGGAATGATCGAGGCCGCACCTTCTTATCAAACGCCCTGGCCATTCGTCTTCTGTAGTATTGAGCATGATAAATTGCAGCTAGGTGCTTCTCATCTAGTTGGCAGAGTGGGGCATACCGGTCTTTGATCCATTCTGCTTCATCCAGCTTGGTTTTTGTTAAGATCCTTAAGGAAGGAATCTCAATCTCGATGGGGATGACTACCTCGATGCCGTAGACCAGCTCTAAGGGAGTGCTTCCGGTGGAGACCCTCATGGTAGTTCGGTAAGCCATCAATGCAAAAGGAAGTTTCTCATGCCAAACTCTGTAGTTGTCAATCATCTTTCGGAGTATTCTCTTAATGTTCTTGTTGGCTGCTTCCACTACTCCGTTCATCTGAGACCGGTAGGTGACCAAAATCCGGTGTGTAATGTGAAATGTTTGGCATAGCTTTGATATCAACTCATTATTCAGATTGGAAGCGTTGTCAGTAATGAGTGACTCGGGAATCCTATATCGGCAAATGATGTGATTTTTATGAACCCTTCCACGACCTTCTTGGTAATATGTGTAAGCACCCCATTTTTGACCGCTCGGCAGTCTACGCTCCATCCAGACTTGTACTCAAGTCAATATGGACGTATTCTAATCAAAACCAACTCTCTAAGTCTAAATTCCGTCTGTCTATCGCTTCACGGGCCCGCCAGGCCCAAATAGAGGCAAAAGAACCAAAATGCCCTTAAGGGCATTGTCCTTTCCAATTCCAATTTCAATCCCTCTCTCGAGACAGTTGATTCCTCGAGACGGTAAATCTACTCCAATTAGGCACGTCTTTTCAAAGATGGTAAGTCCCCTTTCCAATTCCAAATCAGGCACATCTTTTTCGAATACGGTAAGTCCCCTTTCCAATTCCAAATCAGGCACGTCTTTCCGAAGACGATAAGACTCCTTTCCAATTCCAATCCCTCTCTCGAGACAGTTTATTTCTCGAAATGGTCCAGCACATTTTTTGAAGAAAATCTCTTCGAAACGGTAAGTCCCTTTAAACCTGTCGACCGGAACGAGACCCCAAGTCCCCTAGATGGTAGAACGGTCCACCTTTGGCGCCTGCTAGCCCGCCAATGTAAAAATGTCCGTTTAGGCACGCCTTCTGAGAAAGTTGACTTCTCATGCGCTAAGTCCCTTTAGCAGCTTCTTGAGATCAGGCAATCTCAGGAATGATTGCTAACCGTCAGAGTAGCGGAAATACTCGCAAACATCACAACCGTTAGAATAACGGAAATACTCGCAAACAGGTCGATACAGGGAATTGCCAACCCCTGTATCACGCGACCGCCATTAGAATGGTGGAAACACTCAAAACCCAGGTCAACACCGGTGCCTGCTAGCCCACTTTGGTGAAAATTGACCAAACTGCCCCTTGGGCCTTTTCCAAGACTTTTCGGTCAAGATGACCATTTTGCCCCTAGGCATCCGAATGCCCTGGGGACCACACCAGCTTTGGGTATCAAATTGATAACCTTCTGAGATTGCTTCTTATAGTATTCTTAACATTCCTCTATCTTTCCAGATCATTCCGAGCCAGTTTCGGCAAACCCGACACAAAATGACCATTTTGCCCCTAGAGGGCCGGTCACCTTTTCCGACCACACCGGCTCTGGGTAATAAACCGGTAACTTTCCAAGAATGCTTTTTATAGTATTCTCAACCTTCCTCTATCTTTTCGGATCATTCTGAGCCAGCTCCAGCAAACCCGGTGCGAAATGACCGTTTTGCCCCTGGTGGGCCGGTTACCTTTTTTGACCACACTAGCTTTGGGTATCAAACCGGAAACCTTTAGGAACATTCTAAATATTGTTTCCAAATCTCGAGTCTTCTTCTGGGATGGTCCGAGTCTGTCCCGGCAGCTTCCCGATCCGATTGACCGTTTTGCCCCTAAAGTCCCGGTCAACCCTTCCGACACATCTTATCCTCATTTTTCAAGTCAAATACCTCCGGGACACTATTTTAAGTGTTCCTGCTCTTTTTCGGCCTTCCGGGCCATTCCCGGTCCCTTAAATCATTCTCAGACTTTCCGGAGTCACTCCTAGTGAAGCCAGGCTAAAAATTGCATGGTAGTCACTAGTACAGGCGCCTAAATCTAGTCAAAGATACGTTGCTTGCTGACCTTAAACATTTCCTAAATGGCTGGCACCACTAGTAGTGGCGCCAAGCCAAAAAATGGCCTGGCGCCACTAGGAGTGGCACCAGTGTAATGTTTGGCTTGGCGCCACTACAACAGGCGCCACTGCATTCCTCTTTCTATAAATACAGAGCCTCTTCCAGCATGAAAGGGGTCCACAAACTCAGTCTAAAAACACCAATATTCGATATACAGAGCTCGAACACTCCCTAAATCCTAGCTTCCGTAGGTTTTCCAAACCCTAGCCACCATACACTAAACCCTAGCCTTCTATACACTCACACACACCCCCATACACTTATACACTAGCCTCCAACCCTCCTTTGAAGACTTGAAGAGCTACAATCTGAAGTTTGAAGATTGAAGACAACCCTTGAGGATTGAAGACGAAGATCAAGACGAAGACCGAAGACAAGCAAGGTGAGCAAAATAAACAAGACACAAGGTAGGTTTTCATTTTACTTTTCTGCACTTCCCCTTCTCTCTTCTCTCTCCTAACCCACTTGGGTTTTCTCTATTTTAATCCCCTATCTCTTTCCCCCCCTTTTCTTTGCATGCTTGATACAAGGGGACGCCCGGTCCATGTGTAGGATTAGACTATCGGAGGGTCACCATGTCGGGGGCTTTCCTTTAGGCTAACTGGAGACCACGTGGGTTCGACCCCCTTGATTATGTGGTGAAGCCTCAACCTTGAATGTTCATGACCCCAAATTTGCATTATGCATATCATGATCTTGCATCTTCCAAAAACTGTTTTCAAACTCGTTTTCAAAGCTTGCATTAAACTTGTTTTCAAAATTGCATCAAAATCTCCTTTTTCAATACATGTTTTCAAAATCACAATCCTAGGGTGATTCTAGCTTTTCCATGGCTAGGGTTGCTTTAGGAAAGTGTTACATTCAAAGTGACCAATATGGTCCATATTTTCAACCCTTGTTGTTTTTAAAACCATTTTCTTAAAGTGGTTCTAGCCTTCTTATGATTAGAATCGCTTTAGGAAGGTGATATGTTTTTATACTTTCCAAAAAAACTCTATTTTCAAAATTCTCTTTTCCTAAAACCTCCTCTTTCAACGTGCTTTCTAAAAACTCTCCTTTCCAAGGTTTTTTTCAAAACTCCATCCAAAAATCTATTTTCCAAAACTTCTCTTTTTAAACTCCTTTCCAAAACGCTCTCTTCAATATCCACTTTCCAAAAACGTTCCCTAGGTTTCCTTCTTAAAAAAACCTCTTTCTAAATTTCTTTTTTAAAAACCTCTTTCTAAAAAACCCCTCACTAGGATCTCTTTCCAAAAAACTCTTTTTCCTCAAAATTCACTTTCTAAAAACACTCCCTAAATTCACTTTCCTAAAAACTCTCTCCAACAATCTCTTTCCAAAAATCTTTCCAAAAAACTCTCTTTCCAAAATCTTCCCTCTAGAAACTCCTCTCTAGGATTTACTTCCAAAAACTTGTTTCCAAAAACACACTTTCCAAAAATCGCTTTCCTTAGAGCCCAAGTCAAGCCTTAGAACTCACAATAAGGAAACCCTAATTTTCTTTCCAAAAACATGGTTTTCAAACTTGCCTTAAAACTTAGGTTTCCAAAACTTCTTGTTTTCACATCAAAACTATACATATTACCTAAACCTATTTTCTACGTCAAAGCTATAGTTTTCCAAATCTAGGGTTTCTAAAACTTCCCCTTTCTAAATCCTTGCCGAATCCAATCTTCCCGTTTAGGAAACTAGATCTTATCCTCCGTTTTTTGAAACAAAATCAAACCTTCCTTTTTAAAAAACAAAATCCAATCCCTTCCTAATCCAACTCTTTCCTAACTCAACTCGTTCCTAATCTTCTACTTTCCTAAATCCTAACTTTCCAAAACTTGAACACAAAAATCTTTCCTAAATTTTAAAACTCAACTTCCACATCTTTCCTAATTCAACCCTTCCTAATTCTACCCCTTTTCAAATCTTAACTTTCCAAGTCCAAGTTTTCAAATCTTTCCTAAACTCAAACCTTTTCTAATCTCAAGATTTTCTAAAACTCAAACTCTAAAACTTTCTAAATCTTAAACTTTCTAAAATTCAAAATCTTTCCAAATCCAAAGCTTTCTAAATTCAAAATTTTCTTAAGTTGAATCTGTCTAAACTTCCAACCTTTCTAAAATCTAAACTTTCTTAAAACTTCAAATCTTTCCAAATCTAAAACTTTCTAAACTTGAAACTTTCTTATTTTCAAAACTTCCTTATTTTCAAAACCTTTCTTAAGTTGGAACTTTCTTAATTCAAACCTTTTCTAAATCTTTCCTAATTTAAAATCTTTCTAAATTCTAAGCTTTCCAAATTCAAAACTTTCTAAGTTTAAACACTCCAAATTCAAAACTTTCATAAGTTAAAACTTTCCTAAACCTAAAACCTTCCTAAGATAAACGTTTCCTAATTCGAAACTTTCCTAAAATGACACTTTTCAATTTCGAAACTTTCTTAATCCGAACTTTCCAAATTCGAACCCTTCCTAAATCCAAGCTTTCCTAATCTTCCAAGTCCAATATTCAAGTCAATTCTTTTCCAAACTCTTTATAAGTCAAATCCAATCCTTCTTTTCTAAATCTAAAGTCTTTCTAGCTTTCCTAAAACCAAGTCTTTCAAAATAAAATCTTTTCAAATCGTCCAATCAAAGTTCAATCTCTCAATCTTCCAACCCAACTTCTAATTCAATCTCTTTCTTCCAATCAACTCTTCTATTTTCAATCGGACCCTTGTCCGAACTACGACTGACCTGATTCCTCCGAAAGGATACGTAGGCAACCCTCATGTGTGCGGTCTCCACATTTTCCAAATCTCAAATTCCACAATCTTTTCAAATCTCCAATCTATTTTCAAACTTCCAATTTCAAATTTCTATTTCCAAATCTCTATTTCTAATTTTTCAAACTTTCTAATTTCAAATATATTTTTTCAGATCTTTTCTAAAATCAAATCAATTTCTTTCCAAATCTATTTTTCAATATTTTTTTCTAGCACTTGCATATCATGCATCATGTCTTTCTTAAACATTCTTTTTCAAAGTAGATAGGATTGAACATTAGTTAGTTGGAGACTCTCATATGTGAATCTAGAGTAAATTGATATGAAGATACCGAAAGGGCAGGGTAGGGTGATGGCTTAGTGCGTCTTCCCTACACGTAACCAACCTTCGAACCTAGGTCACTGATTTCAAAGACCAAAAGGAGTTATTTTTCAAAAAGGGCTAAATGTTTTTTTAAAAGGTTACCAAACAACCTGTTTTCATAAAAAATCCTCTCTTAAGGAGATATTTTCGAAATCGTTTTCCAAAAACCCTAAGTGTAGTCTTCGGATTATTCTTAGTTTTTAAGTGACCTAACTCACCTTAATCAAGTTAGGTGGCAACTCTAAATTTTTTCTAAAAGCCCTTTATTCAAATCTATTTTCAATTCAAACTTAGTCGCACTCATTCTTTTAGGAGGGTGAGTTCTAACAAGAGAGTACAGCATTTTTCCCGCTTGTGTGTGTATTCCTCGAGTGCGAAAAATCTGAGCGTGACAACATGAACATAGGAGACGGCTTTCACCCATTTAGTGAAATAATCAATGGCAACAAGGTTGAAGCGGTGGCCATTGGAGGCTTTAGGAGTGATGGGCCAATCATATCTATCCCCCACATAGAAAAAGGCCACGGGGCTGACATGGAATGGAGCTCAGTGGGCGGTGCTTTGGTCTTATCCCCATGTATCTGGCACTTGTGACACTGAAGAACGTATCTAATACAATCTAACTCCATTGTTGACTAGTAATACCTTGTCTGGAGAATTTCTTTGCAAGCGTGTAGCCATTCATGTGGGGACCGCAAACTCCTTCGTGCACTTCCTTCATGATAACCTTGGCTTCGATGGTATTGATGCATCTTAGAGATCCGAACCATGATCTCCTGAAAAGCTCATTTCTAGTCATAAAGTAATGTCCCGCCAAATGACAAATGGTCTTCCTATCTCGTTGTGATGCTGCATCGGGGAATGTCTTAGCTTGGATGTACCTCTGGATGTCATAGAACCATGGTTGCTCGTCGGGCTCAACGGTTGTGTGCAGGCAATAGGAAGGGATATCCTTGGTAAAAATCTGTAGAGGGGGTATCTCGGTGCCCTTGTCGACCTTGATTGCTACAGCTAACGTAGCTAAGGCATCGGCAAAATTGTTCTCTGCTCGGGGTATATGATGAAATTCCACGCTTCTGAATAGCTAACATAAATCTTTAACCTGTTGATGATACGGGAAAAGTTCGGCATCTCGAGTTTGGTATACATCCTTAGATTGTTGAATAACCAAATCTGAATTGCCGAAAACAACCAGTTCGTCAATCTTCATCTCTAATGCCAGCCTTAATCCCAGGATGCAAGCCTCATATTCGGCGATGTTATTGGTGCATAGTTCAAGTTGTAGCTTAACCACAATAGGATAGTGATTGCCCGTTCTTGATACTACTACTGCCCTGATGCCAGCTCCTTTTTTATTAGCAGCCCCATCAAAATACATCTTCCACCCAGTTTTCGCTTGCTCTGCAGATGCATCATCAGCGCATAGTATATCTTCATTGGGGAATTAGGGTTCTATAGATTGATAGTCATCAATAGGGTTCTTGACCAGATAATCAGCTATCACCTGCCCCTTAACTACTCTATGGGTAGTGAACACAATGTCGAATTCTGATAGAATCATGTGCCATCGGGCAATTCTACTAGACAGGGTTGGTTTCTCGAATATATACTTAAAGGGATCCATTTAGGAGATGAGGAAGGTGGTATGATAAAGCATGTAATGCTGAAGCCTGTAAGCTGTCCAGGCAAATGCATAACAGGTTTTCTCGAGATCTGAATTCTTTGTTTAATATGGCAGGAACTTCTTACTAAGGTAGTAAATGGCTTGCTCTTTTCTTCCCATTTCATCATGTTGTCCCAAAACACACCCCATGGAAGTATCTAACACTGACATGTACATCAACAAAGGATGCCCCGGGGTCGGTGCCCCTAGGACAGGAGGATCCCACAGGTATTCTTTGATATTCTCAAAAACCATTTGACAGTTATCATCCCACTCTTTTGGAACGTCTTTCTTAAGAAGTTTGAAAATCGGTTCGCACAGATGGGTCATTTGGGCAATGAATTTGCTGTTAAAGTTTAACTTTCCCAGAACGAACCAGACCTCCTTTTCCCCCTTTGGTGTTGGCATTTCGATAATGGACTTAACTTTCGCAGGATCAACTTCTTTCCCTTTTTTATTGACTATAAGCCCCAGCAACTTCCCTGAAGATACTCCAAAAGTACACTTGGCAGGATTTAGCTTAAGCTGATACTTATGGAGACAGTCAAACACCTTTCGTACGTTAAACAGGTAGTCTTTCCGCTGTTTGGACTTGATGATCATGTCATCCACATAAATTTCTACTTCCTTATGCATCATATCATGAAAAAAGGTTACCATGGCTTTTTGGTAGGTTGCCCCTGTGTTGCGAAGTCCAAATGGCATAACTTTATAACAATACACTCCCCAGGAGGTGATGAAAGTAGTCTTCTCTTGATCCTCTTCAGTTAGCTTGATCTGATTATATCCTGAAAAATCATCTATAAAGGAAAACATTTCGTGACCGACCGTGTTGTCAACAAGCAAGTCTATGTGTGGGAGAGGAAAGTCATTCTTTGGGCTGGCCTTCTTGAGGTCCCGAAAGTCAATACACATCCGCACCTTATAGTCTTTCTTGAGTACAGGGACAATATTAACCAGCCATTGGGGATACTCTACTACTTGCAAGAATCCTACTTGGAATTGTTTAATCACTTCTTCCTTGATCTTCAGGCTCCATTCGGGTTTCAATCTTCTCAACTTCTGCTTAAAGGGTTTCATCTGCGTGTCTAGGGCTAATCTATGTTCAACAATGGATTCATCCAACTTGGGCAAGTCTTAATAAGACCAAGCAAAAATATCCAGGTTTGCATGTAATAGTTTCAATAATTCTCTACGCTACCATTAATCTAGACCTATACTGATTCTAAACTCTTTTGGATCCCCTTTATCCCCCAAATTAACGGTTTCTGTTTCCTCAATGTTTGGGGTACTACGATTCTCATGTCTTTCTATTTGTTCTCGAATTTCCTCTGGCACCTCTTCTAAATAAATTACATCATCTGTAATTCCTAGTTGTTGGTAATCTAACTCGGTGTTGAAGTCATTGTTTGTCAAGATTGGCATTCTCTAGATTAGTTGAGTAAGACGTCAGATGCGAGGGTCCCTAGCATAGAAAATAGTGTGCAATGAATCAAACAAAAAGGAATATTTTTTCATTAATAACTTGATTTAAAAGTTAAGACAGATAAATTAAGAGGACAAAGTTTGTTCATGGAAAATCAGCTACTCCGAGATCTCGCTCTGGTGAGTTTTATACCGAAACTTACGAGCACGGATGATGTCCTCACTGGCCTAATTATGCAAATTTTCACCTCGCAACATTGCTCGAATGGATCCATCGTGAGTTATTCCAGTGTCAGTTGTCATAACGGGTGCTTCTTCTTATTTAATGTAGACATTCCTTTCCCCATGTACAACTACTTGAATAGATCCGAGAGTTCCATGATAGCTTTCTTATCAGCCCTCTTCTTCCACGCTGCTTCTCTTTTCTCCTTTCTCATGGGTTCATACCCTAGCCCAAAGGTGGGTTCAGCCAATGGTATTTCTATGACCTCAGGTCTTCCTTTTAAATATCTTCCTAATCCTTTCCCCAGATGAAAACCATTTGCTTTAAAGTACCGCACTATCATCTGAGAGTTTTGGGAATATTTCGGCTCCACTTGATCTTCTTTCTGCACAACAGTGATATATTCGAACGACTAAAAGCAAGAGGGCAATTCAGTGTCAGATGCAACGATATCAGCTTTGTATACAGCGAATTCTTTTTCAGTGAAAATAGAAATCAGCTTGGAGCCCACGATGAACTTGACTTTCTGATGAAGGCTAGAAGTAACTGCACCCGCCAAATGAATCCAAGGCTGTCCTAACAGCAAATTGTAGACAGCCGGAATGTGCAAGACTTGGAACTTGATTGTGAAGGTTACTGGTCCTATCTGAATGGGCATTTCACTTTCCCCTATAGCTTCCCTTCGAGAACCATCAAAGGTACGAATGACCATACTGTTGTTCTTCAAATAAGTTTGGTCCATTCCAAGCCTTTTTAGGGTAGAATACGGGCACACATTCAAAGCCGACCCATTATCTATCAATACTTTGGCTACCTTTTTTCCTCTTATTCTTACAGCGATATGCACAGCCCGAGTATGGCCTATTCCGTCAGCATGAATCTCGTCATCAAATAAGGTAATGATGTTTGAGGCCATGATGAGGCTCACCATGTTATGTAGGTTGTCTAGCGTGAAACTCTCAGGCACATGAGCATCCTTAAGGATCTTCATCAAAGCATCCCGGTGTACTTCAGAAGTGAGCAACAAGCGTAACATCGAAGTATGGGCTGCGGCTTTTCTAAGTTGTCCCATGATGTTGTAGTCGACCTTTCCTAGAGCTTTGCTGAATTTTGACATCTCTTGATCTGTCGGTTGGTTGGAGCTTTCTCCCTCTTTATCCTTCTCTTTCCTTTTTCTTTCCACTTCAGTAGAGGTGTAGTGTCGCCCTGACCGAGTCATCCCTCCTATTTCTGTTACGGGCTCTCCAATGCCCTTATCAGGTGGGTAATTCCATGGGACACTATAAAGACTGAATATTGGCGGTTGGGTTACAATGGGAAAAGTTATCCTTGGGTTTATGGGCAAAGGGATTACTATAGGTGAAGGGTTGGTGAGGACGGGTAAGGTGGTGGGCACAATTGGTTTCTTTGGCAAGATTAAGGGTAACATAGGTCGTACGACTCCTTGGGTGTGGGCTTGAGGTTCAGGCCTAGCCACAACGACCATAGGTTCAGGTTCAAACAATGGAGTAAGGACAAGGCAATAATGAGGGGGGTTAGGTGAGGTTTCTATGGTTAGGTTCATGTCGGGTTGGTGAGATTGCATGGTTAGGAAGGAATGGTCATAGTATTCGGGTTCCTCTAAGGTATAAGTTGTCCCTTCTAGAATTACGACAAGTGGGTTGCGTAGGGTGCCTCTACTAACATTCCTACTTTCCAACAGTATGTTCTCCTGAAGCTTGTGAACCATGGCTTTCACTATTACGGAAGATATTAGACTAGTATTCATTTTCCTTGCCTATAAAAATAAGGACAACAGTTGCAAGTTAGAGTTCGGTTCTTAGAGAGTTCTATGCAATGCATGCCTTAGGGTGCCCATCTTTTAGGAGGGAAGCTAAACATGGTGAATTGGCTCACTTCTCGGAGATAGGGGATTTGCCCCATCAAATGGGGAACTTCATCCATTCACATATTCATCCATCTATTTGCTCGAGGAAAATAAAGAAATACATTTTAACTTTGGGTTTATGATACAAAAGAATTGAAATACATTTTAACAGGGGGAGGGGGGAACACGTTTATTTGAACTTTCACCTATCTGCTTTTACATAAGAAGTCCTAAACTACTCTTAAGTCTTCGGACGCCTTCTTTGGATTTAACGTCGAGGAGGTCACTGAGAGACCTTGCTGATTGGTTGGCCCTCATGTTCTTGGCAACCCTATCTCCTTAAGCGTAGAGGGATTGGGGCCGCTCTTATGAAATGAATTGATGTGCATGCCATGAGTCCTCAGGGTTACGTGGGAACCCTTAGGGTTTGGAGTAGGTTTAATGCACTGTAGAGTGAACTAGGTGTCACTCTCTTTGGGTTGATCATATACATGAGAATGCAGTGACTTGAGTTATTTGGAACTCTCATCTTGACATAGAATATGAAATACATGGGTATGGATGCAAAGAATATAAGGAAAGAGAATGCAATGGTAAAGTAAACGTGCATGCATGAGCAGTTAAACAAACATTATAACAGTAAGAATATAGTCATTATAATAATAGGAATAAAAAGGTATAACTAAAAGTAAGAGCAGTCACCCTTTCCTCCGTGGTATTGAAAACGGTGCGCATGCCTTTAATTCGGCAAAGTTTCGGCTATGCAAGGTGTCTATATGAGCATGAGGTTAAGGGTTGACTAATGCAACCTAAAAAGGCTCGGTGTAGCCTAAAAAGGCTCGGTCCCCGGATCTTCAAACCTAGGCCCACTCCCCGAGGTGGTGTCATGATCGGTTGGTGATCCTAGCAGGGGAACCATCAAGAGGCCGTAGGCGAAGAAACTGGCACAACACTTTGCCCACAACCAATATACCGTTCCCCCTTCCTAACTAGAAAGGTCATATCAGGGTAAAAATATAAGTATGCAGAATACAAGTGCACATGCAGTGTGTGTGTGATTTTTGAAAGTGGAGGAAAGAGCCAAACAACTCCCATCCATCCTATTCATCACATTCATGCATGGCAATTAATAAAAATTTAGACAAAAAAACACACCTACAAAACAAAGATGCAAGAGTTAGTATGTGGATGACAAACTTAATACAAGATAATATAAATAAATGCATGTTTTTTGAAAACAATTTTGAAAATTTAGTTTTGAAAATTTAAAGTGAATAGGATTAAACAAGTTAATTAAAGACTCTACATGGGTGAAGGTAAAGAGACATGACTACGGCCTAAGCCTCTAAGTGTCCCCATCGCAGTCGCCAGCTATCGCGCCCAGATTTTTCGCACTCGAGGAATACACACAGAAGCGGGAAAAATACTGCACTCTCTCATTAGAACTCATCCTCCCAGAAGAATAAGTGCGACTAGGTTTGAATTGAAAATTGATTTGAATAAAGGGCTTTTGGAAAATATTTTGGAGACGCAACCTAACTTCATTAAGGTGAGTTAGGTCATCTAAAAACTAAGTACAATCCGATGATTACACTTAGGGTTTTCGAATACTATTTTGAAAATACTTCATCAAGATAGGGTTTTTAAGAAAACAGGTTGTTTGGCAACCTTTAGAAAATATTTAAGCCCTTTTTCGAAAATAACTTCGTTTTGGTCTTTGAAAACAGTGATCCTAGGTTCGGAGGTTGGTTACGTGTAGGGAAGACGCACTAAGCCATCACCCTACCCTGCCCTTGCGATACCTACGTGTATATTCACCCTAGATTCACCTATGAGAGTCTTCAACTAACAAATGTCCAATCCTATCCACTTTAGAAAAAGAAACTATCATGATGCATGATATGCAAGTGCAAGAAAGAGACTTGATTTGGAAACAGATTTGAAAAGAAGAATTTGATTTGATTTTAGAAGAGAGATTTGAAAATATAGATTTGATTTTTGAAAGAAAGTTTTAGAGATTTGAAAATAGATTTTTGGAATTGGAAACTTGAAATAGATCATGGAATTGGAAGTTGGAAAGCAGTTATGGAATTGGAGATTTGAAAAAGGTTGTGACCGCACCCATGACGGTTGCCTACGTATCCTTTTTTGAGGAATCAAGTCAGTCATAGTTCGGACAAAAGTTCGATAAAAAATAGAATGTTTGGTTTGAAAAGAAAAAGGATTTGAATTGGAATTTGTATTTGATTTCAATTTAGAATATAGGATTGGAAATTGGAAATTGGAATTAAAAATATTAGACTTTGATTTGGAAAGATAGAATTTAGGAAACCTAGATTTAGGAAAGATAGAATTTAAGAAGGACTTGATTGGAAAGTTGGACTTGGAAGATTAGAGAAAGATTGGATTTAGGAAATGTTTGAATTAGGAAAGTTTTGAAATAGGAAAGTGTCATTTTAAGAAAGTTCCGTTTTAGGAAAGCTTCATTTTAGGAAAGTTTCGATTTAGGAAAGCTTTGAAATAAGAAAGGTTTTGATTTGGAAATATTCTGAAATAGAAAAGTTTTGGAATAAGAAAGTCTTCTTTCTTAGAAAGAGTTGATTTTTGGAAAGAGTTGGATTAGGAAAAGTTTGGTTTAAGAAAGATTTACAATTTTAGAAAGTTTTGAATTTGAAAAGTTTTAACTTAGGGAAGTTTTGAAAGTAAGAAAGTTTTGAGTTTAGAAAGTTTTAGATTTCGAAAGATTTGAAGTTTAGGAAATATTTAAAACTTAGATTTGGAAAGTCAAAATTTGGAAAGATATGGAATCAAGAAAAGTTTAGACTATGAAGGATTTGGAAGTTTAAAGTTTAAGGAAAGATTTAAAAGTTTGAGTTTAGAAAATTTATGATTTAGGAAGGTATGAGATTAGGAAGGATTGGATTAAGAAAGATTTGGATTCCTATTTCCTAAAACAAGATATTGGATTTTGTTTCTAAGGAGATGGTTTGATTTTGTTTCCAAAAAACGGAGGATAGGATCTAGTTTCCTAAATTGGATTTGGTTTCCTAAAGGGAATATTGGATTTGGTTTCCTAAAACGGAGGATTTGACATGAATTTGGAAGGTGAAGTCTTAAAAACCCTAGATTTGGAAGACTATAGTTTCGGTGTAGAAAATGGGTTTTGAAAACTCATGATTTTGATGTAAAAAGAGAGATTTTGAAAACCTAGGTTTTAAGGCAAGATTAAAAATCATGTTTTTGGAAAGGAAAATTAGAGTTTCCTAATTGTTGGCTCTAGGGCTTGACTTGGGTTCCAAGAAAAGAGATTTTGGAAAGTGAGTTTTTGGAAAAAGATTTTTGGAAAGAGATCCTAAAACGGAGTTTTTAGAAAGTGAGTTTTGACGAGAGAGTTTTTGGAAAGATTTTGGAAGAAGCTTTTAGGAAAGTGTTTTTAGAAAAGAGATTTAGGGAGCGTTTCTAGAAAGTGAACTTGAGAGGAGTTTTAAAAAGAAGATTTGAAAAATAGATTTTTGAAGTGAATATTTTAGAAAGCAATTTTAGAACGGAATTTTGGGAAGGAGATTGAAGAGAATTTTTAGAAAGAGAGATTTGAAAAGGGCGTTTTTGAAGGTCTATAAAAACATCTCACTTTTCTAAGACGAATCTAACCATAAGAAGGCTTGAACAGCTTTAGGATAGTGGTTTTAAAAACGACAAGGATTTTGAAACTATGGACCATATTGGTCACTTTAAATGTAACACTTTCCTAAAGCAACCCTAACCATAAAAAAGCTAGAATCACCCTAGGATTGTAATTTTGAAAACAAGTTTTGAAAAAGAAGATTTTGATGCAAGTTTGAAAACAATGTTAATGCAAGTTTTGAAAACAAAATTTAGAAGAATACAAGATCATGATATGCACAATACAAGCTGAGGTAGTGAACATACAAGGTTAAAGGTTTCACCACATAATCAAGGGGGCCAAACCCACATGGTCTTTGGTTAGACTAAAAGAAAGCCCCCGACACGGTGACCTTCCAATAGCCTAATCCTACACATGGACCGGGAAGTCCCTTGTTTCAAGCATGCAAGAAAGGGGGAGAAGAAGATGGGGGATTAAAATAGAAGAAAACCCAAGTGGGTTCAGAGAAAGGAGAGAGAGGGAAGATGTATAAACTTAAATAGAGATCCTACCTTGTGTCTTATTTATTTTGCTTTACTTTGCGCGCTATGCTTTTCTTACTTCGGTCCTTGCTTCGCTTCAGTCTTCAAGAAGTTGTCTTTGATCTTCAGGAGCTTTGAAGTTGCAGCATTTCAAGTCTTCAATGGAGGCTTTGAGGCTAGTGTATAAGTGTATAAGAGTGTATAGGAGGCTAGGGTTTGGTGTATAGTGGCTAGGGTTTGGAAAACCTAAAGGAGACTAGGGTTTAAAGAGGCTACAAGCTCTGTATATCGAATAATAGGGTTTTCAGACTGAGTTTGCGGACCTTTTTCACACTGGAAGAGACTCTATATTTATAGAGAGAGGAATGACCTGGGGCCTATTGCAGTGGCGTCAGGCCAAAAATCCTTCCAGCGCAGCTAGGAGTGGCGCTTGGCCAAATTTTGACTTGGTGTCACTAGTTTTAAGGTCGACAAGCAATGTATCTTCATAAGATTTGGGCACCTGTACTGGTGACTACCATGCAATTTTTAGCCTAGCTTCACTAAGAGTGGCTCCAAAAGATCTGGGAAGAATTTAAGGGACCGAGAATGGCCCAGAAGGCCGGAAAAGGGCAGGAACCCTTAGAATAGGGTCTCGGGGGTAATGGACTTGAAAAAGGATGTTAGGGTTCATTAGAGGGGTCGATCGGGCCATTAGGGGCAAAACGATCAACTGAGCCGGAAAGTTGCCAGGACAGACTCAAAATGTCCCGAAAGACGACTCGAGATTTGGAAACATTATTTAGAATGTTCCCAAAGGTTTCCGGTTTGATACCCAGAGCTGGTGTGATCGGAAAAGGCGACCGGCCCACCAAGGGCAAAACGGTCATTTCACACCGGGTTTGCCAAAATTGACTCAGAATGATCTGGAAAGATAATGAAAGGTTGAGAATACTATAAGAAGCATTCTCAGGAGGTTACCGGTTTGATACCCAGAGCCGGTGTGGTTCCCGGGGCATTCGGATGCCCAAGGGCAAAATGGTCATCTTGTCCGAAAAGTCTCGAAATTGGCCTGAAACAGACTAGAAGGCACCTAATCATGCTGGATTGCCTTTAAGACAATCTTGGAAAGGTGGACATATCGTTCTGAGAACTTAGGTACTTTCTCGAGAAACGTACCAAAAATGGCCCTAGGGGCAGTTTGGTCATTTTTCACCGAAGTGGGCTAGCAAGCACCGGTGTTGACTTGGGTTTTGAGTGTTTCTGCAACTCTGACGGCGGTCCCATGATACAGGGGTTTGTTGGCAATTCCCTATATCGACTTGTTTGCTAGTATTTCTGCTACTCTGACGGTTGCGATGTTTGTGAGTACTTCCGCTACTCTGACGGTTTGCGATCATTCCCGAGACTGCCTGATCTCGGGAAACTACTAAATGGACTTAACACCTGAGGAATCAAATTTATCAAAAGGCGTGCCAAAACGGACATTTCTACATTGGAAAGCTAGCAGGCACCAAAGGTGGACCGTTCTAACATCTAGGGGACTTGGGGTCTCATCCTGGTCGTCAGGTTTGAAGGGACTTACCATTCCGAAGAGTTCACTCGGAAACGTGCCGGATTAGAGGGTCTTACCATCTTGAGGAATCAACTTTCTCGAAAGGTGCGCCAAATTTAATTATAATTAGAATTGGAATTGGAATTGGAAATGGAATTAGAAAGGGGACTTATCGTCTTCGGATAGAGATGCCTATTGGAATTGGACCGAACATTACCCCCAAGGGCATTTTGATCATTTTGCCTCTATTTGGGCTCGAAGGACGCGGGAAGCAGTTTGATTGATGGGATTAGACTTGGAAAGTTGATTTAGATTGAAATACATCCATATTGACTTGAGTACAAGTTTGGATGGACTGGAGACTGCCGAACGGGCAAAAATGGGTTGCTTACAGCTGCTCTTCTTTTTTTGTCTTTGCTTGTTGAAAACAGAAAATGATAGGGTCCCCCATGTTGACAGTGAGGCGGTCAGAGGGACGAACTTTGGAAATTTTGGAAGACGGGATTGCAGAAACGAATAGTGGGCCCAAAAGGCCTTTGAAATCGAGTTTTGACAAGAAAAAGGGCAAAGCTGCCTAGAATTAGCAACTGGCACCACTAGCTGGCGCTAGGCCTGAGATCAAAACCATAAATATTTCTGGTTCGAGCACTTGCGGGATTTTAGAAAATTTTTGCAAAACCGAGAGACATTGCGAGGAAACCGACTTGAACATTGAAGAAGCACTTCTTGGAGACCACGAGAGTTTGCTGGAAGTGAACGCCGTCGTGAGAAAAGTCGCCGGAAGAGAAGTTTTTTGCTAGAAAACTCCAAAAGGTGAGTTTTTGAGTTTATGTTCATTTTAATGTGTAGATTCCATTTAAGTTGTGTGAATAGAGAAAATTGATGTTTTGATATATTTTGAACACCGTGGTGAATTTATTTTTGTATTTTAGTGCTTGTTTGATTGAATTTGAGTGATTTTGCATGATTATGTGAAGGGAGTTTCTGCAGGAATTGGGGTTTGTTCCTATGGGCTTAAGTGTTGAGTTTTTTGGCTAGATTTTTATACTGTGTGCTTTAGAAAAATGTATATAACAGCCGTATGAAATTTCGTGATTTTTTAAAAACTCGGTGAATTTTTGATTTTTGGAAAAATAGAAAAATACTTGAAAATTTAAGAAAATGTAAGAAATTGATGAAATTTTGGAGTTTAAAATTTAGAAAAATTTGGGAATATTTTAAAAAATATTTGAAATGATTTTGAGGAATTTTAAGACATCTTTGGAAACTGTTAACTTATCAGAAAAGAAAACATGTGTTTTGAAAAATTTCAAAATATGAAGATTATGCGCGAGTGTTGATGTTATGTGATTATGACGTTGTGAGGTGTATAGTTTATATTTTGTGTTGATGTGGTAGGTGTTGTAGGGACCATTTTTCAAGCAAAACTCTGCCAAAATTTTTAGAAATTCAGAGAAAGGGTTGGAGAAACTTTGGAATAAAATCTTTTGAGGAAAAAAGATATAAAACCATTAAGGATGGGGCCTTTTTGGCATAGAAAACCCCGAGAAACTCGGGGGTCTTAAAACTATTGGAAGAAAAATTTGGGAAAAGGACATGTTTTGAAAACAGATTTTGACTTTGGAAAACTCAGGATTTTGATGAGAACTTTGAAAGATTGAAAACTTGAAAATTGAGTTTTGAAGAAAACTTTTTGGAAGAAGAAGTTTTTAGAAAATCTTAATTAGGATTAAAAAAAGGCTTGGGATGAATTTTCACTGGACTTATTTGGAATTTTGGGACAAAACGTATAGGAAATTCGTTTTGACTCAGAATGGGAAGTTAAAAATCAAAATATGTAGGAAATTCATTTTGACTTAGAATTGGATTTAAAATCAAAATGTGTAGGAAATTCATTTTGATTTAGAATTGGAAAATTTTTTATTTTATTTTATCATCTTTTGTTTGTTTTGATTATTTATTTATTTATTTTACTATTATTTTTATTTACATATGCGGTATATTAACACCTCTTACCTAGGCTTACCTTTTCAGGATGGCAGACATGATTTTGAGTCGACTGAGAGCTTGGCATGACAGTTACCCTTCGGATGAGCAAGATATCTTTCGGGGGTCCTTTGGTCGGGTGGCTTCACTTCTGTCAGTGCAGCTTATTCCCAGGTTCATGGAGGCAGTGCTCCCCTTTTGGCAACCTAGCTTATCTCTTTTCCGCTTTGGGGAGTGCGAGCTTACCCCTACCCCTCACGAGTACGGATTTCTTCTTGGTTTCCGAAATGATTCTGCCGACATCGTAGGACTCATCTTTCCTAACGGTTGTATTATAGTGGTCTCATCTCAGCTTGGACTCCAGCGCGCAGTTCTTTCATCTTCTTCTCTATCCTAGTTTCCTTACGTTCTAGCAGAGTTCCTCTTTTCTCTCTTTGAGTTTACCACGGGTATGTGAGCCCACTCAGGTGATTGGCACACTTCCCAGGATTGGTCTGTTTTCCGTATGGTTGCTCTGGCCCTGCTTCTTCTAAACTACTTGGTGTTCCCGCGAGGAGATGATTACCAATTTGATACCTAGAGCCAGTGTGGTTGGAAAAGGCAACCGGCCCACTAGGGGCAAAACGGTCATTTCACACTAGGTTTGCCGGAATTGACTCGGAATGATCTGGAAAGATAATGGAAGGTTGAGAATACTATAAGTAGCTTTCTCGGGAGGTTACCAGTTTGATACCCAAAGCTGGTGTGGTTCCCGAGGCGTTTAGATGCCTAGGGGCAAAATGGTCATCTTGATCGAAAAGTCTCGAAATTGGCCTGAAACAGACTAGAAGGCACCTAATCATGCTGGATTGCCTTTAAGACAATCTTGGAAAGGTGGACATATCGTTCTGAGAACTTAGGTACTTTCTCGAGAAACGTACCGAAAATGGCCCTAGGGGCAGTTTGGTCATTTTTCACCGAAGTGGGCTAGCAGGCACCGGTGTTGACCTGGGTTTTGAGTGTTTCCGCCACTCTAACGACGGTCCCGTGATACAGGGGTTTGTTGGCAATTCCCTATATCGACCTGTTTGCGAGTATTTCCGTTACTCTGACTATTGCGATGTTTGTGAGTACATCTGCTACTCTGACGGTTCATGATCATTCCCGAGACTGCCTGATCTCGGGAAGCTGCTAAATGGGCTTAACGCCTGAGGAATTAACTTTCTCAAAAGGCATGCCGAAACAAACATTTATGCATTGGCGGGCTAGCAAGTGCCAAAGGTGAACCGTTCTACCATCTACGGGACTTGGGGTCTTGTCCCGGTCAACGGGTTTGAAGGGACTTATCGTTTCGAAGAGTTCACTCGGAAACGTGCCGGATTGGAGGGTCTTACTACCTTAAGGAATCAACTTTCTCAAAAGGTGTGCCGAATTTAATTAGAATTAGAATTGGAATTGGAATTGAAAATGGAATTGGAAAGGGGACTTACTGTCTCCGGAAAGACGTGCCTGTTGGAATTAAACCGAACATTACCCCAAAGGGCATTTTGGTCATTTTGCCTCTATTTGGGCCCAACGGGCCTATGAAGCGGTTTGATTGATGGGATTAGACTTGAAAAGTTGATTTAGATTGGAATACGTCCATATTAACTTGAGTACAAATCTGGATGGACTAGAGACTGTCCAACAGGCAAAAATGGGGTGCTTACATTATTTCAATTTTGTTATTATTATTTTTTGTTTCATATTTTGCTTTGTTTTTATCGCTTGTCTTATGAACTACATATATTTTATATTAATACCTCCTACCTGGGTTTACCTTCTAGGATGGTCGACGCAGGCGACAATGGTTCTGAGAGGAGATGCCGATCCAGGAAGGTGGCCCAGACGGACTCTGTTGGGAGTTCCAACCACTCCAGGGGTAGTCCGCGGTCTGCCGATCAAGCATCGTCCAGCCAGAGTGGAAGGGGGAGTAGACCTCCAATCGACCCCTTCCCACCAGTTGAGCCTGCCTTCAAGGAGGAGATGGACATCGTGGATGAGGCACCGAGCCTGGAAGATCGCTGAGCGGGCAAAAACGGGTAGCTTACAGCTGTCCCTCCTTTTCTATCTTGAACTGATATTCCGTCTGGCGAGATGATACTTCTCTGGGGAAATCAATGATTAATGTCTGATACTTCTTGAAATGGCACTCCGTCTGACGAAACACTGCTCCTCTTGGGAAGTCCAAGGTTGATTTCTGATACTTCTTGAATAGGCACTCCATCTGGCGAAACGCTGCTCCTCTAGGGATGTCCAAGGTTAATGTCTGATACTTCTTGAACCGGCACTCCGTCTGGCGAAACACTGCTTCTCTGGGGAAGTCCAAGGTTGATTTCTGATACTTCTTAAACCGGCACTCCGTCTGGTGAAATACTGCTCCTCTGGAAATGTCCAAGGTTGATGTCTGGTACTTCTTGAACCGGCATTCCATCTGGCGAAACGCTGCTTCTCTAGAGATGTCCAAGGTTGATTTCTGATACTTCTTGAACCAGCACTCCGTCTGGCGAAATGTTGCTCCTCTGGGGAAGTCCAAGGTGGATGTTTGCTACTTCTTGAGCAGGCACTCCGTTTGGCAAAACGTTGCTCCTCTGGGGAAGTCCAAGGTTAATGTCTAATACTTCTTGAATCGGCACTCCGTCTAGCGAAATGCTGCTTCTCTAGGGAAGTCCAAGGTTGATCTCTAATACTTCTTGAATCGACACTCCGTCTAGCGAAACGCTGCTCTTCTGGAGAAGTCCAAGGTTGATTGGGGAGGTCGAGGGTGGGCCATTGCCCTATTCTATTTCTTGTCCACTATGGAAGTCTAAGCCTTCTGAGGTGTGTGCCAGTTTTGGAGATGTCGTAGCTTGCTTGGTCGCAAGGTAACTTTGGGTCCGTTTGGAAGTGCTGTCAGTTTTTGTTTTTTGTTGTGCATCATAGATGTGTATTTTTGTTTTTTTATTTTTTATGGTCTGGTGATGGTATTTGTGAGTTACCGTTTTACTAAAAGTACCAGACCAATGTTTTGGAAACAGATAATACACCTATTTTAATATTTTTCATGTTTTTTATTTTTAAAAAAACAGAAAACATTTACCAAACAAGCCTCTTTTTATGCTTTGCCCCTTTCCTCATTTTCTATTAAAGAGAGAGAGAGACACAGAGAGAGAGACAGAGAGAGAGAGACACAGAGAGACAGAGACATAAAGCAAGTTTTTATGCAAAAACAGTTTATTTAAACAAATTCTAAAAATGCACAGGTAAATGGGTGAATGCATGTTATACTTTTCAATGAATGCACATATGGGAATGGAGTTAAATGCATGTCATACTTTTTGATGAATGTATATACAGAAATAGAATTGAATGCATGTCCTATTTTTTTTTTTTTTTTTTTTTTTATGAATGCATGAATAGATACAAACTACACAAGAATTTAATGGATGTACAGATTATACATGACATGGATGTATTAGTACTACATGTACATAAGCTATTTATGAAGAATGTCCCAAGATTGCCTCAGGGTTCATACTCTCAGCATTCTATTTCCCTTATAGGATTCTGCCCCATTCAGTTTTGTCTCATTTTTATCGGGGTAGGATAACATTTGCACCATTCTCCAAAGATCTTGACCTTTTGGCTTGACCTTTTGGTTTGCTTTCCTATCCTTACTTTCTATAAGGTTGCTGTTTGAGGTTTTTCTGACCTCACTTGGTTTTCTCTCTCAGATTTTCAAAATGCCACCATGGCTTGAGTGACAACTTGCATGCCCTTTGCAGAGTGATAAACAGCTAGGCCCTCATTCCAAGAAGACTTCTTTAAGGACCGTAATGTAGGCTGGGCTTAGGGATTGTAAGAAACGAAGGGATATTTAGGCTCAAATATCTTCTTTTAATGGGTTGTTTAACCAAAACCATCTGAGCACACCTTAGAGCATGAGATTGCCTTTGCATTCCTTTCCAGTTCTCCTTTCTCATCCTATTTGTCTTGGTATTGTTCAAGCTTATTTGGACTAAGCAATTTTTTTTTATCAGAGAAAACTTTAATTTGGACCGTAACGTAGGTCAGGTTAAGGGGTTTATGAATGAAAGGGTATAAAGGCTCAAAATTATCACTTGTGAGGTTTCAAAAGACCAATGATCACCTTTGGTAATTTAACTTCCATTCACTGCTTTCTTCTTTCCTTCATACTCTTGTTGTTCTTCTAAATCGCTTTCTGCCTTTTAATTTAAGATGATTTTTTTTTTATCAAGAAATTTGTTGCTAAATTGACTTCTGGAGATGCCAACTTTTTCATTTATATTTTGGGATGACAGTATCTTCTTTTGAAGATCACCATGAACACAATATCTTCTTTACTAGAGACGCCTTTGACGCCATAACTTCTTGAAAATCACTATTTTCATCGTTGCTCATTATATCTTTTTGAAAATCACCCTTTTTATCATTGCTCATTAGTTCCAACTTATGACTTTGGCCTTAACCCAATGTGGGCGGTGACCATCTGGTCAATTTTCTTAAGAAATTGTAACCAGCTTAAGTGGGCTTTGCAAAGGAATTTTTTGTGTATGGTAGCAGAATTGAGGGCCTCTTATCATTTCGAATTGAATTGCTTAGTTCATAAAGCCTTTATACAAAATTTAGTCAATGTTCCTACAAAAAATGGTGTGTTTCTGCCAGTAACCCCTATATATTCTATTAAATCAACTACTCTATGCTTACCCCAGTGTGGGGGATGGTTCTTGGTTTGGGGATATCTGAATAGAAATCACTTACGGCTCTAATGGGTTGAGCAAGGGGTAGTTTTTATTTCTTATTCGATAAATAGAACAATGGCTTCTCATCATTTTGAGGACTCGGCTGCCCATCACTTAGCCAGGATATCATTCAAAGGTCGCCTCTTCAATAAAATCCACACCTCTGTGTTGAGACTGCCTTCCTCCTATCTCTTACTCTGTCTCTCGAAGGTTTTAACTCCCTTTAAGTGAGTTGCTCATGCTATCCCATCCTTCAAGTCGAGTCATTACAAAATAGAAAAGAATTCCTAAAAGTAATAATCATCCACAAGAGTATGAAACAAAGGGAAAAAACTAAGACCTATCTCTTTTTCATTTCAAATCATAAATGCATGGCATGCGATGTTTGTTTAAAGAAAATATGTTAGAAAAGAAAGATGGAAAGAAAATAGACAAATATTGTGAAAACCTCCATTTTCTTGTGAGCCTTTTAATGATAACCTTTAATAGGGTTTTGGGCTCATGATGGCGTCCTCCCTGCTCCAATTGCCGTGTATTTCATCTGATTATACAAGGGTGGCTAGGCTCGAGGATTGGATGCAATGGAAACACGGTGCCAAGGTGATGGCTGAGAGAGAGAGAGCATCTTGTGGATGGATGGTCCACCCTTTTTTATTCTTCTAAGGGGATCATGCCTTTTCCAACAATTGGTTTCATCCTCATATGAAATGTGAATGGGATGGGATGCAAGAGGGATTTCATGAGTTCAGTTATGCTTTTTCACCAAAAAAAAAAGAAAGAGAGAAAAATATAGTACATTTAGCATGTGGAGTTGGAGATTTTATGCAATGCATGTCCTATGAAGGTTCTTTTTTTTTTTTTTTTTGAGAGAATCTAGGGATTGATGCTGAGCTTGTTTTGGAGGGGGGGTTTGCCCCTTATGCAATACAATACCTCTTCGGAGTTTTGGTAGGTTCAGTTCGATTAACATGAGATAGGATTGCCCCTTTCTCTCTATGGTTGATTAGATGCATGAGAATGAAATGACTTGAGTTTCTTGGAACTCTTGTCTTGGAATGGATATGGGTGCATGAGCATAATAGAAGTGAACGTGTGAGCAGTATGAAGACAATAAATGAATGGTTTAGAAAAACCCCCTTCTTGTCTTGCTTCTGTCTTCAGTTCTCTTGGTACTTGGAGATGACGAGGGGGAGGATAGAAGACAAAAAATAAAAGAGAAGGTAGTGTCTTGATTTGAAAATTTTTATGCAATGCATGTCCTAGGGGTGCCCCTACTTGAGAGGGAGACTAAGCATGATGTATTGGCTCACTTTTGGAGATATAGGGTTTGCCCCTATATGCAAGTACCTTACCATTTATTAGGAACCTACATTCATTCATACATTCATTCATTTATGGAAAATAAAAAAGTAAAAAGGTACATTGAACTTTTGGGTTTAAAATACAAGAAAATCAAAGTACACTTTAATAGGGGGAGGGGAAACATTTTCCTTTGGACTTTCACCTACCTATTTTTACAATTGAAATCCTAAACTACTCTTGAGTCTTCGGATTTACCTTCTTCGAGCTTGATGTTGAGGAGGTCGTTGAGAGACCTTGTTGATTGATTGGCCCTTGTCTTCTTAGCAATCCTATCTCCGTGAGCATAAAGGGATTGGGGCCCCTCTTATGAAATGACTTGAAATACATGCCATGAGTCCTTAGGGTTACATGGAAACCCTTATGATTTTGGTAGGTTTAATGCAAGGGAAAGTGAACTTGGTGTCACTTTCTTTGGGTTGATCATATGCATGAAAATGCAATGACTTGAGTTACTTTGGAACTCTCATCTTGGGATGGAATATTGTATGCATGAACATGGATGAGAAGAGCGTAGAGAGAGAGAATGCAGTTGTAAAGTAAATACGAATGTATGAGCAGTTAGACAAGTAATATAATAGTAAAAGTATAGTCATTATAACGACATGAATAAACAAATATAAAGGAAAGTAAAAGCAATCACCCTCTCCTCCATGGTTTTGAAATCAGTGCCCATGTCTTAAATCCAACAGAGGTTTGACTATGCATGGTTTCTATATGAGCATGAGGTTGAGGGTTTACTAATGCTTCCTAAGAAGGCTCGGTTCCCAGATCTTCAAACCTAGGCCCACTCCCCGAGGTGGTGCCATTGTCGGTTGGTGATCCGAGCGGGGGAACCATCAAGAGACCATAGGCGAAGAAACTGACACAGCATCTTGCCCACAACCAATATACTGTTCTCCCTTCTAACTAAAAGGAACATGTCAATGTAGAGAATGCAAATATGCAGAATGCAAGTGCACATGCGGTGTGTGTGTGTGTGATTTTTGAAAATTGAAACAAAGAGCCCAACAACTTCCATCCATCCTGTCCATTCCATACATTCATGACATATATTGCAGTTAATATAGCATGAAACAAAATGTAAACAAAGGTCCACCTACAAAAATAAATATGCAAAAGTCAGTACTTGAATGACGAACTTAATACAAAATTGAATAATTGAATGTAATTGAATGCATGTTATGATATGTTTTTAAAAACAACTTGGAAAAGCTAAATTTTGAAAGTTTTAAAGTGGATGGAATTGGATAAATTAATCAAAGACTCCAAATGGGTGAGGGTGAATAGACATGACAATGGCCTAATCCTCTAAGCTTTCCCAGTGGAGTTGCCAGCTCTCGCACCCCGATTTTTCGCACCCGAGGAAAATATGGACAAGTGGAAAAAATACAGTGCTCTCTCGTTATAACTCATCCTCCTAGAGAGCCTAGTGCGACTAGGTTTGAATTGAAATTTTGATTTTGAACATAGGCTTTTGGAAAACAATTTGAAGTCGCCACCTAACTTGATTAAGGTGAGTTAGCTCACCTAAAACTAAGTACAATCCGAAGATTACACTTAAGGTTTTTGAAAAGGTTTTGAAAACTTGCTCAAGAGAGGGTTTTTAGGAAAATAGGTTGTTTGGCAATCTTTGAAAGTATTTAAGCCCTTTCCTGAAAATAACTCCATTTAGTCTTTGAAAATAGTGATCTAGGTTCGGAGGTTGGTTATGTGTAAGGAAGACGCACTAAGCCATCACCCTACCCCGCCCTTGCGGTACCTACATGTCTATTCACCCTAGGTTCACTCATTCAAAATCTTTGATTAATAAATGTCCAAAAACTATCCACTTTAGAAAAAGAATTATATGATGCATGATATGCAAGTGCAAGCAAAATGATTGAGTTTGAAAATGAATTTGAAAAGACTTGATTTGATTTTGAAAATAGATTTGAAAAGACTTGATTTGATTTTGAAATGGATTTAAAAAGATAGATTTGATTTTTGAAAGAAAGTTTTAAAAATTGAAAAATAGAGATTTAAAAATAGATTTTGGAATTAGAAACTTGAAATAGATTAAGGAATTGAAATAGATTAAGGAATTGAAAACTTGAAAAAGGTTATGACCGCACCCATGAAGGTTGCCTACGTATCCCTTTTTGGGAATCAAGTCAGTCGTAGTTCGGACAAGAGTCCGATTGAAAATAGACACTTTAAAGTTTTGAAAAGTTTAATTTGAAAACATTTGAATAGAAAAGAGTTTAATTTGAGAAAGACTTTGATTTGAACTTAAAAGATATGAAATTGAGATTTGATTTGAAATTGGACTTATACTTAGAATTGAACTTTAAACTTGGAAAGAAAACTTGGACTTGATTTAAGAAAGAAGGAGTTGAGTTTTGAAAACATGTTGACTTAGATTAGAAAACCAACTTGGTTTAAGAAAAGAATCATAGAAAAGAGTTAAGGCTTCTTAACTTAGGATTAGGGTTGAACTAAGGTTTAGGTACCCTAAGGTTTAGGTATCCTAGGGTTGGAACATGTAGTTGAATTAGGAAGGATTTGATTTAGATTTGAGAGGTTCCATCTTAGAAAGTTGGATTTAGGAAAGGGTCAAATTAGGAAAAGTTCAAATTAGGAAAGTTGGATTTAAGAAAAATTTGGAAAGAGATTTGATTTGATTTAGAAAGATTTGACTTGAAAAAGACATGGCTTGAACATTTGACTTGAACAGGTTTGGAAAGTTAAGGTTTAAGAAAGATTGAATTTTAGAAATCTTTAAATTTGAAAAGTTTCAAAATAGGAAAGTTTTCAAATTAGGAAATTTTCGTTTTAGGAAAGTTTCATTTTAAGAAAAATTTGAACGTAGGAAAGTTTTGAATTTAGAAAGATTTGAAAAGTTGAAATTTAAAAAGTTGAAATTTGGAAAGGTTTGAAATTAGGAAAGAATTGAATTAGGAAATGATTGAATTAAGAAAGATCTGATTCCGATTGCCTAAAGTTGAAGATTTTATTTTATTTTCAAAAATTGATGATTTGATTTGGTTTCCTAAATTAGAAGACTAGATTTGGTTTCCTAAGTTGGAGGATTAGATTTGACACGGATTTGGAAAGGTGGAGTTTTAGAAATCTTAGATTTGGAAAGCTATGATTTTGGTGTAGAAAAGAGGTTTTGAAAATCGAAGATTTGAGTAGAAAAGGAAAGTGAAAATTAGGATTTCCTAAGCATTAGTTCTAGGGCTTAGCTTAGACCTCAAGAAAAAGAGATTTTGGAAAGTAAATCTTTTTAAGGGAGTTTCTAGGAGGGAAACTTAAAGAGCGTTTTTAGAAAGCAGAATTTTGAAGAGAGCTTTTTTGGAAAGGAGTTCTTAGAAAATGAATTTTTGAATAGAATTTTTGGAAAGGAGTTTTGGAAAGTGAAACTTTTGGAAAGAAAATTTTTAGAAGGAGATTTTTGAAATCGTTTTAGGAAGTAGATTCGAAAAGAAGTTTGGAAAGAGATTTGAAAAAGTGATTTGGAAAGGGAATGGCATATGGACTTTTACAAGTATCTAAAAATATCTCACTTTCTCAAAACGACTCTAACCATAGGAAGATTAGAACCATTCTAGGATTGTCATTTTGAAATCAACAAATGTTTGAAAATACAGACCATATTGGTCTCATTAAATATAACACTTTCCTAAAGCAATTCTAACCATGAAAGGGCTAGAATTACCTTAAGATTGTGATTTGGACAAAAATAATTTAGGGCTTACACCCAAAACTTATGTAACACTTTTTTAAAACAATCCTAACCGTAGAGTGGTTAGAATCATTTTAAGATTGTGATTTTGAAAACGAGTTTTGAAGAAGAAGATTTTAATGCAAGTTTTGAAAAGAATTTCAAAAAATGATTTTGAAGAGATGTATGAGTATGATATGTAAAATGCAAGTAGGGTAGTGAACATACAAGGTTCAGGTTTCACCACATAATCAAGGGAGCTGAATTCATATGGTCTAAGGTTGAATTAGAAGAAAGCCCCTAACACGGTGACTTTCAACCATTCTTCCTATATATGAATCGGGGATACCCTTATTTCAAGCATGCAAGAAAGGTGGGGAAGAAGATAGGGGATTAAAATAGAAGAAAACTCAAGTTGGTTAGAAGGGAGAAGAGAGAAGGGGGAAATTGCATAAACGTAAATAGAAAACTAACCTTGTGTCTTCTTTGATTTTCTTGTTTTATTGCTTTACGTCTCTTTAATCTTCGAGAGCTTTGAGATTGCAGCACCTTAAATCTTCAATGGTCGGCTTAGAGGCTCGTATAGGCATGTATTGAGTGTATGTATGCTAGGGTTAAAGTGTATGGGGGCTAGGGTTTGAAGAGAGTTCAAAGTCTGTATATTGAGAGACTGAGTTTCTAGAGTTAGGTTGCCGACACCCTTCATGCAAGGGGGAGGCTCTGTATTTATAGACAAAAGATTGACCTAGCGCCTGTTACAATGGTGCCAGGGTAAAATTTCTTCTGGCGTGAGGCCAATTTTTGGCAGTGGCACCAACCACTTAGGAAATTCTTAAAGTCGACAAGCAATGTATCTTTCAAGCCTTGATATGCAAGGCAAAAGATTTGGGCGCCTGTATTAGTGACTACTATGCAATTTTTGGTTTAGCTCCACTAAGAGTGACTCCAAAAGGTACGGGAATGTTCTGGAAGGCTGGGAAGGGTCCAAAAGGCTAGAAATAGGTAAAAACCCTTGAAATAGTGTCCCAGGGGTAACGGACTTGAAAAATAGGATCGGAATTGTCGACCGAGCTTTTAAGGGCAAAACGGTCAACTAGACCGGATAACCACTGGAATAGACTCAGAATGGCCCATAAGAGGACTTGATCGTTGGAAACACTATGCAGAGTGTTCCAAGGGAGTGTCGGTTTGATACTCAAAGCCGGTGTAGTTGGAAAATGTGACCGGCCCACCAAGGGCAAAACGGTCATTTTGCACCGATTTTGCTGAAATTGACTCTGAATGATCTGAAAAGGTTTTAAAAGGCTGGGAATACTATTAGAAGCATTCTTAGGAGGTTACCGGTTTGATACCCAGAGCCAGTGTGGTTCCTAGAGGTTCTCGAATGCCCAAGGGCAAAATGATTATTTTGGCCGAATGGTCCCAAAATCTGTATGAAACTGACTAGAAGGCATTTGAACATGCCAGATCGTCTTTGGGACAATCTTGGAAGGATGGACTTACCGCTTTAAGGACTTAGGTATTTTCTTAAGAAACATGCTGAAAATGGCCCAAAGGACAGTTTACTCATTTTTTACTGGAGTGGGCTAACAGGCACTAGTGTTGACCTGGGTTTTGAGTGTTTCCGTTGTCGGGCCTAGATTTTTCGCACTCGAGGAATACTCACATAAGCGGAAAAAATGCTGTACTCTCTCGTTAGAACTCACTCTCCTAGAAGAATGAGTGCAACTAGGTTTGAATTGAAAATTAATTTAAATAAAGGGCTTTTAGAAAAGATTTGGAGTTGCCACCTAACTTGATTAAGGTAAGTTAGGTCACCTAAAAACTAAGAATAATCTGAAGACTACACTTAGGGTTTTTCGAAAACGATTTTGAAAATATCTCCACAAGAGAGGGTTTTTAAGAAAACAGGTTGTTTATCAACCTTTGGAAAACATTTAAGCCCTTTTTAAAAAATAACTCCGTTTTTAGTCTTTCAAAAACAGTGATCTAGGTTCAGAGGTTGGTTACGTGTAGGGAAGACGCACTAAGCCATCACCCTACCCCGCCCTTTCGGTACCTACATGTCAATCTACCCTAGATTCACCTATGAGAGTCTTCAACTAACTATTGTTCAATCCTATCCACTTTAGAAAACAATGTTAAAAAAAAAAAAAAACTAACATGAGGCATGATATGCAAGTGCAAGGAAAGAGAATTGAAAAATAGATTTGGAAAAAAATCGATTTGATTTGAAAAGAAAGAGATAGAAGTTTGAATTTGGAAAGAAGGTTTTGAAAATTGAAAATAGAGATTTGGAAATAGAAATTTGGAATTGGAAGTTTGAAAATAGATTGGAGATTTGGAAATATTTTGTGTAAATAGAAACTTGAAAAATGTTGTGGAATTTGAAATTTGAAAAATGTGGAGACCGCACCCATGAGGGTTGCCTACGTATCGTTCTAGAGGAATTAGGTCAGTTGTAGTTCGTACAAGAGTCCGATTGAAAATAGAAGAGTTGATTCAGAAAAGAGTTGAAATTCGAATTTGGATTGGAATTGGAAGAGTAGGGAAATTTGGACTTTTATTAGAAGATTTGAAAAGATTGGTTTTGAAAGACTTGGTTTTAAGAAACCTAAACTTGAGAACTTAGAAAAGAAAGATTGGATTTGACTTGGAAAGATTTTAGAAAAGAATTGACTTGAATATTGGACTTGGAAGATTAGGAAACTTGGAATTAGGAAAGATTCAAATTAGGAAAAGTTTGAATTAGGAAAGTTTCAATTTAAGAAAGTTTCGATTTGGAAAATTCTTCTTTAGGAAAGTTTTCATTTTAGGAAAGTTTCAATTTAGGAAAGTTTTGACTTAAGAAGGTTTTGAAATAGGAAAGTTTTGAATTTGGAATATTTTGAAGTAGGGAAAGTTTAGTTTAAGAAAGGTTTAGAATTCGGAAAGTTTCAAGTTAAGAAAGTTTTGAATTTGGAAAGCCTAGAATTTTAGAAAGATTTTAAATTAGGAAAGATTTGAATTTAGAAAGCTTTTAGAATTTTTGGAAGATTCGAAGTTTGAGTTTTAGAAAGATTTGAAAATCTAGATTTGGGAGTTAAAGTTTGGAAAGGATGTGGAATTAAGAAAGGTTGGAATGAGGAAAGGTTTAGACTTTGAAAGATTTGAAGTTTAGAAAAGTTTAGAACTTAGAAAATTTTAGAGTTTGAAAGTTTCGAATTTAGAAAGTTTAGGATTTAGAAAGTTTTAAAGTTTGAGTTTTAGAAAATCTTGAGATTAGGAAAGGTTTGAGTTTAGGAAAGATTTGAAAACTTAGATTTGGAAAGTTAAGATTTGCAAAGGGATAGAATTAGGAAAAGGTTGAATTAGGAAAGATTTGAAAATTGAATTTTAGAATTTAGGAAAGATTTTATGTTCAAGTTTTGGAAACTTAGGATTTATAAAAGTGGAAGATTAAGGAGTTGAATTAGGAAAGATTTAGACTAGGAAGTGTTAAGATTCTTATTTTATAAAACAAGGGATTGGATTTTGTTTCTAAAAAGAGATGTTTTGATTTTGTTTCCAAAAACGGAGGATTGGATCTAGTTTCCTAAACAGGAGATTGGATTTGGTTTCCTAAAGGGAAGATTTGATTTGACAAGGGTTTAGAAAAGGAAGTTTTAGAAACCTTAGATTTGAAAGTGTATAGTTTTGACGTAGAAAGTAGGTTTTGAAAATATGTATAGTTTTGATATAGAAAACAAGAGGTTTTGGAAACCTAGGTTTTAAGACAAGATTGAAAATCATGTTTTCGGAAAAAAAAATTAGGGTTTCCTAATTGTTAGTTCTAGGGCTTAGCTTGGGCACCAAGAAAAGAGTTTTTAGAAAGTGTATTTTTGGAAACGAGTTTTTGAAAGGAAATCCTAGAGAGGAGTTTCAAGAAGGAAGATTTTAGAAATAGAGTTTTGGAAAGGAGTGTAAAAAGGGAGTTTCGAAAAATAGATTTTTGAGAGAGAGTTTTAGAAAACAATTTTGGAAAGAAGAGCTTTTGGAAAGCATGTTGGAAAAATAAAATTTAGGAAGAGATTTTTAAAAAGAGAGTTTTTGGAAAGTATAAATATGTCTCACTTTCCTAAAGCATTTCTAACCATAAGAGGGCTAGAACTACTTTAGGATAGTGGTTTTGAAAATAACAAGATTTGAAAATATGGACCATGAAAGTCACTTTAAAATGTAACACTTTCCTAAAGCAACCCTAGCCATGGAAAGGCTAGAATCACCTTAGGATTGTGATTTTGAAAACAAGTTTAATGCAAGTTTTGAAAACAAGTTTGAAAACGATTTTGAAAACGACTTTTGGAAGAATGCAAGAATCATGATATGCACAATGCAAATTTGGGGTTGTGAACATACAAGGTTAAGGCTTCACCACATAATCAAGGGGGTTGAACCCAAGCGGTCTCCGGTTAGACTAAAAGAAAGCCCCCGACATGATGACCCTCTAATAGCCTAATCCTACACATGGACCGGGAGTCCCCTTGTTTCAAGCATACAAAGAAAAGGGGGAAAGAGATGGGGGATTAAAATAGAGAAAACCCAAGTGGGTTAGGAGGGAGAAGAGAGAGGGAAAAGTGCGAAAATTTAAATAAGAAGCCTACCTTGTGTCTTCTTTATTTTGCTTTGCTTTGCTTGTCTTGCTTCAATCTTCACTTCAATCTTCAAGAGTTCTCCTTCAATCTTCAAACCATCAGACTGCAGCCCTTCAAGTCTTCAAAGGAGGGTTGGAGGCTAGTGTATAAGTGTATGAGAGTGTATAAGAGTGTATAGGAGGCTAGGGTTTGGAAAACCTAGAGAAGCTAGGGTTTTGGGAGTGTACAAGCTCTGTATATCGAGAATTAGGGTTTTTAGATTGAGTTTGTAGACCTCTTTCACGCTGGAAAATGCTTTGTATTTATAGAGATGGGATAGACCTGGCGCCTGTTGTTGTGGCGCCAGGCCAAAATTCCTCTTAGCGCCACTAGGAGTGGCGCCAGGCTGGCGCCAGCCAGTTAGGAAACTTTGTAAGTCGGCAAGCAACATATCTTGAGAAGATTTGGACGCCTGTACTAGTGACTACCATGCAATTTTTAGCCTGGCTTCACTAGAAGTGACTCTGAAAAGTCCAGGAATGATTTGAAGAGGGTGGGAATGACCCGGAGGGCCAGAAAAGGGCAGAAACACTCAGAATAGCGTCACAGAGGTATTTGACTTGAAAAATAAGGATAGGATGTGTCGGAAGGACTGACCGGGCCGTTAGGGGCAAAACAGTCAATTAAGCTGAAAAGCTACCGGGACGGACCCGAAATGTCTTGGAAAAAGACTTGAGATTTGGGGACATTTTTTAGAATGTTCCTAAAGGTTTTCGGTTTGATACCCAGAACCGGCGTGGTTGGAAAAGGTGATCGGCCCACTAGGTGCAAAATGGTTATTTTGCACTGGGTTTGCCGGAACTGACTTGAAATGATCCGAAAAGATAAAGAAAGATTGAGAACACTATAAGAAGCATTCTCGGAAGGCTATCAGTTTGATAGCCAGGGCCGGTATAGTTCCCAGGGCATTCGAATGCCTAGGGGCAAAATGGTCATCTTGATTGAAAAGTCTCGGAATTGACCCAAAACTAACTAGAAGGCATCTAATCATATTGGATTGCCTTCAAGACAATCTTGGAAGGTTGGACTTACCGTTCTGAGGATTCAAATGTGTTCTCGAGAAACGTGCCAAAAACGGCCCTAGGGGCAGTTTCGTCATTTTTCACCGAAGTGGACAAGCAGGCACTAATGTTGACCTAGGTTTTGAGTGTTTCCACCACTCTAACGACAGTCACATGATACAAGGGTTTGTTGGCAATTCCCTATATCGACCTGTTTGTGAGTATTTTCGCCACTCTGACGGTTGCGATGTTTGTGAGTATTTTCGCTACTCTAACAGTTCGCGATCATTCCCGAGACTGCCTGATCTCGGGAAGTTGCTAAAGGGACTTAGCACCTGAGAATCAACTTTCTCAAAAGGCGTGCCTAAATGGACATTTCTATATTGGCGGGCTAGCAAGCGCCAAAGATGGACTGTTCTACCATCTAGAGGACTTGGAGTCTCGTCCCGGTTGACAGGTTTAAAGGGACCTACCGTTTCAAAGAGATTTTTTTCAAAAAACATATCGGACTGTCTTGAGGAATCAACTGTCTCAAGAGGGGGATTGGAATTGGATTTGGAATTGAAAAGGGGACTTACCATCTTGGGAAAGACGTGCCTAATTTGAAATTGAAAAGGGGACTTACCATCTTCGGAAAGGCGTGCCTGATTTGGAATTGGAAAGGAGACTTACCGTCTTCAAAAAGACGTACCTAGTGGGACTAGAACGAATGATGCCCCCAGGGGCATTTTGGTCATTTTACCTCTATTTGGGCCCGATGAGGCCCGCAAAGCGATGAATTGAAGGAATTAGACTTAGAAAGTTGATTTGACTTGAAATATACCCACATTGACTCAAACACAAAGTCTGGACGAAGTGGAGACCGCCGAGCGGTCAAAAATGGGGTGCTTACAGCTGCCCCTCTTTTTTTGTCTTTGTTTGTCCAAGATAGAAAACGATAAAGTAAGAGCCACATGTTGACTGTGAGGCGGTCGGAGGGACGGACTTTGAAAATTTTTTGACAACGGGGGTCGAAAATGGATACTAGGCTCAAAAGGCCTTTGAAAACGTGTTTTGGCGAGAAAAGAGCAAAACTGCCTAGAATTGGAAACTGGCGCCACTAGGAGTGGCGCTTTTGGCCGAAAAAGCTTAGCGCCTCTACTAGTGATGCCAGGCCTGGAGTTAAAACCAGAAAAATTCTAGTTCGAACATTTGCGGTATTTGAAGACTTTTTCACAAATCCGAGAGACATTACGAGGAAACCGACTTGGACATCAAAGGAGCACTTCTTGGAGACCACGGGTGATTGCCGGAAGGAGACCACGTCCCCAAAAGAGAAGATTTCGCCTGAGAACTCCAAAAAGTGAGTTTTCAAATTTTTGTTGAGTTTAACGTGTAGAATTTCATTTGAATCATGTAAATAGTAGAATTTGATGTTTTGATATGTTTTGAACACTATGGTGATGTTGTTTTTGCATTTTGGTAGATGTTTGATTGAATTTGAGTGATTTTACGTGATTATGTAAAGAGGGTTTTCTGCAGGAATAGGGGATTTGTTCCTATAGGCTTGAGCATTGGGTTTTCTGGCTAGATTTTTGTGCAATGTGCCTTAGAAAAATGTGTTTATCAACTGTATGAAGTTTCGTGATTTTTTGAAAACTCGGTGAATTTTTGACTTTTTGAAAAATAGAAAAATACTTAAAAATTTGGAAAAATGGGAAAACTCAGGAAATTGATGAAATTTTTTGAGTTTGGAATTTTGAAAAATGTAGGAATATTTTTAAAAAATATTTGAAATGATTTTGAGAAATTTTACGACATTTTTGAAAACCATTGATTTATTGGAAAAATAAAACCTGTGTTTTGAAAATTTCAAAAAATTGACAAGTGTGCACAGGTGCTGATGTTATGTGATTGTAATGTTGAAAAGTGCACGTTTTGTGTTTCGTGTTGATATCATAGGTGTTGTAGGGACCATTTTTAAACGGGACTCTGTCGAAATTTTTAGAACTTAGAAGAAGAATTTGGAAAGGTTTAGAAATAAAATCTTTTTGAAGGAAAAAGACAGAAAACTTTTGAGATTTGACTTGAAGTTGGAAAATCGAAGGGCGTATGTAGGGAATTTGCTTTATCATTTGAAATCATTTATTCATTCTGTTTGTGTTAGTTGTTTATTTTATTTTACTTTATTATGTTATTATTTATCTGCGTATATGGTACATTCACACCTCTTACCTTGCCTTACCTCTTCAGGATGGCAGATGCGGGTGATGATGACTCTGAGAGGAGACGCCGCTCGAGGAAGGCAGCTCAGACAGATTCCACTAGCGGCTCCAGTCAGTCTAGGGGCAGCCGACGGTCTACTAGGCAGCCAGCGTCTAGTCAAAGTGGTTGGGCTGTCGACCCTTTTCCCCCAGTTGAGCAGGCTTTCGTAGAGGAGATTGGCAGAGAGGAGGAGGTACCAAGCCTTGGGGATCAGGTGATTGGTTATGGGAGATCTTCCTCCAGGCATAGGCAGACGGATGCTGACTTGGGAGAGTTGTAGGTACCGGATATTCCCCCACTCGAGGATTTGGCTTATCACCCCAGTGTATACTCCAGATAACATTTACCCCCTCCTCGAGTACACACAGCTTTTAGAGGGGCTGTTCATCAGGTCTTCGTGACTATGCAGCGAGCTACCCCGTCATATCGCGCCTTCTTGGCGGAGATCAGATTTGGCGCCTTCATGGGATTACAGGCTAATCGCCTGAACCGGCATTTGGTACTGGCGCTGGTTGAGCGGTGGTTTGGAGAGATCGGGACCTTTCATTTTGTCGGCTTCGAGTTAGGTCTCGCTCCCTTGGATTGGGCGATTATTACAGGGCTTTCCTTTATCAGTCGACGGATCACCCTGCAGTTAGTCAGTAGGGACGAGGCCTGTTTACTGTTGGACTTGCCTCCTCCTGAGCGTTCTACCTTCCCAGTCTCTTGGATTAGTCATCCTTAGCTACTGAGCCATCACCTGCCAGGCGAGATATTATTAGACGGTGACTTGTTTTGTACATCATCTTTAGCTGCTTTTGTAACAACAACAAGTCGCTCGTGCCATGTCGGTTGAAGAGCATAGTAGCTGATCTTGGAGCTTCATTTGAGCTGGACTGGGGGTCCTTCTCCTTTGGCTACTTTCTTCGGTCGATGCGGGTTCAGACTTTCTCCCGTTGGGGCAACATGACTAGTTTCTGGCCCTTTCTTGTCTAGTGGAGCTACGAGTACCTGCCTGTGCGTCGACCTGCAGTTGTCGAGGACGACCTCTATCCTCGTGCTTTGAGATGGGCTCGTGACCAGGTAGCTCAGTGATCAGAGATTACTAATTTTGTGATGCTCCGGGCTAACCTGGAGCTGATTGAGGCGAGGGATGTGACTTAGCGACCCTTCATTGGATCAGTTCATTATGAGACAGTCCAGTACTTGGTCCCGTTGTCCTTGTCAAGGGCTGCTTTTCTCAGTGATGACACTTGGGAGTCCTATCTAAGATAGCGACACTGGCGACAATTTCATGAGGAGTTCTGATCAGCGGGGGCTTCGACAGAGTATATGTTCGAAGCCTTGGTGGTGGGAGTGCCTATCCCTTATCAGGAGCATCAGCCGGGTGCCGAGTTCCTGCTTCCCCTAGACACAGGTTACACTGCACACTTTGGGGCTCATTCGGTCGATGTCTTCACCCGGTTTGAGGTAGTAGTCAGCGGGTACGCTGTTGGCCAGGAGGTAGTTGACTTGTGGCGCCGTGCCAGAGGATATATGCCCCAGACTGAGTTTACTGCTGTGCGAGACTAGAGAGATCAGTACCAAATGGAGCGGGATCAATACCAAGCCGAGATAGCTTCCTTGACGGCTCGATTATCTCAGTTGAGCGGTGGGGGGGTATGTTGTTCTTTCTCTGCTTCTTCTTACTCTGCTGTTGATTAGTTCTTTTTTATGCGGCTGATTTCGGTTCTATCTTCCCTGCAGGATGGCGGTGCTTCGAGTAGTTATCCGCCTCCTCTGATACTGGGTTTTGGGGATTTCGATCCAGATAACATTGACTTTGACATGTGACAGATGCCCCTTATGGAGATTCTGATCTTCCCTTGCCCCTATTCCTGAAATGTTTTGTACAAAGATGGATATTTATGGTATTTAGAAGCATAGATAGACAGATACATTTATGATCTTTACAGCTAGGCATATGATCAGATGCATGTGGTGGTGACTTCTATTTTTACATGGAGTTATACCCTATGCAAAGCTCATTCAATTTTTATTTTATTTTATTTTTTTTATGCACATATTAGAAATACGTTAACTAATAGAATGACAAGGGGTGCTGTTGAACTCAATATCTTTGGAATTGTAACTTTTTCCTTTTTCGGGGCCTGGCCTCTCCGCTGGCTTAACCTTACCTTGATTGGATGATAGCACTTCGCACTTTTGTCAACCTTTTGATCACCTTCGGCTCTTTGCCTCGGGGTTAGTGTATATGATTATTGGGCTGAAACTCTCGACTCTCGAGGTTTTAGCAACAGCTTTCCCAACCTTCAGCAAAGCGATAGGCGGTCAATCCATTCAATCTAAGGAGACTTTGTTTAGGACCGTAACGTAGGCTAGGTTATGGGATTTTTGAAACAACAAGATATATAGGCTCAAATTCGATGTTGCTTTCAGCAGGGTTTACATCCATACTGTCCTTGACTATTTTCTCAGTGGGGCTAACATCCTTCTTGGTTTTGGCAGCGTGTTTAGCTCATTTAGATCGAGCAATCCATTTTCAATCAGAGTGGACTTCAATAGGGTTGTAATGTAGGCTATGGTTTTGGGGTTTTGCAAGAAAGGGTAAAGGCTTAAACCTATTTTTTTCTACTGAGTTTCTTTGTAACCTAGGATCACCTTTAAATTTCCTTCTTGCTTTTGCTACATACTTTTCAGGGTGAAAATGACTCTCCTCTTTCACCCTTCTTTATATGCTTTTTGAGATAAAAATGACTTTCTTTTCTTCTTATTGTGGCACAATCATGGTTTTCTTTAGGCCTTTCCTTAGATTTTTTTTTTTTTTTTTAACGGCCTCTTGCCCCTTGGCAACGCCTTTCCTTCACTTTGTCTTTTCTTTTCTTGTATGAGATGAATAATTCTTCAACCTTTTCCTTGGCAGTTCAATCTACCCAATGGGGCGGTGATCCTGAGGTTGAGGTTTTGTCAAAGAAGGTGAATGGCTTAACTAGTTTGGCAAAGGGTTGTAACCACCCCATTTTTGCCCACTCGGCAATCTCCGAGCTGACCAAGCTCACGTTCACACATCACATGCATATTTAGACTCTAAGCCCGCCTTTTAAACTTGAATTTAGTCCACCAATCGCTTCTCAGGCCCGTAGGGCCCACTTGAAGCTAAATGACCGTTTTGCCCCTGGTGGGCCCATCTCCTTTTTCGACCACACCGGCTCTGGGTATCAAATCGGTAACCTTCCGAGAATGCTTCTTATAGTACTCTCAACCTTTCCTTATCTTTCCGGATCATTCCGAGTCAATTCCGGCCAACCCGGTACGAAATGACCGTTTTGCCCCTGGTGGGCCTGTTTTCTTTTCCGACCACACTGGCTCTGAGTATAAAACCGGTAGCCTCTGGGAACATTTTGAATAATGTTTTTTGATCCCAAGTCTTCTTCCGGGACAGTCCGGGTTTGTCTCGGCAGTTTCCCGGTCCGATTGACCGTTTTGCCCCTAAAGGCCCGGCCAACCTTTCTGACACATCTTATCCTAACTTTTCAAGTCAAATACCTCCAAGACACTATTTTAAGTGTTCTTGCTCCTGTCCGGCCTTCCGGGTCATTCCCGACTCCTTCAAATCATTCCCGGATTTTCCGAAGTCACTCCTAGTGAAGCTAGGCTAAAAATTGCATGGTAGTCACTAGTACAGACGCCCAAATCTAGTCAAAGATACGTTGCTTGCTGACCTTAAATGTTTCCTAAGTGGCTAGCGCCACTAGTAGTGGCGCCAAGCCAAAAATTGGTCTGGCGCCACTCCTAGTGGCGCCAGTGTAAACTTTGGCCAGGCGCCACTGCAACAGACGCTAGTATTGTCCAACCTCTATAAATACAGAGCCTCATTCAACATGAAAGGGGTCTGCAAACATAACCTAAAAATCATATATTTCGATATACAGAGCTCGAGCACCTCCAAAACCCTAGTTTCCTTAGGTTTTCCAAACCCTAGCCACCCTACACAAACCTTAGCCTCCTATACACTTATACACTCCCCCATACACTCATACACTAGCCTTCAACCATCCTTTGAAGACTTGAAGAGCTACCATCTAAAGCTTGAAGACAACCCTCGAAAGTTGAAGAAGAAGATCTAGACGAAGACCGAAGATTGAAGACAAGCAAGGCGCGCAAAATAAAGAAGACATACGGTAGGTTTTCTATTTAAATTTTCGCACTTTCCCCCTCTCTCTTCTCTCTCCTAACCCACTTGGGTTTTCTCTATTTTAATCTCCCATCTCTTTCCCCCTCTTTCTTTGCATGCTTGAAACAAGGGGATTCTCGGTCCATGTGTAGGATTGGGCTATTGGAGAGTCACCGTGTCGGGAGCTTTCTTCCAGTCTAACCAGAGACCACGTGGGTCCGGCCCCCTTGATTTTGTGGTGAAGCCTTAGCCTTGTATGTTCACGACCCCAAATTGCATTGTGCATATCATAGTCTTGCATCTTCCAAAATCCGTTTTCAAAGTTGTTTTCAAAATCGTTTTCAAACTTGTTTTCAAAATTGCATCAAAATCTCTGTTTTAAAAACTTGTTTTCAAAACCACAATTCTAGAGTGATTCTAGCCTTCCCATGTGTAAGCACCCCATTTTTGACCGCTCGGCAGTCTACACTCCGTCCAGACTTGTTTTCAAGTCATTGTGGACATATTCCAATCGAAACCAATCCTCTAGGTCCAAATTCCGTCTTTCCATAGCTTCGCGGGCCTGTCAGGCCCAAATAGAGGCAAAATGACCAAAATACCCTTAGGGGCATTGTCCTTTCTTATTCCAATTCCGATCCCTCTCTCGAGACAGTTTATTCCTCGAGACGGTCTGAGTAGCAAAACTACTCACAAAACCGTTAGAGTAGCGGAAATACTCACAAACCCGTTAGAGTAGCGGAAATACTCACAAAACCGTTAGAGTAGCGGAAATACTCACAAACCTATTAGAGTAGCGGAAATACTCAACCCCGTCTGAGTAGCGGAAATACTCCCAAATCATCAACCCCGTCCGAGTAGCGGAAATACTCAACCCCGTCCGAGTAGCGAAAATACTCACAAATCATCAACCCCGTCCAAGTAGCGGAAATACTCACAAATCATCAACCCCGTCCGAGTAGTGGAAGTACTCACACCGTGAGAGTGGCGGAAACACTCAAAACCCAGGTCAACACCAGTGTCTGTTAGCTCACTTCGGTGAAAAAGGACCAGACTACCCTTAGGACCTTTTCCGAGACTTTTCGATCAAGACGACCATTTTGCCCCTAAGCATCCGAATGCCCCAGGAACCACACCAGCTCTGGGTATCAAACCGGTAACCTCCTGAAAATACTTTTTACAGTGTTCTCAACCTCCCCTTACCTTTCCAGATCATTCCGAGTCAGTTCCGGCCAACTCGATACAAAATGACCGTTTTACCCCTGGAGGGTCGGTCTCCTTCTTTGACCATACCGGCTTTGAGTATCAAACCGGTAATGTCCCGAGAATACTTTTTATAGTATTCTCAACCTTCCTTTACCTTTCCGGATCATTACGAGTCAATTCCGGCAAACCCGGTACAAAATGACCGTTTTGCCCCTAGTGGGCCGGTCTCCTTTTCTGACCACGCCGGCTCTGGGAATCAAACCAGCAACCTTTGGGAACATTCTAAATAATGTTTCCAGATCCCAAGTCTTTTTCTGGGACAATCCGAGTTCGCCCCGGCAGTTTCTTAGTCCGATTGACCGTTTTGCCCCTAAAGGCTCGGTCAACCTTTCCGACACATCCTATCTTCATTTTTCAAGTCAAATATCTTCAGGACACTATTTTAAGTGTTCCTGCTCCTTTCCGGCCCCCCGGGTCATTCCCGGCTCCTTCAAATCATTCCCGGACCTTCCGGAGTCACTCCTAGTGAAACCAGGCTACAATTTACACGGTAGTCACTAGTACAGGTGCCCAAATCTAGTCAAAGATACGTTGCTTGCCAACCTTAAACCTTTCCTAATTGGCTGGCGCCACTAGTAGTGGCGCCAAGCTAAAAAATGGCCTGGCGCCACTCCTAGTGGCGCCAGTGTAAAGTTTGCCCTGGCGCCACTGCAACAGGCGCCAGGTTTGTCCAACTTCTATAAATACAGAGCCTCGTTCAACGTGAAAAGGGTCTACAAACTTAACCTACGAATCCTATATTTCAATATACAGAGCTCAAGCACCTCCAAAAACCCTAGCCTCCTTAGGTTTTCTCAAACCCTAGCCACCATACACAAACCCTAGCCTTCTATACACTTATACACTCCCCCATACACTCATACACTAGCCTCCAACCATCCCTTGAAGACTTGAAGAGCTGCCATCCAAAGCTTGAAAACAACTCCTAAAGACTGAAGGTGAAGATCAAGACAAAGACCGAAGACCGCACGGCGCGCAAAATAAACTAGATACAAGGTAGGCTCCCTATTTAAGTTTCCGCACTTCCCCCCTCTCTCTTCTCTCTCCAACCCACTTGGGTTTTCTCTATTTTAATCCCCCATCTCTTCCCCCCCCCCCCCCCCCCCGTTTCTTTGCATGCTTGAAACAAGGGGATTCCCGGTCCATGTGTAGGATTGGAATATTGGAGAGTCACCGTATCGGGGGCTTTCTTCTAGTCTAACCAAATACCATGTGGGTCCGGCCCCCTTGATTTTGTGATGAAGCCTTAACCTTGTATGTTCACGACCCCAAATTGCATTGTGCATATCATAGTCTTGCATCTTCCAAAAACCGTTTTCAAAGTTGTTTTTCAAATCGTTTTCAAACTTGTTTTCAAAATTGCATCAAAATCTCTTCTTCAAAAACTTGTTTTCAAAACCACGATTCTAGGGTGATTCTAGCCTTTCCATGGCTAGGGTTGCTTTAGGAAAGTGTTACATTAAAAGTGACCTTTTTGGTCTATATTTTCAAATCTTATTATTTTCAAAACTACTTTCTTAAAGTGGTTCTAGCCCTCTTATGGCTAGAATCGCTTTAGGAAAGTGAGACGTTTTCATACTTTCCAAAAAACTCTCTTTCCAAAATCTTCCTTCTAGAAATTCCCCTCTAGGATTTTCCTTCCAAAAACTCCCTCTTCAAACACACTTTCTAAAAACTCCTTCCTAGGATTCCCTTCTAGAAAATCTACGTTTCTAAAAACACACTTTCTAAAAACTCTTTCCCTAGAACCCACAATTAGGAAACCCTAATTTTCTTTCCAAAAATATGGCTTTCAGACCTTGCCCCAAACCTAGGTTTCCAAAATCTCTCGTTTTCTACATCCAAACTATACATATTTCCAAAACCACTTTTCTACGTTAAAATTCCACGCTTTTAAAACTAGGGTTTCTAGAATCTCCCTTTCCAAATCCTTGTCAAATCAAATATTCCCTTTAAGAAACCAAATCCAATCTCCCCGTTTCGGAAACTAAATCCAATCCTCCGTTTTTGGAAACAAATCCCAAACCTTTCCTAATTCAACTTCTTCCTAATTTCCTACCTTCCTAAACCATAAGTTTCCTAAACCTAAACTCTAAATCTTTCTTTAAATTTCAAAATCCAACTCTTTCCTAATTCAAATCCTTCCTAAACTTCCACTTTCCTAAACCTTAAGTTTCTAAAGCTTGAACATAAAAAATCTTTCCTAAAATTCTAAAATTCAACCATTTCTTAATTTAACCCCCTTTCTAAAATCTTAACTTTCCAAATTCAAGTTTTCAAAACCTTTCCTAAATTCAAGCCTTTCCTAATCTCAATATTTTCTAAAGCTCTAAAACTTTCTAAATCTTAAACTTTCTAAATATCAAATCTTTCCAAATTCAAAACTTTCTAAATTTGAAACTTTCTTAAGTTAAATCTTTCTAAACTTCCAAGCTTTCTAAATTCTAAATCTTTCCAAAACTTCAAAATCTTTCTAAGTTTAAGGCTTTTCTAAGCTCAAAACTTTCTTAATTCAAACATTTCCTAAACTAAAAACTTTTCTTTTTCAAACCTTTCTTAAAACGGAACTTTCTTATTTTCAAAACTTCCTTGTTTTCAAAACTTTCCAAAATCAAAACTTCACTTTTTCAAACATTTCTAAATTCGAAACTCTCCTAATTTGAAAACTTTCCTAATTCAAAACTTTCCTAAGTTGAAACTTTTCTAAACCTAAAACTTTCCAAAAATGAAACTTTCCAAAGATAACATTTTCCTAATTCGAAACTTTCCTAATCCAAATCTTTCCTAAATTCCAAGTTTCCAAATCTTTCCAAATCTTCCAAATCCAACATTCCAATCCAATCTTTCTTAATCTCAAATCTAGGTTTCCTAAACCTCCTTCTTCCCAAAACCAAGTCTTTCCAAAATCAATCTTTCCAAAGCAAGTCCAATCCTCTCAATTCCAATTTCAAATCTCCTTTTCTAATTTCAAATCAAATTCAATTTCCTTCTTCAATCCACTCTTCTATTTTTAATCGGACTCCGGTCCGAACTACGACTGACCTGATTCCCCTAAAGGGAGACGTAGGCAACCTTCATAGGTGCGGTCACAATACTTTTCAAACTTTCAATTCCACCCTCATGGGTGCGGTTTCCAAAATCTTTTCAAATCTCAAATTCCAATTTACTTTCAACCTTCCAATTTCAAATTTCTATTCCCAAATTTTCAAACTTTCCAATTTCAAATCTCATCTCTTCAAATCTATTTTCAAATCAAATTCTTTTCAAATTTATTTCCAAATCTATTCTTCAATTCTCTCTTATTTTGCATTTGCATATCATGCATCATGTTAGTTTATAAACATTGTTTTTCAAAGTGAATAGGATTGACCATTAGTTAATTAAAGACTCTCATAGGTGAATCTAGGGTAGATTGACATGTAGGTACCGAAAGGGCGGGGTAGGGTGATAGCTTAGTGCGTCTTCCCTACACGTAACCAACCTCCGAGCCTAGGATCACTGATTTCAAAGACCAAAAGGAGTTATTTTTCAAAAAGGGCTAAATGTTTTTCAAAGGTTGCCAAACAACCCGTTTTCCTAAAAACCCTCTCTCGAGGAGATATTTTCAAAATTGTTTTTCAAAAACCCTAAGTGTAGTTTTCGGATTACTCTTAGTTTTTAGGTGACCTAACTCACCTTAATCAAGTTAGGTGGTGACTCCGAATCTTTTTCAAAAGCCCTTTATTTCAAATCAATTTTCAATTCAAACCTAGTCGCACTCATTCTTTTAGGAGGGTGAGTTCTAATGAGAGAGTACAGCATTTTGCTCGCTTGTGTGAGTATTCCTCGGGTGCGAAAAATCTGGGCGCGACAGCTGGCGACTTCGCTGGGGACACTTAGAGGGTTAGGCTGTAGTCATGTCTCTTTACCCTTCACCCATGTAGAGTCTTCAATTAACTTGGTTCAATCCTATTCACTTTAAATTCTCAAAACTAAATTTTCAAAATTTTTTTCAAAAAACAAACATGCATTCATTCATATTATCTTGTATTATGTTTGCCATCCACATACTAACACTTGCATCTTTGTTTTGTAGGTGCACTTTATGTTTAAACATTATTAACTGCTTTGCATGAATGTGATGTACAGGATGAATGGGAGTTGTTGGGCCCTTTCCTCCACTTTTAAAAATCACACACACACTGCATGTGCACTTGCATTCTGCATACTTGCATACCCTGATATGTCCTTTCTAGTTAGAAAGGGGGAACGGTATATTGGTTGTAGGCAAGATGCTGTGTCAGTTTCTTCGCCTACGGCCTCTTGATGGTTCCCCCGCTCAGATCACCAACCGATCATGGCACCACCTCGGGGAGTGGGCCTAGGTTTGAAGATCCGGGGACCGAGCCTTTTTAGGATGGATTAGTCAACCCTCAACCTCATACTCATATAGACACCATGCATAGCCGAACCTCTGCCGAATTTAGGACACAAGCACCGTTTTCAAAATCACGGAGGAAAGGGCGACTGCTCTTACTTTCATTTATAACTGCTGTTATAATGCCTGTATTTATACTGTTATAATGCCTGTCTAACTGTTCACGCATACATGTTTACTTCAATCATACTTTCTCTCCTTATACTCTTTGCATATTTATGTTCATGCATTCAATATCCCATGTCAAGACAAGAGTTCCAAGTAACTCAAGTCACTGCATTCTCATGCATATGGTCAACCTATTAAGAGTGACACCAACGTCACTCTCCCTTGCATTAAACCTACCTAAACCCTAAGGGTTCCCGCGTAACCCTAAGGATTCATGGCATGCACACCAATCCATTTCATAAGAGGGGGCCCAATCCCTCTATGCTCACGGAGATAGGGTTGCCAAGAAGATAAAGGGCAATCAATCAACAAGGTCTCTCAGTGACCTCCTCGACATCAAATCCAAGGAAGGCGAATCCGAAGACTCAAGAGTAGTTTAGGGTTTCCCTCTGTAAAATGTTCCCCCTCCCCCTATTAAAATGTACCTCAATTCTTTTGTATCTCAAACCCAGAATTTAATGTACTTCTTTATTTTTATGAATGAATGCATGAATGGCTAAAGGTTCCTACCTGATGGTAAGGCATCTGCATACAGGGGCAAACCCCCTATCTCCAAAAGTGAGCCAATACATCATGTTTAGTTTTCCCCTTTAAAAAGGGGCACCTTAGAGCATGCATTGCATAAAGACTTGTCAAGGTCAAACACTGACTCTTCCCTTTTTGTTGGTTTTAGGTACCTTCCCTCGTTCCCCGATCTTACAAGCATGGAATTGCTTCCTCTTGATACGTTAACTCAGTTACTAGCAGAGACAAGAGGAGTCAAGCATAAGATGACCGAAATGGAAGGCATGCTTTCCTCACTCTTATCTCATACAACCCGAGAGCAAGCAGAGTCCTTGCGGGCCCAAACCCATGATGGACGAAAAAGGACGAAGAAGGAAGATCATGACTATGCCGCCACCATTGCTTCCCAACGACCTCCCCGGGCCGAGGGCCTTGCTCGAATGCCTTCCAAACCAACCCCTAACCAAACACAAGGATTATATGACCTTCCCTTTGGATATCATCCCGACCCTTTTTGCCCTGCCACCGAGAATGGTCCCGTTCTGAAACATAGAACCCGAAGCCCTTTCAATTCCCGAACCATCAACCCAGCCGCGACCTCACCAAAACATGGTCCCCAATCATCAAAAACATCTGCAATACCTCCTCGGACTAGGCGAACAAGTGGGAAGAAGCGGACATTTACAAAACTCGCGTGCTCACAGACCACAGTCTATTTTAGCCTCTTAGCAGCTGGGTACCTGAAACCTATACCTGCTCGACCCCAGCCCAATCCTCCGCCTCATTACTTCAAATCTGCAGCAAGCTGTAAGTATCATTCGGATAGCCAAGGACACGATACTGAAGATTGTTTGGCCCTCAAGCATAAGATTCAAGACCTGATAGATAATAAGATCATTGGGATACGACCGGCAAATCCTTCTCCGAACGGCTCTGCAAACCCTCCACTGGACCATGCTGTCAACATCATTACAAATTTTGGTAACAACAAGGTTTGTTTTGCTGCATGCCAAGAGATATATTACAAGGACGGAAAGGAAATGGAATGCGAAGATGCCTGGTCACGATATAACCCTGATGAGATGCCGACCCCCAAAGACAAACTTGTATACGAGTCTGTGAAGAAAATTGATGAGGAGCTGTCCAAACTCCATAATAAGAATTCCCCATTGTGTACACCTGAGGAGATTCGAGCCCCAATTGGAAGCCAGAGCAGAAAGCCCCGGGCACGACCTATCGAGCTGGACGAATACGAATCGCCCGAGTGGTTTGTTAGAGAAACTCCGAAGCAAACAAATGAAGGCTAGACAATCAACAAAGCTGACAATTACATCATCACCACCAACTCACTTGGAACTCCAGGAGAAGCATCTACCTATCCTGCCTTAGCTGAAAATCTCAACCGTGGATGGAATACAGACGAGGGGACAGGCCCAAAGCCGTACTAAAAATGGGTTTCTTGCACAAGCGTACAAGAGAAGGGTGGTTTCACCCACTTTCTTTCTATCCCTTTTACTTCTTGTTTTTAATTAATGCTTACATTTTCTTATTGCTGAAGAACCTTATGCTTTCCGTGAAAACAATAATAATAATCAAATAACAGTCTTTTATTCTATTGTTGTTGTCTTGTCTTCCCTGGGGAATAGTGACTACTTTCTACGCAAGGGGCGTGGTTTATCTTATGGAATGATCCAACTCGAAGGGATGATAGCATGAGTTGACCACTCGCCAAATGATCAGCCTTCCACAGAGAGAGAGAATAAGGATGAGTGAGGATATTACCCAAAGGCAGCACTTGCAAGACTCTGAGGTTAAGTGATGTGTGGCCAGTTTATCAAAATGAAAAGAAGCCATCTTTCATTCCCCCACATATAAAGAATAAATAACTGAATAAATGACTAAATGTGCTCATCTTTCCCTTTGCTTAACCCCTAGTGCCTCGCGAAAAGCAAAAATTTTCTTTGTTAACCCTGATCCAAGACTGTCCTCCCCACACTGGGCAGACAATAGTTGAGAACTCTAGGAGTGGTGTCCACCTCTATCATGCTAGGATAGTGTTGAAAAACTCTATGGATCAAGCAATTTAATTCAAAGTGAAGAGAGGCCCTTATTTCATTTCCCATACAGTCAAAACCAACCCCTTGCCAAACCCGTTGAGCTATCTATCCTTTTTTAACAAAACCCTAACCTAGAGATCACCACCTATACTGGGTATATTGAACTACCAAGGAAAAGGTTTAAGGGAAAAGGGTTAAAGAATTGTTCCGTTTCGTAAAAGAAAAGAAAAGAAATAGAAAGAAAAAAAGCAAAAGAAAGGAGTTGCCAAGGGACAAGAGGCCAAAAAAAAAAAAATGATTTTAAAAAAAAAAAAAAAAAGCCCTGAAGAAAATCATGATTGAGTCAACTTCAAAGGCATAGTGAGAGGATTAAAGGTCATGTTTATCTCAAGAAGTATATGGAAAGGGTGACAGAAAAAGATTATTTTCACCCTGAGAAATATGTGGTCAAAGGCAAGAAGGAAATCTAAAGGTGATCCTAGGTTACAAGGAAACCCAGTAGAAACAATAGGTTTGAGCCTTCACCCTTTCTTGCAAAACCCTGAAACCATGGCCTACATTACAACCCTATTAAAGTCCCCTCTGATTGAAAATAGATTGCTTGATCTAAATGAGTTAGATTCGCTGCTAAAGCTTTAAAAAAAAAAAAAAGGGATGCTAATCCTACTGAAAAATAGTTAAGAACAGTTTGGATCTAAACCTCGCTAAAGACAACATTGAATTTGAGCCTACATATCCCGTTGTTTCTAAAACCCCATAACCTAGCCTACATTATGGTCCTAAATAAAGTCTTCTCAGATTGAAATGACTGGCCACTTATCGCTCTGCCAAAGGTTAGGTAAGTTATTGCTAAGACCCCGAGAGTCGAGAGTCTCAGCCCAATAACCCTATACACTAACCCTAGGATAGAAAGTTGGGGGGCAATCAAGAGGTTGAGAAAGGTGCGAAGTGCTATCATCCAATTGAGGTAGGATTGAGCCAGAAGAGAGGCTAAACCCCCGGAGAGGAGGGAGTTACCATTCCCAAGGCTACAAGTCTAACAGCACCCTGTGTCATTCTATTAACATATTTCTAGCTTGTGCATATGTTAAAAAAAAAAAATCAACAGGAGCTTTGCACACATGGGATATAACTCCCTAAAGTCACCAACATCAACTCATGGAATAAATATCTAACGTCATCATACATCACATGCATCTGATCATATGCCTAGCTGTAAAAGTCATAAATGTATCTGTCAATCCATGCATCTAAGTACCATAAACATTCGTTTTTGTACAAAATATCAGAATAAAACTGTCTAACATAAATATAACTCAGGGACCAGGGGCAAAAGAGGATCAAAATCTCCACAAGGGGCATCTATCACAGGTCGAAGTCGATGTCATCCGAATCAAAATCCCCGAAACCCGGCATCGGAGGAGGTGGATAACTACTCGAAGCACCACCATCTTGCAGGGAAGACAGAACCGAAATTAGCTGCATACAAAAGGAACTTGTAAGCACCCCATTTTTGACCGCTCGGCAGTCTACACTCCGTCCAGACTTGTTTTCAAGTCATTGTGGACATATTCCAATCGAAACCAATCCTCTAGGTCCAAATTCCGTCTTTCCATCGCTTCGTGGGCCTGTCAGGCCCAAATAGAGGCAAAATGACCAAAATGCTCTTAGGGCAATGTCCTTTCTTATTCCAATTCCAATCCCTCTCTCGAGACAGTTTATTCCTCGAGACGGTCCGAATAGCAAAACTACTCACAAAACCGTTAAAGTGGCGGAAACACTCACAAAACCGTTAGAGTAGCGGAAATACTCACAACACCGTTAGAGTGGCGGAAACACTCACAATCCAGGCACGTCTCTTTGGAGACGGTAAGACCCCTTTCCAATCCCACTCTCGACACAGTTTATTCCTCGAGACAGCTCCAATCCAGGCACGTCTCTTCGGAGATGGTAAGACCCCTTCTGATCCCTCTCTCGAGACAGTTTATTCCTCGAGATGGTCCGAGTAACAAAACTACTCACAAAACCGTTAGAGTAGCGGAAATACTCACAAACTCGTTAGAGTAGCGGAAATACTCACAAAACCGTTAGAGTAGCGGAAATACTCACAAACCCATTAGAGTAGCGGAAATACTCAACCCCGTCCGAGTAGCGGAAATACTCCCAAATCATCAACCCCGTCCGAGTAGCGGAAATACTCACAAATCATCAGCCCCGTCCGAGTATCGGAAGTACTCACACCGTGAGAGTGGCGGAAACACTCAAAACCCAGGTCAACACTAGTGTCTGTTAGCTCACTTCGGTGAAAAATGACCAGACTACCCTTAGGACCTTTTCCGAGACTTTTCGGTCAAGATAACCATTTTGACCCTAAGCATCCGAATGCCCCGGGAACCACACCGGCTCTGGGTATCAAACCGGTAACCTCCTGAAAATACTTTTTATAGTGTTCTCAACCTCCCCTTACCTTTTCGGATCATTCCGAGTCAGTTCCGGCCAACTCGGTACAAAATGACCGTTTTGCCCCTAGAGGGCCGGTCTCCTTCTTCGACCATACCGGCTTTGAGTATCAAACCGGTAATGTCCCAAGAATACTTTTTATAGTATTCTCAACCTTCCTTTACCTTTCCAGACCATTCCGAGTTAGTTCCGGCAAACTCGGTACAAAATGACCGTTTTGCCCCTAGTGGGCCGATCTCTTTTTCAGACCATGCCGGCTCTGGGAATCAAACCGGCAACCTCTGGGAACATTCTAAATAATGTTTCCAGATCCCAAGTCTTTTTCCGGGACAATCCGGGTTCGCCCCGGCAGTTTCTTAGTCCGATTGACCGTTTTGCCCCTAAAGGCTCGGTCTACCTTTCCGACACATCCTATATTCATTTTTCAAGTCAAATATCTCCAGGACACTATTTTAAGTGTTCCTGCTCCTTTCCGGCCCCCGGGTCATTCCCGGCTCCTTCAAATCATTCCCGGACTTTCCGGAGTCACTCCTAGTGAAGCCAGGCTAAAATTTACATGGTAGTCACTAGTACAGGCGCCCAAATCTAGTCAAAGATACGTTGCTTGCCGACCTTAAACCTTTCCTAATTGGCTGGTGCCACTAGTAGTGGCGCCAAGCCAAAAAATGGCCTGACGCCACTGCAACAGGCGCCAGGTTTGTCCAACTTCTATAAATACAGAGCCTCGTTCAACGTGAAAAGGGTCTGCAAACTTAACCTAAGAATCCTATATTTCAACATACAGAGCTCGAGCACCTCCAAAAACCCTAGCCTCCCTAGGTTTTCTCAAACCCTAGCCACCATACACAAACCCTAGCCTTCTATACACTTATACACTCCCCTATACACTCATACACTAGCCTCCAACCATCCCTTGAAGACTTGAAGAGCTGCCATCCAAAGCTTGAAAACAACTCCTAAAGACTGAAGGTGAAGATCAAGACAAAGACCGAAGACCGTACGGCGCGCAAAATAAGCTAGATACAAGGTAGGCTCCCTATTTAAGTTTTTGCACTTCCCCCCTCTCTCTTCTCTCTCCAACCCACTTGGGTTTTCTCTATTTTAATCCCCCATCTCTTTCCCCCCCCCCCTCTCTTTCTTTGCATGCTTGAAACAAGGGAATTTCCGGTCCATGTGTAGGATTGGACTATTGGAGAGTCACCGTGTCGGGGGCTTTCTTCTAGTCTAACCAAAGACCACGTGGGTCCAGCCCCCTTGATTTTGTGGTGAAGCCTTAACCTTGTATGTTCACGACCCCAAATTGCATTGTGCATATCATAGTCTTGCATCTTCCAAAAACCGTTTTCACAGTTGTTTTTCAAATCATTTTCAAACTTTTTTTCAAAATTGTATAAAAATCTCTTCTTCAAAAACTTGTTTTCAAAACCACGATTCTAGGGTGATTCTAGCCTTTCCATGGCTAGGGTTGCTTTAGGAAAGTGTTACATTAAAAGTGACCTTTTTGGTCTATATTTTCAAATCTTATTGTTTTCAAAACCACTTTCTTAAAGTGATTCTAGCCCTCTTATGGCTAGAATTGCTTTAGGAAAGTGAGATGTTTTTAATCCTTCTAAAAACTCTCTCTCTTCAAAAATCTCTTCCTAAAAATCTCTTTTTCAACATACTTTCCTAAAACTCTCCTCTCCAAAATGGTTTTCAAAAACTCCCTTCCAAAATCTATTTTTCAAAACTCCCTTTTTCAACTCCTTTCCAAAATCCTCTCCCCAAAATCCACTTTCTAAAAACCTTCCCCAAAGATCTTTCCAAAAACTCTCTTCAACAATCTTTAACCAAAAACCTTTCTAGAAAAACTCTCTCCAAAAATTTTTTCAAAAAAACTCTCTTTCCAAAATCTTCCTTCTAGAAATTCCCCTCTAGAATTTTCCTTCCAAAAACTCCCTCTTCAAACACACTTTCCAAAAACTCCTTCCTAGAATTCCCTTCTAGAAAATCTACGTTCCTAAAAACACACTTTCTAAAAACTCTTTCCCTAGAACCCACAATTAGGAAACCCTAATTTTCTTTCCAAAAATATGGCTTTCAAACCTTGCCCCAAACCTAGGTTTCCAAAATCTCTCGTTTTCTACATCCAAACTATACATATTTCCAAAACCACTTTTCTACGTTAAAATTCCACGCTTTTAAAACTAGGGTTTCTAGAATCTCCCTTTCCAAATCCTTGTCAAATCAAATCTTCCCTTTAAGAAACCAAATCCAATCTCCCCGTTTAGGAAACTAAATCCAATCCTCCGTTTTTGGAAACAAATCCAAACCTTTCCTAATTCAACTTCTTCCTAATTTCCTATCTTCCTAAACCATAAGTTTCCTAAACCTAAACTCTAAATCCTTCTTTAAATTTCAAAATCCAACTCTTTCCTAATTCAAATCCTTCCTAAACTTCCGCTTTCCTAAACCTTAAGTTTCCAAAACTTGAACATAAAAAATCTTTCCTAAAATTCTAAAATTCAACCCTTTCTTAATTTAACCCGCTTTCTAAAATCTTAACTTTCCAAATTCAAGTTTTCAAAACCTTTCCTAAATTCAAGCCTTTCCTAATCTCTTTTTCAACATACTTTCCTAAAACTCTCCTCTTCAAAATTGTTTTCAAGAACTCCCTTCCAAAATCTATTTTTTTTCAAAACTCTCTTTTTCAACTCCTCTCCAAAATCTTTTCCTCAAAATTCACTTTCTAAAAACACTCCTTAGATTCACCTTCCTAAAAACTTTCTCCAAAAACCTTTCTAAAAAACTCTCTTTCCAAAATCTTCCTTCTAGAAATTTCCTCTCTAGGATTTTCCTTCTAAAATCTACGTTTCTAAAAACACACTTTCCAAAATTCCTTCTCTTTAAAATCTTTTTCCAAAAACTCCCTCTTCAAATTCACTTTCCAAAAATTCCTCCCTAGGATTCCCTTTTAGAAAAACCTTCGTTTCCCAAAAACGCACTTTCCAAAAACTCTTTCCTTAGAGTCCAAGTCAAGCCTTAGAGCCCACAATTAGGAAACCTTAATTTTCTTTCCAAAAACATGATTTTCAAACTTTGCCCCAAACCTAGCTTTCCAAAATCTCTTGTTCTCACATCCAAACTATACATGTTTCCAAAACCTCTTTTCTACATCAAAACTATAATTTTTCAAATCTAGGGTTTCTAGAATCTCCTTTTCCAAATCCTTGCCAAATCTTATCTTCCTTTTAGAAAACCGAATCGAATCTCCCCGTTTAGGAAACTAGATCCCGTCCTCCATTTTTGAAAACAAAATCAAATCTTTTCTTGTAGAGACCAAATCCAATCCCTTCCAAATCCAAATCTTTTCTAATTCAAGTCCTTCCTAAACTTTCACTTTCCTAAACCTTAAGTTTCCAAAAACTTGAACGTAAAAATCTTTCCTAATTCAACCATTTCCTAATTCTACCTTCTTTTCAAATCTTAAGTTTTCAAACCTAAGTTTTCAAACTTTTCCTAAACTCAAACCTTTCCTAATTTCAAGATTTTCTAAAATTCAAACTCTAAAACTTTCTAAATCTTAAACTTTCTAAATTTCAAATCTTTCTAAAATCAAAACTTTCTAAATTTGAAACTTTCTCAAGTTAAATCTTTCTAAACTTCCAAACTTTCTAAATTCTAAACTTTCCAAAACTTCAAAATCTTTCTAAATCTAAGACTTTTCTAAACTCAAAACTTTCTTAATTCAAACATTTCCTAAATTGAAAACTTTCCTTTTTCAAACCTTTCCTAAAATGAAACTTTTTTATTTTCAAAACTTCCTTGTTTTCAAAGTTTTCCAAATTCAAAACTTCCCTTTTTCAAAACATTCCAAAATTCAAAACTTTCTTAACTTGAAACTTTCCAAATTCTAAGTCTTTCTTAAACTAAACTTTTCCTAATTCAAAATATTTCTAAATTCAAAACTTTCCGATTTTCAAAACTTTCCTAATCTTAAAACCTTTCCTTTTTCGAAAACTTTCTAAACTCGAAACTTTCCTATTTTCAAAACTTTCCTATTTCAAAAACCTTCCTAATTCGAAACTTTCTTAATTCAAAACTTTCCTAAAGTTGAAACATTTCAAATTCAAAGCTTTCCTAAGTTGAAACTTTCCTAATTCTAAAACCTTCCTAAATCGAACCTTTCCTAATTCAAACATTTCCTAAATCCAATCTTCCCTAATTTCCTAAGCCTTCTAAGTCAAGTCAAATATTTTCTAAGTCTCTTCTCTTTCCTAAGTCTAGGTTTCCAAAAATCAAGTCTTTCCAAAATCAATCTTTCCAAAGCAAGTCCAATCTTCTCAATTTCAATTTTCAATCTCCTTTTCTAATCTTAAATCAAATCCAATTTTCAATTCAATCTCTTTCTTCTAATCCAATTTCCCTCTTCAAATCAATCTCTTTTCAATCGGACTCCAGTCCGAACTACGACTGACCTAATTCCCGCAAAGGGATACGTAGGCAACCTTCATAGGTGCGGTCACAATACTTTTCAAACTTTCAATTCCACCCTCATGGGTGCGGTTTCCAAAATCTTTTCAAATCTCAAATTCTAATTTCAAAATTTCTATTTTCAAAATTTCTATTTCCAAATTTTCAAACTTTCCAATTTCAATTTCATCTCTTCAAATCTATTTTCAAATCAAATCAATCTCAAATCAATCTTTTTATTTTTTTTTCAAAATCTATTTTTCAATTCTCTTCTATTACACTTGCATATCATGCATCATCTTAGTTTCTTCTTTTTAAACATTGTTTTTCTAAAATGGATAGGATTGAACTATAGTTGGTTAAAGACTCTCATAGGTGAATCTAGGGTAGATTGACATGTAGGTACCGAAAGGGCGGGGTAGGGTGATAGCTTAGTGCGTCTTCCCTACACGTAACCAACCTCCGAACCTAGATCACTGATTTCAAAGACCAAACGGAGTTATTTTTCAAAAAAGGGCTAAGTGTTTTTCAAAAGTTGCCAAACAACCTGTTTTCCTAAAAAACCCTCTCTTGAGGATGTTTCCAAAATTGTTTTTCAAAAACCCTAAGTGTGGTCTGCGGATTACTCTTAGTTTTTAGGTGACCTAACTCACCTTAATCAAGTCAGGTGACGACTCCGAATCTTTTTCAAAAACCCTTTATTCAAACCAGTTTTTCAATTCAAACCTAGTCACACTCATTCTTCTAGGAGGGTGAGTTCTAACGAGAGAGTACAGCATTTTTCCCGCTTGTGTGAGTATTCCTCGAGTGCGAAAAATCTTGGCACGACAAGGGTTGCTTTTGACTGTATGAAAAATGAAAGAAGGTCTTTCTTCACTTTGAACTAGATTGCTTGACCTATAAAGCCTCCTGCGCTACCCTAACGTGATAAAAGATGGATACCATTTCTGGAGTTCTCAACTGTTGTCTACCCTAGTGTGGGGAGGACAGTCTTGGATTGGGGTTGACAAGGAAAAATTTTGCTTTCCGCGAGGCACTAAGGGCTAAGCAAAGGGAATATAAGCACATTTGTTTATTTATTTAGTTATTTATTCTTTTATTTATATGTGGGTGTAAGCACCCCATTTTTGACCGCTCGGCGGTCTCCACTCCGTCCAGACTTGTGTTCAAGTCATTGGGGGCATATTTTAATCCAAATTAACTTTCTAAGTCTAATCCCGTCAATTCATAGCTTCGCGGGCCCCACCGGGCCCAAATAGAGGCAAAATAACCAAAATGCCCCTGGGAGCATCATTCGTTCTAATTACAACAGGCACGTCTTTCTGAAGACGGTAAGACCCCTTTCCAATTCCTTTTCCAATTTCAATTCCAATCCCTCTCTCGAGACAGTTGATTCCTCAAGACGGTAAATCTATCCAATCAGGCACGTCTTTCTGAAGACGGTAAGACCCTTTTCCAATTCCTTTTCCAATTCCAATTCCAATCCCTCCCTCGAGACAGTTGATTCCTCGAAACGGTAAATCTATCCAATTAGGTGCGTCTTTCTAAAGACGATAAGACCCCTTTCCAATTCCAATTCAGGCACGTCTTTTCGAAGACGGTAAGTCCCCTTTCTAACTCCAAATCAGGCACGTCTTTTCAAAGACGGTAAATCTCTTTTCCAATTCCAAATTAGGCACGTCTTTCTGAAGACAATAAGTCCCCTTTCTAATTCCAATTCCAATTCCAATCCCTCTCTCGAGACAGTTTATTTCTCGAGACGGTCCGGCAGGATTTTTGAAGAAAATCTCTTCGAAACGGTAAGTCCCTTTAAACCCGTTGACCGGGACGAGACCCCAATTCCCCTAGATGGTAGAACAGTCCACCTTTGGCGCCTGCTAGCCCGCCAATGCAGAAATGTCCGTTTAGGCATGCCTTTCGAGAAAATTGATTCTCAGGCGCTAAGTCCCTTTAGCAGCTTCTCGAGATCAAGCAGTCTCGGGAATGATCGCGAACCGTCAGAGTAGCGGAAATACTCACAAACATCGCAACCATCAGAGTAGTAGAAATACTCGCAAACAAGTTGATATAATTGCCAACAAACCCCTGTATCACGCAACAGCCGTCAGAGTGACGGAAACACTCAAAACCCAGGTCAACACCAATGCCTGCTAGCCCACTTTGGTGAAAAATGACCAAACTGCCCCTAGGGCCATTTTCTGACACGTTTCTCGAGAACACATTTGAATCCTCAGAACGGTAAGTCCAACCTTCCAAGATAGTCTTAAAGGCAATTCGGCATGATTAGGTGCCTTTTAGTCAGTTTCGGGTCAATTCCGAGACTTTTCGGTCAAGATGACCATTTTACCCCTAAGCATTTGAATGCCTCGGGAACCACACCGGCTCTGTGTATCCAACCGGTAACCTCCCAAGAATGCTTCTTATAGTATTCTCAACCTTCCTTTACCTTCCCGGATCATTTAGAGTCAATTCCGGCAAACCCGGTATAAAATGACCGTTTTGCTCCTAGAGGGCCGGTCACCTTTTCCAACCACACCGGCTCTGGGTATCAAATCGGAAACCTTTGTGAACATTCTAAATAATGTCCCCAACTCTTGAGTCTTTTTCTGGGACATTCCAAGTCCGTCCCGGCAACTTTTCAACTCGATTGACCATTTTGCCCCTAACGGCTCGGTCAATCCTTCCGACACATCCTATCCTCATTTTTCAAGTCAAATACCTCCGGGACACTATTCTAAGTGTTCCTGCCCTTTTCCGGCTCTCCGGGTCATTCCCGGCCTCTTCAAATCGTTCCCGAACTTTCCGGAGTCACTCCTAGTGAAGCCAAGCTAAAAATTGCATAGTAGTCACTAATACAGGCGCCTAAATCTTCCAAACATACATTGCTTGCCAACCTTAAAACTTTTCTAACTGGTTGGCGCCACTGGCAATGGCGCCAAGCCAAGAATTGGCCTAGCGCCACTCCTAGTGGCGCCAAGAGGAAAATTGGCCTGGCGCCACTGCAACAGGCGCCAGGTCTGTCCCATCTCTATAAATACAGAGCCTCTTCCAGCTTGAAAGGGGTCCGCAAACTCAATCTAAAAATCTTAATTTTTGATACACAGAGCTTGTACACTCCCAAAACCCTAGCTTCGCTAGGTTTTCCAAACCTTAGCCACCATACACAAACCCTAGCCTCATATACACTCATACACACCCCTATACACTTATGCACTAGCCTCCAACCCTCCATTGAAGACTTGGAGTTCTGCAACTACGAAGATTTGAAGACCAAGATAAAGCTCTCGAAGACTGAAGCGAAGACCGAAGAGAAAGCAAGAAAGCAAGGCGCGCAAAGCCAAGCAAAATAAATAAGACACAAGGTAGGCTTCTTATTTAAATTTCCGCACTTCCCCCCTCTCTCTTCTCTCTCCTAACCCACTTGGGTTTTCTCTATTTTAATCTCCCATCTCTTTCCCCCCCTTTCTTTGCATGCTTGAAACAAGGGGACTCCCAGTCCATGTGTAGGATTAGACTATTGGAGGGTCACCCTGTCGGGGGCTTTCTTTTAGTTTACCCGGAGACCACGTGAGTTTGTCCCCCTTGATTATATGGTGAAGCCTTAACCTTGTATGTTCACGACCCCAAATTTGCATTGTGCATATCATTATCTTGCATTCTTCCAAAAATCGTTTTCAAACTCGTTTTCAAAGCTTGCATTAAACTTGTTTTCAAAATTGCATCAAAATCTCCTTTTTCAAAATATGTTTTCAAAATCACAACCCTAGGGTGATTCTAGCCTTTCCATGGCTAAGATTACTTTAGGAAAGTGTTACATTTAAAGTGACTTTCATGATCCATATTTTCAAACCTTTGTTATTTTCAAAACCACTTTCTTAAAGTGGTTCTAGCCTTCTTATGGTTAGAATCGCTTTAGGAAAGTGAGACATTTTTATACCTTCTAAAAACTCTCTTTTCAAAAGTCTCTCTTCCTAAAAATCTCTTTTTCAACATACTTTCCTAAAACTCTCCTTTCCAAAGTTGTTTTCAAAAACTCTCTCTTGAAATCTATTTTTCAAAACTCCCTTTTTCAACTCCTCTCCAAAATACTCTCCCCAAAATCCACTTTCTAAAAACGCTCCCTAAAAATCTTTTCAAAAACTTTCTCCAACAATCTTCTACCAAAAATCTTTCTAAAAACTCTCTTCCCAAAATCTTCCTTCTAGAAACTCCTCTCTAGGATTTTCCTTCTAAAAACTCGTTTCCAAAAACACACTTTCCAAAAACTCTTTTTTTAAATCTCTTTCCAAAAACTCTATCTTCAAATTTACTTTCCAAAAACTCCTCTCTAAGATTCCCTTCTAAAAACCTTCGTTTCCAAAAATGTACTTTCCAAAAATCTCTTTTCTTGATGCCCAAGTCAAGCCTTAGAGCTAACAATTAGGAAACCCTAATTTTCTTTCCAAAAACATGGTTTTCAAACTTGCCTTAAAACCTAGGTTCCCAAAACCTCCTATTTTCTACATCAAAACTATACACTTCCAAATCTAAGGTTTCTAGAAACTTCCTTTTCCAAATCCATGTCAAATCTTACCTTCCCTTTAGAAAACCAAGTCCAATCTTCCCATTTAGGAAATTAGATACAATCTTCTGTTTTTGGAAACAAAATCAAACACTTCTTCTTAGAAACAAAATTCAATCCCTTCCTAATCCAACTCTTTCCTAACTCAACTCCTTCCTAATCTCCTACTTTCCTAAATCTTAACTTTCCAAAACTTGAACACAAAAATCTTTCCCAAATTTTAAAATTCCACTTTCAAATCTTTCCTAATTCAACCATTTCCTAATTCTACCCCTTTCCAAATCTTAACATTCCAAATCCAAGTTTTCGAATCTTTCCTAAACTCAACCTTTCCTAATCTCAAGATTTTCTAAAACTCAAACTTTAAAACTTCCTAAATCCTAAACTTTCTAAATTCGAAACTTTCAAACTCTAAAATTTTCTAAGTTCTACACTTTCCTAAACTTCAAATCTTTCAAAGTCTAAACCTTTCCTTATTCCAACCTTTCTTAATTCCACATCATTTCCAAACTTTAACTCCCAAATCTAGATTTTCAAATCTTTCTAAAACTCAAACTTTGAATCTTCCAAAAATTCTAAAGCTTTCTAAATTCAAATCTTTCCTAATTTAAAATCTTTCTAAAATTCTAAGCTTTTCAAATTCAAAACTTTCTTAAGTTGAAACTTTTCAAATTCTAAACCTTTCTTAAACTAAACTTTTCCTAATTTAAAAACATTTCTAAATTCAACACTTTCCTATTTCAAAACCTTTCTTAAAATGAAACTTTCTTAATTCAAAACTTTCCTAAGTTGAAACTTCCCTAAGCCAAAACTTTCCTAAAATGAAACTTTCCTAAAATAAAAAACTTTCCTAATTCAAACTTTTCCTAATTCGAATCTTTCCTAGTTCCAAGTTTCCTAATCTTCCAAGTCCAATATTCAAGTCAATTCTTTTATAAAATCTTTCCAAGTCAAATCCAATCTTTCTTTTCTAAGTTCCTAAGTCTAGGTTTCCTAAAACCAAGTCCTACAAAATCAATCTTTTCAAGTCTTCCAATCAAAGTCCAAATTTCCCTACTCTTTCAATTCCAATCCAAATTCCAATTTTAACTCTTTTTCAAATCAACTCTTCTATTTTCTATCGGACTCTTATCCGAACTACGACTGACCTGATTCTTCCAAAGGAATACGTAAGCAACCATCATGGTTGCGGTATCCACATTTTTCAAATTTCCAATTCCACAACCTCTTTCAAATCTCCAATTCTACAATCTTCTTCAATCTCCAATTCCACATCTATTTCAAGTTTCCAATTCCAAAAATCTATTTTCAAATCTCCATTCTCAATTTCTAAAACTTTTCAATTTCAAATCTATCCTTTCAAGTCTCTCTTTTAAAATCAAATCAAATTCTTCTATTCCCAAATCTATTTTCAAATCTCTGTTCAAATCAAGTCTTTCTCTTGCACTTGCATATCATGCATCATATCTTTTTAAATATTGTTTTATAAAGTGGATAGGATTGAACATTAGTTAGTTAAGGACTCTCATAAGTGAATCTAGGGTTGATTGACATGTAGGTACGGAAAGGGCGGCGTAGGGTGATGGCTTAGTGCGTCTTCCCTACACATAGCCAACCTCCGAACCTAGGATCATTGTTTTCGAAAGACCAAAAGGAGTTATTTTTCAAAAAAGGGCTAAATGTTTTCCAAAGGTTTCCAAACAACCTGTTTTTTTTAAAAACCCTCTCTTGAGGTGATATTTTCAAAACCTTTTTCCAAAAACCCTAAGTGTAGTCTTTGGATTGTGCATAGTTTTTAGGTGACCTAACTCACCTTAATCAACTTAGGTGGCGACTCCAAATCTTTTCTAAAAGCCCTTTATTCAAACCAATTTTCAATTCAAACCTAGTCGCACTCATTCTTCTAAGAGAGTGAGTTCTAACGAGAGAGTACAGCATTTTTCCCATGTGTGAGTATTCCTCGAGTGCGAAAAATCTGGGCACGACAGTGGGGAAGTGAAAGATGGCTCCTCTTCATTTTGATAGACTGACCACACATCGCTTAGCTTCAGTGTCTTTTAAGTGTCGCCTTTGGGTAGTTTCCTCACTCATCCTTATCATCTCTCTTTCTAGAAAGCTGATCATTTGATGAGTGGTTAACTCATGCTATCATCCCTTCAAGTCAGATCATTCCATAAAATAAATCATGCCCCTTACGTAGAAAGTAGTTACCATTCACAAGAGACATATATAATAGCAGCAATGAAATAAAAGACTATCATTTAACTACTATTTATCATTTTTTATGGAAAGCATAGAGTTTCTTAAGCAAAAATGGAACGCAAACATCAATTTAGAGACAGAAAGTAAAAGGGATAGAAAGAAAATGGGCGAAAACACCCCTCTCTTGTACGCTTTTGAAGAGACTCCTTTTTCAGTAAGGTCTTGGGACAATTCCCACATTTTCAATGCTCCATTCGTGACCCGGATCCTCAGCCAAGGCGAGATAGGCAAAGGACTCTCCTAGAGCTCCGAAGATGTTGGCGCTGCTGGGGCGGTTGTCAGCCACCTTCTTGCTCTTTGCATTGGGTTCTTCTGTAAACAGGGTGACTAGTTCACCGCCTTCCAACTCGAACGGCTCCATCTACTCTCTTGACTCCTCTAGCTCCCAGCCCATGTCTTCATAGTTGTACTCAGTTTCGGGCCAAAGGTTTTCTAGCAAGTGACTTTCAGCCACTGCATACTTCGGGTGTAGAAACTCAGCACCCCATCCATCAACAGCCATGTTCTCAGCAATCTCATCTTCGGGGAACATTGGCTCCTCAATGGGCCAGTCAGAAGCACCCGGTACCTCATCAGGGTTATAGAGATAAATCGGGCACAATGGGAGATCCTCCTCCCAGTCATTTTCTTCATTGGCCTCCCAATCGTCCTTATAACCTTCAGCTCTGAGCTCGTTGAACTCTCCCTTGCCTTCCATTTCTACCAGTATCATGTTGACGGTGTAATCCGACAGAGGGTTAGTGGTCACATTGGGAGCAGGAGTAGGTTTTACCAGCTGCAGATCAATGGTTTTATTGTCGATCAAGTCTTGGATTTTGTGTTTGAGAGCAAAGCAGCTTTCGATGTCGTGCTCTTGGCCACCCGAATGGTATTCACATTTAAGGGCGGTATTAAAGGTCGGGGGCAGAGAGCTTGGCAGCGGGCGAGCGAGTATGGGCTTCAGGATATTGTTCTTCAGCAAGTTATGGTAGGCCTCGGTTTGGGTACAGGCTAAAGCATCGAAGGTACAGATGCATCGGGCAGGTCTATTAAAGTTGGGTCGTGCCCCAACGGGACCATAGTTAGGGGTTGGAACAGGCATGGTTAAAGTGGGTAAGGGCAGGACAGGGTGCGATTGTAGTGGTGGACGGTATTGGGGTGGTTGGCAGATACTTCGCTTTCCTTTTTTATTGTTCCCATTGTGGTAGCCACTCTCTTAGCTATGTTGGCGGTACTTTCTCCAATCTTGGCATAAGGGTCCGTAATCCTCCCTGTCTTGAGACCGTTTTCTATCATCTCCCCTTGCATGATCAGTTCAGAGAAGCTTTTTCCCACACTTGTGCAGAGCTTCTCGTAGAATATACCTTGAAAAGTATGTACGAATAGTTGTACATGCTCCTTCTCTTCCAACGGAGGATTAACTTGTGTAGCGACCTCCTTCCATCTTAGGGCATATCCTTTAAAGCTTTCCTTCTCTCCCATGCTCATCGTCATCAAGGACCATCGATCGGAAGTGAGGTCGATGTTGTGACGGTATTGGGCTTTGAACGTATTAACCAGCTCAATCCAGGTTGTGATCTTCCTTAAGTCCAGACGAGCAAATCATTGTAGAGCAGACCCTGTAAGACTGTGTTGGAATAGCTACATGAGGAGTTTCGGATCGTTGCCATGACCACTTAGCGCTCCAGCATAGAGACGAAGATGAGCAACGGGGTTACCGATACCATCATACTTCTGGAAGTCAGGCATTTTAAACCTGGCAGGTTTCGGGTCGTCAAGGAAGAAACAGAGCTCATCATAGGAAGTGAACCTGTAAGTGTCGTGGCCATGGAGACTTCGTAGTGAATCCTCCAACCCTTGGATTTTCAGACTGAGAGGGTCTAGGGGGACCTTCTTTGTGGCAGGTGAAAGCAATAGGTCTCCTTTTCTTCAGTGTTGGCCTCTTTGGCATCTTCCTTATTCCTCCCAGCGTTGACAAACTGAAGCACTATCCTTGGATTAGAGAGTTTGGGGTCCTTGGATGAAGTCATAGATGATGATGGGACTGCAGCAGCATCTTTCATAGCCATAGTTTGAATGAGCTTAAGCATCTCATCCATCTTTGTCCTCATTTCGTTGACTTCTTCCCGCGAGACTTGAGAGGATTCTTTAGGGTTAGCAGCCATCAGTGATGCTCTTTGCCGGGTGATAATGGGATCCCTAGGTGGATGTTGCCGCTTCTTGGGAGCAATGTTGACTCAGTGCAAGGTGACCTCTGTAAATAAAAAGGAAAAGACAAAAAGACAGAAACACAAATTGCAAGTCAGTTTCTGGTTTTTAGAGAACTTTATGCCATGCATGTCCTAGGGTGCCCCTCTTTTGGAGGGAAACTAATCATGATGCATGGGCCCACTTTTGGAGATAAGGGATTTGCCCCTGTATGCAGGTACCTTACCGTCAAGTAGAAACCTTCAGCCATCCATGCATTCATTCGCAAAAGTAAAAAAGTACATTGAATTTTGGGTTTAAGATACAAAGGAATTGAAATACATTTCAACAGGGGAAGGGGGAACATTTTCCTTTGGACTTCCACCTATCTAGTTTTACAAAGGAAAAACCTAAGCTACTCTTGAGTCTTCGGATTCGCCTTCGTTAGATTTGATGTCGGGGAGGTCGCTGAAAGACCTTGCTGATTGGTTGCCCCTTATCTTCATGGCAATCCTATCTCCGAGAGCATAGAGGAATTAGGGCCCCTCTTATGGAATGGATTGATGTGCATGTCATGAGTTCTTAGGGTTAATGGGAACCCTTAGGGTTTGGGTAGATTTAATGCAAGGGAGAGTGACATTGGTGTCACTCTCAATGGGTTGATCATATGCATGAGAATGCAGTGACTTGAGTTACTTGGAACTCTTGTCTTTGACATGGGATATTGAATGCATGAACATGGATATGCAAGGAGTACAAGGAGAGAGAATGCAATAGCAAGGTAAACGTGCATGCATGAGCAGTTAAACAGGCATTATAACAATATGAAAATAGTTATTATAACAACAGGAATAAGCAGGTATAAATGAAAGTAAGAGCAGTCGTCCTTTCCTCCATGGTTTTGAAAATGGTGCTCGTGTCTTAAATCTGGCAAAGGTTCGGCTATGCATGGTGTCTATATGAGTATGAAGTTGAGGGTTGACTAATGCGTCCTAAAAAAGCTCGATCCCCGGATCTTCAAGCCTAGGCCCACTCCCCGAGGTGGTGCTATGATCGGTTGGTGATTCGAGCAGGGGAACCATCAAGAGGCCGTAAGCGAAGAAACTAACACAGCATCTTGCCCACAACCAATATATCGTTCCCCCTTTCTAACTAGAAAGGACATATCAAGGTAATAATGCAAGTATGCAAAATGCAAGTGCATGTGCAGTGTATGCATGATTTTTTAAAGTGGAGGAAAGAGCCCAACAACTCTCATTCATCCTGTTCATCACATTCATGCATAGCAATTAATAAAATTTAAGTAAAAAGCACACCTACAAAATAAAAGATGCAAGAGTTAGTATGGGGATGACAAACTTAATACAAGATATTATGAATAAATGCATTTTTTTTTTTGGAAAATAATTTTGAAAATTGGGTTTTGAAAATTTAAAGTGAATAGGATTGAACAAGTTAATTGAAGACTCTGCATGGGTGAAGGGTAAAAAGACATGACTAACGGCCTAACCCTCTAAGTGTCCCCAGTGGAGTCGCCAACTGTCGCGCCCAGATTTTCGCACTCGAGGAATACTCACACAAGCGTGAAAAATACTGTACTCTCTCGTTAGAACTCACCCTCATAGAAGAATGAGTGCAACTAGGTTTGAATTGAAAATTAATTTAAATAAAGGGCTTTTAGAAAAGATTTGGAGTCGCCACCTAACTTGATTAAGGTGAGTTAGATTACCTAAAAACTAAGAATAATCCGAAGACTACACATAGGGTTTTTGGAAAACGATTTTGAAAATATCTCCTCAAGAGAGGGTTTTTAAAAAAACAAGTTGTTTAGCAACCTTTGAAAAACATTTAAGCCCTTTTTGAAAAATAACTCCGTTTTTAGTCTTTCGAAAACAGTGATCTAGGTTCAGAGGTTGGTTACGTGTAGGGAAGACGCACTAAGCCATCACTCTACCCCGCCCTTTCAGTACCTACATGTCAATCTACCCTAGATTCACCTATGAGAGTCTTCAACTAACTATTGTTCAATCCTATCCACTTTAGAAAACAATGTTTAAAAAAAAAAAAAAGAAACTAACATGAGGCATGATATGCAAGTGCAAGGAAAGAGAATTGAAAAATAGATTTTGAAAGAAATTGATTTGATTTGAAAAGAAAGAGATAGAAGTTTGAATTTGGAAAGAAGGTTTTGGAAATTGAAAATGGAGATTTGGAAATAGAAATTTGGAATTGAAAGTTTGAAAATAGATTGGAGATTTGGAAAGATTTTGTATAAATAGAAACTTGAAAAATGTTGTGGAATTTGAAATTTGAAAAATGTGGAGACCGCACCCATGAGAGTTGCCTACGTATCCTTCTGGATGAATCAGGTCAGTCGTAGTTCAGACAAGAGTCCGATTGAAAATAGAAGAGTTGATTTGGAAAAGAGTTGAAATTCAAATTTGGATTGGAATTGGAAGAGTAGGGAAATTTGGACTTTTGTTGGAAGATTTGAAAAGATTGGTTTTGAAAGACTTGGTTTTAGGAAACCTTAACTTAGGAACTTAGAAAAGAAAGATTGGATTTGACTTGGAAAGATTTTAGAAAAGAATTGACTTGAATATTGGACTTGGAAGATTAGGAAACTTGGAATTAGGAAAGATTCGAATTAGGAAAAGTTCAAATTAGGAAAGTTTCAATTTAGGAAAGTTTCGATTTGGAAAGTTCCGCTTTAGGAAAGTTTTCATTTTAAGAAAGTTTCGATTTAGAAAAGCTTTGACTTAAGAAGGTTTTCGAAATAAAAAAGTTTTAAATTTGGAATGTTTTGAAATAGGGAAGTTTTGAATTTGGAATGTTTTGAAATAGGGAAAGTTTAGTCTAAGAAAGATTTAGAATTTGAAAAGTTTCAAGTTAAGAAAGTTTTGAATTTAGAAAGCTTAGAATTTTAGAAAGATTTTAAATTAGGAAAATTTTGAATTTAGAAAGCTTTTAGAATTTTTGGAAGATTCAAAGTTTGAGTTTTAGAAAGATTTGAAAATCTAGATTTGGGAGTTAAAGTTTGGAAAGGATGTGGAATTAAGAAAGGTTGGAATGAGGAAAGGTTTAGACTTTCAAAGATTTGAAGTTTAGGAAAGTTTAGAACTTAGAAAATTTTAGAGTTTAAAAGTTTCGAATTTAGAAAGTTTAGGATTTAAAAAGTTTTAAAGTTTGAGTTTTAGAAAATCTTGAGATTAGGAAAGATTTGAGTTTAGGAAAGATTTGAAAACTTAGATTTGGAAAGTTTAGATTTGAAAAGGGATAGAATTAGGAAAAGGTTGAATTAGAAAAGATTTGAAAATTGAATTTTAGAATTTAGGAAAGATTTTATGTTCAAGTTTTGGAAACTTAGGATTTAGGGAAGTGGAAGATTAAGAAGGAGTTGAATTAGGAAAGATTTAGACTAGGAAGAGTTAAGATTATTATTTCCTAAAACAAGGGATTGGATTTTGTTTCTAAAAAGAGAAGTTTTGATTTTGTTTCCAAAAATGGAGGATTGGATCTAGTTTCCTAAATAGGAGATTGGATTTGGTTTCCTAAAGGAAATATTTGATTTGACAAGGGTTTGGAAAAGGAAGTTTTCGAAACTTTAGATTTGGAAGTGTATAGTTTTGACGTAGAAAATAGGTTTTGAAAATATGTATAGTTTTGATGTAGAAAACAAGAGGTTTTGAAAACCTAGGTTTTAAGGAAAGATTGAAAATCATGTTTTTGGAAAGAAAATTAGGGTTTTCTAATTGTTAGTTCTAGAGCTTAACTTGGGCACCAAGAAAAGAGTTTTTGGAAAGTGTGTTTTTGAAAACGAGTTTTTGGAAAGAAATCCTAGAGAGGAGTTGCTAGAAGGAAGATTTTGAAAAGAGAGTTTTTAGAAAGATTTTTAGAAGAAGATTGTTGGAGAGAGTTTTTTTTAGGAAAGAGATTTAGGGGGCGAGTGTTTTGGAAAGGAGTGTAAAAAGGGAGTTTTGAAAAATAGATTTTTAGGAGAGAGTTTTTAGAAAACAATTTTGGAAAGAAGAGCTTTTGGAAAGCATGTTGGAGAAAAGATTTTTAGGAAGAGATTTTTGAAAAGAGAGTTTTTGGAAAGTATAAAAATGTATCACTTTCCTAAAGCGATTCTAACCATAAAAGGGCTAGAACCACTTTAGGATAGTAGTTTTGAAAATAACAAGATTTGAAAATATGGACCATGAAAGTCGTTTTAAAATGTAACACTTTCCTAAAGCAACCCTAGCCATAGAAAAGCTAGAATCACCCTAAGATTGTGATTTTGAAAACAAGTTTTGAAAAAGGAGATTTTGATGCAATTTTGAAAACAAGTTTAATGCAAGTTTTGAAAACAAGTTTGAAAATGATTTTGAAAACGACTTTTGGAAGAATGCAAGAATCATGATATGCACAATACAAATTTGGGGTCGTGAACATACAAGGTTAAGGCTTCACCACATAATCAAGGGGGCCGAACCCAAGTGCTCTCCGGTTAGACTAAAAGAAAGCCCCCGATACGGTGACCCTCCAATAGCCTAATCCTACACATGGACCCAGAGTCCCCTTGTTACAAGCATGCAAAGAAAGAGGGGAAAGAGATGGGGGATTAAAATAGAGAAAACCCAAGTGGGTTAGGAGCGAGAAGAGAGAGGGATAAGTGCGGAAATTTAAATAAGAAGCCTACCTTGTGTCTTCTTTATTTTGCTTAGCTTTGCGCACTTTGCTTTTCTTGTCTTGCTTCAATCTTCACTTCAATCTTCAAAATTTTGCCTTCAATCTTCAAACCTTTAGATTGCAACCCCTCAAGTCTTCAAAGGAGGGTTGGAGGCTAGTGTATAGGAGTGTATAGGAGGCTAGGGTTTAGCTAGGGTTTGGAAAACCTAGAGAAGCTAGGGTTTTGGGAGTGTACGAGCTCTGTATATCGAGAATTAGGGTTTTTAGATTAAGTTTGCAGACCTCTTTCACGCTGGAAAAGGCTCTGTATTTATAGAGATGGGATAGACCTGGCGCCTGTTGCAGTGGCACCAGGCCAAAATTCCTCTTGGCGCCAATTAGGAAACTTTGTAAGTCGGCAAGCAATGTATCTTGAGAAGATTTGGGCGCATGTACTAGTGACTACCATGCAATTTTTAACTTGGCTTCACTAGGAGTGACTCCGAAAAGTCCAAAAATGATTTGAAGCGGCCGGAAATGACCCGGAGGGCCGGAAAAGGGCAGGAACACTCAGAATAGCGTCCCAGAGGTATTTGACTTGAAAAATAAGGATAGGATGTGTCGGAAGAATTGATCGGGCCATTAGGGGCAAAACGGTCAATTAAGCCAGAAAGATGCTGGGACGGACTCGAAATGTCCCGAAAAAAGACTTGAGATTTGGGGACATTATTGAGAATGTTCCTAAAGGTTTCCGATTTGATACCCAGAGCTGGTGTGGTTGGAAAAGGTGACCGGCCCACCAGGGGCAATGGTCATTTTGTACCGGGTTTGCCGGAACTGACTTGGAATGATCCGGAAAGATAAAGGTTAAGAACACTATAAGAAGCATTCTCGGGAGGCTACCGGTTTGATACCCAGGGCCGGTATGGTTTCCGGGGCATTCGAATGCCTAGGGGCAAAATGGTCATCTTGACTGGAAAGCCTCGGAATTGGCTCGAAACTGACTAGAAGGCATCTAATCATGTCGGATTTCCATTAAGACAATCTTGGAAGGTTGGACTTACCGTTCTGAGGATTCAAATGTGTTCTCGAGAAACGTGCCGAAAAACAGCCCTAGGGGCAGTTTGGTCATTTTTCACCGAAGTGGGCTAGCAGGCATTGGTGTCGACCTGGGTTTTGAGTGTTTTCGCCACTCTGACGACGGTCACGTGATACAGGGGTTTGTTGGCAATTTCCTATATCGACCTGTTTGCGAGTATTTCTGCCACTCTGATGGTTGCGATGTTTGCAAGTATTTCCGCTACTCTGACGGTTCGCGATCATTCCCGAGACTGCCTGATCTCAGGAAGCAGCTAAAGGGACTTAGAGCCTGAGAATCAATTTTCTCGAAAGGCGTGCCTAAACTAACATTTCTGCATTGGCGGCTAGCAAGCGCCAAAGGTGGACCGTTCTACCATCTAGAGGACTTGGGGTCTCACCCCGGTCGACAGGTTTAAAGGGACTTACCGTTTCGAAGAGATTTTCTTCGAAAAACGCACCGGACCATCTCGAGAAATAAACTATCTCGAGAGAGGGATTGGAATTGGAATTGGAATTAGAAAGGGGACTTACCGTCTTCGGAAAAACGTGCCTAGTGGGACTAGAACGAATGATGCCCCTAGGGGCATTTTGGTTATTTTGCCTTTATTTGGGCCCGGTGGGACCTGTGAAGCGATGAATTGGCGAGATTAGACTTAGAAAGTTGATTTGACTTGAAATATGCCCACATTGACTCGAACACATGTTTGGACGGAGTGGAGACCACCCAGCGGTCAAAAATGGGGTGCTTACATCTGTCACAACAAAATGAGCAATATCTAAACCATAATATCTAAACTTCTTGAAAAATGAACTCCTGAAGAGCAATATCTTGAAGAGATAGGAGATCATAATTTTTAAAATTTCTGAAAAAGAAAATGAACCTCCAAAAAAGAAATCTCAATCATCTAAACTTCTTAAAGAAACTCCTGTAACAGAATCCTAGAAAAAGAACCTCTTGAAGAGATATTCCTTACAGAGAAAATGGTACTTGAAAGTAATGAAATCTCAATAAGTTATGTGAATACAAAAGAAAGATGGAATAGAAATAAGATTGTTGTCGACAACATATTTTAGTTAAAGTGGTTCTTGCAATTACCAGAAATAATGAAGATACTAAACCACAGACAGTTAACAAATGTCGATGTTGATACGATCGATTAAAATGAAAAGAAATTATTGAATAAGAATTAAACTCATTAGTCTAATGTAAAGTAATCGAACTTATAGTTCAAATACCAGCAGATGTCGGACCTGTAGTCTAAACACCAGAAGATGTAAAGTATTCAGACCAATAGTCCACCCACCTTAAGATGTAAAACCAGTTTGATACAAATGGGTATTTGCGCAATGAGAAAATGGAATAGTGCGATATAAAGCACAACTCGTACCAAAAGATTTCTCGCAGAGACTTGGTATTGACTACAATAAAAAATTTTATCCTATAAGGATGCAATTACATTCATATTATTGATATGCATATAATGAATGTATCACAACTTATTCATATGGTTGATTAGGTAATGATATATATATATATATGAAAATTCTTGAAGAATTTAAAAATGCTTGAAGCAGATATTTTAAATCCTCAGAGGTTATATTCTATCAAGCTTCAAAGATATTTGTATAGGTAATGTTGACTCAAGGTTGATCCCTATGTTGATTTTGATGATAACAAAATCATGTGGTAGTTATCTAATAATTTCAATTGAGTGTGCAGATTATATTATAATCATTTGATAACAAGAAAATGTTTGAGTTGATTGGTTGAGTATCCAACAAGAAGATTACTTAGGTAATCTTATTCTCGAAGAGATAAAGTTTAGGCATGTATATGTTTGGCAACATCCATGGCCAACTTATTCATTGTGAAGACCCTCGATCCTTATGGTCATATCAATCCACTAAAGCATCAATTGCATAAGAAAGGGAGAGCAAAAGTTTGCATGCTCTAAGGCATAAAGTATAAAAGAAAAGGAGAGTAAGTTTCTGCTTATCACATTGAAAGATGTTGAAGAACTTATATTGAGAAGCTTGTCAATAAGGATTTGAAGGTTGACGGGCATGATGGGTTGACACATTCAACAAATTCATCCTATAGATTGAAGATATTCAAAAGATGAAGGAGATCGGCAACAAGTGCTTATACCTTCTACATTGAAGACCTAGTAATAAGAAATCACAAGATTTAAAAGCTTCGCTGAAGATTACGTTGAAGTCTTGAATGGATGAAAGAAGCTATATTGATTGAAAAATCCTAAAAGAAATCAAGTTAATGAAGATCATGTAAAGAGATTGAAGATGTTCAAAGAATGATAGAAGATTAGTTGAAGAAAAGAGCTCTCAAGTCTTGGAAACTCTCTTGAAGGTTTTGAAGAAGATTTAGATCAATGGAAAAGTGATGTTGATTGAAGAACTCTACAAGTAATCAAAATGGACTGAATTCATCTCGGAAAGATTGATGATGTTCTTGAAGTTAACATACCTTGAAGAAGTGTTTTCAAGCCTTAGAAAGCTTATTTGGATGACCCTTGAAAAATTTAAAAACAATGGAGAAGACTTCTTAAAGATCTTAAAATATTTTGAAGCTAAGCTTGATCAAGGAAAGCATAGAAGAAAAATTCTAGGCTGATGTATTGACACATGAAGACAGTGGCCATAATCTGAAGAATGGATGGTCATGTGTCGACACATGGGGTTGATGTATTGACACATGGAGGCAATGAACAAAATCTGGAGAATGCATATTTGATGTGTCGACACATGAAAGTCAGGTGTCGACACCTATGCTCCAACAACTATATTTTTTACCGGTATAATAGTGCAATCTTGCATTCAATGCTCTCCCATCTATTACCAATGGCAATAATCAACTCGAGGCTATATATAGAAGATTCCCAACCCATATATAAAAAAGAAGAACATAAGATCAAGTGCTAGAAAGTGAGATTTAATCTCCTACATCTTATACTCTGTTTTTATTCATCTGGGGGGTTCTTATGTGAGCTGAAATTTGCTTATATACTCTTTGAGAGAGAGTTATTCATTGTACAACCTTCATCGATCTATTGTTGGGTGGGTTTGTAAACTTGTAAGTTTGAGTGAAGTTTGAACAAAATCACGTAGAATTTTGAGAACTTGAGAAGAGTTCTTGTAAGAGTGAGATGGGTACTTGGAGCAAAATCAACAGCTGTGTAAGGGAATTTTACATAGTGGAATACCTTCAAGAGGATTGAGGAAGAGAGGACGTCAACAAGGATTGGTCGAACCTCTATAAAATTCTTGTGCCTTCATTCTTCATTTCTTGCTTTGTTTTTCTTCCTTGCTCATAACACTTGCTTGCATTGCATATTATTTGCTTGTTTGGTTTTTTAGTTTGATTACCCACTGCTAAATTTCTTAATAAATTTTTAATTGCATTGTGTGTTATTAATTTCACAAAACTCAATTCATCCCCCTCTTGAGTTGCCTACTTGGGCCAACAGGTAAAATCAATCTGAACAAATTATAATTATTTCAATAAATATCTATAAAAAGAAATATATGTGAACAATACAATTTGTCTATGCATTTTTTTTAGAATTTGGATTTATTATTATTGCAATATATGTTGATGCTTTTTACTATTACTGGTACTCTTGAAGAGATTACAAAAGGTACTAGTTATTTAAAGAATAACTTTGAACTTAAATATTATGGGAGAACAAATTATTATCTTGTCTTGCAGATTGAGCATTGATAAAAAAGAATGTTTATTCATCAACTGACATATACAGAAAAGATTTTATATTGATAAAGCTCATCCATGAAATTCTCCAATGGTTGTCTGATCACTTGATATACAGAAAAGTCCTTTTCATCCTTCAGAAGATGATGAAGAAATTCTTGATCCTGAAGTACCATATCATAGAGCTATTTAGATTCTTATGTATCTTGCAAAATGCACAAAACCTGATATTATATTTTTTTGTCAACCTACTAACAAGATATAGTTTTGCACCAATTTCAAGACAGTGAAATGAAGTAAAACACATATTGTATTATCTTCGAAGAACAACAAACATGGGCTTATTCTATGCAAATGATTCACTATCAGAGTTAGTTGGTTATGCAGATGCTGGCTATCTTTCTTATCCACACAAAACTCTGTCACACAATGTATTTGTTTGCTGATGACAAGACTGCTATATCTTAGAGCAAATATTAATGACAATTTTTTAAATTATTTTGAGATAATCACAATTCATGAAGCAAGTCAAAAGTGCATTTTGGCTGAGATCTATGATCCAACATATTCAAGAAAGTTACGAACTATCCTCGATCAAAGATACCTCAGCGATATTATATGAAGATGATACGGCATGTATTACTTAAATTAAGGGAGACTATATCAAAGGTGACAGAACTAAACATATATCACCAAAGTCCTTTTATATACATGAGTTCCAAAAGAGTGGTAATATTGATGTCCAACAAATATGGTCAAGTTACAACTTGACAGACTTATTTACTAAAGCACTCCTAACTGCAACATTTGAGAAATTGATATACAACATTGGCATACATCGTCTCAAAGATCTTGCATTCTGAACAATGGAAGCTATTAACTTCATACCAGATATATGAATGCGAGGGTGTCGCATATTGTACTCTTTTTCCTCGCCAACAGTTTTTCTCACAAGGTTTTAACGATGCAATTTTAACACACCCATACTAAATTATTTACATAAGATTATTGTACTCTTTTTCCTTTGCTATGAATTTCTTCCCATTGAATTTTTCCTAACAAGGTTTTAATAAAGTATATTTTTGTGTAAAAGTCATCCAAGATGAGTGTTATAGAAACAGTGAAATCACTGTTTATAGATGACTTTAATGTAAGCATTGATGTTTTTCTCTTATTACTGTACATTTTCTTCGTCTATATATAGAGCTGGAGAAAAAACGCGAAGAAAAAAAAAAGAGAGAAAGAAGAAGAGAGGAAAGAAAAAGAGGAGAGAGAAAAGAAAAGAGATAGAGCGAAGGCTCTGCACAAATAATGAGAGATATGACTGTATTCATTTTTCTTCTATAATATAATGAAGTATTGGGTGATTTAGAAGATCAAGCCCTAATAGTTTCAAAAAAATTAATATGATAAATATTTGACAATTCTTAAAAAACTATTCATTATACTTTGTGTTAAATTCTTTCATCTGCTTTATATTCTTTTTAGTTTTATAACAACCGGATATTTAGAGATATACAAGTCAAGCAAGAATGACTCGTAAGGGGAAAAAAATTAAATTATTGCACCTCTACTAGTCCACTTATAATATGGGCTAGTAACTATTTATACCTAGAGAAGCAACACATATCATTGAGAAGTTTTTCTTTTTTGTTTTTTTTAATGAAGTTTGGTGGTTCAAAATAAATACTAAAAAAAAACAACTATTTGTGTAACTTTACCATCTCTCATGTTTGAGTTTAATTTTAAAACACTGTAGGTATAGTATTTTTTTTTTCAGTAATTACACTTTACATCCTAGTAGTTTGAACGAAAGTTTAACAGTGAAAACATAACCCCATTTTAGTTTGGGTTTGTTTGTAAAATAGATGGAACCAAATAACAAAAGTATCCCGGTGAAGGTCCACACATTATTTTAATATAAAATGACAAAATTATCTTTTTAATGTTTCATTTTAGAGAGATAAAATGATGAAAATATCCATGACAGAATTGCAGTTAATTATAACGGTTTTTGTCTATTTTATATTAAAGTCTAAACCGGGAGATGATTATTTGTTGGCTTTTAAACCACATGAGAGTCATGTAATTTTTGGTCAAACCATAAAAAGTAAAGTATAATTACCTTTTTTTTTTTTTTTACACAAATGAGATATCAAATTGCGACAATTTTTGAGTTGCCAAATCAAAACAAAAAGAATTCCAACCCTAAATCTACCCAAAAACTAACAAGAAAGCAATATACGATTTCATGAGGCGGAAGAAGAATAAAAATCCATTTTCAAACCCTAAATACCGATTTCGAATGATTTAAGTGATGAGATCAAAATACATATTACAAACATATGCTGAAGATAGAAAAAAGAAGTCTTGTAGTTAAGTAATATGAAATTTTTTGATACTACTGCATATCAGGTTTTGTAATGTGTTATTTATTATATTAATAGTCTCTTTATAAATTATAAATTTATATTGTTAATTTAATATAATATTTTATATTATAATTTAATATTAATTACAAATTTATATTATTAATACAATAATAATATTTCATATCCTAGTTTAATAAGAATGAAAACTCAACAATTTGTACTACTGAACTTTTTTTTTTTTTAAGCTGGAGACAGAGGAGGATGAAGAGGTAGAACATTTTCTCCTTTGAAATTTAAAATTCAAATTTTTTAGACAAATAAAAAAATAATAATTACTTAACTAATTGACGTTAACAAGAAGAATCCTTTGCTTCGTTTGCAAGAGACATAGCGCCGCCGACTTCGGCTGTAAGTCAAACGTGGGGAAAATTCTTGTACGACCTTAAGTTACCTAACAAAGTTGTCCTTGTGGGGTTCTGTCTTGACCCGTGGCTGGCAGATACTCATCGAGCAACGAGAAAACTAAGGGGAATCATCCACCAAAATAGTGTGGGTGCAAGCAACTACCATATACGTCCCCATATCTCGTAACACGTGTAATGGTACTTTTTTAGGGGTCCTGCATATGTCTCAGCTTTTTGCTGACAACTCATTTTCGAACTAGGCCAGTTATCTATAAATTCTATATATTACATAAATGACAATTACGATTGATTACAATTTGAACTTTATGACATTCATGATAATCAACTTTGAGTCTATGATTTAGTAGGTTAAAAAAATCATGTCATTATAACGATGTGGAGTGTTAAATTAATTAAAAATAAACATATTATGTATTTATTTATTTTTTTAAATATATGAGTAATAAATATGAATATGTTATAAAAATTATTATTTTTATTATTTTAACAATTAAGCTAATTAACTTAAAAATTAAGTCAATCAACTTGAAATAGGAACATATATTTATTTTTAATTAGTTGAGCACATCACATTATTATGATGACGTAGTGTTCCGAACTTACTAAATAATTTCTCATATATAAGAACATTTGGTTTTAAATAAAACATCTATCTTAATCACTTTTAGTTACAAAATTACGATTATCATATCATTATGATGGAAGTTTTTTTTAAACTTTCTATAACAGTAGCATTTTCCATCCATGAAATATAAGGCAATCAAACCTTAAGACCATAATAAGGCGTATTAACCGCAGTCAATCGTGAGGGTTCATGCACAGCATCATGGACTCGAGCACATGAGATCATTTGTCAAACGTAGAATGGTAGTTAGACACTTTTAACAAAGTTGCAGCCATAGGAGCAGTTTAAAAGAGGGTGCATGGTGCTCCCTCAAGTTGACTTAAAAAGAGCTTTAAGCAGCAGGTGGGTGAATGGTGGTGGCCGGCGGCTAAGGCATGAGCAGCATGGACTCAGAACAGTGCCAGCGATTGCTGCCAGAAGTTCAGCTATCCGCCTTGTCGTCCGCCGAGGTTGAAGAGATCTTGGCACACAGGCCCGTGCCCGTCCGATGGTATATTCGGCTGGTGGGCTGGGAGTCCAGGCTGCTCTGGCTCCTATCTGGGGCTTCCATCGCCGTCTCCATTTGTAACTATATGCTCAGCTTTGTGACCCTAACGTTTACAGGGCATTTGGGTGCTTTGGAGCTTGCTGGTGCCTCCATTGCTATGGTGGGAGCTCAAGGCCTTGCTTATGGACTCATGGTATGCAATCTAAGCTTTTTCTGATCTTCTTGTGACCAAATCTGTTAGTTTCTATTTTGATTGAGTTCAAAAGAGTAAAAATAAAACCCGCAGACCTGGACACCAAAACAGGATCATCACTATGCTATTGTTGAATGGAAAAAGAGAATAAAAAGGTAGGCCTATTTTGTTTTTTTGCAAGGTTCATTTTGCTCTATAGTACTGTAGGACTCTGGGTACAGACATGGCAGAGACAACTAGTGCCCACAACACAAGGGGGAGTTGCGCCGCCTGCCTGTTCTGATCTTTGATTTCTCGTGACCAAATCTGTTAGTTTGTATTTTTGACTGAGTTCTTAAGAGTAAAAATAAAATACACAAACATGGACACCAAAACCAAAACAGGAATGATCATTATGCTACTGTTGAAGTGACAGAGAGAATAAAGAGTTCTGCAGAGGATCACTTGCACTTCGATTGTACTTTGTTTTTGTTGATTTATAGGCAAAAGGGTGGGCCTTATGTTTTTCCGTGGTGTAGGTCCCTGGACAGACAGGGACAGAGGCAAGTAGTCCCCTCACGGGGCAGTTGCCGGCTCAATTTTTTCAGAATTGCCTTTTTATTTATGATTTAAAAAATATTATTTAATTTGTCCCCTTAAAATTTATAAATTCCTTCTTAAATTTTTAGAAATTTTACTTTTGCCTACAATTTTAGAAATATTTTTTAATTAATTTTTTAAAAATTTATAAATACTCCTCTTAAATAATTTTTTTGCTTTAAAGATCTATTTTTATATTATATATATAATTTTATATATACTGTACATATATATGTAAAAGTCAAGTGTTCTGTTATTTATCAGAACAAAAAAAAATTAATTATGATTAATAATGCCTTTAGATGAAGTTACTAGCTCCACCATGGTGTACAAATAGACTTGACGTGAAGAGTAACAAAACTTAAAATGTGCTTATGAAAAAGCTACAGTGACGGAATTAAATGGTCTCTGTTCTGGTTTTTGGAAATTCATTTCTTCTCTTCCAATTCCACAGGGTTACCTAATTTTTAATGAAAATTTTATTCAATCTCGTTCATAACACTTATTTAAGAAAAAGAAAAAAAAAAATCCCTTTTTCAGTCATGCTATTACAGTGCTATCGTAGCATCTATGGTATTTTCAGATCTCTATCTGTTTCTCTAATAATAATCCTCCCATATAAAGTTGGGCATGGCTAGTGCAGTGCAAACTGTTTGCGGCCAAGCATATGGAGCAAAGCAATATGCTGCAATGGGCATCATTTGCCAGAGGGCAATAATCTTGCACTTGGGAGCAGCTGTTCTTCTGACATTTCTCTATTGCTACTTCGGAGAAATCCTCCGAGCAATCGGCCAATCAGACAGCATCGTCGAGCTAGGCCAAATCTTCGCGAAAGGGATGATTCTTCAGCTTTATGCATTTGCAATAAGTTGCCCCATGCAGAGGTTCCTTCAAGCACAGAACATTGTCAACCCTTTGGCTTACATGTCTATCGGGGTCTTCTTCTTGCACATTCTTCTCACATGGCTAGTAGTTTATGTCTTGGAATATGGGCTCCTAGGAGCTGCTCTCACGCTTGGCGTCTCTTGGTGGTTTCTGGTATTCCTGCAAGGACTTTACATACTTCTGAGCCCCTCTTGCAAGGAAACTTGGACAGGTTTCTCTATAAAAGCTGTATATGAGATTTGGCCTTATTTCAAGCTGACTTTAGCTTCTGCTGTTATGTTATGGTATGTGTAGCAGCATGCCTTCTTCTTCCTAATATACTCAAATTATACAATTACCATCAATAATCTTGATCTTTTGTTGATACAGTCTCGAGATATGGTACGTACAAGGACTTGTACTTATATCAGGCCTCCTCCCCAACCCAACAATCGCGCTAGACTCCCTTTCTATTTGGTATGGTGACATCTCTGTTTTGAGTTTTTTTTTTTTTTTTTTCATAGTTATGTTATCAACTTCTAATGGCACGAAATTTCAGTTTGAATTACTGGACATGGGACATTGAGTTCATGCTGGGGTTGAGCGCGGCAGTGAGGTAGGTACATCAGAAATAAGATGAGATACTTCCAATTTGAGTTTGGCCACCTAGAATTGTTCTTCTTGCTGACTAATTTGAGTTGGCAGCGTTCGAATCAGTAATGAACTTGGGGCAGGCCATCCAATGGTCGCGAAATTTTCGATGATTGTAGTTAACGTGACGAGCATTCTCATTAGTACATTTTTTTGCATAATTGTTCTCATTTTCCGAGTTGGATTAAGCAAACTATTTACAACGGACAAGGAAGTTATCGAGGCAGTGTCCAATTTGACCCCATTGCTTGCCATCTCTGTCTTCTTAAACGGCATTCAACCCATTCTTTCTGGTAAGTACTTTTGTATGGCGTTAATGGCCGATCAAGAAATCTGATTTGAATAGAGCTTCATTAGGCTGTTCCAAACCCGGGTATTTTCTGAATTTCAGGTGTGGCCATTGGGAGTGGATGGCAATCTGTTGTGGCTTACGTTAATCTAACCACTTATTATATTATTGGTCTTCCAATTGGATGTGTTCTTGGTTTCAAAACTAGTTTAGGAGCAGCAGTAAGTCAAAACTCTCTCTCTCTCTCTCTCTCTCTCTCTCTCTCTCTCTCTCTCTCTCTCTCTCTCTCTCTCTCTCTCTCATCATTTTTGTTTGTTCAGGGGATATGGTGGGGAATGATTATTGGAGTCCTGCTACAAACCGTAACTCTTATCTTCATAACCGCAAGAACAAACTGGAATGCAGAGGTAATGGAATTCTTGATGAAATCCTCTGATATTTCATTGGATTGATATTTTCGCATTTGGGAAAAAGTCACCATTTTTTTATGCCATTGCAGGTTGAAAAGGCTGTTGAGCGCTTGAAGGAATCGGCAAACGCAGAGCCCTTCGACCTATCGGACAATGTCGGCTGAAGTTTTTCTTCCAACCTTCTCTGTTTCGAGTGGTCTTCTGTTTGTTGGTTGCAGCAGCTGAGAGTTCATCTATCACTCTGTTTTTGCTGTTCATTTTTCCTTTGATCTATACTTTCTTCAATAATTTGGCTTTTCCTTTATGAAGAATGAATAGGAGTTGTTGAAGGGCACCTCAATGTGAGATCTGTTTCTTGATGTTTCGGATCTAAGTAACAGTATTATATAAAAAGTAATGTTATATATAATTTTATTTTTGACTTTTATTTTCTCTCTTTTAAACACAAGGTCGTGAAATGGTCATTAATAAATGCACGATACTGGTGCTACTGAGTCCAACCATTGTTTAGGATACCAAAATTGATCTGTTGGACAATTTTGTAAGATTTAGAGAAATGTGGGTATGTATCTTGAAAATATGAAAAAATTATCCCAAAAGTTCGATCCATATATTAACATGTACAAGTAGTTCGCTAACCAAAATTAGACAGTTTTGGTATTTTACCCATTTTCTTGGATTGGATCCAGTTTCCATTGGCCAGTTCATGATTTAAGATATCGGCTACAAGCTTTTAACATTTTCATTAAACCATTTTCCTTCTATTTTTTATTCAAAGTGATGATAATTTAAACCTCTTGTACGTCCTCTACTTTTATTGATGGTAATTGTCATAGTGTAAGAAATTGTTAAATCCATAATTTCCATTTTAATGGAATCAACCCTTGGATGCGGGTGTCTTTCTAACATGTGTCAACAAGCGGAATATAAAGGAAATAAAAAAAGCTGTCAAACCAAATCGATCTCCATGTGCTGGGTTGAGTTGGACTGCCTTGGGTTGGTTTAGTTGTGAGGCAATCCCGATTCGGTCGTAGGTTCAAAAATTCCAAAAGTGTTCGATTTTAGGCTCAAACAGTGAGTAACTCACATCAACCTGAGAACCAACCCCTTCTACATATTTACATTGCAGTTAAAGTATTTTAATGTCATGTATTATAGTGGACTTTACACAAACACACACACACACAAAAGGTTAATTTTATTTTGGCCCCTTGTACTTAACTCAAAAAATAAATACACCCCCTCAATTTGTAGTTACTGGTAAAGTGCAAGGCTAACAGAGTGAACAAATCAACTAAAAAGTTAAAATTACCCTACTCTTAGTTTAAAATTTACTTTAGCACATCAGCAATGTTTTATAGAGGACTAAAAGAAAAAAACCAAAAAAGAAAGCAGAGGCTTCCTCTTCTGCGCCACCCAAACGCTCTTTTTCTTCTCCACCGCCGGTCACAGGGACTTCCTCGACAGCCGATACCATCAACCATCAGGTAAAGTAGGAACTCGCCGGTACCATCTGCTAAAATAAATTATTTTAGAACAAACTACACAAAATCTAGTAGATACTAACCTGTAAATAAATTATCTAATATATATCCAATACAAGTTCTAGTAGATATTTATCATCAAAATATAATAAAAATAAATTATTTTAAAGCAAACTATACAAAATCTGGTACTATCTGGTAAAATCGATATTGATATGTATTGCCCGGTACTGTTGGTGTTCGCTTGTATTCACTAGTATTAAAGGTAACTTATTGGTACAGAACTTACTCATTTTATTACCGCTTTTTTTTCAATATGGTGTGTACCACATGGTATGATACGATATTGATAACTATAACTAATTTAGGTAAAATATTAAATTAAAGAATTTATCTTTTTGTAGACAAACAATAACTGACATAAAGTTGAATATTTACGTTGTAATTTCAATCTTTAATTTTCAAACTCCAATTCTGAGTCAAAATTTTTGGCATCTCTATGCGAAATCTCTAATCTCATAAATTTTTTTTTTAGTCAAGCCCTCAAACCTTCATTCCATTTGGTGCTATGGCTTCATGGAAGACTAAAGTCCACAAGAACGTCACAAGAGATTGTGGCAGTGACAAGAAACAAGAACACTTCAACAGTTCCATGACCCTTGTTTCAGACTTTACAGTTATATCTTAGGGGACGGGTATTCAGTGGCGGCTCTTGAATTTTTCTTCAGTGAGATCATCTAATGCCTTGCTTTATATTAACTTCTTGTTGTTCAAATTCACCAAAAATCAACAAATATTTCTTATGAAAAATAACTAAAAGCATAAATAAAGTATAAAAAAAAATAAGTAAAGCGGATATCTAAATCTAAATTTTAATCAATAATTTCCTAAATTACTTATATATGGAAATAAAGTCACAATATAGAGGCTCTAGCATGTAACATATCAATTTTGTTAATTACTACTAAATAACAAATAGAAATAACAAGTAAATAAGCATTGTACCATTTTGAACAATCAAATATTTCGATAGGCTTCAATTTATTAATCTTTTTTTTTTTTTATTAATGACCATCAGCACTCTACCAGTACGAATAACACTATTTCTTTCATTCTCTTTTTTTTTTGTTTGCTCTTTCTCTACTTTTATTGGAAATATTCACTTTGTATTTGACAATTGGATTTAAACAACTCAGTTGATAGTGTGAGGTTAGTAACGTCAAATATAATTATGGTAATGTAACTCCAATTATTATAAATTAAAGTCCTAAGGTTATGGATATGGCCTTCAACAAAAAAAATTCTATACACTGTGGATGGTTTAAGTAGAGAGGCTTAGGTGGACTTGACTGGAGCCCTTATGAAAAATTTGATAGTCACTGACGTGATTTGGGCCTCTGGAGAGTTGTGAGGAGAGAATTAAATGCAATCAAGAGAGAGCGAGGGATGGAGATTTGCTAGCATGGGGAAGTTAGGTCAAGCATTCATGTTAGTGGTCATAAACGAGCCCACTATTTGTAGTAGGGATGGAGCTGAGGTAGCTGATACGTGATGCTCGTTTATTGAATGCTCGCAGGCGAGGTAATGAGTAAGACATCCATGTTTGCGCCGGAGCCACCTGACAGGACATGGGGAACATCCCAAGCCTGTGTTGGACGTAATATGTTTCCTATTTTAAGCGTGCCAGGGGTGACCTTATTAAATGAGATTCAACTTCGTAATAAATATTTCAGATCTCTTCATTAAACGTAGCGGACCTTGTACTTGAGTGTCTTTAAGGGAAGACTCTCTCTTTTAGCTGGTCGAGGTTCGTGGTTCCGTGCGACGAGTGACTCGACAAGCCCTTCGGTCCTAGGCTCCATCCTACAATTCGTTCAAAGGTCCCAGATGGGGGTAAAGCGAAGCTTGGGGACAAGCGTGGAGTTTGTGGAGGATCCTTTAGATGGAGGGAGTTGGCCAGGGAGAGTGAAGGTATTCTCTTAGCCTTGCTCATCTTGTGGAGGCTCATTAGGTGATACCCTGTCCAGGCTCCCTGGGCCAACGGGTCAGCAGGCACCTGCCTTGATAAGGCAAATCCTTGCAGCCACCTGCACGAGGCTGGCACAAGGTATCTTTGGAGAGCGAGGGGTCACGTGGCAAAGGGGTGGATAATAGGCGGATTGGGCCAGGTTCGGCTCGGCCTATATAAAAAATTTTTTTCATTAGGCTCAAAATCAAATTTTAAACCTGTTTAATTAAAAAAATTATATTTTTAAACCTGCCCATTTAACAAAATAATTTGTTTAATATATAATTTTCTTATCTATAAATAATATTGAATAATATAAAATTTAATTATATATATAATTACATATACATATATATTATTAAAATATTTAAAATATATTATTTTATACATATTTTGGAGTGGGCCAAGCTTTAAAGACAATTTCTAAACTCGTCCATTAATCTAATCGGGTTTAAAAAAAAATTTCAAGTTCCTTAACTTATGAACGGTCTTGAGCGGGCCTATCGAACTCGCGGGCCATGACCACTCTTATGTGACATGCTACAAGGTTGGACCCTGCCACGCGGCTCATGGAAATACGAGAAACTACACGCTACAAACAATAAACAACAAATAATAATAATAATAATGTGGGTAGTCCATGAGTTATAAAAGGATGCAAAACAATAAAACATAAAAAAAAAAATAGAAGCAAAGGTTTGAGAAAATTTTGCTGACAAAGTCCCAATTATAAATAACCTTGTATGTGACTAAAATAGTAACTCTGTATAAAATATATTATGCACGTGGCTTGGAAATACCCACGTGACCCATTGTAAACATAATTTGAAGAATATCAAATCATGGGGTAGATTAAAATAGTCAAATTAATTAAACTTGAAATAATGTCCAAATCATGGGGTAGATTAAAATAGTCAAATTAATTAAACTTGAAATAATGTCCAAATCATGGGGTAGATTGTTGGATTGAGCCCTCAAGATTGAAGATAAGTTCTAAAAAATTTGTAAAGGCGTCTAGGCCCAAACAGGCCAACGTGAGTGCAACAGAGCAAGGATTAGAAGCCATCTATACCATAGTCATCAAAATAAAAAGCGAAAGTAGAAACGTTAGAGAAAATAGAAATAAAAAATATGGCCAAAAAATATAAAAGGAAACAAGAAACGAAAAATGATTGAGAAATTTATTAGAAAACTTTGGCGAAACTCAAAAGAAACCTTTAAGAAAGTTAACAAATACTTTTTAAAAACTTAGGAAACACCTTTGAGAAACTTAGGGGAAACCTACATAAGTTATTTCATAGATGTTTAGTTAGAATTTAATGGGAACAAAATTTAAAAATTTTCCCTGTTTGGAAAGCTTTTTATTTTTGTTTTTTGTTATTTTTTTAAAAAAGAAGTTTTTGTTTAATGTTTTTTGCTTTTAGTTGTTTACAAAATTCAAAAAAAGAAAACAAAAAATACTAAATGGGTGTGTTCTTTGTTTCGAAAATATTAGTATTATATGGTTGGCACAACAGTAATATACAAATACCCATCACCAGATCACAAAAAACATACAGTGAAAACACATAACAAAAAAAGAAAACTGACAACGTTATCGAACGAGGCCGACTGAAGCGTTTTTCTTAAATTTTTCAAGAGTTTTTCAAAAATTTTCCAAGAATTTCTGAAACATTTTTCCCGTGTTTTCGAAACATTTTTCTAAAATTTCTAAACAAATTTCGTACCGGTATTGAAAACATGTTTTCAAAAAAAACGTGTTTTCCCTCTAAAATGAGTTTTCTAATAACTATGATCTACACTATATACTAGCAGTGAACTCGTGCTATGCACGGAATGAAAATAATATATACTAAACATAAAAATTTTATGAAAAATAAATTATCAATTGTATCCACTAATAATATGATTACACTAAATTATAATAGTCAATATAGTCTTAAAACAAAGTATTAAAAGTTGATTGTAATAAAATAAAATAAAAAAATATTAACTGTCTTTAAGAAATTGAGTTTTAGTGTAAGCATTTTAATTTTTTTTACCTTAAAATCTTGCTAAGGGACTACATTAATCAAGCGTATAAGTTACATATTTTAGATGATTTATTTAATTAAGTACTTTTAATTTTGCACGTATAACTACTTAAAATTGATAATTCACCTAAAAAAGAATTTGAATTTTTTTAGTAAGGGAGATTTGATTTACCTAGATTACTCGAGTATTAGTAAATATTTTAATAATTATGAATAGAGGGCAAAATTTTTTATATTTCATTGTTAGAATGAGACATGTAATTTTATTATTTAATAATTCAAAAAATTCAATTAGCAACCGACTGTTTAATATATAGTATAGATAGATTTACCTTGCTAAAAAAATATTAAAAGGGATTTGAATAGGAAGTTTCCAAATTTTCAATTAAACAAAGGATTTTCTAATTATAAGAAAAGAACTTAAGAAAATTTAAAATAAGAATTCTAATATTTGAATTTTATGTAAAACTTTTTAAAAAAAAATGAGATTTTACTAAATGTTTATTAATCATTAAAAAAAAGTAAATTTTTTTTTATTTTATGGTTAAACTATATTATTATGACACATGTAATATTAGTAATTTCAAATTTACAAAAAAAAATTAGATTTAGTCTTTCAACATCACAAGCCTAACAATGTATTGATATAGTATAGATAGACAGCTATAAATGAATATTATGTTGATCCGAATAACATAAAAAAATATGTCAATGTTTATTATTAAAATCAAAAGTGTTATTTTAATATCATCAAAATTTTAGTTTTTAGTAATTTTAAGGGAGTGAGTTTCGTAAATATATTATAGTTTGAATTTTGAAAAAGATTTTAGGGAAGATTTGAGGAAAGTATGATAAAATTATATTTTTTAACTAATCAAACTGTAATAATGTTATCTTAATATTACCAAAGATTTAATATTAAAAAGTTTAAGGGAGTGACTTTAAGAAATACATACTATAAATTAAAGCTTCATTTACATACTATATATAATTCTATTGGTGAAAGTTTTTAAGCTAACCAATCAAATTGCAACATGTAATATTTAAATATAAAAAAAATAAAAAATCTCTAAAAATTAGATTTGGAGTTTAAAGCTCAAAGGCCTCCTAACTTAATAGAATTATCAATTTGATTGGTGAGCCTAAAACTCTCACTAATATAATTATATATAGTACATAGATGGACCTTTAATTCCTATCTATCTATACTATATATTATAGCAAAATGATGTGTTCTCTTTGAAGCAGAAAGTTCTAATCTAATTTCTCACATTTTTAAATTATTAAAATACAAAAATACACATGGCCTAATACTATTGGTTGTTTCAAACTTATTCTTTTGATCTATATGGTAAGTTTAAAAAATTGATAAGTTTGAAAAATGCCTTCAAGTATGCTCTTTAAATAGAATCTTTAGTAAAAAAAAAAAATATTTTTAAATATCTAGGATAGGAAGTACATATGTAACAAAACTATTAATATAGTTATTACCTATCGTTCATTCCTCCACAAATTTTTTTAAAAAGTAATAAACAAATAAGTCAAAATTTTCTTGATGCTATTGGTTATTTCAAACTTATTCTTTTTATTTTAAATTTCATTCTATGATAGGAAGCACAAATGTAACAAAATTATTAATATTGTTATAACTCATCAATCTACCTATTCAAAAATGTTTAAAATATAAAACAAAAATAAATCAAAATCGTTTCTTGATACTATTGGTTGTTCAAACTTATTCTTTTCACTTCAAATTGTATTATAATTTGTCACTTAGCCTATATGGTAAGTTTGTTAAATTTTCTTCAAGTATGCTCCTTACAGAATCTTTAGTAAAAAAAATAAAAATTATTTTAAATTTCTATGATATGAAGTACACATGGCACAAGATTATTAATATTGTTATTCCCATTAACATACCTCTTGAAAAATATTTAAAAAATAATTAAAAAAATAAATCAAAATTTTTTTGATAATGTTGGTTGCTTCAAACTTATTATTTTTACTTTAAATTTCATTCTATTATGTCACTTAGTTTATGTGGTTAGTTTGTCAAATTTCCTTCAAATATGCTCCTTACATAGCATGTTTTTATTTTAAATTTCTATAATAGGAAGTACATATATAAAAAAAAAAAAAATTAATCTAATCACATAATGTTTAATGTATTAAGCCAAATATTTAATTAAAACCCTATTCATATATGATTGGATCAAAATGAATTAATCTATAATTCAATTTTAGAGGAGATATTTTTAAATACCACCTATTCAAATATTTGCCTTAATATCCTCTTAGAAAACTTAAGTTAATAACCTCAATTTTCGTCCAATTACTAATGATTTTTGTTTTGCTTTATTTTAATTTAAAGTGACAAGTATTTTTAATTTTTGAAGACAAAGACTTATTTTTAAGGTTGCGACTTAATATTAGGCTCTTAATCATACACTTTTAATTTGGTAAAACTAAATGATACGTATGTATATAAAAATACATATTCAAAATATTAAATATAGTATGGAGTAACACACTCAATTTCGTCAAATCATTTATTAACTTCATAAAATATATACAAAATATTGAATACTAACGTATTTTAAATAAAAAATATATATTTTTGAAAAATGCTAACAACAGTTATTAAGGCAGCCAAGTTTGAACCATCGCCACTGTACAATTTACACGTGTCCTGTACTAAAAGAAAATAAACGTTAACTTAGAACTACCAGCTCCAAAAAAAATAACAAAATAGAAGTACTTTCCCTCTCTCCTCACCAAATATTGTCAGCTGCTCCACCTCCTACTTACTCTGTCTCTCTCTCTAAACTCCCACTTACTCACCACAGACCTAAACAATTTCACCATAGCAGCCGCACCAATCTCCATAAGAGCAACCTCTATTTTTTTTTTTTTTTCCTTCCTTCTTTTCCTTTTCCTCTCACATAGACATAGCTGAACTACCACTATGACAGCCTCCTTCCTTTCTCTCTCTAAAGAACCCATAGACAACCCAATACTTCTGTCACACTCTCCCAATTAAATGGCTTTCATTTAATTTTCTCCATGTCTCTATAAAAACACCTTCATCTCCAGTAAGCCGCCACCTTAGTCCCATCTTCTTACTCCTCACTCCGGTGACCCTACTCCTCTTCACAGACCCACCTTTATCTCTCTAGAACCCACCCCTCTCCCCATCTCTCACCCTCACACAACTGCACATGACCACAGTGATCTCTTTTTTTTCACCTCCCTTCTCTCTCTACTCCATGGTTTCTCTGTGAAACCACGAACAATTAATAGCCGAAAAACCTTCTCGCTCGTCGACCACCACAAAGCACAAGCCATGGCTGCACCTTTTCTCCATCTTTCTCTGTCTATCCTTACATATGAACCAACCTCTCAAATTCCATCTCAAACTCTCCACCTCGCAAGACCCGCAACTCTAATGACTGAACGACCATGGTCGATTTACACCCATGGCCACGAGGTGGGGAATTGGGCTTAATATTAAGAAACAAACCATAATAAAAAAAAAATTCTCCACTAAACCTCAAATTTAGTTACACTAATGTTAGCTTTTATCATTTGGTAGTGACGTTTTCCGATAAGACTAGAGACTCTCCTGAACGTTTCATCGGGCCTCGACCAGAGCCTCACCCTGACTCCCCTCAACTCTCGAACAGACCGGACCAGTCCTTCGGGCGTGCCATCCGTTTTGTCCGTCCTCCAAATCACATTCGTAAGGCCTGCAACTGACATCGAACAATGTAGCGCGCACTTAGAGCGTGGCCATGGAGTGTGCGAGAGATAACCGCACCGTCCTTGACACAGTTCTAACATATGCCACAATGGAGTGTGGAAACGACTCTCTCAAGTGCCCTGCCACAGATCTAACCCTCCAATGGAACACCGCCACGTGGAAAACTCGCCAACCACTCCCATGCATGCATACAAAGGGAAATAACAACTCTCTTCTCCAGGTACGCACGAGAGAAAAACCCTAGCAAACTATATTTTCTGAGTAACATTATTCTCTTAAATCTAACTTGAACATCAGAAGACCTTTCGCAGGCATCGCACTGGTGTGCTTAGAATAGGAGATCACCAACCAACGAAAGAGAGTGCATTGGAGGCCTGGAGGCAAGACACCATGAGATTACTGCATCATCAGATGGCGCCATTTGTGGGAACCGACTATTCTCATGATCTTTCATGGACTTGACTAGGTCTAAGATTAGCACTCACCTAAGAGGAAGCTCAATGGCGGATTCAAGTGCACAAAAGATAGAACCCTCGAGAAGACTGTGGCTGATATGATGGCTAGCATGCAACAGTTGGCCTGCCAAAATGTAGAGTTACTCCAACGAGCTGCAGCTCCACCTAGAGGGATTCCACCGCCAGCTACCCTGCCACCCAGAAGCCAGTATACTACACCAGTCGAGCACTACGCGGGGTGGAGGAAAGATACCCCAAGATGGAGCTCATGGCCCTAGCTCTAGTGATAACGACTCGGCGCCTGAGACCCTACTTCCAAGCCCACACATTAATGGTCCTCACAGACCAACCTTTGAAGCACATTCTACATAAGCCAAAGACGTTGAGATGCTTGGTAAGGTGGTCATTCGAGCTCAATCAGTTCAACATCCATTACTGACCTTGGCTAGCGATCAAGGGGTAGGCTACTGCGGATTTTATAACAGAGTCCACTAACCCACCCACTGCCACCCCCGAAGATGACCCCGTCAATAGCCATTGGGTCTTGAATATTGATGGCTCCTTTACTAACGATTCTAGTGGCGTTGCCGTGGTCCTTGTCATTCCTGACGGTCACAAGATTGAATATGCTCTCTGCTTCAAGTTCCCCACCACCAACAACATAGCCGAATACGAGGCACTCATTGCCGAACTCCTAATGGCTTGGTAAATGGGGGCTGAGCAGATAATTGTGCGAAGCGACTCTCAATTGGTGGTGGAACAAGTCCAGGGAGAGTATGAGGCTAGAGAGGACAACATGAAGCAATACTGCCAAATGGCTAAGAGTTTAGCCAGGAGGTTCGCAAAAATTCTGTTAGAATGTGTTCCTCGTGCTCTAGAACGAAAAGGTAGATCGTTTAGCCAGGATCGCCTCGTCTAATAAGCCCAACCCGAACGTACCAATGGAGGTCCTTGATTCATTGAGCATCCAAAGTCCGAAGGTAAACCAGACAGAACTCGAAACGTCATGGATGAGCCAGATCAGAGATTTCTTGCAAAGCGGAGCCCTTTCGAAGAACAAAAAAGAAAGCGAGGCGAGTACAGTACTGTTCGAGTAGGTACTTGATACAGAACGAGGTCCTCTACAGGAGGGGGTGTCGCGCCCGAGGAATACTCACCCAAGCGGGAAAAATGTTGTACTCTCTCGTTAGAACTCACCCTCCTAGAAGAATGAGTGCGACTAGGTTTGAATTGAAAATTTGATTTGAATAAAGGGCTTTTGAAAAGGATTCGAAGTCGCCACCTAACTTGATTAAGGTGAGTTAGGTCACCTAAAAACTAAGCATAGTCCGAAAACTACACTTAAGGTTTTGAAAAACGATTTTGAAAATATCTCCTCAAGAGAGGGTTTTTTAGGAAAACGGGTTGTTTGACAACGTTTGGAAAACATTTAGCCCTAGAAAAATAACTCCTTTTGGTCTTTCGAAAACAGTGATCTAGGTTCGGAGGTTGGTTACGTGTAGGGAAGACGCACTAAGCTATCACCCTACCCCGCCCTTTCGGTACCTACATGTCAATCTACCCTAGATTCACCTACGAGAGTCTTTAACTAGCATATGTTCAATCCTATTTACTTTGAAAAAACAATGTTTATAAGCTAACATGATGCATGCAAGTGCAAAATAAGAGAGAATTGAAAATTAGATTTGGAAATAAATTTGAAAAGAATTTGATTTGAAAATAGATTTGGAGAGATGGAATTTGAAATTGGAAAGTTTGAAAATTAAAAGTAGGAATTTGAAAATAGAAATTTTGAAATTGAAATTTTAAAAATAGATTGAAATTTGAGATGTGAAAACCACACCCATGAGGGTGGAATTGAAAGTTTGAAAAGTATTGTGACCGCACCTATGAAAGTTGCCTACGTATCCCTTTGGGGGAATCAGGTCAGTCGTAGTTCGGACCGGAGTCTGATTGAAAATAGAAGGTTGGATTGAAGAAGGAAATTGAATTGGATTTGAAATTAGAAGAGGAGATTGGAAATTGGAAATTGAGGACTTTGATTTGAAAAGATAGATTTGGACTTGTTTTGGAATAAGAAGGTTTAAGAAAACCTAGACTTAGGAAAGAGAAAAGACTTAGGAAAGATTTGACTTGGCTTGGAAGATTTGGAAAGATTGGATTTTAGGAGATGTTCGAATTAGGAAAAGTCCGATTTAAGAAAGTTTCGAATTAGGAAAGTTTCATTTTTGGAAAGTTTCAAATTAGAAAAGTTTTAAATTAGGAAAATTCGGAACTTAAGAAAGTTTCAACTTAGGAAAGTTTTGAAAATTGGAATGTTTCGTTTTAAGAAAAGTTTTGAAATAGGAAAGTATTGAATTTAGAAATGTTTTGAATTAGGAAAAGTTTAGTTTGAGAAAGGTTTAGAATTTGGAAAGTTTCAAATTAAGAAAGTTTTAAATTTTGGAATGTTTGAAAAAGGGAAGTTTTGAATTTAGAAAGTTTTGAAAATAAGGAAGTTTTGAAAATAAGAATGTTTCGTTTTGGGAAAAGTTTGAAAAAGGAAAGTTTTCAGTTTAGGAAATGTTTGAATTAAGAAAGTTTTGAGTTTAGAAAAGTCTTAGATTTGGAAAGATGTTGAAGTTTTGGAAAGTTTAGAATTTTGGAGAGATTTAGGTTTAGAAAGATTTAACTTGAGAAAGTTTCAAATTTAGAAAGTTTTGAATTTGGAAAGATTTGAAATTTAGAAAGTTTAAGATTTAGAAAGTTTTAGAATTTTAGAAAATCTTGAGATTAGGAAAGGTTTGAGTTTAGGAAAGGTTTGAAAACTTAGATTTGAAAAGTTAAGATTTGAAAAGAGGGTAGAATTAAGAAAGGGTTGAATTAGGAAAGATTTGAAAGTTGAGTTTTAAAATTTAGGAAAGATTTTTATGTTCAAGTTTTGGGAACTTAAGGTTTAGGAAAGTGGAAGTTTAGGAAAAATTTAGATTTTAAAATTTAAGGAGAGATTTAAAGTTTAGGTTTAGGGAACTTATGGTTTAGGAAGGAATTGAATTAAGAAAGGTTTGGATTAGGAAGGGATTGGATTTGGTTTCTAAAAAGAGAAGGTTTGATTTTGTTTCCAAAAACGGAGGATAAGATCCAGTTTCCTAAACGGGGAGATTTGATTTGGTTTCCTAAAGGGAAGATAGGATTTGGCAAGGGTTTGGAAAGGGAGATTCTAGAAACCCTAGATTTGAAAAAACCATAGTTTTGACATAGAAAATAGGTTTTGGAAACATGTATAGTTTGGATGTAGAAAACAAAAGATTTTGGAAACCTAGGTTTAGGGCAAAGTTCGAAAATCATTTTTTTGGAAAGAAAACTAGGGTTTCCTAATTGTGGGTTCTAGGGCTTGACTTGGGCTCTAAGAAAAGAGTTTTTAGAAAGTGTGTTTTTAGAAACGTAGATTTTCTAGAAGGGAATCCTAGGGAGGAATTTTTGGAAAGTGAATTTGGAAAGAGAGTTTTTGGAAAGAGATTTTAGAGAGAAGAAGTTTTTGGAAAGCATGTTTTTGGAAACGTAGATTTTGGAAGGAAGATCCTAGGGGGAAATTTCTAGAAGGGAGATTTTGGAAAAGAGAGTTTTTTAGAAAGGTTTTTGGAGAGAGTTTTTCTAGGAAAGAGACCTAGGGAACGTTTTTGGAAAGGTGAATCTAGGGAGAAGATTTTGGAAAGGAGTCGAAAAAGGGAGTTTTGAAAAATAGATTTTGGAAGGGAGTTTTTGAAAACAATTTTTGGAGAAGAGAGTTTTAGGAAAGTATGTTGAAAAAGAGATTTTTAGGAGGAAATTCTTGGAGAGAGAGAGTTTTTGGAAAGTATAAAAACATCTCACTTTCCTAAAGCGATTCTAGCCATAAGAGGGCTAGAACCACTTTAAGAAAGTGGTTTTGAAAACAAAGTTTGAAAATATAGACCAAAAGGTCACTTTTAATATAACACTTTCCTAAAGCAACCCTAGCCATGGAAATGCTAGAATCACCCTAGGATTGTGGTTTTGAAAACAAGTTTTTGAAAAAGAGATTTTGATGCAATTTTGAAAACAAGTTTGAAAACGCTTTGAAAAACAACTTTGAAAACGAGTTTTGGAAAATACAAGACTATGATATGCACAATGCAATTTGGGGTCGTGAACATACAAGGTTAAGGCTTCACCACATAATCAAGGGGGCCGGACCCACGTGGTCTTTGGTTAGACTAGAAGAAAGCCCCCGACACGGTGACTCTCCAATAGTCCAATCCTACACATGGACCGGGAATCCCTTTATTTCAAGCATGCAAAGAAAGGGCGGGAAAGAGATGGGGGATTAAAATAGAGAAAACCCAAGTGGGTTGGAGAGAGAAGAGAGAGGGGGAAGTGCAGAAAATTAAAGAGAAAGCCTACCTTGTTTCTTGTTTATTTTGCGCGCCGTGCAGTCTTCGATCTTCTGTCTTCGGTCTTGATCTTCACCTTCAGTCTTCAGGGATTGTCTTCAAGCTTTGGATGGCTGCTCTTCAAGTCTTCAGAGAGTGGTTGAAGGCTAGTGTATGAGTGTATGGAGGAGTGTATGAGTGTATAGGAGGCTAGGGTTTATGTATGGTGGCTAGGGTTTGGGAAAACCTAGGGAGGCTAGGGTTTTTGGAGGTGCTCGAGCTCTATATATCGAATTGGGTGATTTTTAGGTTCAGTTTGCAGACCCTTTTCACGTTGAATGAGGCTCTGTATTTATAGAGGGAAGACAAGCCTGGCGCCTGTTGCAGTGGCGCCAGGGCAAAATTTACACTAGCGCCACTACTAGTGGCGCCAGCCATTTAGGAAACAATTAAGGTCAGCAAGCAACATATCTTTGACTAGATTTGGGCACCTGTACTAGTGACTACCATGTAAACTTTAGCCTGGCTTCACTAGGAGTGACTCCGGAAAGTCCGGGAATGATTTGAAGGAGCCGGGAGTGACCTGGAAGGCTGGAAAGGAGCAGGAACACTTAAAATAGTGTCCTGGAGGTATTTGACTTGAAAAGTGAGGATAAGATGTGTCGGAAAGGTTGACCGAGCCTTTTGGGGCAAAACGATCAACCGGACCGAAAAACTGCCGGGACAGACTCAAACTGTCCCAGAAGAAGACTTGAGATCTGGAAACATTATTTAGAATGTTCCCAGAGGTTTCCAGTTGGATTCCCAGAGCCAGTGTGGTCGGAAAAGGAGACCGGCCCACCAGGGGCAAAATGGTCATTTTGTATCGGGTTCGCCGGAATTGACTCGGAATGGTTCGGAAAGGTAAAGGAAGGTTGAGAACACTATAAAAAGTATTCTCGGGTCATTACTGGTTTGATAACCAGAGCCGGTGTGGTTGAAGAAGGAAACCGGCCCACCAGGGGCAAAACGGTCATTTTGTACCGGGTTGGCCGGAACTAACTCGGAATGATCCGGAAAGGTAAAGGAAGATTGAGAATACTATAAAAATTATTCTCAGGTCATTACCGGTTTGATACCCAAAGCCGGTGTGGTCGAAGAAGGAGACCGGCCCTCCAGGGGCAAAACGGTCATTTTGTACCGGGTTTGCCGGAACTGACTCGGAATGGTCCGGAAAGGTAAAGGAAGATTGAGAATACTATAAAAAGTATTCTCGGGTCATTACCGGTTTGATAACCAAAGCTGGTGTGGTTCTCGGGGCGTTCGGATGCCTAGGGGCAAAATGGTCATCTTGACCGGAAAGTCTCGCAAAAGGTCCTAAGGGTAGTTTGGTCCTTTTCCTCCGAAGTGGGCTAACAGCCACTGGTGTTGACCTAGGTTTTGAGTGTTTCCGCCACTCAAACGGTATGAGTATTTCCGCTACTCGGACGGGGTTGATGATTTGTGAGTATTTCCGTTACTCTAACGGTTCTGTGAGTATTTCCGCTACTCTAACGGTTTGGTGAGTATTTCTGCTACTCTAACGGTTCTGTGAGTATTTCCGCTACTCTAAGGTTCTGTGAGTAGTTTTGCTACTCGGACCGTCTCGAGGAATAAACTGTCTTGAGAGTGGGATTGAAAAGGGGTCTTACCGTCTCCGAGGAGACGTGCCTGGGTTAGAGCCGTCTCGAGGAATAAACTGTCTCGAGAGTGGGATTGGAAAGGGGTCTTACCGTCTCCGAAGAGACGTGCCTGGATTATGAGTGTTTCTGCCACTCTAACGGTTTTGTGAGTACTTCCGCTACTCTAACGGTTTTGTGAGTGTTTCCGCCACTCTAACGGTTTTGTGAGTAGTTTTGCTACTCGGACCGTCTCGAGGAATAAACTGTCTCGAGAGAGGGATTGGAATTAAAATAAGAAAGGACAATGCCCCTAAGGGCATTTTGGTCATTTTGCCTCTATTTGGGCCTGACAGGTCTGCGAAGCGATGGAAAGACGGAATTTGGAACTAGAGAATTGATTTCGATTGGAATATGTCCATAATGACTTTAAAACAAGTCTGGACGGAGTGGAGACTGCCGAGCGATAAAAAATGGGGTGCTTACAGGGGGCACACCCTATCATTGCTTCGTTGTGCCACGGAGGAAGAGGCAGAGTATGTGATGAGAAAAGTTCACAAAGAGGTGTGTGGAAACCACTCAGGTGGCCGATCCCTCGCCAAGAAAATTCTACGAATAGCCTACTATTGGCCCACCATGGAGAAAGACGCCCAAGAATTCGTCAAGAAGTGCGACAAGTACCAGCAGTTGGCCAACATCCCCAGATTGCCCTTTCAAGAGCTGACCTAGATCTAGAGCTCGTGGCCCTTCACCCAATGGAGAATTGACATTGTGGGAATGGTGCTTATAGGCAAGGGGCAGAGGAAGTTTGCGATGGTGGCCATCGATTACTTCACCAAGTGGGTAGAGGCAGAAGCACTCCCAACGATCATCGAGGATGAAACTTTTATGGCAGAATATTATTTGCAGGTTCAAAATTCCTAGGACCATTATCACTGATAATGGGAAGGTTAAAGTCATGAACAAGTCCCTCTTGAAGATCATCAAGACCAAGTTGGAGAAAGCAAAGGGCTTATGGGCAGACGAACTCCCTAACATCCTATGGGCCTACCGAACAATAGAGAGGGTATCTACAGGGCAGATGCCATTCTCCCTAACATTCGGCACTGAAGCGGTTATCCTAGTGGAGATTAACTTCCCCAACTTGTGGACGATGCAATACAATAACGAGACCAACAACGAGGCTTTGAATGTGGAGCTAGATGTGTTGGAAGAACAGAGGCTACAGACAGCTATGAGGGTGGCATCCTACCAGTAGAAGATGCTTCAGTACCACAACTCTAGAGTTCGACCAAAGGATTTCTCGGCGAGGGATCTGGTTTTAAAAAGGGTCAACCAGTCTATAAAAGATTTGAGGGATGGCGAGCTCGAACCGAATTGGGAAGGCCCTACAAGGTGATCGGCAACACTAGGAAATAGACCTATAGATTGAAGAACTTGGGGGGTAAGGAGCTACAACACCCGTTGCACGCAGAACACTTGAGGAAGTACTACTTGTGATAGGCTCCTTATTGTATTTCGACAGATTATTAATAAAAGTGACTGTTCAACTGTCTACACCTAGTAAATCGACGAGTCCAAACCTACTCAGTTCACATGACCGAGTAGAGCCAAACAGCCTCTATGGCAATGGCATAGAATCTGCTCGATTCACGTGACCAAGCAGAGCTAGATGGCCTTTACGACAATAACATAAAATCTGCTCGGTTCACGTGACCGAGTAGAGCCAAACAGCCTTTATGAAAATGGCATAGAATTTGCTCGGTTCACGTGACCGAGCAGAGCTAGACGGCCTTAACGGCAACGGTATAGAATCTGCTCAGTTCACGTGACCGAGCAAAGCCAAACGACCTTTATGGCAATGGCATAGAATTTGCTCGGTTCACATGACCGAGCAGAGCCAGATGGCCTTTATGGCAATGGCATAGAATCTACTAGGTTCATGTGACCTAGCAGAGCTAAACGGCCTTAACGACAATGGCATAGAAAGACCTGCTCAGTTCATGTGACCGAGCAGGGCCAGGCGACCTTAATGGCAATGGCATAGAAAGAAAACCTGATTGGGTTATTGACTTAAAGTTGACCCTTGTTGACTCAAGGTTAATTCCCATGTTGATTTTGATGATAACTAAATCTTGTGTTATTTTACTAATGAATCTTCTTAGTGTGCAGATTAACAAAGTTCATAACTTAGACTTAAAAGGTGAATCTTAAGTCTAATACATGTCAAGATGAATGCACAACAAGTTCAAGATCAAGCAATGAATTCCAAGAGTTATGCAATGAACCAAACAGAGGATTGACGCCTATCTCTACTGTAAACAAATGGTCTACATTCGAAGAGGTTGAAGGTCTTCAAATAAAGCTTCTATCAAGTATGCATAGTTTCAATGAAGATTGATTAGCAATCAAGATAGACTGAAGACTTCATCAGAATATGCAAAGATTAGTTAAAGAAGTGCAAAGATCAGTTGAAGAGGAATTGATTGTTAAAGAGATTGAAAATGCTCAAGAGATGATTTCATCTAGTATGCAAAGATCAATTCAAGACAATGTGATTGAAGTTGCTGAGAAGATGACTCACAATAATTATCTGATCTCTACATGGAATCCAATTTAAGAAATCTTCTACAATGTAAAGAATCAATAAAGACTAGATGTATGAAGAGATTTCATCAAGTCTGCAAAAGTCTCACTGAAGTGATCTGTAAAGAAAAAAGAAGAATTGCTATCAAAGATAAGAACTTGGCAATAAAGCATTGTGAAGCTCTACGTAATTGAGGAAGCTTGGCATTGAAGAAGATGTTCGGCAATGAAAAAGAAAGCTTTGCAAATGAAGAAGAAACAATGTACATTGATCAAATGAAGCTTTGATAGTTTGAGATTCAATAGAAGATCAATATCCAATGATTGATTCAATCCAAATTGAATAGAAGTTAACTCTAATGAGTTAAGAAGATTTGATTGATCATCATACCCCAAATAAATACTCCTTGAAGATCTTATACCTATGCTAAGATAATCTGAATCATTGGAAGATAGAATACAGATATCTGGGCAATGAGCGGACTCCTTGAAATGAGGAGTCGCCTCATGGTTACAGAGGAAAAAGGCCTGAAGATGAAATGATAATTGAGCGGACTCATGTACAATGAAGAGTCGCCTCTTGATCACAGAAGCAAAAAGTTTGGAGAACAAATAGACAAAGAGTGAACTCATTGAAATAAAGAGTCGCCTCATGGAGACAGACGCAAAGGCTTGAACATGAAATGATCAATGAGCGGACACATGAGGACAAAGAGTCGTCTCATGACAACAGAAGTAAAAGGATGAAGAATCAAATGAACAGAGAGCGGACTCCTGATAATGAAGTGTCACCTCATGACAACAAAAGTCAAAGAAGTGAAGACGGATGAACAAGGAGTTGCTTCATTGATATGAAGAGCGGACTCGTGAATTCAGTGAACTACATCTGGTAAATCCAGAAGCAGAAAGTGTCGACTCCACAAACCTAGAGCCGACTCCTTGGATATAATGGCTAGATTTCCTAACGTTATAACAGATTGGACGTGCATTAATGAAGCCCAACTACCTCCAACGGATGGAATCAATGCAAGGGTTTATATATTAGCCTTCAACTGTATTTATAACCAAGAATCAAGAGGAGAAACAACTAGAGATAAGAATCACTAATCAACCTAATATTCCTGAACATTCTTCCTGTTTTATTCTTGTGAGCTCAGATTGTAAAATCAACTCTTGCTAGAGAGTGTGTTTGTTTCTTGTATACTTTTTATACACTTGTAATTGAGAGTTTGAGAGTTCTCTTGTGAAAGCAAAACTCTTGTAAGTTTGAGTGGAACTTGGACAAAACCACTTAGAGATTGAAGAGTTCGGTGAGGAGTTCTTGTATAGTGAGCTGAGTAGTTTGTCAATCAATAGCCCATTTTGTAATAGGTGATTACATAGTGGAAGAAGACTTCAAGGAGGTCTTGAGGTGAGAACGTAGACCACGGTTTGTGGTTGAACCTAAGTAAATCTATGTCTCCCTTTGTTTGCTCTGTTTTCTTTATTTCCACTGATTACATTGCATCACATATTGTTTGACCACTATTACTTTGCTTAAATTAATTTTAATTAATCTTAACTAGTATCAATCTTCAAAAAACCCAATTCACCCCCCCTCTTGGGTTGCCTTTTGGACCAACAATGGGTATCAGAGCTTGTATTCTTGTTTTAAGGCTTAACATCCTAGGAATAAATCCATGGCAACCAATTTCGGAAGCTCTCTTGGTGAGGGTCAATCCACAAATAGACCACCTATGTTTAATGGCACAAACTACAATTATTGGAAAAATAGAATGAGAATCTATATTCAATCAGTTGATTATGAATTATGGAGACTCATTGTAAATGGTCCCAAAACACCTACAACTAGAATAAATAGAACTGATATCCTTAAACCAGAATCTGAGTGGGATGAAGATGATTTGAAAATGCTACAATCTAATGCTAAAGCTATGAATATTCTATATTGTGCACTTGATCCAAATGAATTTAATCGTATTTCCACTTGTGAATCTGCTAAGGAAATATGGAATAGATTAGAAGTCACACATGAAGGTACCAATCAAGTTAAAGAATCTAAAATCAATATATTGGTACATAACTATGAATTGTTCAAAAGGAAACCTGAAGAATCCATCACTGAAATGTTCACTAGGTTCACCAATATTATTAATAGTTTAAAATCTCTTGGAAAGGTGTATCCTAACAGTAAGCAGGTAAGAAAGATTCTAAGGTCTTTGCCAAAGGCTTGGGAAGCCAAGGTCACAGCAATTCAAGAAGCAAAGGACCTCAACACCCTACCACTGGAAGAACTCTTGGGCTCTCTAATAACACATGAGCTCACACAAAAACAACATGCCCAAGAGGATGAAGAAAAGAAGAAAAGGGTAATTACATTTCAATCCACCTGTCAAGATGATGAATCTGAAAGTGATGAGAATGAAGATGAAATTGCTCTCATCACTCGAAAATTTAGAAGATTCATAAAGAAAAAATGGAGAGGTGGAAAGAAGCATGAAGCCAAAGGAGAAGCTAGCAAGGACTCCAACATAACATGCTACGAATGCAAGAAGTCTGGCCATATGAAGGCAGATTGTCCTATGCTCAGAAAGAGAGGAAAAAAATATCAAGGGAAGAAGGCCATGGTAGTCATGACATGGAGTGATGATGAAGAATCAAGCTCCGAAGAAGAAACTGAACCACAGGAAGTAGCTAACTTATATCTCATGGCTCATAAAGATGATAGTGAGGTATCTGATCCTTCCTAATTTACTTTTAATGAATTACAAGATGCCTTTGATTATTTAATTTGTGAATTCAGAAAATTGGGAATTAAAAATGGATTTCTTAAAAGGATGGTTTCCACTCTTTCAAATGAAAATGAGAATTTACAAAAGGAAAATGAAGTCTTGAAAAATGAAGTTTGTATCTTAAAGAATAAGGTTAAGAAAAGTTCTCTTCAAATGGATTTTTCAAAAGAAAATCAAGTTTTGCTTGAAAAAGTCAAGAGCTTGGAAACAAGCCTTCATAAATGAGTAAATGGAAAAGAAAAACTGGATGCAATTTTAGGAAAACAAAATTGTTCACTTGACAAATCTGGCCTTGGTTTTGATCCATTTAAAAAGAACTTTTCAAAAGGCAGATTTGGAACTTTAACTGGAAAAAAACAGATATCATGCTTTTACTGACATAAAAAGGGGACATATTGCTAGCAATTGTTTTGCTTTACAAAAATCAAATGTCCCTAATAATGCATGGGTCTCTAGAAGACCATTAAGGACTAACCCCCAAGGACCCAAGATGATTTGGATACCTAAGGTCAGATAAACCCTATTGCAGGTTTGCCTTCAAGCCAAATTCAAGAAAGACCATTGGTACTTGAATAGTGGATACTCAAGGCATATGACGGGAGATGAAGCTCAATTTACTTCTCTCTCATCAAAGGATGGAGGTCTTGTCACATTTGGTGACAATAGCAAAGGGAAGATCATCGGTATAGGTAGTATTAGTAATAATTCGTCTACCTCTATCGAAAATGTATTACTTGTCAAGGGAGTCAAACACAATCTTTTGAGTATTAGTCAACTTTGTGACAAAGGATACAAGGTTGTATTTGAATCCTCTAAATGTGATGTAATTAATATTGATGATAACAAGACAATTCTCACTGGACATAGACAAGACAATATTTATGTTTTCAATTTTAATGATTTATGTTCATGCAAAATAGAATGTCTTGCTGCTATGAATAGTGATGAAAGTTGGTTATAGCATAGAAGACTTGGTCACATTAGTATGAGCATACTTTCAAAGGTTTCTAAAAATAATTTGGTCAAAGGTCTTCCAAAGATAAAATTTGACAAAGATAGAGTTTATAATGCTTGTCAATTAGGTAAGCAAACTAGAATTTCTTTCAAATCCTTAAATATGCTCACTACTTCTAGGCCACTACAACTATTGTATATGGACTTATTTGGACCAACAAGAACTTTGAGTCTTGGTGGTAAACAATATGCACTTGTTATTGTTGATAATTACTCTAGATTTACATGGACATTCTTCTTAGCTCATAAGAATGAGACAATTATTTTCTTTAAAAAATTTTGTAGAAAAGACCAAAATGAAAAAGGAATTTCAATTACTTCTATTAGAACTGATCATGGAGGGAAATTTGATTATAAACCTTTTGAAATGTTTTGTGATGAAAATGGTTTTGATCACAATTTCTCAACTCCTAGAATACCTCAACAAAATGGGGTTGTTGAGAGAAAAAACAGAGTTTTAGAAGAAATGGCTAGAACCATGCATTGTTAAAATGGTTTACCAAAATACTTTTGGGCTGAATCTGTTAACATAGCTTGTTATGTTTTAAATCAAATTTTATTTAGAAAGTTTTTGAACAAAACCCCTTATGAACTTTGGAAAGAAAGGAAACCAAATGTCTTATACTTTAAAGCTTTTGGATGTAAATGCTTTGTATTGAATAACAACAAAGACAACCTCTGTAAGTTTGATGCTAAATCAGATGAGGGTGTATTTATTGGTTATTCAACACATAGCAAGGCTTATAGAGCTTTAATAAGAGGATTCTAATTGTTGAAGAATCAGTCCACATCACTTTTAATGAACTTAGTCCTTCTTCAAAGAATGTTACAAGTGATGATGCAGATGAGCTAGAATATGGAATGGAAAAGATGGACATCTAATCAAGCTCAAATGAGAAACCACAAAAGGAAAGAGAAGTACAAAGAGTTCTTACCAGCCAACAAGAAATTAATGAAGGACTACCTAAGGAGTGAAAGTTTGTGCATAACCATCCTACGGAACAAATCCTAGGTGATCCTTCACAAGGTATAAGAACTAGCTCCTCTATTAAAAATATATGTAATCATCTTGCATTCTTATCTCAAATAGAACCTAAATGTTTTAATAATGTTGAACATGATGAATTTTGGATAAATGCAATGCAAGAGGAATTAAACCAATTTGAAAGAAATGAGGTATGACACCTTGTTCCTAGACCTAATGATCATCCAGTTATTGGAACTAAATGGGTATTTAGAAACAAAATGAATGAATCTGGAATTGTTGTAAGGAACAAGGCTAGACTTGTTGCTCAGGGTTATAGTCAAGAGGAAGGCATTGATTTTGATGAAACCTATGCTCCTGTAGCTAGACTAGAAGCCATTAGATTATTACTTGCTTTTGCTTGTTTTGAATACTTTAAATTATATCAAATGGATGTTAAAAGTGCTTTTCTAAATGGCTTTATCACTGAAGAAGTTTTTGTTGAACAACCACCTGGCTTTGAAGATCCAAAACTTCCTGACCATGTTTTCAAACTAACAAAAACTTTGTATGGTTTGAAGCAAGCCCCAAGAGCTTGTTATGAGAGATTGAGTAAGTTTTTAATTGAAAAAGGTTTTTTTAGAGGAAAAATAGATACAACTTTTTTATCAAAATAAAAAACAGTGATATGCTTGTAGTACAAATTTATGTGAATGATATCATATTTGGTGCTACTAATGAATCGCTTTGCAAAGAATTTGCTAAGTGTATGCAGGGAGAATTCGAGATGGGTATGATGGGAGAGCTCAACTATTTTCTCGGACTTCAAATCAAGCAATCAAAGGAAGGCATCTTTATCAACCAAGCCAAGTATATCAAGGACTTAATCAAAAAGTTTGGCATGGAAGATACAAAGCCTATAAGTACTCCAATGAGTACTATAACAAAATTGGATAGCGATGAGAAAGGTAAGTCAGTAGATACTAAACTTTGTAGAAGCATGATAGGCTCTCTATTATATCTAACTGCTAGTAGACCTAACATAATGTTTAGTGTTTGCTTATGTGCTCGCTTTTAATCTAATCCTAAAGAATCTCATATGATTGCTGTAAAAAGGATTTTTCATTATCTTAAGTACACACCAAATCTTGGATTATGGTATTCAAAAAGTACATGTTTTAATCTAAATGCTTACACTGACGCTAACTATGCGGGGAGTAGAGTTGATAGGAAGAATACAAGTTACTATTGCCAACTTCTAGGAAATATGATTGTATCTTGGTATAGCAAGAAACAAAATTCAGTTGCTCTCTCCACAGCTAAGGCTGAATATGTAGCAGCTGGGAGTTATTGTGCACAAGTGTTGTGGATCAAACAACAATTGGAAGAATATGGAATCTTGCTTGATCATATTCCTATTAAATGTAATAATACTAGTACAATAAACTTGACTAAAAATCTTATTCAACACTCTCGTACAAAACACATTGAAATCATATATCACTTTATACGTGATTATGTACAAAAAGATGATATAGAACTTGACTTTGTGTGCACTAATATGCAATTAGCTGATATCTTTACTAAACCATTAAGTGAAGATCGTTTTTGTATGATTAGAAGAGAATTAGGGATGAGTGATCCTATATCTTAAATTGTGTTTGATTCTAGTGAAATTTATATTTTGAATGTTTAAATGTGTTTATCATTCATATGAAATGCTCTTTTTGAACTCATGATGCATTATATGATCATATTAAGATGTCTTTTATCACAAATATTGAAAAAGATCATTTCATGAAATTCTTATGATTCACATGCTCAGTCTGGGTGAAAGAGTCGACACTTTATTTCATAGAGTCGGCTCATCACGTCAATGGACTTAAATCATTTCATTAACAAGGCATGTGTCGACTCATTTAGTTCATAAGTCGCCTCATGCTTCGGGCCTATATACTTTGACGAAGCCCACTTTACAAACATTTGAAATTTCTCTCTCACTCATTCACTGTCACTCTTGTTCTCTCCTGCTCCCCTGTTCGCACCAAAACCCAACCGTCACTCTCAACCATCGCGAATCTTCATCTCAATATCTTTATAAACCCTAATCGATCTACTGTCCATTCTCACCAAACTCTCTTTAATCCTACAATGGCTCCCAAAACCTCTAAACCGAGAAAGATGTCCAAAGCCCTAGTTGTAGTACCAGCTCCTACTTCAACAGAGCCAAAGAGAAAATCCAAAGGAGGGTCTAGCAAAGACAAAGGGAAGCGGAAGAAGAGTAAAATTGGAGAAGCCTCATCCTCAGCAGTCCTGGAATGAAATGAACTATATTTTAATGAGAGCAAGACCCAGGAAAGGTACAATTCGATCTTCTCTCTTCGAAAAGTATTCAATGGAAGATAGATAGACTATAAATTCTTTGATCTTCATAAGTTCAAATTTGGTACAAAATTTGAAAACCTAGGGTGAAAATATATAACAACACTCAGGGATGATGTTTACCTTGATTTGGTAGCTCATTTCTATTCAAATGCTGAAAGGGAATCTAGAGAAGTGTCTGTCAGAAGTTATGTTAAAGGAATTACCATCAATTTGGATAGAGAAGTAATTAGAAACATTCTTGTAATCAGAATTGGTGGAGGAGAAGTCTATAGAGATAGTGTCTCCAGGAAAGACCAATTAAAAGCCCTTTATGAAAAAGACATGGATGAAAATGTACAGCCTCTTGCTATTGATGTACCTCTTGAATTAAGGCTTGTTCGTCACTTTATCTGTACCATATTCACTCCCAAAACTGGGAAGTATGACTATGTTTCAAAAAAAGAGTTGTTCTTTCTATGGGCATATATAACTGATTCAAGAATTGATTTGCCTTTGTTTATCTTGAATCATATATATAAGGCTATAATCTCCAAAATCACTTTGTCATATGGAATTTTCTTGACAAAGGTTTTCAAGCATTTTGGTATTGATCTGAAAAATGAGAAGAAGATAATCCTCAAAGCCGTTAGTGATGAGTATAATGAGAGAACACTCAAAAGAATGTTGTATATACTCAAGAATAACAAATGGACTCCAAAAAAAACAGAAGGGGAAAGTACTTCAAAAGGAAAAGCCCCATCTGGAAGCATCTCGAAGCAGAGAAACACAAGAAGATTATTGGGTTTTGAATCACAAGAAAGTGCAGGGGATTTGAATTCTTTTCTAACTCAAGTTATGGAATCCCAGGACAAATTGCATCACAAGGCAGACATTGCAAATACAAGGATGATGATTCTTGAGAGAAAGATGAGAGAGCTTAAAAAGGAAGTTTAAATATTGAGAAATGAGAAAGGGAAAATTACAGAAGAAGAAGAAGAGGAAGAAGAAGTTAATGAGGAAGAAGAGGAAGCACAGGAAGGGGAAGAAGCTAAGGAAAAGGACTCTTCGGCCACTGAATCTGAAGCTCACTAGACTCTTCTTCTCTAATCCTATTTATCCTTACCTCTATTACATCTCCTCACCTCATATTTCCTCTGACCTCCTCACATCTGTTTTCCTCATGGCCCTGTTATAACATCTTTTTGTTTTGACTAATTGTTTTAATTATAATTGGCATAGTATTTATGGAAATGATAACTGTACCAAATTTCTTTTGACAATTTCTTTTGTAATCTCAAAAGTTCCATCAATGAAATATCATTTTGTTCTTGTATTAACTATGATTGCTCTAATAACTTGCTTGTCTGTTTAAACAATCTATTCTGTTCTTTTTATTTTTTTTGCTATTGTACATGTCTATCATTCACACTCAATTGGTATCATTCTCATTCTATTTATCTTTTTGATGAAATGACAAAAATGGGGAGAAGAATTTGCATTGCAAAATTGTACAATGTATGTTTGTTGGAAAATGAGCTAAACATCACTTAGAATTGATAAGAAGAATCTGTTTAAATTATAAGGGAGAAGTATTTATTAAAAATTAGGGAACCTGAATTGGACAAGAAATGGAATTTACTAAAATAAACATGAATTGTTTATTGCACTGGCATTAAATGTAAATGAAATAAAATACTTTTTGACATATATAGAGCATGTTCTCAGGGGGAGTAACATGAATCATTTATCTCAAATGTCTTTGATTTCACTGACAAAAACTCCCTAAAACTATTTTTGAAATGTTTTTATCCTCTAAGCATCATTTGCTTAATTACAAAACAAATGGGGAGTTTTCTCATTGGAATGTTGTTTAACTTTGTTCATTTCACTTAGTCTTATATGAATTTATTTTGCAAAGGTTTTGTTATCATAAAAAAAGGGGAGATTGTTGACTTAAAATTGACCCTTGTTAACTCAAGGTTAATTCCCATGTTGATTTTGATGATAACTAAACCTTGTGTTAATTTACTAATGAATCTACTTAGTGTGCAGATTAACAAAGTTCATAACTTAGCTTTAAAAGTTGAATCTTAAGTCTAATACATGTCAAGATGAATGCACAACAAGTTCAAGATCAAGCAATGAATTCCAAGAACTATGCAATGAACCAAACAGAGGATTAACGCCTATCTCTACTTCAAATAAATGTTCTACATTCGAAGAGATTAAAGGTGTTCAAATAAAGCTTCTATCAAGTATGCATAGTTTCAATGAAGATTGATTAGCACTCAAGATAGACTGAAGACTTCATTAGAATATGCAAAGATTAGTTGAAGAAGTGCAAAGATCAGTTGAAGAGGAATTGATTGTTGAAGAGATTGAAAATGCTCAAGAGAAGATTTCATCTAGTATGCAAAGATCAATTCAAGACAATGTGATTGAAGTTGCTGAGAAGATGGCTCACAATAATTATCTGATCTCTACATGGAATCCAAGTTAAGAAATCTTCTACAATGTAAAGAATCAATAAAGACAAGATGTATGAAGAGATTTCATCAAGTCTGTAAAAGTTTCACTGAAGTGATCTGTAAAGAAGAAAGAATAATTGCTATCAAAGAGAAGAACTTGGCAATGAAGCATTGCGAAGCTCTACATAATTGAGGAAGCTTGGTATTGAAAAAGATGTTTAGCAATGAAAAAGAAAGCTTTGCAAATGAAGAAGAAACGATGTACATTGATCAAATGAAGCTTTGACAGTTTGAGATTCAAGAGAAGATTAATATCCAATGATTGATTCAATCCAAATTGAATAGAAGTTAACTCTGATGAGTTAAGAAGATTTAATTGATCATCATACTCCAAATAAATACTCCTTGAAGATCTTATACCTATGCTAAGATAATCTGAATCATTGGAAGATAGAATACAGATATCTGGGCAATGAGCGGACTCCTTGAAATGAGGAGTCGCCTTATGGTTACAGAGGAAAAAGGCCTAAAGACGAAATGATAAATGTGCGGGCTCATGTACAATGAAGAGTCGTCTCTTGATCATAGAAGCAAAAGGTCTAGAGAACAAATAGACAAAGAGTGGACTCATTGAAATAAAGAGTCGCCTCATGGAGACAGACGCAAAGGCTTGAACATGTAATGATCAATGAGCGGACACATGAGAACAAAGAGTCGCCTCATGACAATATAAGTAAAAGGCTAAAGAATTAAATGAACAAAGAGCGGACTCCTGATAATGAAGTGTCGCCTCATGATAGCAAAAGCCAAAAAAGTGAAGACGGATGAACAAGGAGTTGCCTCATTGATATGAAGAGCAGACTCATGAAGTCAGTGAACTACATCTGGTAAATGCAGAAGCAGAAAGTGTCGACTCCACAAACCTGTAGCCGACTCCTTGGATATAACGGCTAGTTTTCCTAACGTTATAATAGACTGGACGTGCATTAATGAAGCCCAACTACCTCCAACGGATGGAATCAATGCAAGGGTTTATATATTAGCCTTCAATTGAATTTATAACCAAGAATCAAGAGAGAGAAACAACTAGAGACAAGAATCACTGATTAACTTGATATTCCTGAACATTCTTCCTGTTTTATTCTTGTGAGCTCAAATTGTAAAATCAACTCTTGCTAGAGAGTGTGTTTGTTTCTTGTATACTTTTTATACACTTGTAATTGAGAGTTTGAGAGTTCTCTTATGAAAGCAAAACTCTTGTAAGTTTGAGTGGAACTTGGACAAAACCACTTGGAGATTGAAGAGCTCGGTGAGGAGTTCTTATATAGTGAGCTAAGCAGTTTGTCAATCAGTAGCCCATTTTGTAATAGGTGATTACATGGTGGAAGAAGACTTCAAGAAGGTCTTGGGATGAGAACGTAGACCACGGTTTGTGGTTGAACCTCAGTAAATCCGTGTCTCCCTTTGTTTGCTTTGTTTTCTTTATTTCCGCTAATTACATTGCAACACATATTGTTTAACCACTATTACTTTGCTTAAATTAATTTTAATTAATCTTAACTAGTATCACCCCAATTCACCCCCCCTCTTGGGTTGCCTTTTGGACCAACATGGGTCATGTGACCGAGCAGGGCCAAATGGCCTTAATGACAATTCCTTAGAAAGAAACCCGCTCGGTTCACGTGACCGAGCAAGGCCAGACGTAATCAACACGAGCATTCTACTCGGCACTCAGCCATACAAAAAAGACAAAAAATAATTGCATGGGTTCTAATTATTTAACAAACATTCTACAAATTATCTAAGGCATTCGACAGAACTGAGTTGCAAAGGAGATTTCTCATTGATAATAATAAGAGTACAAGAAAGCACGCTCCTTAAAAAGAAAAAAAAAAAAACTGCCTCAAGCCTTGGGTTCTGCCTCGACTACCTTCTCTCTAGATCCCCCAGCAGCTTCTTGGGTAGGACCCCCAGCCTCGACAACTTGCTGGGTAGACTTCTCAGCCCCAGCGGCCCCCTCGGTCTCGATAGCCTTTCAGGCAGTCTATTCTAACGCCTTCTTCAGCACCTCCTCCAAACTCTAGGGAATTCCATCTTCCACGGGGTCAAGCCTAGAGAAGTCCAGCTCCGGGAAGGTCTGAGACGCCCTCTGCCTGGCGAGCTCGAAGCCTTGAAAAAATGTGGGCTCTAACAAGGCCTAGAAGTGATCCCCATCCTGATACTCCTAAACTGCTTCAGCTCGGGGCCTTGAGTAGCTTCTCTGGGAAAGCGGAAGACTTCCTCGCCAGCTCCTCCCTCTGAGCTTGCTCAATAGTGAAGTCCAACAACAGCTCATTGGACTATCTACTTAGCCTCTCATTCTCCTTATGGGCCGACTTGAGTTCTGGCCGAATCCCGCTCAACCCGAGTAGCATCGACGTCCTTTTTCAAGGAATGAACTTCTCCAGCGAGAGCGCCACTGGCTTGCTTCTCATCATGCAAGGCTTTCTCTGAAGTGCCCAAGCGATGGCCTAGTGTCATGATCTTGGTCAGAGACTGAAGGTCGAACGGAATCAGAGAGCAAAATAAAATTGAAGGTAAGTAAAGCAGAGTAAGGTAACTATAAAAAGAAGCTTACCTTGAGAAGGTCATGATTTGCGTCTCTGACCAAACGGGAGTTCGGATGCTTGCTCAACCTCTGTATATCCATGGGTTTGATCGCATCACTAGATCTCTCCCAGGCCACTTCCGCCCTGTCAACCACATTACAGGGAACAGAGACTGCTAGACTCACGCGAGACTGGGGGCTGCTGATACGACTGTGCTGCACCTCAGCTCAGCCGGTGGAGGGGGCTTTGCAACTGCAGACAGAGTCGTGCCCTTCCCCTTTAGTGGGGATGCCTTATTGGGAGGAAGAGCGACCTCCTTCGCCAAGTTCGCGGCTTTGGTCGTCTTCTGGCGTTTCGCCCCGGGGGCAGCTGACCCAGCTCCCCTCTTTTTCGCCAAGAAGCTAATGTTAAAGCTTATTGGGTTGAACCCGGGAGGTGGCTGACTGGTCACAGGAGATGGATGATTTGCAAGAAAGAACAAGAATCAGACAAGGACTAGACTGTGAAAAGAGCAAATCTACTCACTCCTCTTACGTTCAGTGGCCAACACCTCCCTTGTCGGCTCAAGCCCCAGGAGGGATTGAGCGAGCGCCTCGATAGTCACCAGGTCCTTGGCATTACGGAACTCATACTCTTGGACCTTCTCTATATCCTTCTTTCGCTCGTTAGACAGAAAGGATTTAAGCCAACCTGACACCCCCAAAACACTGAAGTCAGGACGGTTGACACTTTGAAAATAAGTAGGAAAGGGAAAGTAAGAGAGCCTTCTTACTTGGATAGCCCCATTACACGGGAACCTGAGCAGAGAAGTCAGTCTCCCAAGGGCAGAACTCCCAGCCTTCTCCGCTAACGAAGAAGAACCGATCTTTCCAGTTCTTATGCGACGACGGAAGCTCACCTATCAGATCAAACCTTGCTGACCTGCTCGAGAAGTATCAATAGCCCTTTCCCCTCTCAGCGGGCCTATAGCAATATAGAAATTCCTCAGGCATAACGTCCCTTCTGTGGACGACCTGCTAAAGGATCATGTAACCCACCATGATCCTCTATGCGTTCGGCATAATCTACTTGGGAGAAAGACATAATCTTTATAAAATATCCCTAACGGGCCAAGGAAATGGCAAGCGAAGATCACTAGCTAGTGCACCCTCGAACATTATGATCTCGCCCTCCCTGGCCAAGCACGCCCAGTTCCTAGGGTTGGGGACCCTGCACTTCACCCCTCTCGGGATCTGGTATGCCCTCCACAGGGCAATAGCCTTCTCCCTATCCAGAATGGAGGCGACCCCCACAGCCTCGTACTCGGGACCCTCCTCCTCTCCTCCCTCCTACTCAGCCTCCCCAACTTGAGCAGCAGCCTCAATTGGCTGGTTCCTTTCTCCCCCGACACCAGAGTAAGCGGCCCCCGCCTCCTCTGGCTTTAGAACTTCTAGAGACACGCCAAAGTTCCCAACGGAGGCTTCCTCCTGGGTCTCATGACTCACAACCCTAAACTTGTTTGAATCGGTCTCCTTAGAGTTCGAACCAATATACCCTAGGTTCGACATTGTACCCAAAGGCATGTCGTCCCTAATCCTATTAAACACTGGTTTGAATAGCTCACACATGCCCCTAAGAGTGGATTCTAAGAACTCCGGCCTATCGAAAAACCTTGAAAGGTTGAGAATCTGGCCCCTTCCTTTGAATACCCAAACACAACGCGTTGCTAACCAGTACATACAACTGAGAAGTGGACTTTACGGCGACACAAGATGCCAGCAGTGAATTCAAAAGATAACCGGCGACGCGTCGTAGAGGACTGGTATCTCATCAACTGGCTGGAGATGATGGAGGTGGAGGACGGAGATGAAGAAAGTCGTTTCTCTCTCTCTCTCTCTCTCTCTCTCTCTCTCTTTGTTGTGCAAGAAAGTCGACCAAGGCAAGTGAGGAGGCAAAAGGGGAAACCGCATTACAAAACTCCCCCCAAGTCTTTGAAATCAACAGCCTAGATGGCTTGCAATAATGGGACATCAACGGTTGGGATTCGGCACGTCCTTTTGAATTGGAACCACCAACCCCTAGTTGCTGTGTAGTTATATGTGAAGCGACGTGACAATTGTATCCATCATTGCGCCAACCTTACCATAAATACTCTTTGGATTTTGCGAGTGGACTGACCCATGGAATTCCCCTGGCCCCGAGCAGATGGCCAGATGAATTGGGGGCATCTGGTAATAACGTTTTCCCGACAAGACCAGAGACCCTCCCGAACGTCTGATCAGGCCCCGATCAAAGCCTCACCTTGGCTACCCTCCACTCTCGAACAGACCAGACCAGCCCTTCGGGCAAGCCATCTGCTTTGTCTGTCCTCTAGATCACATCGGTAGGGCCCGCAATTGACATCGGACACTAGAGCGCGCACTTAGAGCATGAGCATGGAGTGTGTGAGGGACAACCGCCCTGTCCCTAACACAGTTCTGCCATACGCCATGATGAAGTGTGGAAACGGCCCTCTGAAGTGCCCTGCCATAGACCTGAACCTTCAATGGAACACCACTACATGGAAAAGTCGCCAACCACTCTCATGCATGCATATAAAGGGAAACAACAATCCTTTTCTCCAGGTACGCACAAAAGAGAAAAACCCTAACAAACTACATTTTCTGAGTAACATTATTCTCCTGAATCTAACTTGAACATCGTAGGGCCTTTGGCAGACACCACACGAGTGTGCTTAGAACAGGAGATCACCAACCAACAAGAAAGAGTGCATCGGAGGCCTAGGGCCAAGACACCACGAGATTGCTACATCATCATCATCTATAACCAATATATATATATATATGTATATCAGCAGGAGGTGACGGGAGAGAAAAAAAATTGGTACGTATTCTATGGAGGCTGTGGAGAAAAAAAATGTAGAAAAAGAAAAGAAGAAAAAGATGACTAAAGAAAGAGAAAAACAAATCAAATGTGCATGAGAGAGAGGAGAAAGGACCTATTGACCGATAAAGAAAGGCAAAAAAATTAGTATGAAGAGAGTAAAGCCAAAAGTATAAATTCTGGTATTTTGTAAGTGTTGTCAAATCAAAGGTTTGGAGAAGAGATGTCTTCTTTCGGCAGCCGGTTGAAGCAAAAAAGTGAAATGCTAGGTGTTATGTCCATAGAGCGACGATCTGAACGCGATGGTTGGAACGGTTGTCGCTAGCAGTTTCCATATATTTTTACACCATTTTTTTCTTTCTTATTCTCGTGCATAGCACGGGTTCACTGCTAGTTATAGATTATAGCAATATGTTAGGAGGTTTTTGAGCCTTAAACTCCCAATTCAATTTTTATAGATTTTTTATTTTTTGTGATGTTAAAATATTATGTTGCAATTTGATGGGTTAGTCTAAAAACTCTAACCAATAGAATTATATATAGTATGTAGATGGAGCTTTAATTCCTATTATGTATTTCCTAAAGTTAATCCCTTAAAATTTCTAAAAATTAAATTTTTGGTAATATTAGAATAACATTGTTACAATTTGATTGGTTAAAAAAATATAATTTTACCATACTTTCCTTAAATCATACATTTCTTTCAAAATTTAAACTATTAGATATTTGCTAATATTGACCTAACACGTATTACTTTAAATAAGTTTTGACACATTATTATGTCATTCGGACTAACATAATGTTCACTTATAATTATCTATGTATAGCACTATGTTGTTAGGTCTTTAATGTTCTTTAATGTTGAAAGATCCAATATAATTTTTTTAGTTTTTTTAAGTTTTGAAATTACAAATGTTAAATCTATTATAATAGTGTAGGTTTAACGTATAGAAACTTTTACTTTTTTCATAATTAATAAAACTTTACTAAAATCTATCTTATTTTGAAAAGTTTTACATAAAATTCAAAACATTAGTATTCTTATTTTTAAATTTTCTCAGGCTTTTTGCTTATAATTTTAGAAAGTCGTTCATTTAATTCAAAACTGAAATATTTTCTATTCAAATCCCTTTAATTTTGTTGAGAAGGACAAATCTATCAATATTGTATATTATAGCAATTGATTGTCGGATGAAATTTTAAATTTTTAAATAATAATATTATATATCTCATAATAGTATTAATCTATCCATAAAATATAAAAAAAATTTACTTTCTAATGGGGACCGATCGGGCGATAGCTAACTAGGGTCCTAGCGAAAGGCAGACTACGCCCCTATAAGGAACTTGATCAGGTAAGACAGATGATGTGGCACTTAGGTGTCGGTGAGTGGGAGACACTGAACAGGAATGTTGCTGAACAGATCCACATCAGTCGGGCATGTACTAAGAGGGCAGTGCTGGGCAGAAACATACCGACCATCCTATTCTCCCAGCTCATGGGGACCATGATTGCAAGTAATCCCCTAGTAACTGATACTAAGGTTGGTAGTACAATGCTAAAAGAGCGATGTATGGAGGGACAACCACCTTCTCTACTAGGCTATCATCAGCCTAACAAACCCTAAAAGAGGTGACGCGTGTGAGGGGGGGGGGGGGGGGGGGGAACAACCACGTCATTCACTATCCTACTAATATCCTGACAACTCAATGACTAAACGCCACATGGAAAGGTTATCATTTCTACTACTTGCCTGCAGATACTTCTGAGACCACTCCAAAAAAATCATGCCAGTATAAAAGGCACCCTAAGCCTTCCTCCCCAAGGT